>OZ012741.1:488588908-489788908 GCA_963859935.3 Lathyrus sativus
CCTTTTGTTTATTTGTATGCTAAGTTTGTTAAATATTTGCTAAGGTTTGGGTATTGGGTAAAAAGGTGAAGGTTATGATAGATGAAGACCTAAGATTGTTTCTAAGTTTGCTCGCAAAGACATCGCGTCCTATGCCTACGTATCCTAACTAGGATAGAATCAGAGCAATCGTAGTTCACCTCACTAGGGTTGAAGAACGCTTGATTGCGATCAAGGTTCAAAGGGGAACAAACATAATAATGTTTGTGTAGAGTTTCACAAAACTCTCTATGTCTATGTTGTAACACTCAAAGGGGGAAGTAAGTGATCATATCCATGATCCTTACATAGAGTTAACAACTCTATCCTAGGGTTCTAGTTGTAAACACTCCTAGTGAGGGGGAAGGTTGCTCGTCAAGATATCGCATCTTGTGCCTACGTATTCTCATTGTCCAATGAGAAATCAGAGCGGTCGTAGTTCGGGCTCGAACTAAGGAATCAATTGGTTCTTTCCAGACCAAAAGAGGGGAAGGTTCTATCCAGACCTATGAGTTTATATCCTATTGGTTCTATCCATACCAAAAAGGGGGTTAAGGCTCTTTCGAGGCCAATGAGGGTATTGAGCTATCTATGACCCAAGGGTCAATAGAGAGACTTTCCTTTGGAAGGGAGGAGATGAGGCAACTTGGATGAGAACTAAAAAAGTTCCATCACTTGGGGAAGAAATAATTAACAAAGTAATCAATACTTTAAACAAAAGGGGCATGGTTACAACCAAAGATCATGTATATTAACAAAGATGAAAGCATATCTTAACAAAGATTAAAGGTATATCTTAACAAAGATTGAAGGTAACAACCACATGTATCGATGACAATCAAATACAAGCAAATTAGTTTAACCTCATAATTTAGGAGGAAAGCAATATGAAATCATGGTAACAACCAAGGGAGAGTACCCTAGCATGTTAACTAACATAGTATAAATGAGAATGAGTGAATATCATAACACAAATAATCACGGTGAAAAAGAAATTCATCTGCATACGCGAGATAACGATCTCAATACAAAGGCAACTTACAAGCAACCAAAAGGCATGAAAATATGAACAAACATGGAATTAAAAAATATCACATGAAAGTAGGCATCAATACAAACACAATGCAAAAAGAATGGGTTCAAAATGATGAAAAATGGATGAGTTATGATTTTTTGAAGTTTGGATGAACAAAACATGAAAATCTAAATGATAAAAGGAATAAAATGCACATGGTAAGACAATGAATCAAACAAATTTGATTATTTAAACATGTTAACAAAATTTTAAGAATAATACAAGATCAATCTCACAAGAAAAATCAAGTTACAAGTTGAAAATTTTCAAGATCATCATGGTAAAAAAAGCAGTCATGGTAACATGTGGAATGCAAGTGGAAAGTTCACATTTATGAGTTTTAGGTTTACCTCTTGAAGCAAGCTTAAGCAATAAGAAAACCAGAGATCTAGAGAGCTCTTCCAAGATTTTGTTACATAAGTGTGGAAGTGACTTGGATAGCTTCAATACATCATACTTTATGTGTTTGAAGTGTTTCTTGAGTTGGAAGAAGTTTGGAAATGGTTTTGAAAGGTGTTTTTCAAAAGCAAATTTTGAGGGATTTTGGAAACTTAATGAGATTTTGTAAGAACTTGTAATTGTGTAAGAAAGAAATTTCTAGCTGGTTTCTAGCATGGAACTTGTGTGTTTTTGATGTAGGAAGTGAGTTCTATTTATAGCCAAAGGCCTTGGATCAAGGTATGGGCAAAAGTGTAGCAAATTGTCAATTTTAACCTTCCATCATGAAAATCTTTGAGTTTTCCAATGAAATCTTCACCTTTATCTTTAAGCCACTCTACTAAGATATTTCCCATGCCCTATAGATTTTTTCATCATGCTTCATAGGATGGGAGGTGACTTGTAGAGTTAAAGTTGATGATTTGACAAGGGTAGCCACCTTTTTTCTCTTTCTTCACTATTCACTTTTACAACTTGCATTAAATATTGATTTCCTTTGATCTTTGGTCCATTTTCGTGGGAATTGATGTTAAACATGTTTATTAACAATGTAAAAATCATAAATGAGGCTTAGTCTTTGATTAGCATCAATTTGGAGAGGTTTTGGAATAAAAAAAACTCATGTTGACCTGGTTTATCCAATGTGAGTTTTTGCCAACTTGTGGACCTCAGTTCTCTCTAACCAGGAAGAGTTATGGAACCCACTTGTACTTTTTAGAAAACCCCAATTAGGTACTAAAATATTTATGCTTGTGTTAGGAACTCATTCCCCTTGAAACTAGGTCAAAAACCCTTGTGTGGTTAAGGAGTTATGGCTTTGCCCTTTTCAAAACCTTAATTTCCCAACTTTTGCGATTACTCCCTAACCCTTGATCCAATGGTCATGAAACTTCATGGGTAGGTATAATATATCATTAGGAGTCACTTTTGATTCCCATCTTGAGGTCAAATTCCTCATGAGTGAAGAGTTGACTTTTCGGTCAACCGTTCGATCAATCGGTGACTACCGAGTCGACTGTCGGTGATCCGGACATTCTGAAGACTTGAAACTCTTTGGATGGACTTTACTAAGCCATAGGAACTTAATGGACCTTGATCCCACCATTGAAACACTTTTTAAACCAAAATTCAAACTACAGTTGACTTTTCCTGATCGAAAACCCTAATCGGGCGTCTTGAACTGCACTGTTCTCAATTCTTGGGTGATCACCTCAAATTGAATTCATACTTGATCCAATGGAGTATATTTGATATTGTGGAGACTTATTTGAAGTTGAATCAATCCAAAACATTGATTGGTCAGACCATTGAAATCCCGATTTTGACGGTACGGAACCTAATTCATCTGCATCTTAACAAAGATAAACTGGAAATGGGTTAAGGTTAGTTAATCAACTGAATATGATCCTAAAATGATGATGAGGATCTAAGGGGTCAAAATTTGGGGTGCAACAGTTGCCCCTATTTAAATATCTTCACTAGATGGCAATGAGAGATGACAATCCTCATAGAATCGTAGTGAAAGGTATTTAAATATAGCAAACCAAAAATTTTGTCCCTTAGATCCGATGGTATGCAAAAGGACCAATACTGAAATGCAATGAGTTCTAAATGGTGTTTTATGATGCTTGAATGCAAGACAAATGCAGACACACGAGCAAATTTAAAAGAACGACAATAAGACGAGTAACCACTCACGAGGGATCCAACACATTGGGGAAAGATTCAAGACCAAGTAAGCAAGATAGTTCAGACATGACTAAAGATGCTTATCAAGGAAATCTTTCACACAGGGGACACAAATTCCATCAGGGAAGACACATCTTCATTGGGGAAAGGAGATACGAATCTCACTGGGGATAACCAGGTGAGGAAGTCCACCGGGGAAGATAATAATTCTTCACTGGGGAAACGAAAGAAAAGAAACGCAAACCACACTGGGGAAGAAACCCAATGGGGAAAACTTCGTTGGGGAATAAATCCACTGGGGAAGCACAACTTCAACAGGGAAAAGACAGAATGGAGACACGAGTCTCACTGAGGATAACCAGATGAGAAATTTCCTATAACGAAGAGTTCAAACGGGATCTTCAAGAAAAGGTTAGAAACAAGACCGGACGTGCCGGGGAAACTAGTACCCACTAGTTCTCTGAGACTCGACTGGAAAAGCAAAAGCTTCAACCGGGGAAAGTGGTGACGACCAGAATAACAAATAGCTTCAAACAGTGTTAGTTTCCACTAGACTTACTGGGCAGAATAGTGATGACCAATCCAAAGTTCGGTTTCCAAAACGTGCTAAATATTACTAGACTTCCTGGGGATATGGTGACAACCAAATCGAAGTTCCAATTTCAATTGGGAATTCCCAAACAATATTGGTAAAACACAGGACTTCGGTTGGGGAAGTTGGTAACGATCAACTTGTAACAATTAGCTTTCAAGCAATGCCAGTAACTACTGGACTTAGAGAAGACTGGTGATGACCAAATCAGGATATACCAATAACAACTAATTCTGGATAATGCCAGTAACCACTAGACTTAAATGGAGAAATTGGTAACGACCGAGTCCTAGGAGACCAATGACCATTGGATTTTCACAGAGTTTGGTAACGACCAGACCAAAGTGGTGATAACAATCTGATTTAAGCTTCTCCCAAGAGATTGCCACCCATCGCTGAATATAGGTTAAGCTTCTCCCAAGAGATTGCCACTTACCATTGAAGACGATTAAACTTCCCCGAAGAGACTGCCATTTATCGTTTATGAAGGTTAAGCTTCTCCCAAGAGATTGCCACTCACCGTATTGAAGACGATTAAACTTCTCCGAAGAGATTGCCATTTATCGTTGATGAAGGTTAAGCTTCTCCCAAGAGATTGCCACTCACCGTTGAAGACGATTAAACTTCCCCGAAGAGACTGCCATTTATCGTTGGTGAAGGTTAAGCTTCTCGCAAGAGATTGCCACTCACCTGCTGAAGACGATTAAACTTCTCCGAAGAGATTTCCATTTATCATTGATGAAGGTTAAGCTTCTCCACAGAGATTGCCACTTACCATTGAAGACGAATAAGCTTCTCTACAGGGACTGCCACTTATTGTTGAAGATGAATAAGCTTCTCTACAGAGACTGCCACTTATTGTTGAAGATGAATAAGCTTCTCTACAGAGACTGCCACTTATCGCTGATGAAGGTTAAGCTTCTCCCAAGAGATTGCCACTCACCCGCTGAAGACGATTAAACTTCTCCGAAGAGATTGCCATTTATCGTTGATGAAGGTTAAGCTTCTCCCAAGAGACTTCCACTCACCTGTTGATGACGATTAAACTTCTCTGAAGAGATTGCCATTTATCGCTGAAGACGATTAAACTTCTCCGAAGAGACTTCCATTTATCGTTGATGAAGGTTAAGCTTCTCCCAAGAGACTGCCACTCACCTATTGATGACGATTAAACTTCTCCGAGGAGACTGCCATTTATCGCTGAGGACGATTAAACTTCTCCGAAGAGACTGCCATTTATCGTTGAATATGGTTAAGCTTCTCCTAAGAGATTGCCACTCACCACTGAAGACGATTAAACTTCTCCGAAGAGACTGCCATTTATCGCTGATGAAGATTAAGCTTCTCCTAAGAGATTGCCACTCACCACTGAAGACGATTAAACTTCTCCGAAGAGACTGCCATTTATCGTTGATGAAGGTTAAGCTTCTCTACAGAGACTGCCACTCACCTGTTGAAGACGATTAAACTTCTCCGAAGAGACTGCCATTTATCGTTGATGAAGGTTAAGCTTCTCCCAAGAGACTGCCACTCACCTGTGAATACGATTAAACTTCTCCGAAGAGATTGCCATTTATCGCTGAAGACGATAAGCTTCTTGTCAAAGATTGCCACTTATCTGTATTACCATGTAAGATGTTCTTCTTGATAGATAGTGCAAAATAAATGCACATCTAGGTAGGTTCGGAGACCGACAGGGACCGAAGTTCAATCTAGGATCAAGCTAGAAAGAAACTTTCAAACAAGACTCTAACCATTGAGAAATGAACTCGAATGGGGACCCATCTTATCCAATCATGGAAAAAGATAACTGAAGCAACCATCATCCACGAGGATTAAACTCTATGGGGAATTGATAAAGGATGGACATTTTATGCTTAAGGGCTGACAACTCTATTGGAGAGGGACAACATACCCATTCACCGAGGAGGGAATCAAAGTAAAACAGGAACAAGTGACAACCAGAGATAGCAAAAATGCACGGATGTTATGCATATGCTTTATGCCATGCTTATGTTTATGCTGACAAATTAGACAAAACAAAACTGGAGATGAAATAAGCATCTCGACACGGAGACCCAACCAAAATTGGACATCAAAGGGATGATCATGAAGAACAATAATTCCACTCCAAAGTTACAACCATCTCTGGGAGAGAGTAATCTACTTAGGACACAACATCATGACTTCACTTGGATTGTCATCATGAGTTTGAATTCTTTGTTGAAGGAAAATCACCAAGGGAAGTTCCAAGATCAACCGAAGTAACAACTTAATCAGAGAGCTGACAAAGGGTATCATGAGACCAAAATCTTTCTGCCCCATTGATAGTATAACAATCCTCTTTCAGTGAGCAACGACTATTGCGACAAACAATATTTAACCTTTTCTGCCCCAGATTACATGGTCTATGGGAAGAAACCATCGAGAGAACTAGCATAAAGATGCTTCAATGTCTTTAAACTCTTATAGAGAGAGATTTACAAATCTCGACGTGATTGCCCCAGTTTAACGGTGCTTGCACAACAAAGTCTCGGACTGTGGAAGTAACGACTGGGGAACAAACTTGCCCCTGCTAGCTGGTAACTGCAAAAGGTTTGCCCCAGACTAAACTGTTCATTGAGAGCTTCATCTGATCTTGACCTGGTTAGCTTTGATTAGCTGAACATTGTAACAAATGATTAACAAATCCTTCAAATTGATTGCCCCAGGCTGAGCCTTTTTTATCAAGTCAATTTCCCTAGCTGGAAGCTTTTGTTGGGATTCCTTTGACATTGGATTGTTTTGCACACAATGTTGTTCATTAAAAATTGGCAATTTTCAATGTAAAATTCATGCAATCTTTTGAAAACATTTTTTAATAAAACACACACGGCGGAGTGATCAAAGTGAAAGTGATCCAATCATTTTACAAATGATGGATAAAGTGATGAACACATACAATCAAAGATCATTAGGAGTCAGGTTATCCAACCTTGTTGTAATATGCTTTCAAAACAACCTTACCTCAATTAGGTCTTTTAAGGGTTGTATCGTGGCTTGGTTCATGGTTCATGAAACAAAGGATAAAGGCTCAAAATTTATTTGTCCCACCCACTCTCCATGATGAACTCCAATCCTACACTCAGTTAACTCAAACTATATATTCAGGTTCTTACAAGCTTAAGAATTGGACTGATGATAGTTGGTGATGGCTTACAAACCTAAGGTAGTCACAACTCCCTTACAGTATTTGATAGCTTTTTGCTATTTGAGGATTTTTAAGAGTGATAACTCTTACAGAATTCCTCTCTTTTGTTATCCCTGACTTTTGTCTGAACTGCTTTGTTCGAATATACAGTCAATGGGATGCCCCATTTTTGCCTAAGTCTCCTTCATAGGTTTCGACTTAGCGGGCTTTTTTTTTCACTTTTCCTTTTTTTTCTTTTGGGAAAGGAGGTGACTACCTAATTTAATGGATATGGTAAACCATCATCGTATTTTATGCTGAAAAGCATCTTCGACACTTTCTTGTTGTGCGCGAAGGAAAACCTGAGTGCACCACCTTTATATGAAAAATGTCTTGTATGCACATATCTTCGAGTTAACCGAGAACTACCCGCCCCAGGTTCGAGATTTAAGGTTTTGTTTTTGTAAAGAAGGAAAAACTCCTACTTCTAGGCTCGAAGGGGTTAACGAGGGATTATCTTCCTTATTTCTCCAGTGTTTAGGGATTGAAAAAATGCCTTACATCATCGGCAAAGTTAAATTGAAAGCATATCAACAGCAGTTATGGATATGATTTTCATCATCCTCCTCAATCTTTGTTTTAAACAACAGTTTAGTAAACAAAAGAAATTTTCTTGCATTTTTCGTATTTCATAACAATGAAAGGAAAAAGAGTGAAACGAATGGACTTAATCAAAAGATGCACAAACATTACATTAAATATTGCCAATTCAAACAAACAACAACTTACAAGCAATTCAAATGCAAAGAAGACACAACAAAATGCTGAAACAGTCTACAACTGCCAGCCTTAGGGAATTAAAATTGTTTAACAAAACAATTTTCAAATTTTTGGCCCATGCGGGGAAACACCTCCAACCATCACTTGCTCCTTGTGATACAGAATTATGAGGGGTCTCACGGGTCCTTTGCCTTTAGATTCAGGAACCGTAGCACAGTCATTTGATTTATCCTCCTGAGGTTTCAGCAGCTTTTGCAGTCTCAGTTTAAAACTTTCACACTCTTCAACTAGGTGCCATGTTGTCCCAGTATGATATCCATATTCCACTCTTGGATGGTCTTCCTCGAGGATCAAGCGTTTGTCAATGATTAGCTCTTGCACAAGATAACTCAATGCTATACATGCATCCAAGTTGTGTCCTTCATCTCCTTTGTGAAATTCACAGTTCAGGTTCGCATTATGCCATGGTCCTGGCACCGGATTGGATAATCGTGGAGTCACTAGTGAGTTCTGAATCAGTAGCGGGTAAAGTTTACTTAACGGTACTGGAGTTTGTCTACCGCAAGTCTTATCTTTCCTGACATGATCCTTCTTGTTCAATTTTCGGCTTTGAGAAGCTTGAGGAGGAACAAACACTGAATGTTGGGCGTACTGACGCGATTGATGGTTATTTGTTCGTTGATGCCGAGGATGTCCTCGAGTTGGAGGAACCATCAAAGATAATGCATCCCTCGTTTCTCTGGACGCAACATGGTCAAAGTGACCCTCTTTCTTCATCATATTTTGCAATGTCTCAAGTACCCAATTCATCTGACACTTGAGAATTCTGATGTCCTCTTTCAGCATTTCCTGGGCTTTCAAAAGTCCCTCCATTGTTGCCATTTGTCCTGGATATGTGCTAGGTATCCCCCCTCTGATGTCAACGGAACACAGAATGAACCAAAAAGACCAATGCAACGAAGTATGATATGTAAAATGTTGATGCAAGTGCAAAACGCAACTGGTTTTACAAAACTCAGAAGTTTGATTAGGTTAAAACCCCATTTCATTAATCGTTGGAAAAAGTTACAACTTTTTAAAAAATACCAGAAAACGACTGAGCTTTACAAAACCAGTTGCGACATGATATGCTTATGGTGATATGGTGGGATGATGCACACATAACACAATTGCAAGTATTTACAAATACAATGCATACACAAAGACCTCCTAGGCTCAAGATCAAAGCAAGGAGTCAGAGGTTTACCCATCCCCCAGGATTTGTACTATGGGTTAATTTGTACCTGCCGAACGGGTTCTACAGAGTTCCCAGAGTCATCAACCCATCTTTTAGATATTATCAATTTCCCAAATCACTTGGTAATCGATAATATTCTCAAGAGAATCTCGTCTGAGTGTAGTATCGCGTATCAACTATTTCGGAAATACTTCCTTATAGCCATCGCACTACGTCTTAATAAGGCCAAAGTGGGGTAGAATGTATTCTAAAAGTCCACAGTGTCATAGGCTCCTTCGTTGAAAGTAGCATTATTTTCACGAATACTCGATCAACAGTACTAAACTCTCAAGAGGGCCTACACTGAGCGGTGATTTCTCAAGTTAGCTTGGTCGGGAATCAACTCCCTATAAGCCTTCTTGAATATACCACCATCCTATCATAAGTGCACTCAAGTACGGGTATAATACTGTCTCACCACTCAAAGCACCCAATATCCAACCACAAACAAATATATTGACAAATATACATGTTAAGCAAATATTCACAAATATAGCATACAATTAAACAAAATAGGCTAAACCCTCAAGTTTTGCATCCCCAGTGAAGTCGCCATTTCTGTTGCGGTGAAAATCGGATATCAAGCTATTGAATTAACTTGAACCTTAATTCTTTTACAACCGGACTTTAATTTATCCAAAGGAAAGGTCTAAAGAAAGAAAGAACCTTTTGCGCGATGTTACAACAACGCTAAGAGATTCGGGGATCGGGGGTTGGTTATGCATAGGGTAGGTATTTCACATCCTAAACATCTGTAGTACTCTACAGGAACCTTTTGTTTATTTGTATGCTAAGTTTGTTAAATATTTGCTAAGGTTTGGGTATTGGGTAAAAAGGTGAAGGTTATGATAGATGAAGACCTAAGATTGTTTCTAAGTTTGCTCGCAAAGACATCGCGTCCTCTGCCTACGTATCCTAACTAGGATAGAATCAGAGCAATCGTAGTTCACCTCACTAGGGTTGAAGAACGCTTGATTGCGATCAAGGTTCAAAGGGGAACAAACATAATAATGTTTGTGTAGAGTTTCACAAAACTCTCTATGTCTATGTTGTAACACTCAAAGGGGGAAGTAAGTGATCATATCCATGATCCTTACATAGAGTTAACAACTCTATCCTAGGGTTCTAGTTGTAAACACTCCTAGTGAGGGGGAAGGTTGCTCGTCAAGATATCGCATCTTGTGCCTACGTATTCTCATTGTCCAATGAGAAATCAGAGCGGTCGTAGTTCGGGCTCGAACTAAGGAATCAATTGGTTCTTTCCAGACCAAAAGAGGGGAAGGTTCTATCCAGACCTATGAGTTTATATCCTATTGGTTCTATCCATACCAAAAAGGGGGTTAAGGCTCTTTCGAGGCCAATGAGGGTATTGAGCTATCTATGACCCAAGGGTCAATAGAGAGACTTTCCTTTGGAAGGGAGGAGATGAGGCAACTTGGATGAGAACTAAAAAAGTTCCATCACTTGGGG
This sequence comes from Lathyrus sativus, assembly GCA_963859935.3. Taxonomy (NCBI): domain Eukaryota; kingdom Viridiplantae; phylum Streptophyta; class Magnoliopsida; order Fabales; family Fabaceae; genus Lathyrus; species Lathyrus sativus. Next base: position 488,599,416 of record OZ012741.1, read on the forward strand.
AAGAAATAATTAACAAAGTAATCAATACTTTAAACAAAAGGGGCATGGTTACAACCAAAGATCATGTATATTAACAAAGATGAAAGCATATCTTAACAAAGATTAAAGGTATATCTTAACAAAGATTGAAGGTAACAACCACATGTATCGATGACAATCAAATACAAGCAAATTAGTTTAACCTCATAATTTAGGAGGAAAGCAATATGAAATCATGGTAACAACCAAGGGAGAGTACCCTAGCATGTTAACTAACATAGTATAAATGAGAATGAGTGAATATCATAACACAAATAATCACAGTGAAAAAGAAATTCATCTGCATACGCGAGATAACGATCTCAATACAAAGGCAACTTACAAGCAACCAAAAGGCATGAAAATATGAACAAACATGGAATTAAAAAATATCACATGAAAGTAGGCATCAATACAAACACAATGCAAAAAGAATGGGTTCAAAATGATGAAAAATGGATGAGTTATGATTTTTTGAAGTTTGGATGAACAAAACATGAAAATCTAAATGATAAAAGGAATAAAATGCACATGGTAAGACAATGAATCAAACAAATTTGATTATTTAAACATGTTAACAAAATTTTAAGAATAATACAAGATCAATCTCACAAGAAAAATCAAGTTACAAGTTGAAAATTTTCAAGATCATCATGGTAAAAAAAGCAGTCATGGTAACATGTGGAATGCAAGTGGAAAGTTCACATTTATGAGTTTTAGGTTTACCTCTTGAAGCAAGCTTAAGCAATAAGAAAACCAGAGATCTAGAGAGCTCTTCCAAGATTTTGTTACATAAGTGTGGAAGTGACTTGGATAGCTTCAATACATCATACTTTATGTGTTTGAAGTGTTTCTTGAGTTGGAAGAAGTTTGGAAATGGTTTTGAAAGGTGTTTTTCAAAAGCAAATTTTGAGGGATTTTGGAAACTTAATGAGATTTTGTAAGAACTTGTAATTGTGTAAGAAAGAAATTTCTAGCTGGTTTCTAGCATGGAACTTGTGTGTTTTTGATGTAGGAAGTGAGTTCTATTTATAGCCAAAGGCCTTGGATCAAGGTATGGGCAAAAGTGTAGCAAATTGTCAATTTTAACCTTCCATCATGAAAATCTTTGAGTTTTCCAATGAAATCTTCACCTTTATCTTTAAGCCACTCTACTAAGATATTTCCCATGCCCTATAGATTTTTTCATCATGCTTCATAGGATGGGAGGTGACTTGTAGAGTTAAAGTTGATGATTTGACAAGGGTAGCCACCTTTTTTCTCTTTCTTCACTATTCACTTTTACAACTTGCATTAAATATTGATTTCCTTTGATCTTTGGTCCATTTTCGTGGGAATTGATGTTAAACATGTTTATTAACAATGTAAAAATCATAAATGAGGCTTAGTCTTTGATTAGCATCAATTTGGAGAGGTTTTGGAATAAAAAAAACTCATGTTGACCTGGTTTTGCCAATGTGAGTTTTTGCCAACTTGTGGACCTCAGTTCTCTCTAACCAGGAAGAGTTATGGAACCCACTTGTACTTTTTAGAAAACCCCAATTAGGTACTAAAATATTTATGCTTGTGTTAGGAACTCATTCCCCTTGAAACTAGGTCAAAAACCCTTGTGTGGTTAAGGAGTTATGGCTTTGCCCTTTTCAAAACCTTAATTTCCCAACTTTTGCGATTACTCCCTAACCCTTGATCCAATGGTCATGAAACTTCATGGGTAGGTATAATATATCATTAGGAGTCACTTTTGATTCCCATCTTGAGGTCAAATTCCTCATGAGTGAAGAGTTGACTTTTCGGTCAACCGTTCGATCAATCGGTGACTACCGAGTCGACTGTCGGTGATCCGGACATTCTGAAGACTTGAAACTCTTTGGATGGACTTTACTAAGCCATAGGAACTTAATGGACCTTGATCCCACCATTGAAACACTTTTTAAACCAAAATTCAAACTACAGTTGACTTTTCCTGATCGAAAACCCTAATCGGGCGTCTTGAACTGCACTGTTCTCAATTCTTGGGTGACCACCTCAAATTGAATTCATACTTGATCCAATGGAGTATATTTGATATTGTGGAGACTTATTTGAAGTTGAATCAATCCAAAACATTGATTGGTCAGACCATTGAAATCCCGATTTTGACGGTACGGAACCCTAATTCATCTGCATCTTAACAAAGATAAACTGGAAATGGGTTAAGGTTAGTTAATCAACTGAATATGATCCTAAAATGATGATGAGGATCTAAGGGGTCAAAATTTGGGGTGCAACACATATATATGCTTTAATATGATCTATTTACAAAAAATAGTAAGTATACATAATAGGATATAATGCTTTATTGTTCTTCTTAATGCGTAGTTGGAAGAGGAGAAAAGTGATGCGACATCTCTTCCGGACCATGTCGTATGGAAGGCTGCCCGGGTGGGAAGAGATGGAGCCGTCCAAGAAGAAGTTCAACAAGTGTTTGAACAATGTGTAAGTACAACATTAGTTTTTGAACAAAGTGTATAAAATATTTAAATATGCTTTTATCTATATTTCAGGAGTCCCTATCCCAGACTATAACTCCTGCTGAAGACGATGATTGCAGGAGTTTATTGAGTCGGGTGTTGAATATTCCTGAGTACTTTGGGCGTGTGAGGGGCAAGGGATTTGGTGTCACTCCATCCAAACTGTATAAGCAGCCAAGGAAAAAAAATCCAACCAATAAAGAAGTGATGGCTACTTTGGAGGAAATGAAAGCTCAAATTCGTGAATTACAGAAGGATAAGGAGAGATACATGTCCGAAAGGCGCGCTCCAGAGGCCTGGTAAAGCTACTAGTGACAAAGATAGTATCGGTTGTCCGCAGAAGCTTCCAGAGGTAATTGTATATATTACATTGAAATTAATTTAGCACATTTTTCTTAATTGACACATTAACTGATCATTATTTGTTTAGGGCATTTCACCTTGTCGACTATATTTATCGTCGCCGACTTATCGCATGGTTGGCAAGGGAAAGGTGCATAACACCCTGGGAGACTTACTTCACCATAAACCCCTCCCTGCTGGATTTTTGAAAGTATTTGTTGATATTGCATTAGAGGGGGGGGGCGTTGTTGCCTATGCGAGACGATGTATCAGACGCAACAGTGGTGGGAGACGCGATAGGAGCTTATGTAGCATGGCCGGCGAATCTCATTTTCATGGATGATGAGGTAGGTTGAACCTTGTAATATTCCAATGTTTTATTACCCATACATGAAAGTTATTCTGACATTTACACTTTCTTATTGACATGATGATCTTAGACTCCCACAAAATCCAAAACAAAAGATGATAAAATTATTGTGCGGGATACCGATTCAGCTGCATCAAAGTTACAGGGACTAGTACTACAGTTTAAGTGATTATTTTATTATAAATTATTTACTGAACTTATATATGACTTTTAGGTTCTTGATCAGCAGTCGCAACATGTCAGCAAGGGAAACATGCCTGAAACTTCCAAGGTGCCCAAAAAAAAGGTCGAGACAAAAAGAGCATTTGTTCCTCAATTTAGGTCATGCCTTTAAACATATGTAGGGACAACAGACGTGCCTGAGGGCGGCATCCGTCTAATACATATGGAACAAGGTATTTTCGGTTTTGAATATTCCGAAACACTTGCTAAGGAGGATTTCGACCAGGTTTTCAAACATTTAGAATTGGGCGTCGGGGTTATGCATACCTACATCAGGTACTTCGATCCATTTTAATTAGATAATTGAACATTTTAAAATTCGCTCGTTTAACTGAATAATCTAATGTTGATTATATTTTTTTTAGGCGCTTGTATGACAAGATGTTTGTCCCCGCTGATTTGACTTTAGTATTCGCATTCTTATCTGCTAGCAATGTCAACTCACGGACAATAGACCAGACACCAGAAGCAGTCAAAGAGTACACATTCCAGAGATTTATGGGTGCGAATACGGAGAAGTTGTTTATGTTGCCATATAATACTGGCCATGGGTTAGTTTTTATTCTAAATTCATTTATTATAATTGTTCTATTTTTGCCATATTATATAACATTTCCGTCTAAACTGTTGTCTTATTTTATAGTGGTCACTGGTTGTTGGTCGCAATTAATCCGATTAAAGAAATAGTGTATTATATAGATTCATTGGATGGCGATACAAACAAATATGAAAATCTGAAGAACATGGTTGATACGTAAGTGATGATGTATAGTGTTCTGAATAATTATATATGTTTATTTATTATGTGACATTGTTCTAAATATGTGTTTATATTATGTTAGAGTTATACAAATATACAGAGCACAGAGAGATGCAACAGTGCCAAAAAGCAGGGCTAGCAACATCATCTGGATCAAAGTGGAGGTATATTTTCCCATGTTTGACTGTTATAGTGGTTCTACTTATAAAACTATTTAAACTATATATCCTGATAAATGTTCGTTCGCTTTTTTCCTAATACAGTGTCCTCGTCAGCGTGGTGGGATTGACTGCGGATATTTTGTACTGCGCTTTATGAAGGAAATCATTCTTTCTGGTCAATTAGAGATTCCAATCATGGTATGGATCAATTCATGAGTTATATGATTCATTTTGATAATTAACTAATATTTCATCTGAGTAATTAGTATTAAATCGTGCTTGTTCTGTTATATTATGTAGTATTTTGATGAATTCAGATGCGCTACGTACTCGAAAGTAAAACTGGAAGAAATTAAGGAAGAATGGTGTCAATTTATGATTGAGTTAAGAATTCTATAATGTATATTGGATTTGTAATTATGTGTAAATGGTATATTGTATATTGTATATTGTATATTGTATAATGTACAATGTTTAAATTATGTGTAAATTATACTTGAGTTAATTATGTGTAAATTGCAAAGTGTTATTGTATAATGTACAATGTTTAGTTATATTGTGTTGAATTAAAGGCCAAGTGTTGAATTACAATGTTTAAAGGCCAAGTTATGTTTAAAGCCTGAATTATAAGCAGGGAATTTAATTGTTATAAGCAGGTTTGTCTAAAAATATAAAAAAATGTGATTTTTCAAAAAAAATTTTTTTTAAAAACGTGAGGTATAGACAACGCTTTTACAAGAAAGCGCTGCTAAAGGGAGAAAAATAGGCATAAAAAAGCGCTGCTATAGGTTAGGAAAGGAGGGGTCTAAGAAAGCGCTTTAAAAAAGCGCTGCTAAAGGGTGGCCTACAAAAGCGCTTTAATAAAGCGCTGCTACAGGGGGGAGGGGGGGGGGGGGGGGAGAATAGGCAGCGCTTTGAAAGCGCTGCTAAAGGGGTAAAAAAGCGCTGCTAAAAGTGATACCTTTAGCAGCGCTTTTTCCATAAAAAAAAGCGCTGCCTTTACCTTTAGCAGCGCCACTTTAGGCAGCGCTTTAAAGCGCTGCTAAAGGTCAAAAAAAGCGCTGCTAAAGGCCATTTTTGGCATAGTGGATCTATGGAGTTAGCAGAAATAACAGAAAAGGAATTGGATATAAATCTTCCTCTGGAAAGGATTTAAATCCAAAACCTGTTGATAAAATTATCATCAAGAAGACTCCTTTATATTCTCATTTTAAATTTGGTCACTTGAATGATATTAAACACACTCGTTCTAAAAAGAACATTCATGTGTTTAAATCTAAGGCTAGTCAGAATAAACCTTATGTTGAAAAACAGAAGTTTAGACGAACTTTCAGAACAACTAACCCAAAAGGACCCAAGAAGATCTGGGTACCTAAGAGTAAAATAATTCTTGTTGCAGATGTTCTTAGCAGCAAGGTCAGGACGCCAGTCATGGTACCTGAACTCTGGATGCTCACGACATATGATGGGAGAAAGGTCTATGTTCCAAAGTCTGGAGCTTAGATCTGGAGGTGACGTGAAATTTGGAGGGAATCAGAAGGGCAAGATCATTGGATCTGGCACTATTGGAAATGGTAACCTTCCCTCTATTACTAATGTTTTACTTGTAGAAGGATTAAAGCATAATCTATTGTCCATAAGTCAATTAAGTGACAATGGTTATGACATAATCTTTAATCAAAAATGTTGTAAAGCTATTAGTCAAAAGGATGGCACAATCCTATTTAGTGGAAAGAGGAAGAACAACATTTATAAAATAAATCTTTCAGAACTTAAGGTTCAGAATGTTAAATGCCTCTTGTCTGTTAATGAGGAGCAATGGGTATGGCACAGAAGATTGAGGCATATTAATATGAGACGTATATCTCAGATTAATAAACTTAATCTTGTCAGAGGACTTCCTAAGTTGAAGTTCACCTCAGATGCTCTTTGTGAAGCATGTCAAAAAGGGAAGTTTTCAAAATCCTCTTTTAAATCAAAAAATGTTGTTTCTACTTCCAGACCATTAGAATTACTTCATATTGATCTGTTTGGACCAGTGAAAACTGCATCCATCAGAGGCAAGAAGTATGGATTAGTCATTGTTGATGACTATAGTAGATGGACATGGGTAAAGTTCTTAAAACACAAGGATGAGTCACATTCTGTGTTCTTTGACTTCTGCAAACAAGTCCAAAATGAAAAAGATTTTAAAATAATCAAAGTCAGAAGTGATCATGGTGGCGAATTTGAAAACAAATATTTTGAAAAATATTTTAATAAAAATGGCATTGCTCATGATTTTTCCTGCCCTAGAACTCCACAACAAAATGGAGTTGTAGAGAGGAAAAATAGAACTCTGCAAGAAATGGCCAGAACCATGATCAGCGAGACTAATCTGGTAAAGCACTTTTGAGCAGAAGCAATAAACACAGCATGTTACATTCAGAACAGAGTGTCTGTAAGACCTCTTCTGGAAAAGACTCCCTATGAGTTGTGAAGGAACAGAAAGCCCAACATTGCTTATTTTCATCCTTTTGGATGTATTTGTTATATGTTGAACACTAAAGAGAATCTTAGCAAGTTTGATTCTAAAGCACAAAAGTGTTTCATGCTTGGATATTCTGAAGGCTCTAAAGGCTACAGAGTATACAATACTGAAACACATATTGTGGAGGAATCTATACATGTTAGATTTGATGATAAGCTTGGCATTGAAAAGCCAAAGCAGTTTGAAAGTTCTGCAGATAGAGAAGTAGTCTTCACAGATTCTGAAGGCTCAGAGGCAGAAAAAGCTAAAATAAAGGAACCAGAAGCAACGCCAGATGCAATTCCTTTAGCTTCTCAAATGGACAACTTGAACATTTCTGAAAATTCAATTGTCAAAGGATCATCTTCCAGAATCAAGGCCTCTCACCCAGAGGATGTGATCATTGGGAAGAAAAATGATCCAATCAGAACAAGATCATTTCTCAGATCATCTGAAGCGTCATTATTTGGGTTGGTGTCAGTTATTGAACCAACTTCTATGGATGAGGCTCTGCAAGACAATAACTGGGTAATTGCCATGCAAGAAGAGCTTAATTAGTTCACAAGAAATGACGTCTGGGATCTGGTTCCAAGACCTTAAGGATTCAACATAATTTGAACCAAATGGGTATTCAGAAACAAGTTGAATGAAAAAGGAGAAGTTGAAAGAAATAAAGCAAGGCTTGTTGCTCAAGGTTACAATCAGCAAGAAGGAATTGATTATACAGAGACTTATGCTCCTGTAGCTAGGTTAGAGTCTATTCGTTTACTCATTTCTTTTGCTGCACATCATAACATCACTCTGTATCAGATGGATGTTAAGAGTGCCTTTCTAAATGGAATTATAGAAGAAGAAGTTTATGTTCACCAACCTCCTGGTTTTGAAAGTGAAAATTTTCCAGAACATGTCTTTAAACTAAAGAAATCTCTTTATGGTTTAAAACAAGCTCCCAGAGCTTGGTATGAGAGATTAAGCAATTTTCTTCTGAAGAAAAATTTTATCAGAGGAAAAGTAGACACAACTCTCTTCTGTAAAACATTTAAGAAAGATCTTTTAATTTGTCAAATATATGTGGATGATATTATATATGGATCTACAAACGTTATGCTGGGAAAGGAGTTTGCTCAATGTATGCAGGCTGAATTTGAGATGAGCATGATGGGAGAATTGAGATTCTTTCTGGGAATTCAAGTCAACCAGACTCCATATTGCACTTACATTCATCAGACCAAATATGTCAAAGAGCTTCTGAAGAAGTTTAACATGACTGATAGTAAGATGGCAAAGACTCCTATGCATCCAACAAGTACTCTTGGTAAGGAAGAGGTAAGTAAGAAAGTAGATCAGAAACTCTACATAGGTATGATAGGATCTCTTCTCTACTTAACTGCTTCTAGACCTGACATTTTGTTCAGTGTATGCTTGTGTGCAAGATTCCAATCAGATCCTAGTGAATCTCACTTAACTGATGTTAAGAGGATTCTAAGGTATCTGAAAGGTACTACTAACGTGGGTCTGTGTTACAGAAGATCTGATGAATATACATTAGTTGGATTCTGTGATGCTGACTATGTTGGAGACAGAGTAGAGCGTAAAAGTACTTCTGGAAGCTGTCGGTTCCTTGGAAGTCATTTGATCTCATGGTACAGCAAGAAGCAACCCACAATTGCACTTTCTACAACAGAGGCAGAACACATTGTTGCTGCTGGATGTAGCACGCAGATGCTCTGGATGAAAAGTCAGTTAGAAGACTATCAGATCTTTGAGAGTAATGTATCTATCTTCTGTGATAATACTTCTGCTATATGTTTGTCTAAAAATCCAATTTTACACTCTAAGGCAAAACATATAGAAATTAAGCATCATTTCATCAGAGACTATGTTCAGAAGGGTATTATAAACTTAGCCTTTGTTGATTCAGATCATCAATGGGTTGATATTTTTACAAAACCCCTTGTTGAAGATAGGTTCAAGTTTATTCTGAAAAATATTGGTATGGCTTTTTGTCCAGAATAATATTTATCAGAGGCAAACTTCTCAGATGCAAAATGTTTAATGCTCTGAAGTATTTCATCTGTCAATTTATTCATTTTCTTGAATTATTTTATTTGTGTAAATCTGAACTAACAATGCTCAGAGGATCTGAACGTTGGCTAACGTTTCATTTCTCAAGAGATTTCAGAAGCACATGCAAGCAAACACGTGTAGCTCAGAAACTGGAAAGGTAGAGTGCACCTTACTGAATTAACGTTTGAGGTATTGCTTTGAAAATCTGATTTTTCTTGATTTTCCCCCCATCTGTCAAAATCATAAATGCTGTACAATGATGTTTTTACTTTTTCATTTAATGCTATGTGAAGCGTGCTTATGTGACTGTTTGTGTGCCTGATTTTATCTATAAATACCACAAATCACACCATTTCACACTTTTCACCTCACAAACCTTTTATGCATTTCTGTCTTCTCTTTGCTCTTTATCTAAACCCTAAACCTAAAACCTCTCACTCAAGAACAACAATGGCATCTTCTTCATCAACATCTGCTCAGATGTAATCAACCACTGTTGTTTCTTCTTCTAATGCTGAAGCGTACAAGGAACCTGTGAGAACCCTTCTCACTCCAACTGTAGATCTGGAAGTTCTGAGTGAATGCTTTGTAGATTTTGATTCCATTGAGGAAAATGGGTTTAATCTTTCTTCAACCATTCAAACTCAGAGTTGGACAAAGTATTTTGACAGGCTTATGGGTCCTGTTTATCCAAATTTGGTGAAAGAATTCTGGATACATGCTCAGGTGTGCCCTAAATTCATCCATTCTTCTGTCCTTGGAAAGGAGATTGTGATTACTGAGAAGCTGATCAGACAACTTATTGGATACTCTGAAACTGATGGTGAAACCAGCCTACAATCTGCTCGTGTGGATCTTGCTGATGTGTTTCAAGAAGTTAGTATTTCTGGGGAACCAACTAGCAAAGTAAGGGAACTGAAGCCAGTCTACAGGATCTGGGCCAAGATTTTCATGAGTTCCATCTTTCACAGAAAATCATCAAATTCTCCAGATTATGTCAGTGCTGAACAACTCTACTTCATGTTCTGTATGAGCAAGTGAAAGAAGGTGGACTTGCCTTATCTTCTGTTTAGTCATCTTCTGAATCATATAAAGGAAACAAGAGAAGAAGTAAGAGTCAAAACTGAAAAAGTTAGGAATTGGATTCCTATGGGAAAACTGATATCAGATATTCTAACTGAGAATCGTCTGGTAGAACATATGTATGAAGCTGGATTGACAGAGGATCTGTCCTATGTCATAGGTTCTTTCATCAATGGCAATACTCTGAAGAGGATGAAGGTCATCACAGAGCTTGCCAGCAAACCTAAGAAAATTGCTACTAAGGATGTCAACAACAGAAGGATTCCTGTTGAAGATTTTCCAATGTTCAGTGCTAACGAACCAAGGGAGATCATCTTATCCTACATAGCTGATTGCTTGTTAACTGGTGTTCCTCTTCCTGTTAACATCGTCCAAAAGGAAGGAGAAGTTATGCCTAATCTTCTTAGAGAAAGGCGTTCAAAGAAGATTGCTGAAGAAGGATCTGAGGCTCAGCCTAAGAGAAAAGCCTTTGAAGCTGCTGCTAAGCCTCAGAAGGTAAAGAAAGTGAAACCAACTCCTCCAGAAGCAAGTCTGGAAGACATTAGAGAAACTATCAAACAGGTATTAACATCTGATCAAATACCAACCATTCACTCTCCATTACCTTCACCTCCTCCATCACCTTCTAGACCACAATCATCTGCACCACCATCATCTGGGATTCATTCATCTGAACCCTCTCCATCTCAACCTACACATTCTCAACCATCTTCTGTACAAACTCCATTTGAACCACCTCAACCAGAAACACAACCAGAACAACCTCAACCAGAACCTCAACCACAACAACAACCTCAACCACAACAACAACCACAACCAGAACAACAACAACAACAACCACCAGAACATCAATCTCAACCCATTTCACCTGAACCTCCCCAACCAACACCATCTGAACAACCCTCAATAATAAAACAATCGTTACCTGTTCCAGAACTCTCTATCTTTCAATCATCTAATGACATTCTTGATTTGCAACCACTTGCAACCATGGTTGTCTTATCATCCACCTCATGCCACTCCACTGAATCATCTGATTCTGAATCAGAAGTTCACTCACCCTCCTGTTTACACATTCCTGATCCATTCAAACCTACATTTTCTGACCTATCAGCATCTGACCAAATCAATCGCAGACTTTCACTTCGCTCCAAATTCAACCTCTCATATTTTCAACCTTCATCATCTGAAGCTGAAATTTCAACAACCCCTACACCTCAACTCACCATACCACAACCATCTGAACCTCAACCATCTGCACCTCAACCATCTGAACAACCACCATTTGATCCAACACCTCCTGATACCACTTGTGAACAACATCAGCCAAACTCTGAATCTGCTGAAAAAGTGACTCTTGAGGAATACCTTTACCCCATCCCTAGATCAGATGTTGATAAACTGTTTGAGAATTTCCAAAAGGAAGTTCGTATGGGGATCGCACGTGTGGAAGAAGAGTGTCTGTTCAGTATAGATCCTGTTAAGTCTGAAGCTGCTTGGGATAAATTTATCTCTAAGTTCAACGTTGTGGCTTCTCATCTCAAAGCAGTCTGTGCTGAAGATGCTAAGGTAAAGTTTGTTGAATTGGTCAGACAGACTCTAGTGAGCATTCCCAAACCACCAGTGCTGCTTCTGGAAGCTGCTCTTGCTGAAGACTCTCCATCTGAAGATGTTGCATCTGATATGGACATTGATGCGTCTGAATCTGAAGTGAAGACTAACAATTCAGAACTTGTGAAAGAGGTTAAGGAAATCAAGTCCTGGATGATCAAACAAGAACAAACCACTAAAGAGATTAAGACTTGGATGACCAAGCAAGAAGAGTCTACTGCAAAGATCATAGGTCTTCTGACCCTGATTGCATCTCGCCAACCTTAGTTTCTTTTCATGTTTTTTTGCACTGTTGTTTGCATCTATTTTCTTTTGCTTGTTTTTTTATCATCTGTTATGTGAACCCTCTGAATGAATGAAAATGTTTGTTTTGCTTTTCTTCTGTTATCTTTTCTGTCTTTACACATCTTTTTGATTATGACAAAAAGGGGGAGAAAAATAATCTATTTGGTCAATCCATAAGAAAATACTAAAACGAAATTCAGACATATTATTAACTATCTTTGAATTTAAGTCTTCAGATTCTATTGTTTCATCTGACAAAATAAATTCATTGAAGTTATCCTGAGAATTACCCAACCAGACTCTGATTCTTGAAGCAAATTGTACTCTAATTCTAAACGAAAAACCAGACTCTGTGTTTGAAAGAAGTCATCAGACTCTGATTCTGAAATACACTCAAGCAAAAAGGGAAGTATTCTTTTCCTTTAGAGTATTCATCTCAGGGGGAGATTCTTAATCTCAGGGGGAGTTATAATTATTGCTTTTTATTGAACAAAATTTCTCATGTTTTGTCATCATCAAAAAGGGGGAGATTGTAAGAACACAGATTGTTTCTTAGTAATATCTCTATGTTTTGATGATAACTCTTATGAAATTTTGTATTAAAAAATTATATACTCTAAAATTTGTTCATGAATATTTGCTGCAGATGTTAAAGTGTATATATATATATATATATATATATATATATATATATATATATATATATATATATATATATATATATATATATATATATATATATATATATATATATATATATATATATATATATATATATATATATATATATATATATATATATATATATATATATATATATATATATATATATATATATATATATATATATATATATATATATATATATATATATATATATATATATATATATATATATATATATATATATATATATATATATATATATATATATATATATATATATATATATATATATATATATATATATATATATATATATAAGAGCAAATTAATCTGAACATGGAACTATGGAAGGCTCTGAAGAGTCAGAATCATCTTATAGAAGAATCTGAATGTTGCCTGCAGAAGATTCTGAGCGCTGTCTGCAGAAGAATCTGAAGCAGAAGCTACAGAAGAATCTGAAGCAGAAGCTGCATAAGGATTTGAAGCAGAAGACTCTGAAAGATCTGAAGACTCTGAAGCATTGAAGATCTTTGTATGAGAGTTAAGAAGCACAGTTTTTCAGAAGACTCTGAGAGTACTACACGCTGCATGTACTGAGGATCTGATTCATAAAACTCTGCTCTGATAGAACTACACGCTGAAGCATACTTGCTGCATTACTCTGATTCAGCAAACTCTGATGGGCATCCAAGACTCTGATCACACAGACTCTGATGTTTATTTTGCTGAAGTGAAATACTTGTTGAAGAAGAATTCAAAGTTATATCTGTTGATTTGGTTCAACGACTCTTTCCTCTTTCATGCCTGACACTAGAACACAGACCAAAAGCATTTCTCTATGCATTCTACTTCCAAGAAAGGTCATGTGATGTGAAGACAAAAAGGTTCAGGCCTTTTCAGTACACAGCCTCCAACGTCAAGACTTTGTGGACTACTGTGCATATAAAAGCAAGTCTTCCTCATCTTCTTCGGTTGACGAATTTTTGATAGAAACTCTTACAAGCTCTCATAAAATATTCTTATTCTCTTTGTTGAGTTTATTCTTTTGTTCTTAATATTAAGTGAAATCTCACTCTTGTGATAAAGCTTGTTAGAAGCATTCAAACACTTGTATTTATCTTACATTTCATTGTAATAGTTCCTTGAGAATATCCAGTTGGGATCAGTAGTTCTTGAGAAGACTAAGAATAGTTGCTCTTAGTGATTGCTATTGTAATCAGTTGATTAATAGTGGATTAAATCCTTGTTTGAGAAAGGCAAATCACTCTTGATAGGGTGGACTGGAGTAGTTAAGTTTAACGAACCAGGATAAAAATCATTGTGTTCTTATTTCTATAAGTTTTTATAAATACTTATTCACCCCCCCCCCTTCTATGTATTTTCTCACCTTCAATATGTAACTACATAAGCAAACAACAAGTATTTGATGACAATTAAGCATAGACAAACAAACAATATCATAACAATGTAGGTAAGAAGTTAAATACTTCATGGGGATTTCATAAGTTTAAGAAATGAATCACTTAGACGCTTACAAGCACAAAAATTTGAAATTCAAACTCAAATGCACAAGGAAACTAACAAGCCAAACTCATACCATCTTCAAATCAAATTTAAATGGAATGAAATCAAAGTTTGAAATGGAGAATGAGAGATAAGAGGGTGAAAACCCTAAAATGAAATTAAATTTTCAAACAATATAAAGTGTTTCTAAAATAGGAATTTTAGAATTCTTTAGTCATTATGTGAAAATATACATTAAGATAAGAATTTAGCAAAAGGAATCACTTAAAAAAGATTAAAAATGAAGAAGTTATGTTAATTTGAAAATTAAATAAAAAAAAATCAAATAATCTAAATATTAAAAAGAAGGAAGTGTCTCACCCAAGGCTTGAACTCAAGACCTTGGGGTCATGGACCCAAAACAAAGTCATCCCTACTATTTTATGCGTGTGAAAAATAATGGAAATGGAAGAAGAAAAGGTAAAACCAAGAGAAATCATAAAAATGAATAAAAACGCTCTCACTGAGGGTCGAACACGGGTCATTAGGCATGGTAAGTACTTATGGGCAAGGAAATAACCACTGGGGTGGTGATACATCCATTGTATGAAGCCACCCCAGTTGAATATATACCAAAAGGCGCAATTTCTGGGCAACTCTCAAGGCAAGCTCAAGTGGGAAAAAAACTCCAAAACAATTTCAATCCAATTTTCTCAAATCTTAATCAAATTTTATGAAACTTGAGTCAAACTCACTTGATTTTTCATGAGGAGTAAGATGGTGCTATCCATTTTGTGAAATAATGCACACATCATAAAACTCGAATGATCATGCAATTGTGAGTTTTGAAATGCATTTTACAACTCAAAAGACCAAAACAGATGTATCTAGAGTAAGTAAGGGTCTGAGCATGTTGTAAATGTGATGTTTAGTGAGTTCCAACAACAAGTTTATTCAAAACAACATTAAAGCAAAAAAATGGTAGGTGAGTTGCAAATGATGAAATTTGTGTTTTTTTATGAACTTTAAAATTCAACAACATCAATCATTTTATGACAACAACCAAGTTATTAAGAGTCATGAGTCAAACTTCATACACACCAACTGTAATAAATTTAGAAAACAAGTTTGATGACATCAGCGGTTAATAAACTTAAAGTAGAAATTAGATAGCCAGCACCTTTCCAACAACAAAATTCATAGAACAACAAGAACATAGCATGGTTATCTTCTTTGGAAAACAAAAGCAGTAATGTAAGTATATCCAATGATTAGCAGAAGACCTTAGATCTAGATTGAGGCTATCAAGTCATGCCAAATGATTCTCAACAGAATGTTGACACAAGCCTTCCAATAAAATGGCCAATGATACTAACAAGCAAATCATGGCAGATCTTCAAAACAACATGAACATGGTATACATATTATGCTTAAAACAGTTGACAGTGGCACGAAATGAAGGTCATGTTCACAAATAAAGATATTAACACAAGAACTGAACAGATCCCACCATTGTGTTCCTAACATCATGCACCAACCAAACATTGAAATAAAAAAATTTCTGATGGAATTTAGGTTGACTAACCTCCCTACAAAATTGGACAGTAAACTGAGCTTTAAGGCAAATATGGTAATAAAATTGGAATCTTCAATCTTTTAGTGAATTCAAACAGATTCTTATGAAAATAGCGTCCCCCTCATTTCACTACATCAACAAAGAAAAACCAATTGAGGCCTAAACACCCTAGCTTCAACTATCCTACTAAAAACTAACCTATTCATTAATAGTTAACAATGAGCTTAACATAAACCACAACAAACTGCTCTCATGGTACTAAACAGAACTAGGGCACACAATAAGCTTAAACCCTCATGACAACCTTCCATATAATGACAAACCTATGCACCCTACTAAATGCTAGACTAATCCAAAAACACTAATTTGAGGTTCACAAACAACAAGCAACAATGCTAAGATCAGAGAACTAAATCTAGGCCTGAAATCAGCTCTAAGGAAACAATCAACATTAGGTGAAAACAAAACAGGCATGTAGCACCTCACGCAGAAGAGTCCGCAGACTTAGTGGTATGTGAATATGGATTGACAGATCCAAACTTCCTAGCAGCAACCTTCAATCAAAGGACTCAAATGACAGTCCCAAATCTTAATGACAGTAAACATTTAAATGCAACATTCTTGATGTAATAAAAACCACACAAACCAAACAGCAGCCCTAAAGTAAGACTCTAATGACAACCAACATAGAGATGTTCAACCACATGGCTACATATATTACCAAAGCAAACACCTATGCAAACTATCCTATATCCACACCACTAAGGTCAAGCATCAACATACTCAAAATTATGCTTTCCATATGGTTACAAACTTGCAGCAGCCAACATAACAATGTTGCTCATTCCATGACAATAGATTTATTATCATAAACCAATATTTCAAATACAAACTAACAAGCCAAAACTCAATCATGCTTTAATGACATTTATGCATATAAAAGAGAGAGTTTAAAAGCACCAACCTCTTGTAGACTCCTCATAGCAAGCTAGCAGCAAAAAAGCAAAAGATCCTTCCCTCCTTTGAATGAGTTTGTGAAGTTGTTTCTTCTTGAAGCAATGATACAAACTTATGGACAGTTGAACTAAATGAAGTTCCAGTTGTTGTTTGAGACTATGGACAACTAATACATCATAAATATGAAGTATTCCAAGTGTTATGTTGGTGGAAATAGATTTGTGTAGTGACTTAGTGTGGAATATGCATAAAAGTCAAAGTGAGGTGGTATGAGTGTTGACTTTTTGTTATAGGTTTCTTTTGATGAATGTAAGGGTGGGAACA
Source organism: Lathyrus sativus (assembly GCA_963859935.3). Classification (NCBI taxonomy): domain Eukaryota; kingdom Viridiplantae; phylum Streptophyta; class Magnoliopsida; order Fabales; family Fabaceae; genus Lathyrus; species Lathyrus sativus. Next base: position 488,616,380 of record OZ012741.1, read on the forward strand.
ACTTCAAATGACCAATTTAAGTGTGTGTGTGTGTGTGTGGGGTCTTTGAAATGGTTTTAGGCTTAGACAAAGAACTGATGTAAAAAATGCAAAGTGACACTTTTGGTGGTTTTGGAGAATTTCTTCACTTACAAGCAAAGAGTATGGGAAGGAGAGCCATGTGTTTCTTGTGTTTTGGATAGCTTTGGTGTGGTGTAAAGAGTGAAGTGAACACTCTATTTATAGGCCAAGTAGAGGTTTGAGGAAGAATTGGAATTTGTGATGCAAACTTGCATTTAGGTGGGAAAATTCTTAACATTTCAAATGTGATCCCATACCTGCTGGCTTGAGCTCCTTTCCATAAGTTATTAACCTCATTAAACAGATGCATTTGAGCTGGTATATAGGGTTGCAGAGATGCTAAGGCAAGCTAGCAAAACCAACCTTCTCTCACATGTACACTTTTGTACTTTTCATAATAAACAAATGGATTTTGGCTAGATTCTTGGCTTTTCTTGATCCACCACAGATTTCATTCAATCCTCCCTCTAAAACATGATATCAAATGCTTTCTCATGGTGAGAAATGAAGTACATGGTTGGAAACCAAGTCTATGTTGAGTTTTAACAAGTTGACAAACTAGTGCTCAGGCCCAACTTGCTCAATTCGAAACTCTCAGCTCACAAGGGCTATGGAAGAATTCTAGTACTTTTTGGAAATTCCTCATGGAGCTCTACAACTTTCATGTTTACTGAATTTTCGTATTCCAAGTGGAACTAGGTCAAAAAATACCCTTAAAGTTGGCTGAAAACATGCCTAAAAAGGTCAAAAACTTAGAATTTTTCTAAGTATTTTCTCCCTCTTGTGATGATTTTGACTATAACTCCAAATCTATGCATTTTTTGCAAATGGATCAATGTGAGACTTTTGTAGGACTTGCCAATATCTTTCCAACAAGATTTGAACCACCTCATTTGGATGTGTGGTTAGGAAGTTATGGTCTTGCCCCTTTCAAAACCCTAATTCCCGACTTTTTCAATTACTCCTCAATCCTTGATCCAATGGTCATGAAACTTCATGGATATGTATAATATGTTATTAGGAACATATTTTCTTCAAACTTTGAGGTCAAATTCCTTATGGTCAAAGAGTTGACTTTTCATTCAAACGAAACGATCGATCGATAACCACCGGATCAACTGTTGATGTTCTAGGTCTCTTGAGGTCTTAAAACTTATTAGATAGACTTAACTAAGCCATATGTGCTTCATGGACCATGATTCCTTCATTGTAACACCTTTTAATTCAAAATTCAAACTACAGTTGGCTTTTCCTGATCAGAAACCCTAATCGGGCGTCCTGAACTGCACTGTTCTTGATCTTTGGGTGACAACCTCAAATTGGATTCATACTTGACCCAATGTATTATATTTGATGATTTAGAGACTTGTTTCATGGAGAATCAATCCAATATATTGATTGATCAAACTGTCGAAACCTCGATTCTCAATTGTACGGAACCCTGATTCACCTGTATCTTAACAAAGACAAACTTGAAATAGATTATAGTTAGATAATCAAATGAAGGTTATCCTAGAATGATGATGAAGATCTAAAGGGTCAAAATTTTGGGTGCAACACTTATGTTCCAAGTGAATGCCACTTCCCACACATCCATTTCCGCTACAACCATAAACCGACAAGAAACCTCTGCTTCAACCGTACAATCCAGCTACTACAAAAAATGCCTCTGCATCCTGAAATTTTCTAAGCTACAAAAACTTGTGTCAATCTCAGCAAACGACAAAAATTTGTCACGCCAGACAATGCCTGCAGCAATACAATAGTCTAAAGGAAATTCAAAAAAAATAGGAGGAGTGCTGTCTTTTAAGGGAAAGAAGAGAACGAAAGGAAAAAGTGAGAAATGCAAAGAGAGGAGACACACCTTAATAACCACAAGATGCCGTGAAAAACAGTCTCATTTCACAGAAAAATTCCTCAAAAAAAAGCCAAAGCAATCCCAACCGAATCCCGCCCCCCCCCCCCCCCCCCCCCCCTTCGAGAATAAAAACCAGTCACTCATTCAAATCTTTAATCACAAACACAACAACATTTTTCTGTCAATAACAACAACCTTCACCTTGTTCACATAACTGAACCAACAATAATGGCAGCCTTGGAAATATCTCCCCTGTTAACAAAAACCACAACCTCTTCAAGAGAACCTCACCATTCTTTCTCACAAAAATCTCCATGACAACAACCATTGTATCGCCTTTGGTTTGTCAAACTCAGCCATCATTAACATCACTACTACATCACGTATACACCACTATCTCCGCCGATTCATACAACCAAAGAGATGAACAAAGAAACCGATCGAAAACCTTAACTTTGCTTCTGATCCGCCACCAATCTTCACCCTCCGGCAAACCGCCCCCAGCCGCACACGAAATCGCTCTGACCACCGTGAACTCCTCTGTGCCAGTCGTGTAAACCCTTAATCTTCTTTCTGATCATGACTCCTTCATCGACTCCTAACATCGTGTTTCTGAACATTGCTCTGTAAATTTTTGTTTGAATTGAAATATAGTTGAAAACAAGAGAGATAAAAGAGGAACCGAGTTATTTTTCGGGTAGAAAGAGAAAGGATCTGAATCATGTTAAGTTGTGCCCTTGTATGTCCATTTGGGCTTTCTCTTAAAAGCATGTCTGTGTCGTTTTCTTTAAGAGGGTGATGGGATTTTCAAAGCCCATATGATTCCTATATATCCTCACATCTTTTGATACCCACAAATCACTTGTACACCCCTTCTCTTGTTAAACCTTTTTTTTTGTGTTAAGTCTTAATCAATTTAACTTTAGGATTTAGGATATTAATTAGATTTTAATTAATTATTTAATTAGGTTTTTACTAGATTTTAATTCATATTAGTCTTAATTTTAATTAATTTATAATTAATTAGGGTTTAATTGATTTAGAATTAGGATATGATTTAATTTTCTTAGGATTAACTTTCAATTAGAATTTAGTTAACTAGACTTTGACTTAATTTTGATCTAAATAGCTTTGTCAACCTTTGATTAATTTTATTCTCGGTTTTGGTTCGGTTAATTCTTGGGTGTGTTTGTAAACTTTTCTTTATTGACACTTGTATATACTTGCACAAATTTTTCTGTAAATATTAATTTTAATTTAATACTTGAATTTGTCTGTGATTGCGTCGCTTCGTGTTTACTTGCTGTTTACTTCCTGTATTCGCATGATCCCTTAGGATTCCTAGCCCGACCTAATTTCCTATTAAGTTAGGGGTAGGAGAGACATTAGGCTTTCAATCCAAGCATGACAACATTAGGTAGACTTCTCTCCTAATCCTGACTTTAGGGCCACATTGTATGACAACAATTAGGGTTCAGTTTCCCCTAGGTCTTTGTGTGCGTCTCTCTCTTCTCACCTCAAATTTCTTTAAGACACTTAATAAATAATGACAAGCGTCGTGCACTACGAGCCTTAAGTACATGGGGAATGATGAGTGGGGGGTTTCTCCTTGCTTTTCTAGAGTGTTTAGCGTATGCCCTTTGGGCAATATGCGACGCATTCGCCCTCGTGTCATAGTCTTTAGTGCGACGTGAGTCTCAAACTAACTCAATCCACTTCACTAAAAATCACAAACAAAATTCAAACCTTTTCATCCTTCGGGATTTCTTTTTAACTTCATTTTCAGAAAAGAGTACTTTACTTTTCCGTTCTACCGCAAACAGGCATCGTTCTTAACTGCTGGAATGGAAGCTTAATGTCACTCATAAAAAATACTTAACCAACCAGTGGTCTAGGCCACCCGAACTACGCTTGCTCTGATTTCTCATACCAGATAAGGATACGTAGGCACAAGACGGCGAAGTCTTGGCGAGCACACTTTTCCTTTACACGTAGTTACCCGAACTATGTTTGCTCTAATTTCTTATACCAGATGAGGATACGTAGGCACAAGACGGCGAAGTCTTGGCGAGCACCCTTTTCCTTTGTCCCGTAGTTTCTCGAACTACATTTGCTCTGATTTCTCATACCAGATGAGGATACGTAGATAGGAGACGGTGATGTCTTGGCGAGCAACCTTCCCCCCATCACCCGTAGTTTCCCGAACTACGTTGACTCTGACTTTCCCATTGCACGAGGGAATACGTAGGCATAGGGCGGCGATGTCCTATTGAGTTTGTTCTTTCTCTTCACCCCCATTTAGAAGCAGCTTTTAGATAACTTTCATCCATATATTAGACAACAAGCATGGATGCCGTTGAGTATAACAAACGTGAGGGGTGCTCATGCCTTCCCCTTGCGTACCCGACTCCCGAACCCAAGATTTGGTTGCGATGACCTTGTCTTTCCCGTTCTCTTAGGTTTTCTTCTATCGTTTCCTTTCCCTCTCTTTGGGATAAATAACATCGGTGGTGACTCTTCTGTTTGTTTCTGCTGGCCCTTTTCGTAGTTGCGACACTAGTCTGAACAAGGTAAGGGTTTGCCCCTGATTAACTAGTTCTGAAGTTGAAGCTGAACTTTGATATACTCTGAGATGGTTTTCCCCTGATCGAGCTATTGAAGAATTTGCCCTAGCTTGTGGGTTTTGAAGTATCTAGCTTTGTGTTAGCCACTGAAATTCAAGTTCTTCTTTGATTGCCACTTGTTGGAGTGTCTTGGATGTCTAGCATTGATTTGCAGTTAAAATTGTACATTAACAAATGGTAACTTTAATGCAAAGTTCATGCAAGTTTTGAAAAAGTGTCTTTTATTGATTAGAGTGTCGTGATAGTGTGAGACGAATAGACCTTAGTCCAGACATTGTTCTAATTTGTTGGTGTGAATGATATAGCAAAGAAAATGACACAAATGCTGATGATTAACATATATGTGAGAAGTCATTTTACGCCTTCTTGCAATAGTATGCTTTCAGAATAAACCTCGCCTCAATTAGGTCTCTCGAGGGTTTTTCACGTGGTCTGGTTCAGGGTTTATGAAACAAAGGACATTAGACTCAAAGTATGATTTGTACCTACCCTTTCTTCTTGATGATCTCCAGTCCTACGTTCAGTTAATTCTGCACATGCCTATCTTGACGGTGTAAGCTTGATGATTTAAGGTATGCTTGAAATGGCAGTCGCCCTTTTTTTATGGACGTCAATGACCCTTTTGTTTTGATTTGATGGTCATTGGATCTTCTTTGTTTTTTTTAGGGTTTGAGGACCTCTTTTGCATGGACTGATTTCGCTTGTCAGATCCATCGGGATTGCCTTGATTTTTGCCTAAGTCTCCTTGGAGGTGCTCGACTTAGCATGCTTTTGATTTTTTTGATTTTTGTTAGAGGATTGTGACTGCCAAGTCACGGGTCTTTGAATAACAATCATCATGTCTTTGGATTTTATTATTTGTTATGATTCGAGCGTGTAATCGGACTAACTGAACACTACCCATCCCCAGGTTGAGCGTAAGGGTTTGAATATCTGAAGGAAACTGCTACTTTTGGGCTCGAAGTGATTAACTAGGGATTAACTCCTTATATCTCCAGTGTTTGGGGATTGAAATAATGCATGTACATCATCAACAAGGTTCTGTCTGAAAGCATACAGTTTGCAATTATAGGTATTTTGTTGACATCATCCTCCCTCAAATCATGCTAAACAACAATTGATAAAGAGTGTGAAGTGGACAAATGTGTCAGTGCTTGTGATAAAAATGAGTGAATACGACATAACTAATTCAAAACCTGCATAAACAATACATTAATGAAAACCAAATATGAATGGCAATGTTCAACGTGTATCGTACTTAAACAAACGATGACAAAATACAAGAATGGAAATAATGAAATGGCAACATGACTGCCTTCTTCAGGGATGAACTTGACTTGACTTGATTTGATGCTGGCACTAGCTTGACGGCGACATAGGATTGCTGATGACGTTTGGAGTCTTCCCATTGAAGTTGATAGCATTCTTGTCAATCATGTATTGAACCTTATGCTTGAAATCTCTGCAGTTCTCAATTGTATGACCTGGAGCGCCCTTATGAAACTCACAATGGGCATTTGCATCATAGTCAGCAAGAATGACAGTTGGGGGAGCTAAATCTCTTGGAACGATGGCCTTTTTCTCCATCAACTGAGCAAAGATGTTAACATATGGCATTGGTAGACGATCAAAGACTATATCCGGTTTCCACGTCCTCTACTAATTAGGTTGACGCTGTTGACGAGCAACCTGCTATTATTGAGCGGCTTGCAGTTGTTGATGCTAAGGAGGATATTGATACCCTTGTTGATTGTAGGATTGTTGCTGAGGAATTTAAGTTAGAACAGCCTGAACAACCGGCGGGTAAGGCATTGGAGTGTATTGTGCAGCAGCAACATACGGATATGGAGAGTAAGGGATCTGATAAGGCATGTGAGCGGGAGCTTGTTGAGGAGCTTGCCCTTTCTGCGCATAGATGGTATTTGTTTTGCCCTCCTTCTTCTTGTACCCGTTGAAAGGCTTCTTGGCACCAGCCTGACAACTAGAACCTCCTTGGATCTTTCCACTCTTCAAGCCTTCTTCGATCCTCTCACTGACAATCACTAAGTCCGAGAATCCAGAAGAAACACTACCGATCAGCTTCTCATAGTATTGGCCTTGCAAGGTACCCATGGAGATATCAACCAGTTCACGGTCAACAAGTGGTGGATGCACCCTTGCAGCTAGCTCTCTCCATTGTTGTGCATACTCCTTGAAGGATTCGCTGTTTTTCTGAGCCATACTCTGAAGTTAAGTACGATTCAGAGCAAGGTTGGTGTTGTATTTGTACTGTTTGACGAATGCATCAGCTAGCTCAACCCAAGTTTGCATGTTGCTACGCTCCAACTGCATATATCACTTGTGTGATGCCCCAAACAAACTATCTTGGAAGCAATGAATCATTAGTTTTTCATCTCTGGCATAAGCAGTCATCTCGCGACAGTACATCTTCAGATGAATGTTTGGGCAACTGAGGCCTTTGTACTTTGATAATTCTTGGACCTTGAACTTGGGAGGAATGACAACATCTGGCACCAAGCACATTTCTAGAGCACTAAGAGAGGATGAATTGTGCCCCTCCATAACTCAGAGTTTCTCAGCTAGATCACGACACATCTTGATTGCTTCTGAATCCTGAGCAGCAACAAGACTGCCAATGGGGATAGCAGCATGATAATTTTGCACATCGTCATACTAATCCAACAGATTCTCTTCGGTATGAGGAATGAGGATCTGAACAACAGTAGGTTGGGCTTGCATAATAGCTCCAACAGTAACTCTAGGCGCTGGGGTTGGTTGAGAAGTAGTTCCTTCAGCTGTGGTAGCGAAGTTCATTAGCATCCCATAGGAGTTAGGAACAGGAACTGAGAGCCTTGAGGAGGACCCTTGCACCTGACCATTTTTATTGAGAGCACCAGCTTCACGTAGCTCTTCCTCCTTTCTGGCTGTAGTGATGGCTTCGAGAATCTTGTTGATCTTTCCTTTAAGGGAATCCAGCTCTTCTCTAAAGGTAACTTGTTCTTGATGAATCTTCTCTATCATTCGTCTGGTATTGGCTCTAGTTTCGTACTGGTGTCGAGTAATCAACTTGATTTATTGGAGAGGAATGAATGAGAAATGAGATTCTGCTGAAGGAATGAAAATGCAAGATGCAAAACAAATGAAATGCAATGCAGATGATATGTAATGCAAGATGCAAGATCCAGGATCGCAGGATCACAAGTTTAACAATTCTGAGGATGGCCAGATGAACGGGTCAAGAATCACAGTCACTGCTCAAAGAAACCCCACGGGTAGGAATCTAAAACAGGTAAGTGCCCAGAGTCATGGATATCTTTTAGAGATATTATAGCCATGACAAAGCTTCATCACGATAATAATATCATCGAAAGGATCTCCTCTAGGTGAGGTTTTCGTATCTTCCACGTGAGAAAGACTTCTTGGAGGTGTCAACAACACAACCATCAACGCACAGGTTCTAAAATAGGTTCTTAGAGTCATAGATCGAGGTTGTAAATATTACTGTCGGGAAGTAATACGTTCAAGGGATCTCATCTGATTAGAGTGTTCGTATTAATCCAAAAGGAGTTAAAAATACCAACCACCATGGATAAAACGGGTTAATGGTCCTTGGAATCAACAATTCAGACTCGGAAATATTATTATCATGGCAAAGACTCACCGCAGCAATAACATCTCCAAGGGGATCTATTCCAAGCGAGGTTTTCGCTTCAGCCTTACGTGGAAGAACCCATGCAAGTCCCCACTACACAACCACCATCCTAATCCTAGGGGTTTACTTGGACTCAGGTACAGAGTCATCTTACAAGGCACCCATAAGCAGAGTAAACCAACAATGTCACCATAATCAAAAGCAAAAAAAGACAAGGATAGGAGAAAAAATAAATAGGCGAGAAGAAAACAAATAAGCAACGTTAACAAGCTCACAAATCAAACTAAGATAGGCTTGAATCTCTCTTGCATGGAGCAAATAATACCCAGCAGAGTCGCCAGCTGTTGCATCTCGAAAAATCACAAAGATAATTCGGAAACACGACCCTCGCACTAAAGGCACGAAAACGCAGTTCGACAGAGTCGCCACTGAATTTTATTTATCCCAAAAAGGGAAAGAAAAATATCGAGAAAACCTTTTAGAACGAAAGGACGGGAATAAGGTCGTCGCAACCAATGTTCCGAGTTCGGGAGTCGGTTATGCAAGGGGAAGGTATTAGCACCCCTCACGCCCGTTGTACTCAACGGGAACCTCTTAATTCGAATTGTGATGAACGTTAGCTAAGCTTAGTTGTTTTCTTCTTAATACTAAATGTAGAACAATACGATAAAACGATAAGCAAGCTAGGGGAAATGGGTGGTTATAGGATAGGGTGCTCGACATGGATTGGGGCCCCTGTGCCTACGTATGCTCATTCAGATGAGAATGAGAAATTAGAGCTCTTGTAGTTCGACTACGGGAAAGAATAGAGGGGAAACAGGGGATGGAGGTAAGGTATCTCGCCAAGATCATCGTAATCTTGTGCCTACGTATCTTACATTCAGACGAGAATCATGAATCAGAGCATCCTTAGTTCGTGGTAAACACAATGAAAGAGATAGGGTTGAATTGGTTTTTTAAATTTGGGTACGGATGACGATTACTCGAGGCTTAAGAAAGGCTCCTCGGGCCAAAGTAATCGGGATAAAGAGTCAAAGACAGCTCTCTCTCTTTTTCATCTTGAAAAAGAAGTTGTGTTTGAAGGGTGTTTGATTAAGGAATGGTTGGAAGATGGTTGAACATTGTCGAGTTGGAAATGTTTTAGAGGCGTCAAATGCTCACACACGAGTAAGATAACTCGCATCCAAACAACTGAAGGGAGATCAAAGGCTCAATTTCCCTCTTTTCACCTTGAGGGGAATTAAATAGTTGTTAATTGATTGATAGTTTGATTGCGAAAATTTGTTTGACGTTGGATCAAGGGTTTGACCTGTATTTGCATGCAAAAGAATGGTGGAATGGCATTTGGTTTAAAAAATGGCTAGACGACGAGTCGAGGAATTGGTAAAAAGTGGAACCGGCTTAACAACGAATCAAGGGTTAAGTTGTGAGAAATGATACTAGTCCCTGAGGGTGCCCCCAATATCGAAACCACAATGAAATTTGAAAGTGTGTGCGATAGGTTGATGGCGAATGCGGACAGGAACTCGACTTACGGTGTTTTAAAATGGCTCGATGACGAATCGAGAATTAGTTTGAAAATGGTTAGATCTATGCTAGTCCATAAGGGTGCTCCTAGAAGATAAACCACAATCAAAGAAATATGAATGCGTACATCAAAATGGGAGAGGAATACATGTAAGTTACACGGGATTGCATGAAATAAAAGAGTTCATTGTCAGGTAGCCCAAGAGGAAGCCGTGTGCGTACAATGTGTCCTAAACTAGGCCTTGAGCAAAAGTCAGACAAAACTCCAAGCTAGGGTTTCTGACAAAGTTTAATGATCCAACATTCCACCAATTTAGGATTTTAGCGTTTCGATAATTGTCAGGTGTTTTTCAGATATGTGTGGATAAGATGAACAATATGAGTATGAATATAAAAAATTATGAATAATATAACAAGATATATAATAATATAATCAAGATAATATCCACAATAATATAAACAACATAAATATGAACAAGATAATATAAGCAAGACATAATGACTGAAAATAAAACAATTATATATTTGACTGAAAGTAAATCAAGAATATGTTGACAGAAAGTAAATTTAGTCGTTAGTTAATTTGTGAATTAAATCGGGACAAAATGTAGCGCTAAACCGTCGTAGCTCGACTTATGACGAAAATCGAACTATAAGAGGTCGCACAAGTTGATATTCGTGTTAAAACAAGATAGAGAAACGATATTGGAGATCACTCTCCAATTTAATCGTGTCGCACGGACCAAAAAGAGAGGGGAGATCTCGTCTTAATCATAAACTCGTGTCAATTAATCGAAGGTAGCCTATCACGATCCCAAAGTATAGAAAATGACCCCAATGGTCATTTTCCACAGATTTGACATAATGAAGGTTATCGACTTCGATGAATTGACGTTTACAAATCTAAAGACTTCATCGATCGAAAAATGAAAATAAAATCGAGATGAAAAAGATGGAGAAGAAGATGAAAATAGAAAAAAGGAGTGGTCTCAGATTAATTACCATTTATCAATAATTTGACTAGTGGTAATTTTTTATTTCTTCATCGACCAAAATAAAATAGAATTGAAATGGAAATCAACACAAAATCAAAGCATGAAAGATCCATAAACCTAATTAAAATAAAATTTCTACAAAATTAGAAAAGGATGAAAAATTAAAATAAATAGAAACCAAAAAGAGAAAAGACTAAACAACTAATTATTATCCAAAACATTTTAACAAAAAATAATTTTTTTTTCAAAATAAATGATAATAATAATAATAAATAAATAAAAGACAAACCAAGATGGGGTTGGAAATTCGAAAAATAGTGGTATAAAAAAAAGAGTGGGGAATCATCATGGGACTTGAGCCCATTCATCCCCATGAAAAAACATAATGGTCAAGAAACAAGGGGGGCGTGGATGGTCAAGAAGATATATATGTGGGCTTAAAATCCCACCCAAAAAAAATTAAAAGAACAAAGAAGGTATGCCCTTAGTGGTCTAAACAAAACGCTCAGAAGAGAAGAAACCTTCTCTCCTTCATCACGCAAAGAACAGAGCACACTCGAGGTCGTAAAAAACAACAATGGCGTCGAAATAAACATTTGAGATCATAACCTACGTTACACGGCTTCTTGCTCGTACTCGATTTCGTCTCAGGCTTATGACCCGATTTTGCTCCTTTCCTAGGCACACAATGGCTACTTTAATTTGTTTGATTTAGTTCAGTGTTTCATCTATCCCTTTCTGTTCTGTGTTTTCGTGATTCAGGATAGTTTTTTTTTTTGTGATTGTTGATTGAGTGTTTGTGAGAAATTTGAAGGGTTGAAGAAGGGTTCGGTGTAGGTTGGGGTTATTTTCTATGGTTTGGTTTTTCACAGATGGAATGAATAGGAGAGAAAGGTGTGTTTTTATTTTCAAATCATAACCCCTTGTGAGTGAATGGGAGTTATCCTTTTATAGAAGAGTGAGGGTAGAAAAGGAATTGGGTTGAAACTGGTGAGCTGTAATTTTGCAACGGTTTTCGTACAGGTTATGCTAATGCCTGCGAGTGTTTTTCGTCCTGTTTGGTTGTGGAAAGATGGAGTGTAGCTTGCGTTTGGAGTCTCGTAGGGTTGGTGTTTCGCTTGGCAGGTTTTATCATTTGTGCATGAATATAACGACTTGGAAATTTTTCTTTTGTAAGTTGTGTATCATGTGCAAGTGAGAGTGTAGTGGCTGACAATCATGTTGTTGTTATGTAAAGCTGTAGGCGTATGACTCTTCTGTCATTTGCAAAATGGCCAATTTTTATGGAGTGGTGGTGGGGCTGCTTTAGTGTATCTTATGAGAAGCTTTTTTGGTTGTGACATCGGTAATTATGTGATGCGTATCATGTTAGTCTTGGCTATATCTCATGCCAGTCGTGTAATGAGCTTCCTCTGCTTCATTATTTTTTGCACATGTTATGTAATTCTATTGCAGGAAAGTTTATAATGTGTGAACTTGAGGGATCATGGTTTGGCAAGGTCGCTTTTTTCTGTGTGTATATGTACGAAATGTGGAATTTGTAAATAATGTAGCCATGGGCATGTAAAAATGTATGGGACTTTATTATTAAAGACTTTAAAAAAAATGATGGATTCCATCTTTTGAAACATGGGCTTTGGTTATAATCATGGGCCTGAATTTTTTTTAAGAATTGGAATTGGATTTTTTTTTGTAAATATGAATCTTTGTGACAAATTGGGTCATGGGCCTAGGAGAAAATATGGCAATAAGCATTTCTTGTAATCATGAACTTAATTTGGGCATTTTGCAAGATCTTTGAATTTTCTTGACTATAAATCTCTACTTGGAATTAAATTGATATAACTTGTATTGAACCTGTGTTGTAATCCCGATTAAGGCAACTTGACAAAAAATTATTATCCATACCATGATTTTTTGAATCCAAATAAAGTATTCTCACAAAACTTTTGCATACACCAGAATTTTCCATAAACTACACTTAAAATATGTGAACCTAAAGTCACAAAACTGTAAAACTGAACCAACCTCTACTTGTAATGAGTAGACTCCTCTTGGACCATATCTTAAAAATAAGAGGATCAGGACTTAAAACGTGAACCCCAAAATCTTGCAAAGAGTCTTGATTGAATCTTGACGTTTCTCAGTCATGAAGTACTGGTAGCTTGACCCACACCCAGATAGCCTAAATTGCCATAAAAACCCTAAGTGAACCTTCACACATACACCATTTGAGTTAATGTACCCTGACCTTGATTGTGAGACAAAACCCTGCTTGACTAAGATTAGGTCAAAACCGTTACCTTAATCAATAATATCCACACACACTTGGCCAAATATCTTCAACCGAAACTTGGACTTAGATGAAAGTGACAACATATTTTTGGGTTTTTTGACTAATAGTTAGTGGATGGATGTACAAAATGAAAGCCATGTACAAGTAGGACAAATTTGTGGTATGACAACCACATAGACATACCTTTTTCTACTCAAGCTTTCTATCTGCATTGGTCCCATTAAATCCATATGGAGAAGTTCCAGCACTCTGGAAGTAGTCTGATGTTGCAACATTATGTGTGACATCATGATCTGCTTCCTAATCTCACACTCACCACTGACTTTCACTTCTTTAATCTTGAGTTATGGAATTCCTCTAATGGCTCCTTCAGACATTATCTCCTTCATTCTTTTGAGATGAAGATGTCCAAGATTCTGATGCCATTGCTTCACTTCACCCTTATTAGTTGTGGAATAGTAATCAGTTATTTGAGGTTTCCATAGATAGCAGTTGTCTTTAGATCTTATACCCCTCATTAGAATAACATCTTTCTCATATTTGACTAAACATTATGACTTTAAAACATTGACCAACAAACCTTGATCACATAGCTGACTAATGCTAATAAGATTAGCAGTTAATCCTTTCACAAGAAGAACATCTTCTAAATTAGGAGAACCAACACACACCAATCTTCCTACTCCTATGATTTCTCCTTTAAATCCATCACCAAATCTGACAGCACCTGGGGGTTGAGGCCTAATATCCACCAATAACTTCTGAACTCCTGTCACGTGTCTAGAGCATCCACTGTCAAAATACATGTCTTCTCTAGTTACATCCTTTAAAGAAGTGTGAGCTATAAGGTTCACATCCATGTTGAAAGATGTTCTCTTTTTGCTCACTTGATTAACCTTAGAATGAGTTAAAGATTGTTGAACTCCATACAATTTATAACATAAAGGCTTTATATGACCATACTCACCACAATAATGACGCCTCAACGTTGATGATTGAGATTTTGTTGAAGTTACATCATGTCTTCCAGGATGTTGTCACATATGGTTGGACATGGTGATCATCTTCTTCTTTTCAAAAGGAAAGAACTTTTCTACAGACCTTTTGTTTTGTTGATAACCAGATGAATAATTATCTCTTGTATCTCCATATTCTTTCATCACATCATATCCACTTTTCATCCTTCTTAATGAGTCTGTCATGTTACTAAGCTTAGAGTTCAAGAGATTTACCTCATCTTGCAGATGATAAACAATATGTAGAAGTTCCTTTCTCTCATTCTCCAACTCAGTTATGATATTCCTATGATTTTCCTTTGTCTTAAGACTTTCTTCACACTTGTCACAGGTTTCCTTGTAAAACACATTCATATCTTCATCGAGAACATTTTCTGTACAATATTCTTCTTCATCAACCCATCTACCAGAGAGATCAGTCACAAGATTGACAGTCTCAGAGTTAGATTCATCTTCTGACTCATCATCAAACCAAGATACAGACAACCCTTTTTTCCGTTTCTTGAGAAAGGTGGGACATTCTGACTTGATGTGACCAAAACCCTCACATTCATAACATTGTATACCTTTTCTTTGATTTGACTTTTCTTCAGTCCTGGTATTCTTTTTAGAGTCATTGTTATTTCTGATGTCAGATGTGATGTTCTTGACACACGATCTTCCTCTTTTGTCCATCCTTTTCAGCACCTTGTTGAATTGTCTTCTAAGAAGCACAATGGTATTTGATATTCCTTCTTCAGTATCCATATAACATTCATCCTCTCCAACTTCAGTATTGGATGCCAGTGTTATGCTCTTGTTCTTCTTTTCAGATCTGTCACTCATACCTAGTTCAAAGGTTTGAAGGGATCCAACAAGTTCATCCACTCTCATGTTGTTGATGTCATGAGCCTTTTCTATAGCAATAACCTTCATGTCAAATCTTTTGGGAAGAAACCTGAGGATCTTCCTTACCAGTTTTTCTTCTGACATCCTTTCTCCTAAAGCACTAGATGAATTTGCTATCTCAAGGATATTCATATGAAAGTCATGAATACTTTTATCCTCTTTAGTTCTCAAGTTCTCAAATTTTGTAGTGAGCAGCTGAAGTCTTGACATCTTCACCTTAGATGTGCCTTCATGTGTAGTTTTCAATATTTTCCAATCATCTTTAGCCATAACACAGGTGTTAATCAATCTAAAAATGTTCCTATTGTAGCACCCAAAAATTTGCCCTTCTGTTTTTGTACCTGGCTTTTGTTTCTTTGCATTTTGCATTTTTGCATATCATAACATTTGTCCTCGAGGCATGGAATCAGGGTATTCCTGTGACTCAAGTTCATTTCGGTGCAAAGGACTGAACAACGAACAGCGAGCATCAGAGGCTCGGGCATTTATTTTGTCCAGCGGTCAGGCGGCCGATTTTATTTTATTTTGCAAGAGAACAGCAGTTCAGAAAGCAGCACTCAGGCTCATGTCAAGCATTTTCACAGTGATAACATTCAAAAATGAGGTTCAGAAGCTAAACAGAGCTCAAAACATTTGAAAACGGGCAAACGGGAAGGTTTCCCTCCAAAAAGCGCCAAAATTCAAAATTTAAATGTGTTAATCGGTTAACCTATATGGTTAATCGATTAACCAAAGGAAAATTAGCCCAGATTTGGAATTTTAACAGTGTTAACCGGTTAACGCATATGGTTAACGGTTAACCATAGCAGATTTTGCCATGTGCGTGATTTTGCAAGCCAATTGCACTTGGGGTCCAATTTTGATCACCTTGGAATTCAAATTTTCACTTGGGAAGGATCTAGAACATCTTTAAATTTCAGATTTCCCTCCAAAAACCCATTCCACATTTCAAACCTTGATTTCCAATCCAAATTACCAAACCTAGCTTTGGATCCAAACCAAGAGAGTACTTAAGTGATTTACTCCAAACCAAACAATCCAATCTCTCATTTCTCACATTCATTTTTCAGAATTGATCAGAATTCTCTCAAATTCTCTCAACTTCTCCATTTCCAAAACCCACACTCAAAGCTCTTTTGCATCGCTGTTGAGGTCGAGACGCGCTTGTGGGGGATGCTGCCCCATACATTTTTCCTCCCTCCTACCATTCTAAGTGTGCATTTTCATGTTTGCATTTTCTACTTGTGATTGATCCTTCCTTTGTTCTTCTTGTGCTTTTTGCCATGATCCCCATAGGATTCCTAGTCCTTCCATTTAGGATGGGAGTAGGAGAGACATTAGGTGTTCAATCTAAGCATGCTAACATTAGGGTAGATGTTCCCCCTTTTCATCCAAACTTTAGGACCATTTTGCATGACAACGTTAGGGCCGAGTTTCCCTTAGACCTTCCATGCGTCTCTCTTCTCATCTCAAAACAATTCTAATTCATCTAATAAAGGCGATAAACGTTGCGCGCTACGAGCCTTAAGCTACATGGGGAATGATGAGTGAGGGGTCTCCTCTCGCTTATCTAGAGTGTTTAGTATACGTCCCGTTTGGGGGCGATATACGACGCATTCGCCTCCATGTCATAGTCTTTAGTGCAACGTGAATCACAAACCGAATTAATTCACTTCACTAAAAAACACAAAAACAAAATTCAAACCTTTTTCCTTCGGGATTAATCGGAAACCTTTTTCAGAAAAGAGTGTTGTTAAGTGTTGCACTTTGTTGACTGGGTTTTCTGGTAAAACTTTCGGATGTGTTATTTAGCCATTTTCCAGGAAATTTGTTTGTTGGATTTGTTTGTGATTTTCATGGTCTTGCCGCTGTTATGATTGTTGCGATATTGTGGCTGGAGGTTTCGCGATTATTTTGGTTTGTTGGATCTTGCTGTTCCGGAAACGTAGTGTTTCCGTTTGGCATTTTTTCAGGGTAAATGCTTGATCCATGGGCCTTGTTGGAATTTTTGGAAAGTTGTTTATCCGAAAATCACTTTGAATAAGTGTTTATTCAAATGAGCTTTTCCCCAAAAGTGCTTTTCTGGATAAGCGTTTTTTTTGGGTAAGTGCTTTTTCTGGAACATTGCCGTTAAGGCCTGTTTGGCAAACCTATGTTCTAAGAAAAAACACTTTTTTAAATAAGTGCTTTTCCAATAAGCACTTTTGTAAAAACAGCTTTTTTTGCTTAATCACTTTTCTGAAACCAGCTTTTTATCTCTCTTTCTCTCTGTCGTCTCGGAAACAAGAACAAAAACTGCCTGACTTTAGCCTTTCGGTCGGAATAAGTCGGGAGTCGGAGATAGAGAAATATGTTACCCTCCCGACACACCCGATGATGACATTGTTCTGAGGGCGTCCAAAAATACTAACCGATTATTTTTGCTTGTTTGTTTTGTTTGCAGGTTCAGAGGAAAGTCAGAAGCTCGGAAAAAGTCGAAGGAAAAAAATCGGAAGAACTTAGAATTTTTAGGATTTTTATTTTATGTAACATGCAATTAAATATTTTTTTAATTTATTTCATATTTCCTTTTTAAAATTTTTGTAAAGAATAATATCTTTCAATAACATTCTTTATGGCAAAACATTATTATTATTATTATTATTATTTGGTTATGCCAATGAAAAATGAAAATCTCACATTTAAAATATAGTTTTGGTCTAAAAATAAAAATGGACACAATTATTAAAATGAAACCAAAATTAAATTAACATGCAAAGGTGAACCAGATTTAAATTGGAATAAAATTATAAAACTGAAAAAGAAATGAGATTATTTGTTTATTATAAAAAATGAAATGAAAAATATAATTAAAAATAAAACAGAAACGAAATTAATTTTATAAAACAATGAAATAATGATTTATTAATTTAAAAATGAAATGTGATGGAGAATTAATGAAATATGATTGGTTTAAAATGAAATGAATCTAAATTTAAATTACAAAATTGGAGGGAAATTATTTTTGTTCTTTTTGATTTTTCAAATGAGATGAAAACAACGCTAAAATTCTATTTTTATTAATTCCAGATTTATCCAATTTATCTGACTAATCCCGTCTTCGATACGAACTTCCGACTACTCTCTCCCTGCAACTCCACATGAGCAGCTTTATCCGGATAAATCTAATTGTTCATTTAAACTTAATGAACGTAATCTTCGGCTAACAACAATCCAAACTCGATTCGATTTAGTTCAACAGCTCAAAATCTCCCACAATCAAACCATTCCAGCTACCTCGGCCCTGACTCACATCAACCAAAACAAACGGCCCAAATTCTCAGATTACAGCCCAAAATTCGTAATTTGACAGTCGGCTGCAAACAAATGACCATTTTACCCTCCATGGACTAAACGACACGTTACATGATATTTTCCTGCAAAAATCAACCAACTACACAGCCCGTTAGTGGTTAGTTAAAATGCAATGTGAAATGCAATGAAATACGAAATGATTCAACTAAATCTCAGGGCAAATTTTGGGGTATTACATTAAGCTTCGGTTCTACCGCAAACAGGCTTTGTCCCTAACTGCTGGAACGGAGGTTTAACCCTACTCGGTTAAAACACTTAATCAACCTGTGGTTTCGTGTCCGCCCGAACTACATTTGCTCTAATCTTTCATACCAGATGAAAGTACGTAGGCACAAGACGTGATGTCTTGGCGAGCAACCTTTCTCCTTTTCGCCCGTAGTTAGCCGAACTACGTTGACTCTGACTTTCCCATTGCACGAGGGAATACGTAGGCACAGAGCGGCAATGCTCTGCCGAGTCTCTTTTCTTTTCTTTTTGTCCTGAAGCCTGTAGCGTAGATAGTTTAAACACACCCTTAGATAGATAACAAGCATGGATCCCGTCGAGTACGAAGGACGTGAGGGGTGCTAATACCTTCCCCTTGCGTAACCGACTCCTGAATCCAGGACTTGGTTGCGATGACCTCGTCTTTTCCCTTTCGTCAGGTTTTTCTGATCGTTTCCTTTCCCTCTCTTTGGGATAAATAATGAAAGGTGGTGACTCTTCTGTTTTCCGCCGGGTGTTTTTCGCAGTTGCGACAGCTGGCAACTCTGTTGGGGACTGCGATGGTTCCCTATGCGAGTCACTCCTAGCGCTTGTCTGTTTCATTTTTGGGTGTTTATTTGTGTACAGTTTTTGCTTTATGTACATTATCTGTTGTATATTATTGCATTTTGCATTCTTGTTGCTGCTGTGTTGTGGGTTGGGTTGTTCCATCGAGAGATAAGCCGGACCTGGGCTTGAATATACACTAAGGATTATAGTGGAGATTAGCGCGAGCTTGTGTGGCGTTTGGCTACGCAATAGCTCGCGTGAAATTCACATTCAGACGAGGTTTTTCTTTGGAGATATTCTATCCTGCGTGTCTGGTGCAGTTGAGGGAATATTGACTTAGAGAAACTGTCGACTCTAGAGACTGTTCATTTGGGAAGTCAGCTAAGTGAGACCGTTTCGTTAGACTATGATGCCAAACCAGAATGGTGAACGTATCATCGTTTCTCGAAAGCATGTGACGCTGACAGCCCGCATAGGATGTCGTACCTTTCAAGACTAGAACCCACATGTGAGAGGGATGGGTTTTTTCAGGAAACATGGCCTTCAACCAACCCTGGTTTTCTTGTTAGAGCGGACTTTTGATCTCGAGTACTCCGGTTTTGTGTATCTCAGTATTCTGATTAGAGCGGAGCTCTGGTTGAGTTCAGTCAACAGCACAACAGCAAAGTTTGAGCATTGGATACCTTGATCCCCTGTTGCATTTGCATTTGCATAATCATCCTGCATGTAACATTGCATGTCTATGTGTTCGAAGGTTCCCGTCTCTCCTTTGATTCTGGTACTGGTCTTCGGAAGAGCGGGAGAATTGTTGTATACACGTTTCTGACACCCGAGTTAGGGCCTTTATTTGGTCTGATCTCCATGGCTGAGTCTGGCGTCTTTGAAACCTTCAGAGATGATTATTGTGGTGCTCGTATCCATCCCTGTTGTTCTTGTCTATTGAAAATGGAATCAAGGGGGAGATCTCCCTGTGAATACATAGACATGTTTGCATTTTGCATATTGCTCTCTCATTTGCATAGCAGGTGTTCTCGGTGGCCTTTTGTTCCTAACTCTGCTTGGTTTTTATTCAGTTAAGGATTGAGCAGTTCAATTTCCATAGATATCTGACTTGAGGGAATCAGCTAAAGATAATGGGTCAGGTTTAAGCCAAATTGCAGGAATTCATTACTCGCATGTCCCAGTTCATGGAGTTGATGCAGAATGTTGCCAGTGGACAGGAGCATCTGAGAACTCTAGTTCAGCCTCTCATTGACGCTCCCCAAGCCAATAACAATGGAGTTGCTGGTGTCGTCCCTCCAGTTGGTGGATCTGTTGCACAGGGTATTCCTATTGTTGTCATGCCTCCGTGTGGAGGTGCTGCGAATGGAAATGGCAGTGTTGCTGGTGGAAGTATAGGCGCTGTGCACCGGGCTGCTGGCCCTCAGTGGGAAGATCACCAGAGTGATATCTTTTCCATGAAGGATATGGAAGGCGGCTTTCCAACTGAAACTGACCGAAGGTTTAAACTGATTGAGGAAAAGATGAAGTCTTCTGAGAATCAGAACTCGCTGGGTTTTGACATGTTAGATCTTGGTCTAGTTCCTGGGGTCAGGATTCCTCCCAAATTCAAGGTACCAGATTTCAAGAAGTACAAAGGGACTACCTGCCCTAGAGTACACATCCGAGCCTACTTCCGGAAGATGTCTGCGTACTCCGATGATGAAAAGCTGCTAATGCATTTCTTTTAGGATAGTATGGCAGGGGCTTCTTTGGAATGGTATATGGGGCTTGAGAGGACTCATATCCGTAGCTAGAGAGAATTGGCCGAAGCTTCTGTCGCACCCTAATTTTTGACCTTAAGATTCCACCTCCTTGTGTGTTTTCTTGCATTTTATCTTTTTACTTTTACGCACGACTAACAAGTGTGTGTGCAGGTGCATGGGTTCCGAAGATAAAGTACTAGTTCTCTCAGCTAGCAATACTCAAGTATGGTGTGAAGACCCGGTTATGATCCTAAGTTATATCTAAGGGTTCCCTCAAGGAGTTGCGTGTCTTACCATAATTTATGAATATGGTAATGATTATTGAGAGTTTTCTTATTCAGAGGGGCCATGGTATAATTACAGTTTCGTATGATTAAATCCAAGAATGATAATTTTCGTCAACTTCAATTCCATATTCCAGGCCCACTGAGAAGCTTCAGTACTCATGTTCTCCACAAAGTCAAAACGAGAATTTCATGGTCCAAATCAACATCCTGATCATGGTCATAAACCAAGGCCAATCTATGTGACCGCATTTTGGGTTTGTCGATGAAGAGTCGAGCTTCATTTTATGATTTTGAGAATTTAAGCCCACTTTTGTCTATGAAGGAAATGGTGTGCTATAAATTCATTTGATGGAATTATTCAACAAAGGCGCAACTACGTGATGATTCATTTCCAACGCATTCCAAGTCCGCAGCTTGTTTAACTTGATCACATGTTTTGATAAACTTAGCTTCTATTTTTAGTGCATCAATATTTTCATACCAAATTGATATATCTCTTCATAAACCTCAGCAGTTTTTTGATAGCTTTCAGCATAAGGCATGGCATATGACCCTTAAGACCGCTATTTTTGGGGTCTACCTTCATTGCTTTTGAAACACAATAATAAAGCTGACCAATGCAGAGGATTCGGTATAAATTGATACAAGTTCAATTTTAAAGAGACAAAAGGAAAGATAATTCATGAGCCTACTATAAAAACTTTATTCATTTATTACAAAGTGTTATGAAATGATTATTGAAGTTTACAACAAGTTGGGAGGCAATTCTTATAGCTAAACAACTTATGCTTTACAATCCAACTACAGTTCACACCTCTTAATTCTACTGGCATTGGTTGAAGCTGCAAAAAAAACTCAACAAATGGTATGGTAGCCATTTAATACAGGTATAGGTTCGACTCCTGTTGATAGAACCAAAACCGCCTCATTGATTCAACCTCATTAGAATTGGCAGCTTCATGTTACTAATCCCAAATACTCGGATATGTGGAAGATATGCTCCCATGTCTCAATGTTGGCTCTCCAAGAGGTGATGTGCGTATCCCGTGGTCGTTACCGACAAGCTTCGGACCGAACCGGCGTGTGAACTGCACTAGGTGAAGATGCACCCTATCAGGATCGTGAGAAGCAGAGGAGTTAACTAAGATCAGAGACATACTACAGAAAAAGGAGGTCAGGATGACATTTAGAATAATTGAATTTGTTTAACAAGACAAAGTAAGGGAAGTAGACGTTCAAAGACCTTGCCTACGGTGACAACGATGATGCCATCCTGCTTTGCACCTCATCGGTTAAACCTTTTTCGCTTCTCAAATCATCGGTCTCGTTGTTTGGCTTGCAAGCCTCTATTCTTTCTAGAACCTCACTCCATTAGAAAGCGCAAGCACCGAAATTTGCGATTCTCTCAATCCGTCAGCTTGGCAACTTATGTCGCCCTTCTAACAAAACCAAGAATACGGGTTAACCATCGAAAAACCACGACTTGTGCCTGCAAAACAATAGCTTCAGGAGACGTTGATCATTTAAGATAACAACTCAAAGAAGTTTCGGTTTAACCTCAGTATCACGACTCGAGAGAACAGCAGAGATGACACTTGTATGCTGAGCCTGTTAGGTTCCTTCATCGTCTTCAGCCATCACCATGGATTTTCACGATACCCTCATTCTAAGCATTCTTGAAATCACGATTAAAACTCCAAACCAAGTCAGCCCTACAATGCATCATCAGTATACATCAGAAAATAATCTCAAGGCATTCCATTCATGACAATTTAGCACACCAAGCAGTCAATTCAAATAGCAAGGTTGCATAAGCCTAAATTGCAGTAACGGTTTCCTACAAGGTGATCACTAACAATGAATAATAGGGCCATTTGCAGGCATACTTATGTTGCACCCTAAAAATTTGCTCAACCTTATTCACTTGGTTTATGTTTCAATATCATTAGCATTTGCATATAGAGTCATGTACATAGGTTACTCATCTGCATAGCATAAGCATAACCAGTCATTCAACAGGGGACCAAGCATCATTCTCATCTCTAGAGGCCTATCCAGAGGTTATTATCCTAATTCAATCTCATGCAAGTCATCAGAAAAGAATTTGAAAGCAGGGAGTTCAGTGGATCAAGCATTGAGTATATCTCCTAACTGAGGGTGTCTGAGGATCAACAAGGGAATTATGAGTTGTGAATGGAGAGCATGGGGAGTATCTAGACATCTTGGAGGAATTAGAAAGTCATTTGGAGAAGAAAACAAGTTGTTGATGTGATCATAAGAATTGTAATTGAAGACAGTCAACTAGGGTTTCATCTGGGTCAACCCTGAGTCAACCCTAGGTCAAAGGATTGTTGGAGAGGCATTAAGGGCTATTGAAGAGATGTGGGGTTCATCATTTGACATGGAGAATAAAGATATGGTGGTATGCTAAGAAGAAATCAAGAGAAATCAAGGAGAAGAGGAGGTTCTAAATTAGGGTTTCTATGTAAAATCCCCTAGTTTAGGACAAATTTCCAAGCAAGATAAGTCAAAATGCAAGCTTCAAATGGATTCTTGGCCAACATGAAACTTGTATAGGACCTCAAGACCTTTAATTTGAGTGGTGGAAGACATCAAGGAGATTTATAGAACTCAAGTTATGGTCCTTGCAAGTTACAGGTCATCTGAGGTATCTGAAATTTTGTCTGTGAAAGTGACTTTACTTCCAAGCAATTTTTACCCCTCAAGTGGATTTCAAATGAATTTCTGGTAAACATAAGAGTTATTCCTCATTGTCTTAGCTTTATATAATGGTATAGTATGCCTTCATATGATTTGTGGAACTCTACTTATGGTCTTGGCAAGCAAAGGGTATTTTGGTCATCTGGTGATTACAGGTCATTCTTAGCCTATACTTAAAACTCATACAAGGGAGCTTCAAATGAAAAACTTCCCAACATCAAAGTTGTTCAAAATGCCATTTTAAGTCAAGAAAAGAAGTCATGGAAGTTTGGAAATGCATGGAACAAGACTTGATAAAAGTTGGTGAAAAGTGACTTAAAAAAGGCATATAACTTGAAAAAGTTCAAGTTGGAAAATGGTTTGAGAGATCTACAAGTCCAATATGGGTCATCCAATATACCAAATTGATTCCCAACATCATTTTAAAGACATTGGTTCAGCCACATTTTTGAGTTTAGGCTTAAAAATTGGACTTCCTTTGTAAAGTCCATGCTTGCATATTAAGGAACCATGGCAAAACTCCACACAAACAAGGAATCAATAGGCAAACTTGCAAGGCTTTTCAGCACATCAAAAATATCATCCAAGGAGAATTTCAAATGAGAAGTGAGGGTTGTGCAAGCTTGAATAGAAAATGACCTATGCTTGGCATGGAATCCAAAATCTCATGAAGTGAGATATCCAATTTCTCATTGGATTGTTCCAGTCTCTTCTAGATCATTCTTACACCATCTATAAGTAGTTTGGAGTGTGCTCAGATGCAGGGGTTAGAGAGAATTGCTGCAAAAAGGAGAGATTGAAATCAAATTTCTTCCATAACAAATCAAATTCCATTTCTTCATTTTCTCCACATTCAGTTCAGTTTCTTGATCTCATTCAACTCCATCACCATCATTGAGTGTGTAGCAATCAGAATCAGAAGGAATTCATGTCCAAATCGTGTTCTTGACATTGAGTTTGGCAGCTTGCAACTTCAAATCCATTTCCAAGATTCAAGCACAATCAATCCAAACCAGTGCAAACAGAAGCAAGCTCTTGTGTCATTGAGTGTTTCTGCACAAGTGCAAGCCTTGATTTGGAAGATTTCACTATCTGGTTCATACATTTTCTCAGGTCTGCATCTTGATCTCTACACTCTAATTTATGCATAGTTCATCAAGATTAATAGGTTAGAACGATAGGGAATAGGTAGCAGATCATTTCTGGGAAGTAGGGATCAATTTGGTGATAATTATTAGGTTGGCATAAATTCTGTTGGGAGCAATAACTCTTTGAATTTGGGGTATTAGGCTTAGTTCTTTAGGGGGAAATGATCTGGGTAGAGAGAGGAGCATGCCTGTGCCATCAATTTTGAGGATCGTGAGAATTGGTTCTTGATCATTTCTTGGAGGTAGCCATCGGGTTTAGGGTTAGAAGAGATTTCAATTAGTTTTGATATCATGATTGAATTCCTGGTAAGATTTGGAGTGGTTTTGGTCTTTATATGTTGGGATTTCATGAAGAATCGAGATAGTTAGGGTATGGATCAGTTGGTGTTCTTCGCGTGTTCATCCATGGAATTCCCTCCAAAACCTGAACCAAGGAGGAAGACGACCTCACCACCCTAGGATCATCCCTTGACCGGTTGACTGCATCCTGATCCTACGAGCGAGATTTGAAGTTCGTTTAGAGGGAAATGCTGAATAGAGATGAAACGCGGCGTTTCAGTAAGTCAATAACCTTGGGCTCAAGTCTGCTTACTACTCCCACCCCCGTTTTGTTAAGCCCAATCAAATACACTTGATATCATTGCTTCCTGCACCGGGGATTTGCCCATTTTCTGGCGTTTTTCCCATTTAATTCTGAACGCGTATGGGCCTGGCAAAATTAGTATTCGCACCCCACTTCTTCAGCCCACCATGGAATACAACTGGGCGCCCCTGATATTTTCACCCCCCTCCCATTTATTTCTTTTAATTCTTTTAATTTTTTTCATTTTTTCATGCATTTTATAAAAATCACATAAAATTGGAAAATCATTATTTTTTGATGATTCTTTTTGCATAATTTTATTTGAAGAGTCTAGAAAATTATAAAAAATAAAAATTGCCTTTTATTTTTTATTTGATATTTTTGCCATATTTTCCAAATAAATAGCATTTTAAATAGTTTCATTTCATACATAAATTTGTTAATTTTTGTTCTATTAATTGCTTTAATATTTTTTGTCCATTCTTTTTAGGTTGTTTAGTTTAGATATTGAACTTGTAAATACAATTTAATTCATATTTTTAGGAGTTAGTTTTAGTTGATTAGTTTAGATGGAAACAGCATGAACAAATTAGGGTTTTAAGTGACAACTTAGGAGAAGTAGTTCATTTCCCTTAGGACTTAGGGATTAAATAGTTTAGCTACGGGACTATAGGGGCTATGGGTAGTTATTAGATCCCCTTAGAAAAGTCAGGATTCCCCTACTGCTATTAATATACTGTCTATATCTGTCTGACTGGTGTGGTATGCCCTTTGGGGATGATTGCTTGCTTGCTTGGGTATTGGGACTGTCTGGGGATTTGGGAGAGCTGAAGACTGAAGATGATGAAGCCATTGGAGATCCATAGACTGAAGACCAACTTCCAGAGTTGGAGAGGAGATTTTTTGCCATCAGCTGTTCAGGAGATTAGGGTTTAGGAACTAGGCAGAGCTCTAGGTTAGAAAGCTTGATTCTCAAACATGGAAGGTTTTGACTGCCTCCATTCCTCTCTATGATACAGAGTCTCTCTGAGACACTCACCCCCTTCCTTTGGAAGGCTTGGTGCTATTGTCTGAGGGATAGAACTCTTGAGAGAAAATGTCTTATGTGTTAGTAGCAGTTGGTTTACCACCATTGGTAGTCAACTAATTGCTTAACACCCAATCCACTCTGGTGATTGATCCCTCAGCTTGGAGGATAGGACTTGAAGAAAAGCCATTGTAGACTAAAGACTGATGATCAGAGACCTTGCTTGAAGGCTGTGGAGATGGAGATTGAGGCTGACTAAAGCTTGTAGCTGATTGGAGATGACTTGAAGACTGATGTGATGCAGAGCTGCTGTGGCTGTTTATTTTTGCAGTATTTCATTTCTGATGTATTGACTGGTTTTCCTGACTGTATTGTTTGCTGTTTACCCTGTTGGGCTGAAAGTGAAGTCTGTTCACTTTTGCCTATTGTTTTCTAGGTTTGAGGTTGAGTGGGACTCCCTTGCCTCGCTTGTATTGTTGCATTCATGCATTTTACTGTTTTACTGTATATATCTGATATTGTTGCTGTTCCCATCTATTCCCTTAGGATCTCTGTTTCTCTCTGTGCAAGAGGGGAGCATGATAGACACTAGGTCTTAACCCATGCATGATAACATTAGGTTAGTTTGTTTCCCCTCGCAACTGTAGGTTAGAGTTCTGCCTCTTCTTTCTCAAAACAAACAGAAAAACACCCTAAAGATTTCAAACACAATAAAAGAAACTTCTTTCATAAAAGAATGTGAACTCATCAAGACGTCATTTTTGTCCGCTTGGACTGTTAATCAGAAATACCTTTTTCAGAAGGAATAAAATCAACCAAGACAAGCCTGTGTCTTCCGTAGCCCGAACTACGTTTGCTCTGATCTTTCATGCTGTATGAAAGTACGTAGGCATAGGATGCAATATCCTAGCGAGCAACCTTCCCCTCCTTTCCCGTAGGTAGGCGAACTACGTTGACTCTGATTTCTCGTTCCAGGCGGGAATACGTAGGCATAAAGTGCGATACTTTGCCGAGTCCTTTTTATTTTATTTTCTTTTTAACCCTTGACCTATAGTTTAGATAGAATAATAATCCATACCCGAAAACAAGCGTGGATCCCGTCGAGTACGACGGACGTGAGGGGTGCTAATACCTTACCCTTGCGTAATCGACTCCCGAACCCAGGTTTTGGTTGCGACGACCATACCTTTCCCGTGTTGTGCGAGGTTTACTCTGAGCGTTTCCTTTCCCTCCCGTGGGATAAATAACGCACGGTGGCGACTCTTCTGTCAGCCGGCGCCGATTTTCGCAGTAGCGACAGCTGGCGACTCTGCTGGGGAATCCAACGTCCCCTGGCTGCTAAGGACTGCGATAGTTCTTATGCATTTGGGATCCAACGTCCCTTAAGAGAGTCAATCCTAACGCTTGTTTTCCCGTCGTGGATATTGTATGGATTTATATTTCTGACCTTTATTTTCAGCATTATATATATTGATTATTATTGCTGTATTGGGGTGTGACAGGTGTTCTGATATTGAGTGAGAAGCCGGACCTGGGCTTGAGTGCACCTTAGACTTAGAGTAGAGATTAGTGGGCGCGCACGTGCTTTGCATGTCCTAGTGTCCCGCAAAATCTACGCTCAGACGAGGTTCTTCTGGTTGGCCTCCTGTCCTGCCCTTTGGGTGGCTTGGGTTGCTGGTTAGTTGGATTGTCGACTCTGGGGACCGATCACTTGGAAGTCGGCTAAGTGAGGCCTCTTCAGGATTTGGTGATGCCACTCCTTCTGGGAATCGTATCATCAACCCTGAAAGTCTGTGACGCCGACGACCGCATAGGATGCCATACCTCTGTCAGTTACTAGGACATCCACCTGTGAGAGGGTTTGGGGTTATGCAGGTAACTAGACCTTCAGATACCGGTTATTTCTTGATCAGAAATCCTGGGTATTTATGGAGAGTTTTGAGGTCTGTCAGAGACCATTTGGAGATGTGTTATGAGGTCTGTCAGAGACCAGTTGGATAGTTCTGAGGTCTGTCAGAGATCATTTGGAGATATGATTTGAGGTCTACCAGAGACCAGTCTGAGTTATGGTTTGAGGTCTGTCAGAGACTGTCGTTGGAGCTTTATTATAGGTCTATCCGAGACCAGGGTTTGAGGACTTCTAGAGGGTCTATCTGAGACTTCTTGACATGGTTCAGGCTATGTAGCTATGGAAGTTGGTCCCTGTTGCATGTTATTTGCATTGCATTGTTTGCATACCCATTATCATGGCATCCCCACTAACGTGTGTCTGTGCTGCAGGTGCATTTGCATTCCCTCGGTTTTAGTGTCTGGACTTCGGAGTATTTGATCATGGCTGGTTTGAGGATGACCGTTGCGTATAAGCTACCTGTCCCCGATATTACTCCACTCCTGGGTTTGATTTCTCTTGCAAATGAGGATGTTCGTAGAAGCTTCAGGCAGAGTTACGGACGGTTGTTGGGTTTAGTGCACAGGTCTACTGAGGATGAATTGAATGGGCTGTACACCTTAATGCAATTCTATGACCCAACTTTGAGATGTTTCACGTTTGCGGACTTTATCTTGGGGCCCACCATGGAGGAGTATGTAGAGTTTACTGAGTTGCCAGTTCAGAATGCAGTTCCTTTTATTCACTCCGCCGCTGAGCCCAATTTGGAGGATTTAGCCAAAGCCTTGCATATGAATGCTTCTGACTTGTTGATGACTGCGTGGCGAGGGGTTCCGGGTTTTTCTCTTCAGTTTCTGGTTGGTAAGGCTCAAGAGTACGCCAAGAATGGGTGTTGGGTGGTCTTTAACGCTATTTTGGCCCTCTGCATTTATGGGATAGTGTTGTTCCCTAACTTCCCAAACTTCGTAGACATGGATGCGTTTCATCTGTTTGCTGCCGGTAACCCAGTACCAACACTGATCGGGGACTTTTACCATTCGATGCACTATAGGAATGAAAACAGGAGAGGCAAGAATGTCTCCTGTTGCGTACCTTTGCTGTATATGTGGTTCAAGAGTCATTTTCCTTCGAGGGGACCTTTCATGGATAATGCAATTACGCCCGACTGGCCAGAGCATATGATGAGGTTAACTTCTGAAGACGTTGATTGGTTTGATAGAGATCTGCTGGGATCCGAGCTTATCTTCAGTTGTTCTGGTTACCCTAATGTTCCGCTGATAGGAAGAAAAGGGTGTATCAATTACAACCCTTCTCTGTTCGTCCGTCAGTTCGGGTATGCCCTGAAGAACCCGCCAAAAGAGGAAGAAGTACAGGAATCTCTGTACTTCACTGGAGATGTGAAGGGGGAGTTATTGGCCAAGTTGCAGCATGCCTGGACGCGTATTAACCGCAGAGGGAAGCCGTTGTTAGGAAAGAATGACTGTCAGGCCTATGCACCTTATAGAGTGTGGATTCAGGAGAGAGCCAGTCAGTTGAAGATGCCATTTCCAGACGCACCAATTCTTGTTCCTATTCCGGTAGTGGAGCCAACTACTGTTTCTAGGGAAGCCTATGAGCAGGTTGTGAGAGAAAAAGAAGCCTTATTGAAGATCAACGAAGGGTTAGAGCAGGAGTTAGCCAAGATACGCAGTGAGAAAAACAAGGCCGTCCATGCTTTCCAACATCAGATTGAGCTAATGAACAGATTAGGCGCTGAGCTAACCGAGGAGAGGAAGAAGCGCGAACGTCTGGGGCAAGAGTTCAGAAGTTCCCATGACATGCTTGAATCCAAGAAGAAGGCGCTTGACATCGCTCACCGAGAGATCTCTTCTTGCAATAAGACTTGGAATGCCACGCTCACTAACAACAAGAAGAGGGAGGATAAGTTGAAGCAGCAAATCTCCGACCTCGAAGAGCAGTTGAAGTCCAGCGTCAAGAAGTGTGAGGAAGAAGTGATGACCCGGTATAGTCTCCAGAATGCACTAAACAAGGCCATCAAAGGGAGAGACGAAGTTGTGTCCCAGAAGCGTAAACTGGAAGATCGCTTCGGAGAGGGGGCATGGGAAGAAACTGCTGAAGACGTATGCCGTGTTCTTAAGAAAAGGAACCAACTTGTCGAAGGGCTGCTCGCTCGACCCGGTCATCCGGAGACCAAGAAGTTGCTAGAAGAATACCAGACCTATGGGAGGATTTGATCATTTCATGTAGTAACTTGTATGCTTTATTTGCATAGTGCTGACCATCACCAGGATTGTTGGTTGAGGTCATGCCTTCTTGTTGTACTCTCAGTGATTTTGTATTCTTGGCTTATTGGTTTCTCAGCAATATATGAGGCTTTCTGTGATTCAGCTCCGATCTTTACGTTGTTAGCACTGTCACTGCACCGGCACCTTCACACTATAATCGGGGAATGAATTTCCCTAATGCACAGACACATTGCATTGCATTCATACTCATATTGCATTACATGTAATCAGTGGACGTTATCTTATTTCCTGCTCTGTATCAGGTACCCTTTCAGGATTGCAGATCAGCACCCGCACCGCTATTCTACTCGCACCAACTGTCGAAGAATCATGGATCAAATGCAGAACGAGATGCAAGATGTGCGCGAGAAGCTAGCTCTCTTTATGCAGACCATGGAAGCTATTGCAAAGGGTCAGGAGAATTTGCAAGCCATGGTCCAGCCTCTGTTGGCCCGAAATGCTGGTCACGGTAATGAGGAGCATCAGTCTGTGCGAGTCGATACCGTTCATGGGGATGGCACTCCCACGCCAGTGGCCCCACCTGTAGTCAATATACCTGCCGCTAATGTCAACAACGCTACCGCTGCTGGGAATGGTAACGTCGGAGTTGGGAATGAGACTGTTGTCCATAACGTTGGGCTTGGTGACATCAACTTGGGTGA
Organism: Lathyrus sativus; assembly: GCA_963859935.3. Taxonomy (NCBI): domain Eukaryota; kingdom Viridiplantae; phylum Streptophyta; class Magnoliopsida; order Fabales; family Fabaceae; genus Lathyrus; species Lathyrus sativus. The sequence continues at coordinate 488,647,749 of OZ012741.1, forward strand.
TAATATGGGAGGCAACGGCTTTGTAAATGCTGGATTCGGGTTCAATGATCAGGGATTCGATAATGCTGGGAAATACGGTTTCAATGCTCAAGGCTTTGGGCAAGGTGGTTATGGTGTGGCCAATCAGGGCTACGGAGGTTTTGGAAATGGAAACGGCTCTGGGTTTATGGCTTTTGGGCCTGCTGGAGGTGTTCAGGGATACGACAACAGAGGCCGAGGTCCGGGGATGAATCAGATCAGGGCTAGACGTGATAATGGATATGACGGGTATGGAGCTGGGAATGGTATGTGGCAAGAAGACCAGCAGGAGGATGCTTTCTCCGGCGGAGGTTTCGAAGGGCCGATGGATGACTCCCAGAAGATCAGAATGCTGGAAGAGCAGATGAGGGGGGTCCTGAACCGAAGTGCTGTGGGCTTGGACATGACGACAATGGGTCTGGTACCTGGCTTGAGGGTGCTAATCAAATTCAAAGCTCCTGCGTTTGATAAGTATAAAGGGGACACATGTCCGAAAGTGCATGTGCGAGCTTACTACAGAAAGATGTCTGCATACTCAACTGATGAAAGAATGTTAATGCATTTCTTTCAAGATAGTCTGTCGGGTCCTTCCTTAGAGTGGTATATGGGGTTGGAGCCAACCGATATCAAGACATGGAAGCAATTGGCGGAGGCATTCGTAGCTCACTATAAGTATGGGCTGTCGCAGAAGAAGGGGGAAAGTTTTAAAGAGTACGCGCAAAGGTGGCGCGATATGGCTGCCAGGGTCCGTCCTCCTGTAGAAGACAAGGAAATGAATGACATGTTCGTCGGCACATTCACAGGCTTGTTTCATGACATGCTGTTTCATACATCCCTGGCCAGTTTTTCAGACCTAATTCTGATGGGAGAAAAGATTGAGCGTAACATTAAGCAAGGAAAATTCCAGGTTGAGGAATCGACTGCATCTGGCAGTAATAGGAAGGCTTTTGGTGGGCGCCGTCAGGGCGAGGCAAGCGCAGTGTTTGGAGGCCGAGGCCGAGGCCGAGGTAGGGGACGAAACCAATATCATCAGCCGTAGCAGGTGGCGAGTGTTACTATCCCGTACCAGCAACAACCACGTCAGCAACAACAACCGTCTCAGCAGCAGCCAATGCAGCAGCAGCAACCTCAGCAGGGGGCACAGCAGGCTCAGCGAAGATTCCAGGGTGGTAAACCAAGAAGAGTGTTTGAGAAGCCTCCCACGACATATGCTGATTTATTGTAGACATTGTTGGGATTGAACCTGGTAGAGAAGAGAACTCTGGCACCGATAACGGGAGCTCCCCCGTTTGGTTACGATGCAAGCAGGCACTGTGAGTTTCATTCTGGGGCTTCAGGCCACGATATAGAGGGTTGCCATGCTTTTAAGCATGTTGTGCAGGATCTTTTGGACAATAAGACTATCAATTTTGGAACGGCAGGTCCGAATATAGTGCAGAAGCCCATGCCTAATCACGGGGCAAACGCCATTCTGACTGAGGAAGGGTTAAATCTGATTATGAATGTCGACGATTTAAAGACGCCGCTGAGCGAGATAAAGAGCCGACTGTTGCAAGGGGGTGTTTATCCAGGATGTGACGAGTATTGTGTAGAATGCTGGACCCTAGCTGGGGGATGTGATGATTTGAAGAAAGGCATTCAGGCTTTAATCGATGGAGGCACATTGCAGTTTGACCGAGCAGCAACTGAAGAGCCCGCAGGGGCAGTAGCATATGATCAGAATGATGTGGCCACTGTAACGATTCCTCGAAAGACAATCACTATCGCAGCACCAGCTCAGCGACCACCGATCACCATAACTAAGGTCGGGCCGATCCCGTACGAGAACACGAAAGCAGTCCCATGGTCATATGGGTTGGAGGTGTATTGTGACGGAATAAAGATTGATGTTAACAAGCAGCCAGCTGAGACTGTAGATCACGTTGTTGGTTCAGGAGGTATGACAAGGAGTGGTAGGATCTTTATATCGCCTGAGGTGGAGGCCGAAAGATTAGCAAAAGGAAAAGGGAAAGTGGTTGAGAACGTTCCGGTGCAAGCCAGCGAAAGAGAAGCGACATCGAAAGATGTAGAAGAATTCATGCGCTTGATTCGGAAAAGTGATTATAAAATTGTGGAGCATCTGCAGCAGACGCCGTCCAAAATATCCATCTTGTCATTGCTCTTATGTTCGAAAGCTCACAGAAATGCTTTGCTGAAAGTCCTGGATACTTCTTTTGTACCTTAAGACGTCTCCGTGAATCAGCTGGAAGGAGTGTTGGCACATGTAAATGCAGGCCACAGCCTGGGCTTTACTGACTTTGATTTGACCCCGAAAGGGAGAGATCATAATATGGCGTTGCACGTATCTGTCGAGTGTAGAGGATCAGTAATGTCGCATGTATTGGTCGACACCGGATCATCTTTGAATGTGCTGCCCAAGAAGGCGATGATGAAACTGGATGTTAGAGGAATCTTGTGCACGCCCAGCGACTTGGTAGTCAGAGCGTTTGACGGCACGCGGAGAACAGTCTTTGGATCGATCGCATTGCCTCTACAGGTGGGGCCGGAGGTGTTTGCAACTGAGTTTTATATCATGGATATACAGCCTGCGTACAGCTGCTTGCTTGGAAGACCCTGGATTCATGGGGCGGGGGCAGTCACGTCTACCCTACATCAGAAGTTGAAATATATGGTCGGAGATAGCGTAGTCACTGTATGCGGAGAAGAGGACATCCTGGTCAGCCATCTATCGTCATTTAAATATGTGGAGGTCGACGGAGAGATCCACGAAACACCCTGCCAGGAATTTGAAGGGTTGCGCATCAAGGACAAAGGTCCCGGGCCGAGCAAAGTGCCAGAGATAGCCATCTCATTGTATAAAGAAGCTCAAGCTCTAGTAGAAGCAGGAGAAGCAAAGGGCTGGGGCAAAGTGCTGGACATTCCTATGAAGATGGACCGATTCGGGCTGGGATACCAACCGTCGTCATCAACTCCTTCCGTGGGGGCACCCCGTTTCAGAGGGCCAATCACCATCTCTGCCAGTGGAGTGTGTCATGAAACCATCAACGCTGCTTCGGAGTCTGACGAAGGAGACAGCGGCTGTGATATGGATGCCTGGATTCAGCCAAGCACGCCAGGACAGGGACTGTGCAACTGGTCTATTCAGGAGCTTGTTCCTGTGAATCTTAAACAGTAATGCTTTGCTTTATTAATTGTTGAATAACCTGATGTCTTGCCCGGGGCATCAAGATTTGCTTAGGGTTGTGTTGTTATGAACATTGCGTGTTAATCATTAAATAAATGGCGTTTTTTCATGTGCAAATACTGTAATCCCTGTCTTTCTTGTTTTATATTTTTCAATAAAATGGCAACGTGGTTATTTGCTTTATAAGCATTTTGAAGCACTTAACCATTCCTTTTGCAAGATAACATTTTCAGATGACATCCTTGAACCACCTATGACTCGTCCCGACTTCAAGCACCCGGTATTTCAGGCCGAAGAAGAGGTTGTCGAAGATAGTGATGTTCCGGAAGAACTGTCTTGGTTGGTGAAGCAGGAGGAAAGAGCCATTCTGCCTCACGACGAGGTCATCGAAGTTATCAACTTGGGGTCGGAAGGGGTCGAGAAGAATATTCGTATCGGAGCCGCGCTGCAGAGTGATATTAAGCGAAGACTGGTTGAAATGCTCCGAGAGTATAGTGATGTATTCGCTTGGTCGTATGAAGATATGCCAGGGCTCGATACAGATATGGTGGTGCACCGTCTGCCACTGAAAGAAGAATGCCCGCCAGTCAAACAAAAGCTTCGCAGAACTCGACCAGATATGGCAGTGAAGATCAAAGAGGAAGTTCAAAAACAATGGGACGCTGGTTTCCTGGCTGTGACAAAGTATCCCTCATGGGTTGCTAACATCGTACCAGTGCCAAAGAAAGATGGCAAGGTTCGGATGTGCGTGGATTATAGAGATTTGAATAAAGCAAGCCCAAAAGACGATTTTCCACTTCCTCACATTGACGTGCTAGTTGATAATACTGCTCAGTACTCTGTATTCTCCTTCATGGATGGCTTTTCAGGCTATAATCAGATTAAAATGGCGCCAGAGGATATGGAGAAAACCACTTTCATAACGCCTTGGGGAACATTTTGCTATAAAGTGATGCCCTTCGGTTTGAAAAATGCTGGGGCAACATATCAGCGTGCGATGACGGCTCTTTTCCATGATATGATGCATAAAGAGATCGAAGTTTATGTTGACCATATGATTGCCAAATCCCAGACGGAGGAAGAGCATCTGGTGAATCTGCTGAAGTTATTCAAAAGGCTTAGGAAGTTCAGGCTGAGACTGAACCCTAACAAATGCACCTTCGGGGTGAGATCGGGTAAACTGCTGGGGTTTATCGTAAGCGAAAGAGGAATAGAGGTCGATCCTGCCAAAATAAAAGCGATTCAAGAAATGCCGACGCCTAAAACAGAGAAGGAGGTGCGCGGGTTTTTAGGGAGGTTGAACTACATCGCTCGGTTCATATCTCACCTAACTGCTACGTGTGAACCATTATTCAAGCTGTTGAAGAAAGATCAAACTGTAACGTGGAACGAAAATTGTCAAAAGGCGTTCGATAAAATAAAGCAGTATCTGCAGGAGCCTCCTATTTTGATACCCCCAGTGGCGGGTAGACCCTTGATCATGTATTTGACGGTTCTTGAGGGAAGCATGGGTTGTGTTCTCGGTCAGCACGACGAGACAGGGAGAAAAGAGCATGCGATCTATTACTTGAGTAAGAAATTTACAGATTGCGAATCTCGATACTCAATGCTCTAGAAAACTTGTTGCGCACTAGCTTGGGCCGCCAAGCGTTTGAGGCAATACATGCTGAATCATACAACCATGCTTGTCTCGAAGATGGATCCTATCAAATATGTATTTGAAAAGCAGGCGTTATCAGGGAGAATTGCCCGTTGGCAGATGGTCTTGACTGAATATGACATCCAATACGTCTCGCAAAAGGCTATAAAGGGGAGTGTGCTGTCCGAGTACCTGGCAGAGCAGCCTATTGAAGATTACCACTCGATGAGGTTTGATTTTCCTGACGAGGATATCATGTACCTTAAGATGAATGATTGTGAAGAGCCGTTGCCAAACGAAGGACCAGAGTTGGGTTCCAAGTGGAAGATGATATTTGACGGAGCTGTGAATGCTTACGGTAGCGGAATAGGGGCAATCATCACTACGCCACACGGGTCGCACATCCCGTTTACTGCCCGATTGACCTTTGCCGTTACCAATAATGAGGCCGAATACGAAGCTTGTATAATGGGGCTTGAAGAAGCCATTGATTTGCGAATCAAGAATTTAGACGTATACGGAGACTCAGCTCTGGTGGTGAATCAGATCAAAGGGGAATGGGAGACACGTCAGCCCAATCTGATACATTACATGAACTATGCAAGGAGATTGTTGCCTTTCTTCGACAAAGTTGAATTGCATCACGTACCGCGGGCAGAGAACCAAATGGCTGACGCTCTCGCCACTTTGTCTTCCATGTACAAAGTCAACTTCTGGAACGAGGCTCCCCGAATCATTATCTCTCGGCTTGACAGGCCAGCTTATGTATTTGCTATTGATGAAGCGTCCGATGACAAACCGTGGTATTTTGACATCCTTAATTTCCTGAAGAACAAAGAGTATCCGGCTGGGGCATCCAGTCAAGATCAGAAGACTCTCAGGAGATTAGCGGGTAATTTCTATTTGAATCCGGATGGCGTCTTATACAGAAGAAACCACGACTTGGTGCTGTTGCGTTGTGTAGACGAAAGAGAGGCAAAGCTGCTCATGGAGGAAATACATGAAGGTACCTTTGGTACGCATGCTGGTGGACATGCTATGACAAGAAAGCTGCTGAGGGCAGGTTACTTTTGGCTGACTATGGAAACTGATTGTTTCAAGTTCGCGAGGAAGTGCCACAAGTGCCAAATCTATGCCGATAAGATCCATGTGCCTCCGAGTCCTCTGAATGTGATGTCATCGCCATGGCCATTCTCGATGTGGGGAATCGATATGATTGGAAAGATCGAGCCGACGGCTTCTAACGGGCATCGGTTCATCCTAGTAGCAATCGATTATTTTACCAAGTGGGTGGAAGCGGCGTCTTACGCAAATGTAACTAAGCAAGTGGTGGCCAGATTCATCAAGAGAGATATCATTTGCCGATATGGGATTCCCGAGCGGATAATCACGGACAACGGTTCGAACCTGAACAACAAAATGATGAAGGAGCTTTGTCAGAATTTCAAGATCGAACATCACAACTCCTCCCCGTACCGACCCAAGATGAATGGCACTGTTGAAGCGGCCAATAAGAATATCAAGAAGATCGTTCAGAAAATGGTGGTGACCTATAAGGATTGGCACGAGATGCTACCTTTCGCTTTGCACGGTTATCGTACGACGGTACGCACATCAACCGGGGCAACCCCGTTCTCATTAGTGTATGGAATGGAAGCGGTATTACCATTGGAAGTTGAGATCCCTTCTCTGAGGGTATTGCGGGACGTTCAACTAGATGAGGCAGAATGGGTGAAAGACAGGTTGAACCAATTGAGTTTAATGGATGAGAAGAGGCTAGCTTCTCTAGCATACGGTCGTTTGTACCAGAGCCGAATGAAGAAAGCATATGATAAGAAGATACGTCCTCGGAGCTTTCAGACGGGCGACCTTGTGCTGAAAAGGATTCTCCCGCCGCAGGCAGATCACAGGGGCAAGTGGACCCCCAACTACGAAGGGCCATACGTTGTCAGGAAAGTCTTTTCAGGAGGAGCGTTGTTGTTGTCCACCATGGACGGTGAAGACTTTACGTCGCCTGTGAATTCGGACGCAGTTAAAAAATACTTTGCTTAAAATTGACCCGCTGGACAGAAAAAGAGAGTCCAGGCAAAAATGGGGCATCCTGGCGAACCAAAAACAGAATGAAAGGTTCGGGCAAAAGTTAGGGATAAAATTGAAAAAAATGTACACCCGCGAAGTTGAAAACCTACACTGGGCGGCTTCGGCAAAAAAAAAGGGTATCCCGGTGAACTGAAAACCCGTAAAGGGCGGTTCACGCAAAAGTTAGGGAGTTAAAAAGCAAATGACTGCGGTCCGAGTTTGGTACTACATTGAGCATCAATGCGGGAGAATACCTAAAGGATCGGTTATCTGGTACAACCTCTTTAGAAGTATGAATACCGGGAAAAGCATTAGAGTCGGACGAGTCATAGGAGGATCAGTTCGTGGTGTTCATCTGCATCCCGTTGCCGACATATGTACAAATTTAGTTTGTCAATATATTTATGCTTCTTGTGCATACTTGTATATTTGCTTTGTGTAGCTTCCTCATTTCAGGAGTTACATCCTGTGTATAAAACTCCGCCCATTCAGGGGCCCAATCAATAAAATATGTTATTCAGTACTTGATGCTGGTTCTTTACTGTTTTATGCATGATAAAACGCCTAAGTTTACTGAAACTAGCATGTGTATAACATCACTGGCCCTTGCCAACAACTGCTAAAGCTTCGAATTAACTGAAAATAACGTCACTGACCTGAATCGGTTTAGTTGCATAGACTTGTCTTGTCTTGTTTGTGTTGTTGCAGGTTTCATAGCCGTACAAGGGAGACGATCAAAAATTGCAATAACGAAAGACGCGTTCCCCACGCAGGTCATGCACGTTCTTCCTGAAGAAGGATCGAACTCCCCAGCTAGTCGTAGCTTGTGCAAAAGATATTATCCAGCAAAGTCGCTCATCCTCAACAGAGTTGGCGATTCCAAGATTATAAGGCTGTGTTCAGACAGTGCATCTCAAGCAGAGTGGTTTAGCCACAGAAGATTAATATTTGTGAGCTGTATTCAGGCAGTTTACCGTTCTCCGCAGGGTCAGTTACTCTCCCCCAGCGGAGTCAGTTAATTTTCCCCAAGAGAATCATACCATCCCCAGCGGAATTCTCTCCTCAACAAGTATCCCTTTCAGTGGAACTCGAAGATTAAGGCTCTCCCCGGCAGAGTTGGTGTGGGTCATGGCATTTATTTTGTCAGAATACCGTGTGATATCCGTTCACTTTCCAGCAAAAGTTCAATCATACCAAGCGCATCTGCTACTCTCCAGTAGAGGTATATTCCCCAGCAGGGTATCACGTCAACGAGGTGCTTGGCTTAAGTTCCCCATTCCCCAGCCAAGTCGACTTCCTCTTCCAGCATTTATTTTGCTGGGATAATTCTACAGCATCTGGCTATCCTCAGCGGAGTCGGCATCATCTTTAGCATTTATTTTGCTGAAGTAGTTTCTGTGCCCAGCAGTTTGGGACGGCATTTGCATTGGCATATAGTGTCATATTAGCGCCGGCATATAGGGTCGTACTTACATCCACCAAATAAAAGCGTGGCATTTCCATGTCAAATGGAGCATTGCATCATTGTCGAACGCATGCATTTTGAAACACAAACTAGGTTGATTAACCGTTTGGCCCCAGTATTGTTTCTCTTGCAGGAAGAGAGAGCCCTTGCTCAGGTGAATCAATAAACATTCAAGATCTCGACGTGAGACATTCAATGTCAGTTTTGGCCTTACTCCCCACAGAGTCAGCAGGATAAGCTTCCTCTTATCCCCAAGCAGAACTATTGGTCACCAGAGGATTCGTGAATCAGAATTTCAGAATCTACCGCGGGGTATCAGAACAGGCATCCGGAAGTTTAGTTTCCAAATATCCCCAGTAGAGTCAGCCTCGAAGTTGCTGTGACATCAGTAATAAGAAGCTCACGGACCAATGGAAGGATGAGTCCTAACGTGGACAGTTTTATTGACGGGTTTTCTTTTGTGCTAGAGATGATTGTTGGAACGTGGAGTCCTAACGTGGACATTTCCTCAAGTTGACGATGTGTGTTAGTCCTAACGTGGACAGGTTCGAGTTCTCGGTATTGATTGGGTGTGGAGTCCTGACGTGGGCGAAGGTTGATTGTTCTTCGTGTTGGTGTCCTGACGTGGACAATTTATTTCCAGCAGATAGCTTTATTCGTGACGGTGAAATGTGCGTCCTGACGTGGACAAGTTTATATTTCTTTAGGATGACAAGATACGAGAGTCCTGACGTGGACAAATTTATCCTTCTTCGTGTTGTTGGCGAAGTATGAGTCTTGGCATGAGCAAAGTCTTATTTCCCCCAGCAAGTCGAAGACGCGCGAGTCCTAACGTGGACGGGTTCTATTATTTCATCAGATGAAGATGTGAGTCCTTACGTGGACGAATCAAAATGTGTTTCCTTACGTGGAAAGAAGTTATTCCTTACGTGGAGAGATGGGTCCTAACGTGGATGATGTATTCCTTACGGGAAAAGAAGTTGATTCCTGACGCGGAAAGAGAAGGTGTTTCCTTACGTGGAAAAGTTTAGTCCTGACGTGGACAGATCAAGATCGATTCCTGACGTGGAAAGAAAGAGATTGATTCCTAACGTGGACAGATGGAGATTCCTGATATGGAAAGAACGGTTATCACTTACGTGGAATGGTTCCTCCTAACGTGGACGATGTTATTCCTAACGTGGAAGAGTCTATTCCTAACGTGGAAGATTTATTTTCAACGAGAAGGCAGACGAGCCATCCCCAGCAAAGTGTTGAAGTTTTTTTTCGAATTGACGAAGCAGGCGTCCTGACGTGGACAAAATTCTATCTCTGCGATGATGAAATCTTTTTCAAAACGATGGAAATAGTCCCCAGCACGGTCGTATGAGATCAGTGGGTAGCTGTAACAGTCAGATCCATTTGATGAATGTCGTTCCCCAAGCAGGAGCGCAGTTTATTTCTGCGGTTGGCAAATTTTTGGGTTCTTAGTATTCAACCGTCTCGTACCGCGAATGTCTGAAGGCTCCGGGCTCTTCACCCAATCGGGTCCAAGTCGCTTGAATAAGGGCAGCTGTTGCACCCTAAAAATTTGTTCAACCTTATTCACTTGGTTTATGTTTCAATATCATTAGCATTTGCATATAGAGTCATGTACATAGGTTACTCATCTGCATAGCATAAGCATAGCCAGTCATTCAACAGGGGACCAAGCATCATTCTCATCTCTAGAGGCCTATCCAAAGGTTATTATCCTAATTCAATCTCATGCAAGTCATCAGAAAAGAATTTGAAAGCAGGGAGTTCAGTGGATCAAGCATTGAGTATATCTCCTAACTGAGGGTGCCTGAGGATCAACAAGGGAATTATGAGTTGTGAATGGAGAGCATGGGGAGTATCTAGACATCTTGGAGGAATTAGAAAGTCATTTGGAGAAGAAAACAAGTTGTTGATGTGATCATAAGAATTGTAATTGAAGACAGTCAACTAGGGTTTCATCTGGGTCAACCCTGAGTCAACCCTAGGTCAAAGGATTGTTGGAGAGGCATTAAGGGCTATTGAAGAGATGTGGGGTTCATCATTTGACATGGAGAATAAAGATATGGTGGTATGCTAAGAAGAAATCAAGAGAAATCAAGGAGAAGAGGAGGTTCTAAATTAGGGTTTCTATGTAAAATCCCCTAGTTTAGGACAAATTTCCAAGCAAGATAAGTCAAAATGCAAGCTTCAAATGGATTCTTGGCCAACATGAAACTTGTATAGGACCTCAATACCTTTAATTTTAGTGGTGGAAGACATCAAGGAGATTTATAGAACTCAAGTTATGGTCCTTGCAAGTTACAGGTCATCTGAGGTATCTGAAATTTTGTCTGTGAAAGTGACTTGACTTCCAAGCAATTTGTACCCCTCAAGGAGATTTCAAATGAATTTCTGTTCAACATAAGAGTTATTCCTCATTGTCTTAGCTTTCTATAATGGTATAGTATGCCTTCATATGATTTGTGGAACTCTACTTATGGTCTTGGCAAGCAAAGGGTATTTTGGTCATCTTGTGATTACAGGTCATTCTTAGCCTATACTTAAAACTCATACAAGGGAGCTTCAAATGAAAAACTTCCCAACATCACAGTTGTTCAAAATGCCATTTTAAGTCAAGAAAAGAAGTCATGGAAGTTTGGAAATGCATGGAACAAGACTTGATAAAAGTTGGTGAAAAGTGACTTAAAAAAGGCATATAACTTGAAAAAGTTCAAGTTGGAAAATGGTTTGAGAGATCTACAAGTCCAATATGGGTCATCCAATATACCAAATTGATTCCCAACATCATTTTAAAGACATTGGTTCAGCCACATTTTTGAGTTTAGGCTTAAAAATTGGACTTCCTTTGTAAAGTCCATGCTTGCATATTAAGGAACCATGGCAAAACTCCACACAAACAAGGAATCAATAGGCAAACTTGCAAGGCTTTTCAGCACATCAAAAATATCATCCGAGGAGAATTTCAAATGAGAAGTGAGGGTTGTGCAAGCTTGAATAGAAAATGACCTATGCTTGGCATGGAATCCAAAATCTCATGAAGTGAGATATCCAATTTCTCATTGGATTGTTCCAGTCTCTTCTAGATCATTCTTACACCATCTATAAGTAGTTTGGAGTGTGCTCAGATGCAGGGGTTAGAGAGAATTGCTGCAGAAAGGAGAGATTGAAATCAAATTTCTTCCATAACAAATCAAATTCCATTTCTTCATTTTCTCCACATTCAGTTCAGTTTCTTGATCTCATTCAACTCCATCACTATCATTGAGTGTGTAGCAATCAGAATCAGAAGGAATTCATGTCCAAATCGTGTTCTTGACATTGAGTTTGGCAGCTTGCAACTTCAAATCCATTTCCAAGATTCAAGCACAATCAATCCAAACCAGTGCAAACAGAAGCAAGCTCTTGTGTCATTGAGTGTTTCTGCACAAGTGCAAGCCTTGATTTGGAAGATTTCACTATCTGGTTCATACATTTTCTCAGGTCTGCATCTTGATCTCTACACTCTAATTTATGCATAGTTCATCAAGATTAATAGGTTAGAACGATAGGGAATAGGTAGCAGATCATTTCTGGGAAGTAGGGATCAATTTGGTGATAATTATTAGGTTGGCATAAATTCTGTTGGGAGCAATAACTCTTTGAATTTGGGGTATTAGGCTTAGTTCTTTTGGGGGAAATGATCTGGGTAGAGAGAGGAGCATGCCTGTGCCATCAATTTTGAGGATCGTGAGAATTGGTTCTTGATCATTTCTTGGAGGTAGCCATCGGGTTTAGGGTTAGAAGAGATTTCAATTAGTTTTGATATCATGATTGAATTCCTGGTAAGATTTGGAGTGGTTTTGGTCTTTATATGTTGGGATTTCATGAAGAATCGAGATAGTTAGGGTATGGATCAGTTGGTGTTCTTCGCGTGTTCATCCATGGAATTCCCTCCAAAACCTGAACCAAGGAGGAAGACGACCTCACCACCCTAGGATCATCCCTTGACCGGTTGACTGCATCCTGATCCTACGAGCGAGATTTGAAGTTCGTTTAGAGGGAAATGCTGAATAGAGATGAAACGCGGCGTTTCAGTAAGTCAATAACCTTGGGCTCAAGTCTGCTTACTACTCCCACCCCCGTTTTGTTAAGCCCAATCAAATACACTTGATATCATTGCTTCCTGCACCGGGGATTTGCCCATTTTCTGGCGTTTTTCCCATTTAATTCTGAACGCGTATGGGCCTGGCAAAATTAGTATTCGCACCCCACTTCTTCAGCCCACCATGGAATACAACTGGGCGCCCCTGATATTTTCACCCCCTCCCATTTATTTCTTTTAATTCTTTTAATTTTTTTTCATTTTTTCATGCATTTTATAAAAATCACATAAAATTGGAAAATCATTATTTTTTGATGATTATTTTTGCATAATTTTATTTGAAGAGTCTAGAAAATTATAAAAAAATAAAAATTGCCTTTTATTTTTTATTTGATATTTTTGCCATATTTTCCAAATAAATAGCATTTTAAATAGTTTCATTTCATACATAAATTTGTTAATTTTTGTTCTATTAATTGCTTTAATATTTTTTGTCCATTCTTTTTAGGTTGTTTAGTTTAGATATTGAACTTGTAAATACAATTTAATTCATATTTTTAGGAGTTAGTTTTAGTTGATTAGTTTAGATGGAAACAGCATGAACAAATTAGGGTTTTAAGTGACAACTTAGGAGAAGTAGTTCATTTCCCTTAGGACTTAGGGATTAAATAGTTTAGCTACGGGACTATAGGGGCTATGGGTAGTTATTAGATCCCCTTAGAAAAGTCAGGATTCCCCTACTGCTATTAATATACTGTCTATATCTGTCTGACTGGTGTGGTATGCCCTTTGGGGATGATTGCTTGCTTGCTTGGGTATTGGGACTATCTGAGGATTTGGGAGAGCTGAAGACTGAAGATGATGAAGCCATTGGAGATCCATAGACTGAAGACCAACTTCCAGAGTTGGAGAGGAGATTTTTTGCCATCAGCTGTTCAGGAGATTAGGGTTTAGGAACTAGGCAGAGCTCTAGGTTAGAAAGCTTGATTCTCAAACATGGAAGGTTTTGACTGCCTCCATTCCTCTCTATGATACAGAGTCTCTCTGAGACACTCACCCCCTTCCTTTGGAAGGCTTGGTGCTATTGTCTGAGGGATAGAACTCTTGAGAGAAAATGTCTTATGTGTTAGTAGCAGTTGGTTTACCACCATTGGTAGTCAACTAATTGCTTAACACCCAATCCACTCTGGTGATTGATCCCTCAGCTTGGAGGATAGGACTTGAAGAAAAGCCATTGTAGACTAAAGACTGATGATCAGAGACCTTTCTTGAAGGCTGTGGAGATGGAGATTGAGGCTGACTAAAGCTTGTAGCTGATTGGAGAGGACTTGAAGACTGATGTGATGCAGAGCTGCTGTGGCTGTTTATTTTTGCAGTATTTCATTTCTGATGTATTGACTGGTTTTCCTGACTGTATTGTTTGCTGTTTACCCTGTTGGGCTGAAAGTGAAGTCTGTTCACTTTTGCCTATTGTTTTCTAGGTTTGAGGTTGAGTGGGACTCCCTTGCTTCGCTTGTATTATTGCATTCATGCATTTTACTGTTTTACTGTATATATCTGATATTGTTGTTGTTCCCATCTATTCCCTTAGGATCTCTGTTTCTCTCTGCGCAAGAGGGGAGCATGATAAACACTAGGTCTTAACCCATGCATGATAACATTAGGTTAGTTTGTTTCCCCTTGCAACTGTAGGTTAGAGTTCTGCCTCTTCTTTCTCAAAACAAACAGAAAAACACCCTAAAGATTTCAAACACAATAAAAGACACTTCTTTCGTAAAAGAATGTGAACTCATCAAGACGTCATTTTTGTCCGCTTGGACTGTTAATCAGAAATACCTTTTTCAGAAGGAATAAAATCAACCAAGACAAGCCTGTGTCTTCCGTAGCCCGAACTACGTTTGCTCTGATCTTTCATGCTGTATGAAAGTACGTAGGCATAGGATGCGATATCCTAGCGAGCAACCTTCCCCTCCTTTCCCGTAGGTAGGCGAACTACGTTGACTCTGATTTCTCGTTCCAGGCGGGAATACGTAGGCATAAAGTGCGATACTTTGCCGAGTCCTTTTTATTTTATTTTCTTTTTAACCCTTGACCTATAGTTTAGATAGAATAATAATCCATACCCGAAAACAAGCGTGGATCCCGTCGAGTACGACGGACGTGAGGGGTGCTAATACCTTCCCCTTGCGTAATCGACTCCCGAACCCAGGTTTTGGTTGCGACGACCATACCTTTCCCGTGTTGTGCGAGGTTTACTCTGAGCGTTTCCTTTCCCTCCCGTGGGATAAATAACGCACGGTGGCGACTCTTCTGTCAGCCGGCGCCGATTTTCGCAGTAGCGACAACTTAGAGTTAACCAACCTAAGGTTTATCAGTTTACAGAACCAGGAAAACAAGTTAACCATCGAGAATAAACCGCGGCTATGATGGCTGCAATTTATGAAGAAAATAAAGACAAGGATGGATCTCTTTATATGAGTTATGGTGGGGAGAACACCTTTGGAATGATGATCTGAAGTAAAAGTATCTTGTTCCTGCTGATTTGACTGCTGGTCGGTTTGTGTATGTGGTGCGAAGGAGAATCAAGATGAGTCCTGAGAAAGCCATCTTCATTTTTGTCAAGAACCTTTTACCACCAACCGGGCACTTCGCGCTGGTTCATAACCCAACTCTTTCTTCGATACTGCAATTCAAATAAATTAAGGGTTCCCGTTTTTACTATTTTTTCCCAACCATAACATCTTTTAAGAAGAACAAGGAGCTTTTGAATAACTTAACTTTTAGCATCTCTTCTCAGTTTTACCGAAGCAACGGCGCAGCTGCGTCTTTCCTCCTGTCTACCCAATTGAAGCTGATGAATTGGGAGAACAGTTACCATAGTTACCGCAACTGGTGGATACACCCTGTGCCCGTAAAAAAAAACTAGAATGTAAGTGGGAGCGGATTCTTACGCAGATAACAGGGTAGAGTTAGTTTTAGTGGAAGTTACCAACAGAGCACTACAATTCGAGGTGAAACTCCATGGAAATTGAATAAGTTTCTTCCAAGCTTCTGCTCAACTGTTGAGATGTTACTACCATCGGTTTCTAAAAAGCAAGGCTTTTAGAATGCATCCCGCTGCTGACTTCACCCTTTCTAGAGTTCTCCCGCAACGGTTTTTTTTGTTCCTGGCATTTAAGACATTTCACATTGGATTTATTAGTACAGATTAAGCAATTCATGAGTATCTTGGACAAAGAAGGGAAAGCCTTCAAAGAACTTCAATTTCGAATCAAAGCAGATTCGAGCAGGTTCCAACATTATCAGACGAAAACGGAAATAAAATTCAAATTCATCAAGAAAGAATCATGAGCCATCAAGACCGCTTAATTCATTTCCAATTTTGGAATCTTTGTTCAGAGTCTATAAAACCCTCAACAGAACACACAGAAACAGACGGCAAAACCCAATAATAAATTCCAAATCAAAAAAACCCTTAAACTCGTAAAGAGAAGACTTATCTTCTTACTTCACCGCTGTCAAGGTCCTCGTCGCCGGATCCAACGCGAAACCACTTCAAATGTCGTCGCGAGCTCCGTCAAACCCTTGCACCATCGCCACAAATCCACCTTCAAAACCCTTATCGTCATTCCCGACACCGTGAATCCACCGGAAAACCGCCGTCAACCAACAACATGCCCCAGAACAGGAATCCATTTTAAATTGTGAGATTTCGCTAACATTTAACGTTTTTGTTGTTGTTATCTGATTTATGTAGGGAAGAGGAGACAGACGGAAATCAAAGACGAAGAGTACGAAGGAAGCGAGATGGAGGTGGAGAAGGCGAAGAAGGAAAGAGACACGAGCGGAGGCAATCGACCAAGGAAGGGGATGCGATTAGGAATTAGGGTTTCTATTTGTTTTTTGTTTTTTATTTTGATGTTGTAATATAATCTCACACACGCTCACGCACGGTATCCACATGCACCATCAGATCTCCACAACACATCACCACCCAGTCCCCGTTTGATCTCCATCATGTGATCCACGTTGCCGCCCACGGTAAACGCTCATAACCCGCGTCACACGTAAACCCAACCGCTCCACTAAACCTTCAATTAATCCACTAACCTCCTAATTAACCATTTAATCTTCATCCTAATCCACTTAATCAACTTTTTAATTAATAAACCTCTAATCTGCCATTTAATATAATCCTTAACTTAATTAATTTAAACTCATATTATCTTTTTAATCAGCCTTTTATAAATAATAAAAAAAAACAACTAACAACCTATTTATTTAATTAACATTTTCCTCTAAATTTAATCAACCTTTTCTAATTAAAATAGACTAATAACCTTTTATCTAAATTTCAACTTTTCCAAAATAACTAATTTATTCACTTAATTAACTTTTCTTAATTAATCTATTTTCTTTAACTTACTAATTTACTCAGTAATGTAATTTATTCATTTTACCATTAATTTATTTTCTTAATAACCTTTTAATATATAACTTTTGTTCATGCTCTTAATAGAAAAACCTTTCATTTAATTTAATATAATTCTTATTTAATTAATAAAATCTACCTAATAATAATAACAAAACCCATCTAACTATTTCAAAAAAACTAATTAATTTAAATAATTTGTGATAACAACTTAGCTTTTTTTTTCTATTCAATAAAAAAACCTATCCCTTTAAAAATATATCAACCTTATTTAATAAAAATCTCCTTAATATAAAAATAATAACAACCTTTTTTATAATACAAAAATTTGTTTCATAATTTTAAATAACTAATAAACTGTTTATATCTAAAGATTTTTTTCTTTTTCTAAATCCTTTTAAATACACTAAAAATATAATTCAATCTACTTTCACCAAAATAATATAATTTCATCTAATATAACTTTCTTAAAATCAATTTCACCTTAAGAACTAATATAACTTTTCCTAAAATTAATTCAACTAAAATCAATATCCCCAAATTCAATCAATCGTGCACACCTCCATTCCTAGCATCGATTCGTTCACACATTCACTTTCACTCACTTGCACCTTGGCGTTTTCATGCGTTTGCGTATGGTTTTATTCATCTGCCTTTATTTTTTGCAATTTATCATTTCCGCAATTTACTTTACCGCAATTCATATTATCATATTGCATAGCGTCCAAAGGAAGAATATGCGCATGACCTAAACAATTGTGCGTATGCATATCATTTGCATCATATTCTCCATTGATCCTTGATCCCATTCAAGTCAATCTCCTAAGTTTAGATCTTACCCCATAAGGAGGACCTTTTATCTTTACAACTTAGTCAAATCAAATCAACTCAATTCAAATTATTTCAAACATATTAGAGAATAAGATGTTAATCATCTTAAGTGGGATAAAACTCCTACCCCATAACAATTAATCAATATGTAGGGACTTTGCCTTAAGAGAGATAGTGGCATACTTGTCGATAAAATTCCGAGTACTTGAGCCCTTCTCTTAAGACGATGCAAAGACTATTTTCCTACAAAGTTGTGGGGGTTAAATCAAGTAATCTCCCTTAAAATGACAACTCATCTTTTCTCTTGAAATTAATCAATCAACTACCTTATCTCGTAGGAACTTTGACCACAGTCAAAGAACTCCTCAAACCCGTTAGGGGAACTACAGATACTCTGATTCCACTCCCGTAAGGATATGTAGGCATAAGATGCGATATATTATCGAGTATACTTAGAAATAAACCCCTAGGTCTTTCATCCTTAAGCAGATAACCCTTAGCAATAAACAACATAAAAACAAGAGGTTCCTGTAGAGTACTACAGAAACTTAGGATGCTAGCACCTTCCCTAAGTTTAACCAACCCCCGAACCTAAAACTCTCTAACTTTTTCATTTGCATTGCATTGTGGGTATTTCGATCTTTTTCCCTTCCTTTGGACAAATCAAAGTTCGGTTGCAAATGAATGAGATTCAAGCTCATCCATAGCTTGGTATCCAAATTTCACCGCGACAGAAATGGCGACTTCACTGGGGACTCTCAGTGGGTTTCCCTAACTTGTTTGTTTATATTTGCTTATATTTTCCTAATTATTTACTTGTATACTTGTTTATTTATTGCCTTTGGGTTGATACTCTTGAGTGGTGAGACAAAGTCCTACACCCGGACTTGAGTGAACTTAAGATAGGATAGTGATATGTTCGACGAGGTTTATAGGGGGTGGAATCCCGACCAAGCTGACTTGAAAATCACGCTCAATTGAGGCCCTCTCGAAAGTTATACTGTTGAACGAGTTTTTAATCGTGAAAACATACACTATTTTCGATGTTGGAGCCTATGATATTGAGGACCGTAGTTACCTTAACCCCACTTTGGCCTTTATTAGGATGTAGTGCGGGACTATGAGGGAGTACCCCCGAAATAGTGTTACGCGATACTACACTCAAATGAAGTTCTCTTGAGAATATTATTAACCACTAAGTAATTAGGAAGTTGATAATATCCAAAAGATGGGCTAATGACTTTGGGAACCTTCTTAGAACCTTGTTCCGCAGGTACAATCAACCTTTAGTCCACATCCTTTGGGAATGGGTATACCCTTGCTCCATGCTCGTTGCAAACCTAAGGTCTCCCTTGTTTGTTTACCTTTGTGTCCTTATATGCTTACTTGTGTTTGTTGCATCCATAAAGCATCATATTGCATTGGTGTCATGGAATCCCGAGTTTATTTATAAACATTGTAGAACCAATAGGGATTACAAAAGAAAAATATTTTGAAATATTCTTTTAAGAGTCCTAACTCGGATGACCTAAGGAAGTTAAGGACACTAATTGAAGAATCAAGAAACTCAAAAGGACAAATACAAGAGGCTTCCCTTTATCATTGAGGATCAAATGAAGTTTCAAAAAGTTTTCATCAATATTGAAGACCCAAGTAAACAAGGGCTTTCTTCCTTATTTTCCAACAAGAGATAGAGGATTTATTTTCCTATATCACATTACTCCTTAGAAGACGATCGTGGATAACTTATATTCAAGAAAGTCCAACGAGAACAACAAATCAACAAGCGCAATGAAGGACTTCCTTAGGGTTGTATTAGCTTTTATTTAGCTATTATGTCAGGACTCTTATAAGAATATCTATTTGTAATCGATATCAAAAATGATAAATGATTTTTCTTTGGTATTCTATAACATTTTTAAATACTCGAGTTCCATGAAACTCTGCGTTCTGCATTCTTGCATTAGCATCCTTCATTTAGCATACGCATGTGTCTCTTCTCCGCTGCGTCCTTATCCGGCTTTCTGTCTTTGTCTTGTCAGCTGACATCTTGACCATCTGACCAAGCTTGAAGTATTATTGAAGGATAGTAAAGAGAATGAAAGATATGGATTCCATGACTAGTTTCAGAGTAAGGACTAATCCGTTATTTGACCTTCCTTCTGATGACAATGTTCAACAAGTGGATGTTCCTACGCAATCTCAGCCTGTGCAAGACAATCGGGTTAATCAAGCTGATAAAAGAGATTCCCAGCCTTTGCAGTGTATACCGAATCCTCTGAATGTTCATGCTAAGATGAAGATGGATGATCCTAGATTTATAGCAATTGAGAAAGGATTTTGTGATATCGAAGAACAATTGAAAATGATGAAAGGAGCTAATGCATCTGATCTTGATGCTCATGACACGTGTTAAGTTCCAGGCGTAATTATTCCTCCAAAGTTCAAGATGCATGTCTTTGAAGTATACAAGGGTACTAGTTGTCCAAGATACCATTTGACGATGTTTTATCGAAAGATGACTGCTCACGTTGGCAACGACAAACTGACGATTCACTGCTTTCAAGAAAGTTTGAGTGGGGTGTTGCACCCCAAAATTTGCCTAACCTTTTCTTACTTGGTTTATGTTTCATTGCATTAGCATATCATTGATCTAATATTTGCATTTCATAGAATTGTTCATTTAATAGGGGATCAAGTGTTGAGCCTTTCTAGAGGTCTTATTCAAGCTTGAGAAGTCACCATAATCATCAGGAAGAAGGTTGGGTTCTTAAGGAGTTCATTTGTTTGTATGGGGTTAGTCTCCTAATTTGAAGACCAATTGAAGATCATCAATGGATGGTGAGGTCTTGATCAAGGTGAGAGGGTGTGAGTAGAGCTCATTGAAGTGCCTTGAAGGTCATGGTGGAGCTCAATCAAGTCATTGTGCCAAGTGTGAAGAGCCACAGTTGAGGGTGTTGCAAGTAGGGTTTTCATCTGAGTAATCCTAAGTCAACTGACCAATTGAAGAGGATCAAAGCTCAATTCTAGGTCTTTGTAATCATGGATGGTTGTGTTGTGACACATGAGATAATATTCCAAGATCTATGCAAGAAAAGTTCAAGGTGTGAGGAGTTGCTAAATTAGGGTTCTCAGGGTAAAATCCCCTATTTAGTGCCTAACTTCAAGACCACTCATCTCAAGATGCAAGTTTAATTTCCACTTTTGGCCAACATGGAACTTGTATAGAATGCTCTTAGATTTAATTTGAGTACTATAATTCCTCCATTGGATTTATAGAACTCAAGTTATGACCCAGACAAGTTACAGGTCATCTGAGGAATGTGAAATTTGTCTGTGAAAGTTCACCAACTTCCAAGGAACTTTTGACCTAGAAGGGTGTTTCTCCTAAACTTTTGGCCAACATGAAAGTTGTAGGGCTTGACCTTAGCTTTCCAAATTGTACTATAAGTCTTCCATATGATTTGTAGAACTCAAGTTATGAGGTTTACAAGTTAGGGGTATTTTGAGAAAGTAAGATTATAGGTCATTTGGCATTATAGGTCATTTTCTCCATCTTGCAAGTCTCAAATGCAATTTTTTTCAACATAAAACTTGCTCCAAATGATGTTTTTAGGTCAACCATATACTCATGATGAATTGATTTGTATTTAGGTGAGACTTGGTTTGAAGAATTTTGCAAAAGGAATAATTTAAAGGCATTTGATTGAAAATTCATGATCAATTCATTTGTGCTCAAAATGGACCATATGAATACTCATTTTGATCAGAAAAACAATTCTAAACACTTTGGCAATTTTAGAATTTCCATTTGAGGTCAATTTCATGGTGATATGGTTTGTTACTTCACAAGTAAGTTACACTTCATAATTTGATTTTGTGATAAGTTCAAGCACTCAAATCACTCCAAACACCCTCACCAGACTACAAGGAGTTTATTGCAAGCTTCCAAGGGAATTTTCAAGTCAGAACACACATCTACCATGGTTGGTTTTGTGAAGGAAATTTGAAAATTGGTTTTTCTGTTTTGGGCCTCAATTGAACCCCTAAAGCCCACAAACCAATTGTATTTAAGTTCTGTGAGAGGTTTTGCTCCATTTTGGAGATCATTTCGCACCAGAACCAAGGATTGAAGTTGGAGCTTGGAGAAGAGAGTTGAAAATCGTGTTTTCATTTTCAAGCCAGATCCAAGCAAATTGAAGTTACAAAAGTATTCCTCATCAAGCATTGAAGCGATCTGCATTGTTTTGAAGCTAGAATCATATTCTAGATACCTCAATTTGAAGCTCAAAGTCAGGTATGTAGTTTTCAAATTTGCACTGGTTATAGCATGATCTAAGCATGATTAGTATGTGGATAGGCTTTGGTTTAAGATATAGATGGAATTTGGATCAGAAATTTGAGGATTAGAGACAAATTAAGTGGTGACATAATTTCTGTTTGGATGCGAATTGATCTGACTTGAGGCTTTGATTCAATTGGAATAGCATGTGAGGATCAGTGTTATATGAGGATTACATTCATACCAACAGTTTGAGTTTTGGTGAGAGTTCAAATTGAAGTGCATTTTGAGATCTTCTTCGTGTTTTAAAATCTAGTAGGATTTAGAGGATTTGAAGATGATATTTGAGATCAGGAGGAAATTTGGAGTGAAATCATGTAAGGTTTGATGATTTTTGTTGACCTGTAACTACCTGTTCGCGGGAGAAGAAGGCTGAGGACCACCGGACCACCGCCGGAGCAAGTTCCCTCCATCTGAGTTTGAATTGGAGAAGATGAAGTCTGAACCATTAGATCTGGCTGAAGCATTGACAAAGTATCATCATCGTGTGGCTGTGTTTTATTCTGAGGATTGGAACTTTTGAACATGAAACGCAGCGTTTTCATTAATTGACGTGGCGTGTGAGTTGGACAGCGCGAGGACCTTTAGATTAGATTACTGAGTCAATCCATCCAACGCGTGTGATATTTTCTGGCTTATTTGATTTTCTTAATTCATTTCTTTATTATTTTAATTGCATTTTCATTTCTTTAATTCATTTTAATTTCATTTTTGACAGAAAAACAATCCAAAAATATGCTCATGCTCCTCTTTTAATTTGTGATTTTTCTATGCTGTTAGATTTAATTTTTGATGATTTTGCAATTTAATTTGATTTTTCTCATTCTTGATATTACTTTATTTTTGCATGTTTGACACATCTGTTTGTTGATTTTTGTTTGACCAATTGGTATTGAATTTGGATTTGATTTTTTGCTGGATTGTAGATTAGAGATGTATGTTCCCTCAGGAATTTTCTCTTGATTTTTAGATAATCATAGGTTCTATTTTAGATTAGGGTTTTAGAGCCTTCCCTTTCATGGTTTCCCTTTGACACTTTACAATTTAGGATTTTATTAGTGGCCTTAGAAGTTGAATTAGGCTCTGATATTTGAACTATAGGTTCCTAACACTTGCATGTTCCCTTAGGAAAATTTGTAGTTTTTTAGAATCTAGTTTGCTATTTTAGATCGAATTTGCAATTATGTTGTTCATTTGGTGCTCCTAACTTGGTGCTTGCTTTGTTTTGCCTGCTTTGGTGGATTTTGGTGCTTGGTGAGCTTGTGGTTCTTCTTGGATGGTGTTGAGGGCATGTTGTGGCTTCTGTGGAGTTGATTGTGGAGCTTGGCTTGGAGTTCTTCTTTCCTTTTGGTAGATTTCTTGTAGCTTATAGGAATTAGGGTTTAGGAAAGAGCTTAGAAGTAGTTTTCTTTCTTCCTCAAACATGGATTGCTTTGATTGCTTTCCATTCTCATCCTATGATTCAAGGTCCCTATTTGAAAGCCTCATCTTTCCTTTGGAAGGATGTGTGGCATTTTACAATAGGTAGAACCTTTGAGGATGCCTTTCTCTGATGACTGGTTGAGTGTCAGGGGGGATTCCTTTGGTTTCCTTCCTGCTTCCCATCATCAATCCAATATTTCTTGATGTTTATTCTCTTGCCTTGTGTTGGAGCTTGATGGAGCATATTTTTCCTTCTCTTGAAGATAGTGTGGACTTGAAGAACAGTTACAGACTTTGGATTGGATTGCTGTCAGAAGATTGCTCTGTTGTGGAGATTGCTGGCTTGTTTTCCCTGTTTGTCCATTTTCTTCTTGTTCTACTGTATTGTTGTGACTTGCTTGGAGTGGTGCATTAGATTTAGGCTTCATGTAGATGATCATAGGCCTAAGAGCATCCTAAGGATTGAGCTTCTCCCCTTGCTTGTATTGCATTAGAGGTTGAGTTTCTCCCTCTTCTTGTATTTTTACTGTGTGGCTTTGCTTGCTGGTATTTGGTAGAGCTCAGCTCCCTTGCCTGTATGGTGTGTGGCCTTTGTGCCTTGTTTGTTTAGAAGTTGAGTGCGACTCCTTCTTCCTGTGTGATGCATTGCATGCATTTTATTTACAACAATTTGTTTACAGTAATTTCTTTACAGTTTTTCTGTTTACTGTTGTTTCCATTGCCATGTTCCCCTAGGAACTCTGACTTCTCTTGTTCAAGAGAAGTTATGACAGACATTAGGGTTCTAACCATGCATGATAACATTAGGTAGTTCCCTCCTAACCTCAACCATAGGTCCATTTTGCATGACAACTTTAGGATTGGATCAGTTCCCCTTTAGTGCGTCTTTTCTCTTCTCATCTGCAAACAACTGAAAATACAGTAATAAAGGTTAATTGTCGTCGTACGTTACGAGCCTTAAGCTACTTGAGAAAGGATTGTTGGAGAGTTTCTTTTCAACAGTCTGGATGTTTAGTATGGTACCCTTTGGGTGACATGCGATGCATTCACTCTCAGGTCATAGTCTCTAGTGCGATATCAGTTGCAAACATCCATAAAAGACACTTCTCTAAAAAATAGAAAACAAAGATCAAACTCTTTTGTCCTCTTGGACCTTTAATCCCTTGGGAAACCTTTTTCAGAAGGAGAGTTCTGTTAACTCCCGGTTTTACCGCAAACGGTAAACGCCTAAGTCTCCAATGGTCGAGCTGTATACACCAAACTGCTGGAACCGTCTGTTAACTCTACTCAGATAAACAAGACAAACCTGTGTCTCTCGTGTCCCGAACTACATTTGCTATGATCTTTCGCGCTGTGTGAAAGTACGTAGGCACAAGATGCGATATCTTGGCGAGCAACCTTCCCCCGTAATTAGGCGAACTACGTTGACTCTGATTTCTCGTTCCAGACGGGAATACGTAGGCATAAAGTGCGACGCTTTGCCGAGTCATTTTCTTTTCTTTTCAGACCAGACTTTTAGTGTAGATAGATTTAACAAACCCTTCAGATAAACACAACAAGCGTGGATCCCATCGAGTACGATGGACGTGAGGGGTGCTAATACCTTCCCCTTGCGTAACCGACTCCTGAATCCAGACAATGGTTGCGATGACCTTGTCTTATACCTTTGCGTTAGGTTTTTCCGATTGTTTCCTTTCCAGTTCTGAGGGATAAATAACGAAAGGTGGCGACTCTTCTGTCTTGCCGGCCTCGTTTTTTCGGAGTAGCAACAGCTAGCGACTCTGCTGGGGACTCCAACGGTTCCCTGTGCGAGTCAATCCTAACGCTTGCATGTTTAATTGGTGGGTTTTATTTATCACACTTTACTTTCCGCATTTTTTTTCCAGTATGATTATTATTATTATGCTTTTGTGGGAAGGGGATCTGATGAGTGAGAAGCCAGACCCAGGCTTGAGTGTACTTAGCATTAGTTGTAGAAATTAGTAGGTGTGTGCTTGCTTTGCAGGCACTAGTGTCTCATGAAATCCACGCTCAGACGAGGTTCTCCCGGTTGACTTCTTTTCCAGCCCTTTGGGCTTGAGGGGTTGTTGGTTTTGAGGATTGTCGACTCTGGGGACCGATCATTTGTGACTCAGCAGAGTGGGGCCACTTCAAGGGATGATGATGCCACACCTTCTGGGTATCGTATCACCGCTCTTGAAAGTCTGTGACGTTGGGGAACGCATAGGATGCCATACCTTGTCTATGATTAGGTCCATACCTGTGAGCGGGGTCGGGTTATTGCAGGAAACCTTAACCTTCAGACTACCTGGTTTTCTTGATAGTGAATCAGTGTTGTTGGGTTCAGAGGGTTCTGATCGTCAGAGATGTGGTTGTTCTCGACAGTGCATATTTATTGGTCCTCTTCAGGGTTGTGCTATCAGAGTAGTGTGGTGATTGTGTTGGATCAGAGCTTTGATCTTCTCAACAGCCATCTTGATCCTCTGTTGCATTGCATTTTGCATTTTGCATACTCATTTGCATATCATTAACGTGTGTCTGTGTTGTAGGTACATTATCCCCCGGTTCAGGTTTTCTTGCCTTCTGTTGTGCTATTATGGGTTCTCTGAGGAAGACTGTAGCCTACAAGCTCCCCACTCCAGATGTTGCTCAGTTGTCCAGTTTGATTGCTTTGACAGATGATATTGTGAGAGGTGAATTCAAAAAGTCATATGGGAAGCTTCTCAATTTGGTCCGTAAGCCTTCGGTGTATGAGTTGAATGGGTTATATGCCTTGTTGCAGTTCTATGATCCTCCTTTGAGATGTTTCACTTTCCCGGACTTCATTCTTGCACCTACATTAGAGGAGTATGCTGATTTATTGGGTGTGCCTATCAGGAGTCAGATGCCATTTGTTCATATGGATGCTGAGCCTAATCTGGCTAATCTAGCTCTTTCTCTTCATCTGGATGCCTCTGAGTTGATCTTGTCCAGTTGGAACGGGGTTCCTGGTTTCTCTTTGCAGTTCTTAGTGGGAAAAGCCCAGCAGTGTGCCAAATACGGTTGTTGGATTGTATTCAACGCCATTCTTGCCCTCTGCATATATGGTATCATTTTGTTTCCTAACATGCCTTATTTTGTAGACTTGGACGCTTTTCATATCTTTGCATCAGGGAATCCAACCCCCACCTTGATTGGCGATGTGTATCATTCTGTCCATTACAAAAACGAGAATAGAAGGGATAAGAATGTATCATGCTGTGTGCCCTTATTATATAGATGGTTTGATAGTCACCTACCCAAGAAGGGTCTCTTTGCTTCATTTGCAGCCACTGCTGAGTGGTCTGAGTGATTGATGGGTTTATCAGCAGAGAGTGTTGTTTGGTTTGATAGAGATATGTTGGGTTCCGAGGTTATATTCAGTTGCAGTGTGTCGCGGTGAAAATCGAATACCAAACTATTGATTAGTTTGAATCTTTAATTCATTTTGCAACACGGTTGCAATTTGTCCAAAGGAAGGAATAAAGGTCGAAATTCCCACAATGCAATGCAAATGCAAGGTTTAGAGAGTTTTAGGTTCGGGGGTCGGTTAAACTTAGGAAAGGTACTAGCATCCTAAGTTTTTGTAGTACTCTACAGGAACCTCTTGTTTTATGTTTGTTTGAGTTTTGAATCTGTTGAATTTGGCCTAGGGGTTTATTTCTAAGTATACTCGATAAGATGTCGCATCTTATGCCTACATATCCTTACGGGAGTGGAATCAGAGTACTTGTAGTTCCCCTAAAGGGTTAGAGGAGTTCTTTGACTGTGGTCAAATTTCCTACGAGTTTAGGGTAGTTGATTGATTGAGTTTAGGAGAAGAGATGCGTTATCATTTTAAGAGAGATTTAACCGCCACAAGTTGTAGGAATGTAGTCTTTGCATCATCTTAAGAAAAGGGCTCAAGTACTCGGATAAGGATCAACGAGGTACGCCTCTATCTCTCTTAAGGCAAAGTTCCTACGATATTGATTGTATTGATGTGGGGTGGAGATTCTATCTCGCTTAAGATGATTTGGCATCTTTCTCTAATGTGTTTGAATATTGTTTGTATTGTGTTGTTTGAATTGTTTTGTCTATGTTGTAAGATAAAGGTCCTTCCTATGGGGTAGGATCTATCTTAATTGATCAACTTGAATGGGATCAAGGATCGAGCGGGAGTATGGTGCAAATGATGTGCACTACACACGATTGTTGAATCATGTGTAGATTTTTCCTTTGGACGGAATACGATGCAATAATATAAATGTGGTAATATTAAATTACTGTAAAGATAAATGGCGGAAATGATAAAGGGCAAATAAGTAAAGCATACACATACGCATGAAAGCGCTGAAGTGTGTGAGAGTGAATGTGTCGTGAAGTAAGTGTGTACGATTTATTGTATTTTTTACGATGTGAGTTGATTTTAGGCGAAGGTTGAATTGATTTATGAGAAAATATCGATTTAAGGGAGAGATTGTTTTTTAGAGGAATGTTGAGTTGATTAGTGAAATTAGATTGGATTATATTTTGTAAAATGTTAAAGTTATAAAATGGTGTTTATTAAATAAGTTGATTTTAATAAAAAAAAGTGTTTTATTAGTTATCAAGGAGATTTACTAAAAAAAAGGGTCATCGTGTTATAAAAGGTTTTTATTTCTAATACGAATTAGTTATTAAAAGTTATCTAGCAAAAAAAATAAATTAATTAAGTTTTCTGAAGAGGAATAATTTTGAATGGATAAGAGTCTATTAAAATAAAATGGATTTTTATTTATTATAAACAATTAATTTGGATGAAGATGGTTGCTTAATATTATTTTTTAAAATTACAAAATGGATTAAAAAAAACTATAATAGATATAATTTATTAATTTATTTTAAAAGGATGATAAAAAGGTTGGTTTTATTAAAAAAATTAGAAAGCCTTATTAAAAGGATTTTGAATAATTTTATTATCTGACAAAAGTGCCATTAAGTTGATAAAGTAAAAGCATCTGATTAATTATTACATTAATTGATTGAGTTAATATTAGATTAAAATGATTATTAATCAAATAGGTTAATTGATGGGTTTAATTAACGTTAATATGATAATTAGTGATTAAGAGTGTGTGTAATGATGTGTGTGTGTGTGTGTGTGCGCGGCAATATGTAATTACATGATAATAAAACAAAATTTAAAAAAAGAGAGGAAAGAACCCTAAATTCCAGGATTCCCAATTTCACCCCCTTTCTCTCGGTCCATCTTCTCTTCTCTTCCTCGATTTCTTCTCATCATTCTCTTCTTCGATTTCTTATCTCATTCATCTTTACACGATCCTTTTCTTCCTCATTCACGATTTCTGATCCTCACCTACATGAAATAAACAAGATAAAATTAGTAGATTAACAAATTTTAGCCACATAAAACTTACGGTTTAAATGGTTTTTTTTTTGCAGGGCTTTTGTTTGTGGTTGAACTCGCGGACGGGGCTTCGTGAAGGATGGAGGGTGATGGCAAAGTTGTTGTCCATGATGGAGGTTTTCCGGCGACGTGGCGACGGAGTTTAAGAGATAAGTCCTCTTCTTTTGACATCTTAGGGTTTCAAATTTGGGGCTCTATGGATTGATTGTTTTCTGATGAGGTTCGTGAGGGGTTTTGCATTCTGCGAACGTTGCGTACATCTGGATTTTTTGATTTGAACTGATTGGTGGATTTTGAAGTTTTTGGCTGTGAATTCTGGATGTTGTGCGTTAGGGTTCACGTCCCTTGCTGTTGATTTCTCTGCCTTCTTCTTATAGACTTCTACTTTCCATTTTCATATCCGTGTGATAATGGTCGTGATAAAAATGTTTCCATTCGAGGCATTGAGTTTGGAAATATTCCCTTTCTTGCTGATTATGTCGAAATCATGTTGGTTCGTTTTTGGAAATAATTTGAATGGCTTTAAAGTTGTATCAGATTTGTCGCAGTTCATGATACGAATCCTCTTTTCATTTGTTGTGGTAATAACGGTCCTTGTCTTTTGGCCAATTGATGAATTTTTGGATTCTTATTTCTGAACTGTACTAACACTTCTTCTTCTTTCAGGAAACATCTGACTCTTCTTCTTCTTTCAGGGACAAACTCGAGTTCGGAGGCTGCCGATTTTAGGTCATTTGCCGAGAAAGGTTCAAAGAGGTGATGATGACTTAACAGTCTGAACCGATGAGGGAATCGAAAATTCCGTTGTTGCCTTATTGTCCGAAATTCACTTTATTCAATGCTTGGTAGGGAGTTGGTGACAACCTCGGTTGTCATCCTACCAGCCACTCGAACTTCAGCCCAATGATGAGTCAAAACTGAGGGCTGAAAATTAAACCAATTCTTCTCAAATCTTAAACCTGATTTTTATCAATGGCAATTTGATTTTCAGTCGTGTTTCTCTGCAGGTTATGGCAGTACCTTACTTCTGCGGTGACCAGAAATTGCGGTTTCATGGAGGCAGAATGAGACAGGGAGTCTCGGTATTCTTGAAGCTCCAATGTTAATGATGTGGTGTGGCTTGTTTAGCTGAGACAGATTTGGAGACTTTGTGAAGTTAAGAGTTGTATGTCCTTTAAAGATATGTCGGTTAGCCTTCGTCAACAATGGTTCGTTATTCAAGTTCAACATATGGTCTTCCTTGAAAACTCATGAATCTGCATATTTGAATTGTACTAACTCCAAATGTTTCTTCCCTTTTCAGTAATCAAGATTCGGTCCGTGAAGTGCGGTTGTCTGCGGGTATCGTTGCACTCTTGCAAACTTGTAGAATGTCTTCTTTGTCTTTTCCAAATCGAGAGGTTCAGTTTCAAATATTCCAAAGAGTTGAAACTTTGCAAGTAGCATGGGAGGAACAAATACGCGCTTAGTTCTTTCTCTGCCAGGTGAACTTCTTCACTTTACTGTTATGGCCCTGATGTCATGATTCTGATGGTATATTTATTTGGACAACCTCCCTAACGGTTTCTCCGGCCAATGCTAGCAGGATTAGGAAATGCTTGTAGGCTGCTTTTGAGCATACGTCTGAGATGCACCAGAACAAATTCAACCAGCTTGTGCAGTTTAATGGTAGTTCGTACATCAACAGGATCCTCAGTTTCCTTTATGCCTGGAAAATGCTAAAGAGACGAGACGGCATCATCGATAAGCTCCAGGTTAGCATCAACATTACTGATATCGTCCAATACCATAATCTTTGATAAACTCTGCCATATGCTTATAGTTTTGAAATCTCAGGTCGTCAATGCTTTCAGTTACCGCCAAAGCTAAACACAAACAAATCAAGTTTTCCTTCAGATTCTTCATTGCCTGGCCTGTTATCCATGATGTCGAGAAAGAGTTGGCTGGTCGTAGAAATTGGTGCAGCAGGAGCACTGTAGCTGGCACTTGATGCGTAATGACGGCGAAGTTTGGTCACTACATTGTATTTGCCATTGGTATGTCTTAGCTTGTGCTGAAAACCATAAACATCTGTCGTGCCGAAATGATGTATTCTCTTGCACCTTTGTCTTAGAGGCTGCACTAATATTAACTCTGAAATGATTCTGTTGGCAGGTTGGAAGGAGGAGAAGCGTTGGAGGTTGGAGGAGTATGCTGCTTTATTCCAAAAGTGAAAATTTCACCTCCTCATGTGTGTTGTGACCATGCTATTAACGTAAAGAAAACTCCCAGGTGACTAACATCAGGACCTTTAGGTCATAATAAAAGAAAGATGGTAGTTGGAGGCTTCGAATGGATTAGCAGGGTGTCAATTACTTGTGATGGACAAATTTCCTTGAAATGGAGACCAAATACCAATACTTTGGTGATTTAATGTGGATTCTACCATGTAGCTTTGAAGGCTTGTGAACAACATGTAAACTTGAGATTGTAGTGTAAACCTTATGAAAAAAATTTTTACTTTGTAGCCTTGGCGTTGGATGTTTGGACATAAATAGGATCTAGAATTTCTCTAAGCATGATTCTCTTTGTAAAACTTGTCTTGTATTAAGGAAGAGCTCAAATGGGATTTTATGATGGATGTACCGTTAGCACTATCTTGTACATGTATGGTCTACTTTCTTCGAGCTTGTAATTTGTGGAGTAATGATGGAATTTGATTATCTTAAATTGTAATTTGAAGCGATAATCTTACTTAGGATCTTTTCTTGAATTCAAAAATAAATTGGGTTATGAGTTTGTATGGATATTGTCATGATAGTCGCTTTGGATGTAAAACTCGGATTTATACTGCATATTGAATGACATTTCTTTTGAACAGCAAATGAGTTGTGAGATCGTTTAATTTTCACTTCGTAAAGAGCTCGTGGTTTTGAGTCCCATTCTGTTTATCATGGAAATAAATAGAGCTCATTTTGTAGAGCCAATGAGTTGCCTTGAACTCTACTTAGACATACGGATTCCTTGGTATAAACTTGTGGACCCGATCTTCAAATAAGCTGACTTTGACGAATTTGCTTGGTCTTGTAATGACGTCTTGAATTTACACTTTGTGAAAAGAAAACAACTTGAGATCTATTTGGATTGAATCCGTAAGCTCTAAAACTTGAAGCTTGAACCTTAAACTCTGGATTTGCATTTACATGAACCTCGAGACTTCTTTGCACACCACTAAATGACGTGTAATCAAGTGTACCCTTAAATAGGAAACCGTGCTCAAACTTGATCCTAGTATGAGGTGGCCGTCCTCTATCTCCACATGGATTCAATATAACTTGTAGTACAAGGAATCCTAATGGGGGATACACGCAGAGCCGTTATAACCTTCTGAACTTTCGGCCACAACCTAGCTTCGCAAAACGAAACAAACAAACGGTTAGCATGGTTAGCCGTAAAATATACATAAAAGAATATACAAAGAGGTGGAGTCTTAAGGTCAAAAATTAGGGTGCAACACAGTGGGTTTCCGAATGTGCCTTTGATTGGAAGAAAGGGTTGTATCAACTATAATCCATCTCTACTTGTCCGACAGTTTGCTTATGCTTTGAGAGCTCCGCCAAAGGATGAAGAGGTGTAGGAATCTTTGTACCTCGCTGGTCTTCTAGAGGGGGATATGTTATCTAAGCTTCAGCATGCCTGGAATGATATCAGTAGACGAGGGAAGTCATTGTTAGGGAAAAGTAATAGCCAAGCTTACGCTCCATATGTGACCTGGATCAGAGCCAGAGCAGAGACTATAGGGATGCCTTTTCCACCTGCTAAGCAGGAATGCCCTCCAGTGGTGGAAGAGCCTACTACTGTGCCTATTCAGCAGTATAATCAGGTGTTAGTTGAGAGAGAATAGCTGAAGAAGGCAAATGAAGAGTTAGAGAAAGAGATGGCACAGATCAGAAGCGAGAGAAATGAAGCCGTCCATTATTTCAAGAGGCAAACAGAGTTGGTGAACAGGTTAGGTACGGACTTGACTAAGCAGATAGCTGAGCGTGAGCGTTTGGGTCGGGACTTCAAATCTGTCAATGACGTACTGGCCACTAAGAAGCAGCACTTGGATGAAGCGTACCGAAGAATATCCAAGTTTAATCAGCAGAGGAACGCTACCATAGCCAACAACAAAGAAAGGGAGGATAAACTAAAGCAGCAGATCTCCAAATTGAAGGCTCAGGTGAAGGCTAGTGAGAAGAGGTTTGATGAGGAGACCGCTCGTAGATACGCCGCTGAGGATTTGCTGAACAAAGCTCTCGCTAACTTGAAAGATCGCAAGCAGAGGTTCGAGTCTAAGAAGCGAAAGTTAGAGGATTGCTTTGGCTAGGGATCATGGGAAGATTCAGTTGAGGGTCTCCAGTGTGCTATTATGCAGAGAGAATTGCTTGTTGAGGGGTTACTCACTCGACCTGATCACCCCGAGACTAGAGAGTTGCTGGATGAGTTTCGTGCTCGCGGTCGCATTTGATTATCTTTATAGCTCTTTGTATTTTTTCTGATTCTTGCTGTAGGCTGACCATCACCAGGCTTGTTGGTTGAGGTCATGCTATTGATTTCCCTTGTATTCGTTGACTTTGTACTACTGCCTTGTGGGCCTTATCTATATATGAGATGTTATTCCAGTGGCTAGACCCGAACTTCTTGTTATCAACACTTGCACTCGGACACTCGAATCGGGGGAAAAATCTCCCTAATGCACAGACACACGTTTGCATCTGCATAAATCATTCGCATAGCAGGTACCTTATATTGTTCTCCTAACTCTTTGTTGATGCAGGTTCCAGGATTTTCGACCAGCGAATTCATCGCTATTCTACCAGAAGCAACTGTAAGAAAGCCATGGATCAGATGCAGACCGAGATGCAAGAGATGCGCGATAAGATGGCGCAGTTCATGCAGGTGATGGAGATTATGGCTAAGGGCTAGGAGCAGCAGCAAACTCTAGTGCAGCCACTGATTGCTAGGGTTGATAGTCAGGGTGCGCTACATGGAGGATTTGCTAATCATCCTTCTCGAGTCGGGACTCCTCGAGCAGATGACACGGTACCAGTGGTTGTCCTCAATACGACTGAGAATGATAACAGAGCTGAGAATATGGATGTGACGGGGAATGCTGGTTTTAATGTTGGCACTGGGAATGCTGGTCTTGGTGGTAATCAAGACTATAGCAATCAGGGTTACAGCAATCAGGGCTTCGATAACGCAGGTTTCGGCAATGCAAGTCACAATGGTGTTGGAATGGGCGTTCACAATGTTGGTTTTGGGCCAGGCGCTGGAAATCAAGGTTTTGGTCATATGGGATACAGTCCTAGGATCAATCAGGCTGGTTTTAGTCCTCATACTGCTTATGCTGAATATGGTAATGAGGATTCTCACTGGGACGAAGATCGCCAAGAAGATGCTTTCCCTCCTCCAGGAAGGGATCTTGAGGCGCCCGCTGACAATGATAGAAGGTTCAGGTTGTTGGAACAACAAATGAGGAATCTTGCTAATCAGAACTCCACGGGGCTAGACGTGGCTAACATGGGATTGGTCCCTGGCTTGAGGGTACCGATCAAATTCAAAGCGCCCACGTTTGACAAGTATAAGGGGGATACTTGTCCGAGAGTTCACGTGCGATCTTACTATCGAAGAATGTCTACCTACTCTGATGAAGAAAAGATGCTGATGCATTTTTTATAGGACAGTCTGTCGGGCTCGTCATTGGAGTGGTACATGGGGTTAGAGCCAACTCAAATTGGTAGCTGGAAGGAACTAGCAGAAGCTTTTGTCAAGCACTACCAATACAACAGCGACCTTGCGCCAAACAGGGTCCAGCTCCAAAATCTCTCTCAGAAGAACAACGAGAGTTTCAAAGAATACGCCCAGAGGTGGTGTGAGCTAGCTGCCAGGGTGCACCCACCCATGGTAGAGCGGGATTTGGTAGATATGTTTGTGGGCACTTTCTCTGGGTTGTACTATGACATGCTCATTAATTGTATGACGACTAATTTTTCCGAGTTGATACTCTTGGGGGAACGTATCGAGAATGGTGTTAAGATTGGTAAGATTCAAGCGGGTGAGTCAACCTCAGCTGGAGGTGGTAAGAAGGCTTTTGGGAACAAAAGACAGGGGGATGCTAATTCAGTATGCAGCTCTCGGAGAAGGGACAGAAGTCAGAATTGGCACAGGTAGCAGGTCGCCAGTGTAACCATTCCTGTACCTCAACAGCAACAACAACAGCCACAGCAGCAACAGGGACGACAGAATGCTGCTCCACAAAGATATCAAGGGCGAGATATGGCTGTGAAAAGAGTCTTTGATGCAACTCCACTACCTTATGCTCAGCTTCTTCCAACTTTGTTACAGTTGCAGCTGGTTGAGAAAAGGATGCTAGCTCCGCCGAAGGGCACGCCTCCTTATGGGTATGACATTAATGCACATTGCGAATTCCACTCCGGGGCACCCGGTCATACCATTGAGAATTGCCAAGCGTTCAAACACAAGGTGCAAGATTTGATAGATAGCAAAGCTATAAACTTTAGTAACGAAGCGCCCAATATTGAGAAGAATCCTATGCCAACTCACGGGTCAGCGCAGGTGGGTGCAATTTTGGAGGATGCTAGTCTGAATCTGATTATGAATGTGGACGAGTTGACAACGCCTCTGGGTTATGTCAAGAGCAGATTACTGAAAGGGGGGTGTTCCCTAGTTGTGACGCTAATTGTATTGATTGTTTGGCCCAGCCTGAGGGTTGTAATAACTTGAGAAGAGGTATTCAAAGGATGATCGACGAAGGTACGCTGCAATTTGATCGCACTGCTGAAGATAAGCCTGTTGAGGCAATAGCTGAGAAGCAGGGTGAAGTTGCAACAATTACAATACCGTTCAAAACTGTCACGATATCGGCACCTCCCAAGAGGCCGACTATCATAATTACCAAAGCTGGACCTATTCCGTACGAGAGTACTAAAGCAATCCCCTGGAGTTATGGGGCGGAAGTGTATTGCAATGGGGAGAAGATTAACCTGCCAAGCCCTCCTGTAGGGTCCGTTGATAATCTTGTGGGGGCAGGGGGCATAACCCGCAGTGGCAGAATCTTTACATCGCCAGAAGTAGAAGCTGAGAGAATTGCAAAGGGGAAAGGTAGGGTCAATGAGGAAGGACCGTCGCAGGAGAAGGGAAAAAAGGCTTTGACCAAAGATGTGGAAGAGTTCATGAGATTAATTCGGAAGAGTGATTACAAAATTGTCTATCATCTGCAGCAGACGCCTTCCAAAATATCAATCTTGTCATTGCTGCTTTGTTCCAAGGCTCACCGGAACGCGTTGTTGAAAGCTCTGGACGCTGCCTACGTACCCCATGAGATATCCGTGAATCAACTCGAAGGAGTGATTGCACACGTGAATGCGGGGCATGGCCTTGGCTTTACTAATTTTGATTTGACGCCCAGGGGCCGCAACCATAACAGTGTGTTGCATATTTCTGTCGAGTGTAGGGGCACTGTTATGTCCCACGTCCTTGTTGACACTGGCTCATCCTTAAACGTCTTGCCCAAGAAAGCATTGCTGAAGCTGGATACCCGAGGTTTAATCTGCACGCCAAGTGACTTGGTGGTGAGGGCATTTGACGGAACGAGAAGGTCTGTATTCGGAGAGTTGACTTTGCCGATCTAGGTCGGTCCAGAGGTGTTTGATACCGTGTTCTATATCATGGACATACAACCAGCTTATAGCTGTTTTCTTGGACGACCGTGGATCCATGCTGCAGGGGCTGTGACATCGACGTTGCACCAGAAGCTTAAGTATGCAGTCGGTGGTAGTATTGTCACTATATATGGGGAGGAAGACATTTTGGTCAGTCACTTGTCATCGTTTAAATATGTCGAAGTGGATGGAGAGATCCATGAGACATTGTGCCAAGCCTTTGAAGGAGTGCAGATCAACGACAAATCTCCTGTCATCAGCAAGGGGCCGAAAGTGGCTATGTCGTCGTACAAGGAAGCCCAAGCGGTGGTGCAAGCCGGTGAGACTAAAGGATGGGGCCAGGTTCTGGAAATTCCTGTTAAGCAAGACAAGTTCGGCTTAGGGTACCACCCGTCGTCATCATCTTTGCAGAGCAAGCCAGGATTCAAAGGGCCGATTGTGTTCACTCCGGGAGGAGTCAGTTTTGAGCAGATCAACATTGTGTCTGATAGTGAAGAAGGCGATAGCGACTGTGACATGGAGTCGTGGATCAAGCCCAGCGAGCCAGGACAGAGCCTCTGCAACTGGTCTATCCAGGACTTTATCCAAGTGACGTCGAAATAGTAATGCCTTGTTTTTCGATTATTGTACAATCCTATGTCCTACCCGGGGCATAGAGATTTTATTTCAGGGCCTACTTGCTTATGTGTATGCTTTGTTTTAATCATTAAATAAAGGCGTTTTCCTCATGCAAATTTTGTGATCCTTGTTTTTCTATTTTTTATTTTTACAATAAAATGGCGATGTGGTTGTATGCTTCGTTTGCATATCATTTGAAGCACTTAACCCTTCTTCTTGCATGATCCATATTGCAGATGACACCGATCAAGATCTCCCTATGACTCGCTTCGACTTTGAGCACCCGATATTCCAAGCCGAAGAAGAGATTGTTGAGGACGACGACTTACCAAAAGAGCTGACTCGTCTGTTGAAACAAGAAGAGAGAATCATTCTGCCTCATCAGGAGGATATTGAGGTCATTAATTTGGGTTTGGAAGAGATTGTCAGGAATGTCCGGATAGGGGCTGCGCTGCAAAGTGATATCAAGCATAGACTTGTAGAGATGCTTCGAGAGTATAGTAACATCTTTGCTTGGTCTTATGAGGATATGCCTGGGCTAGATACTGATATTGTGGTCCACCGCTTGCCATTGTGTGAAGACTGCCTGCCGGTCAAGCAAAAGCTCAGGAGAACTAAACCAGATATGGCCGTAAATATTAAAGAGGAAGTACAGAAACAGTGGGACGCTGGTTTCCTGGCTGTTACAACTTACCCTCCTTGGGTCGCCAATATAGTACCTGTACCAAAGAAAGATGGTAAGGTGCGAATGTGCGTTGACTATCGGGATCTGAACAAGGCGAGCCCTAAGGACGACTTCCCGCTTCCTCATATTGGCGTGTTGGTCGACAACACTGCTCAATTCTCTGTGTTTTCCTTCATGGACGGCTTTTCGGGATATAATCAGATTAAAATGGCGCCGGAGGATATGGAGAAAACAACTTTTATTACCCCGTGGGGAACGTTCTGCTACAAAGTGATGCCCTTTGGTTTGAAGAACGTTGGGGCAACGTATCAACGTGCTATGGCGACACTCTTTCATGACATGATGCATAAAGAGATTGAGGTCTATGTTGACGATATGATTGCCAAATCCCAGACAGAGGAAGAGCATATGGTGAAACTTCTGAAGTTGTTTGAGAGGCTTAGGAAGTTCAGGCTGAGGCTGAATCCTAATAAGTGCACCTTCGGGGTGAGATCTGGTAATCTACTAGGGTTCATTGTTAGCGAAAAAGGAATAGAGGTTGATCCTGCTAAAATAAAAGCAATACAAGAAATGCCAGCACCAAAAACAGAGAAAGAGGTTCGTGGTTTTTTGGGGAGGTTGAACTACATTGCCTGGTTCATATCTCACATAACTGCCACGTGTGAGCCAATGTTTAAATTGTTGTAAAAAGATCAGGCAATCGTCTAGAATGAAAATTGTCAGAAGGCGTTTGAAAAAATAAAAGAATACTTGCAGGAACCTCCAATTTTGATACCCCCAGTAGCCGGGAGACCGCTGATCATGTACTTGACGGTTCTTGAGAACAGTATGGGTTGTGTTCTCGGCCAACATGACGAGACTGGACGAAAAGAGCATGCGATCTATTACTTGAGTAAAAAGTTAACAGACTGTGAGTCCCGTTACTCAATGCTCGAAAAGACGTGTTGTGCACTTGCTTGGGCTGCCAAACGTTTGAGACAATACATGCTAAATCATACAACCATGTTGATTTCGAAGATGGATCCGATCAAATACGTCTTTGAGAAGCAGGCACTTTCTGGAAGGATTGCTCGATGGCAGATGGTACTGACAGAGTACGATATACAGTATGTCTTGCAAAAGGCTATCAAAGGTAGCGTACTGTCAGAGTACCTGGCTGAGCAGCCAATCGATGATTACCAGCCAATGAAGTTTGATTTTCCTGACGAGGATATCATGTACTTAAAGATGAAAGACTGCGAAGAGCCGTTGCATGGTGAAGGTCCTGAGCCGGGTTCCCAATGGCAATTGATTTTTAACGATGCTGTGAATTCTATGGAAGTGGAATAGGGACAATCATCACGACTCCCCATGGGACGCACATCCCATTCACTGCCAAATTGACGTTCCCAGTTACTAATAACGAAGCTGAATATGAGGCGTCTATCATGGGTCTCGAGGAGGCTATTGATTTGAGAATCAAAGATCTTGATGTGTATGGAGACTCCGCGTTAGTCGTGAATCAGATCAAGGGTGAATGGGAGACCCGCCAGCCCAATCTGATACCGTATATGAATTATGCAAGGAGACTGTTGCCTTTCTTTGACAGAGTAGAGTTTCATCATTTGCCACGGGCAGAAAATCAGATGGCTGACGCTCTTGCGACATTGTCTTCCATGTACAAAGTTAACTTCTGGAATGAGGCTTCCAGAATAGTTATCTCTCGCCTTGATAGGCCCGCCTTCATATTCGCCATTGAGGAAGCTTCCGATGGCAAGTTGTGGTATTGTGATATCCAGAATTTCCTAAAGAACCAAGAGTATCCGACTGGGGCATCCAACCATGATAAGAAGACTCTTAGGAGATTAGCTGGTAATTTCTACTTGAATCCGGATGGTGTTCTGTATAGGAGAAACCATGATTTGGTGCTTTTGCAATGTGTTGATGAGAAAGAGGCTAATCTACTCATGAGGGAGGTCCACGAGGGAACCTTTGGCACGCACGCCGGCGGACACGCTATGTCTCGAAAGTTATTACGGGCAGGGTATTATTGGTTGACAATGGAAAGATATTGTTTTAAGTTTGCAAAGAAATGCCATAAATGCCAAATTTATGCAGACAAGATTCAGGTGTTGCCGAGCCCTTTGAACGTTATGGCGTCCCTGGCCTTTCTCCATGTGAGGCATTGATATGATTGGAAAAATTGAGCTCACCGCATCCAATGGACACCGGTTCATCTTGGTGGCTATCAATTACTTCACCAAGTGGGTTGAAGCAGCGTCTTACGCTAACGTTACCAAGCAAGTGGTAGCCAGGTTTATAAAAAAGGATATCATCTGTCGGTATGGCATTCCCGAAAGAATCATTACTGACAATGGTTCGAACCTGAATAACAAGACGATGAAGGAACTGTGCCAGAATTTCAAGATTGAGCATCACAATTCGTCTCCCTATCGGCCCAAGATGAATGGCGCTGTTGAAGCGGCCAATAAGAACATTAAGAAAATAGTTCAGAAGATGGTTGTGACATACAAAGACTGGCACGAGATGTTTCCCTTTGCATTGCACGGTTATCGTACGACGGTACGCACGTCAACCGGGGCAACACCTTTCTCACTGGTGTATGGTATGGAGGTTGTCCTACCATTGGAAGTTGAGATTCCTTCCTTGAGAGTATTGCTCAATGTCCAACTGGATGAAGCAGAGTGGGTGCGGAATAGGTTGAATCACCTCAGTTTGATGGACGAGAAGAGACTTGCATCTATTGCATATGGTTGGTTATATCAGAGCCGGATGAAGAAAGCTTACGACAAGAAGGTGCGCCCTCGAAGCTTTCAGATGGGTGATCTTGTGCTAAAGAAGATTCTCCCACCACAATCGGATCACAGGGGCAAATGGACTCCCAACTATGAAGGTCCATACTGTTGCACCCCAAAATTTGACCAACATTTCTTCACCTAGCTTATGTTTCATTTCATTCACATTAACATTATCATTTGCATTTCATTGACATGTATGCAGGAGATCAAGAGGTATGATTACCAATCAAGAGCTACACAAGATTTTGAAGCTGGCTAAGAAGGTTATTCAAGTGTTCAAGGGTTGATATCCTTGTCAGAGAAGTCAAAAGATCTTCAGAAAGAGTGATTGATGCCAAATGTGGAGGGCTCCTAACTTGAGAGTTGTGGAAAGCCATCAGATGATTCTGTAGCTATGAAGTTGGACTTGAGGTATTTAGAGATCTCATGAGAAGTGTTGAAGATCACTTTGAGGCTTAGATAGGTCATTGTGCAAGATTAAGAAGACTCAGCCATGAGTGGTGCAATTAAGGTTTGACTGGGTCAACCCTAAGTCAACTGAGGATTTGAAGGAGGTTGAGACCTAATTCAAGAGCCATGTGATCATGGATTGATACATTAAGATGTTCTAAGGATGATTCCAAGGTTAACTCATCATGATTGAAGAGTTTGAGATGTTTCAAGCTAGGGTTTCTAAGGTTTGACAGTGTAAAATCCCCTAGTTTGACCCCTATCTTCAAGGCAATTTAGCTCAAGATATGATTGTCATCTCATCTTGACCCTAACATGATTGTTGTAGAGAATGATCTTAGCTTTAATTTAAGTACTATAAGTCCTTGAAAGGATTTGTAGAACTCAAGTTATGGCTTTGACAAGTTACAAGTCATCTGAGACATATGAATTTGGAGCTTGAAAGTTACCCAACTCGCATGAAACTTTTGCCCTATAAGGATGATTCCTATGAACTTTTGGTCAACATGAATGTTGTTACTTATTCTCTTAGATTTCCATAGAGTACTAGAAGTCCTTGAGAGGATTTTTAAAACTCATGTTATGGCTTTGACAAGTCAAGGGTATTTTGGGAAGTTATGATTATAGGTCATTTTTGGTTATAGGTTATTTTCACCAACTTAGACACCTCAAATGAAATTTTGTTCAACTTGAAAGTTTCTCAAAATAGGGTTTTAACCTTTACCATGTATCAAGGAGACATTGAAATGGCTCAAGTAAGGATGTGGTTTGAGAAAATTTTGAAAAGGAAGAATTAAAGGCATTTAATGACCAAAAATTGAAATAAATCATTTTGTGTCCAAACAAGGCAAAGTTATAGGTCATTTTGATTGGGAAAATCATTTTAGAAACTTTGGAAATATTAGAATTTTGGTTTGAGTCCATTTTCATGCCATTTCATTTCATTTCTTCATGATGAAGCAACATAATCAACATGAACCATTGGATTGCAAACAAGGAAGTGAGCATAACCAACCAATTCAATATCTCATGAGATGAATTTTACAAGTATTTTCATGCCTAAACAAAGCTAGAATCGTGACTGGTGTGGATGACATTTTGGAGAGAAATTGAAATTGCAAAATCTCATTTGGAAGGTTACAGAAGTTTCTAGACATTTCCATTGAGTTCTATATAAGATTTGGAGTGTGTTCAGCCAGTTTTTTGGAAGCATTTGAAGCTGGTAGCAGAGAGAGCATTGGATTTTGCAGAGCTGCAACTCAAGATCGTGTTCTTGGATTGAAGAGAAATCAAGCCAAATTGAGGTGTGCATTAGCTTCAGAGGAAGATTTGGAGTGAATCTGGATCATTTTGGTGGAAGAATCGAGCAAGGATTGCACTTGTTCTTCATCTGAAACCAGGTTTGTACAAATCGAAATTTTGCTTAATCTATGGAGAGATAGCTAGAAACTTGCATGTGGTTAGGTTCTTAGCATGACATAGATGGATTTTGGTACAAGAATTTGATGGATAGAGACACTCTAGGTCATGGATCACTTTCTGTTGAGCCTGATTTCTCAAGATTCTTGGTGATATATTCATGATTGGATAGTGGAGATTGATTAGTGAGAAGTGTAGATTGCATTAGGATCATTATTTTTTAGAATTGTGATGATCAAGATTTGGTGTATTTCTGAGAATTCTATCATGTTTTAAGTTAGAGCAAGAATTGGAGAATTTGGAGATTGGATTCGTGATCAGGATGGAAAATTGAGTGAGATGATGATTTGTTTTGTTATTTTTGATGACCTGTGGACACCACTTCACCGGAGAAGACGGTGGCGCTGCAACTCAGGCCACCGTCTGGAGAAACTCCCTCCCTCAGCTTGAATTTGGAGACGATGCACATGAGCTATCAGATGAAGGATTGACCTTTGACTCAGGCAAGCAATGGAAGGCCACGATTGGTTTTCACACTCTGAAGAGTGAGTTGAGATGAAACGCACCGTTTCATTAATTGGTTGGTTTGGGCTTAGTAGTCTGATTGATATCCACATCCCCCAATTGGCCCAGTCTGGAAAATGAACTTGAAATATTTGCTATTTGTCACGTGTATTTTGTTATTTTCTTTGTTTTTTCTTTTATTTTGCACATTTCATATAGTTTAGAAAATAATTCATAATAAATGGAAAAATAACTCAATTTGATCCAGATTCTTTTCCCCTGACTCATGAATGAGTCTAGAATTTTAGGAAATTAAGAGTTTAGGAATTCATGCATTTTTTATTTTAATGGAATTTTTTGTATTTTAATTGATATTAATTTCATTATGGTTGATACCTTGTCTTGATGATTTTTGTGTGATCACTTGGTGATGATTTTTGAGCTTATTTTTTGTGTGTAGTTAGCTTAGACATGTATGCTCCCATAGTATTTTTCTCACATTTTTGTGATGAAATTAGATGAGGTTTTTAGATTTGAACTTTAGGTGCTCTAGTTTTAGGGTTTAACCTTAGTTCCCCATAGTTTAGGATTTAATTCTAGGTCTTATTTGATGATTTGATCTCTGGAATTAATATGATAGAGTCATGATTGACTTAGGTTCCTATAGTTATTTTTGTAGGATTTTACAATTGGTTTTAGTATTTTAGTTAGGATTAACTTTAGTACTAGGTTTTTAGGTGATCCTAACTTGCTAACTCAACTAGATTGATTCCTTTAGTTCCCTTAGACTAGGGTTTTGCTTCTCTTGATCTTGGATGATGATGAAGACTTGTGTGGGCTGCTGAGGAATGCATGATGGAGCTTGGACTTGAAGTTTTCTCTTCCTTTGGTGTAGTTTGTTTAGGGTTAAGGATTAGGGTTTTAGGGAGATCCTGTAGAATAGATTTTCTTCCTTCATGAAACATGGAAGGTGTTGATCACTTCCATTCCTCCCTATGATATAAGGTCCCATTGTAAAGGCCTCATCCCTCCTTTGGTAGGATGATTGGATCCTCACAAATTGGTAGAACCTTTAAGGGTGCCTTTCCTTGATGGTGGAGTGCTTAGAGGTGACCTTTGGTCTTCACTTTGCTCACCACTATCCACACCTTGCTCTTGTTAGATGAATCTTTATCCCTTGCTAGATGATGGAGTTCCTTGTTAGAAGATTGAAGATGCCATAGGTTGCACTTCCCTGTGTTTGAAGACTGCCTGTGGAGCTGAAGCTTGAAGATCAAGAAAAACAAGTTGACACTTGTGTGGAGGAGATCAGTGAGATTGAAGAAAGAGCTGAAGCTTCAAGAAGAAGAAGAACAAGTTGATACTTGTGTTTGATGTATTGAAAGCTTGAAGAAGCAAGTTGATACTTGCTATTGAAGATGAAAGCCTTGAGGAGAAGTTGCAGACTGAGGACTGGCTGCTGTCAGAGGATTGCTTTGCTGTGAAGCTGTGGAAGCTGTTGATCTGCTTTCTTGTCTGTTTGCTTTCTGTGCAACTGTATTGATGTGACTTGTGTGATTTGCTTGATGCATTAGAATAAGTTCATGTTTAAATTTTTTTAAGCTAGGATCATGATTGCACTAGAGGTTGAGTTGCTCCCTCTGCTTGTATTTTTACTGTATGGCTTTGCTTGCGGGTATTCGGTAGAGCCCAGCTCCCTTACCTATGTGGTT
Organism: Lathyrus sativus; assembly: GCA_963859935.3. NCBI lineage: Eukaryota > Viridiplantae > Streptophyta > Magnoliopsida > Fabales > Fabaceae > Lathyrus > Lathyrus sativus. The sequence goes on from OZ012741.1 coordinate 488,692,559, forward strand.
TGTGTTTTGCTTGATGGCATTTTATTCCTGTATGATTGCAGTTATTCATATATGGCTTGAGGTCGAGATGAGCTTGTGGAGGTTGATGCCCCACACACATTTCCTCCCTCATTTGCATTGTATGCATTTTACAGTCGTTTACTGTTTACTGTTTAAGCTGATGCTTTATCTGTTTCTGTTTATCATTGACATGATCCCCTAGGAATCTCACTTCCTTTGATAAGGAAGTGATGACAGAACTTTAGGTTGAAACCTATGCATGATAACTTATAGGAGTTCCCTGTTTCAAACCTCAACCATAGGATGAATCCTTGGCATGACAACAGTTAGGACTTGATAGTCTCCCCTTAGTTGAGCCTGTTCTCTCTTCTCATCTCAAAACAACAGTAAAAAAACGTAATAAAGGCAAGTTAGTATAAGCGTGATACGAGCCTTAAGCTACTTGGGTAATGATAATTGAGCAGCCTCCTCTCAATCGTCTAGAATGTTTAGTATACGTCCTTTGGACGATATGCGACGCATTTGCTCCCAGGTCATAGTCTCTAGTGCTGTACGAACTACAGACAAACATAAAAGACAGTTCTTCCGTAAAAGACAAAAAACAAACTTCAAACCTTTTGCCCCATGGGCCCATAATTCAAAGGAAGCTTTTCTGAAGAAAAGAGTGTCGTTAACTTTCAGTTCTATCGCAAACGGTAACGCCTAAGTCTCCAAGGGTCGAGCTGCGTACACCAAACTGCTGGAATTGTTTGTTAACCCTACTCGAAAAAATAGATGAATCTGAATTTCCGTAACCCGTATTATCCCGAACTACGTAAGCTCTGATCTCTCATGCCTGTTGAGAGTACGTAGGCACAATACTGACGTATTGGCGAGCCACCTTCCCCCATCCGTTAACCCGTAGTTAGCCGAACTACGTTGAATCTGATTTCTCATTCTCTGATGAGAATACGTAGGCATAAAGCGCGACGCTTTGCCGAGTCACTTTCTTTTCTTTTTAAGCCAGCCTTGATAGGTAGATAGATAAAACCAACCCGTCAGATAAACACAACAAGCGTGGATCCAATCGAGTACGATGGACGTGAGGGGTGCTAATACCTTCCCCTTGCGTAACCGACTCCCGAACCCAGACAATGGTTGCGATGACCTTGTCTTATACCTTTTCGTCAGGTTTTTCCGATCGTTTCCTTTCCCGTTCTGAGGGATAAATAACGAAAGGTGGCGACTCTTCTGTTTTGCCGACACCTTATTTTCGCGGTAGCGACAGCTGGCGATTCTGCTGGGGACTTGATAGTTTCCTGGGATCCAACGTCCCTTATGCGAGTCAATTTGGGGATCCAACGTCCCTTGTGAGAGTCAATCCTAGCGCTTGTATGTTTACTTGTTGGGTTGTTTTATTTATCGCATTTTATTTCCCGCACTTTATTTTCAATATGATATGATTATCTGTGCTGTTGTGGGGGGGCATTCTGATGAGTGAGAAGCCAGACCCAGGCTTGAGAGCTACATAGTATTAGAGTGGGTTAGTGGAGGACGTGCTTGCTTTTCTTGCAGCTGTTCCCACGTAATCCACACTCAGACGAGGTTCTCTTTGATGGCTTCCTACCGGTCCTTTGGACTCGAGGGGTTGTTGGATCTGAGGATTGTCGACTCTGGGAACCGATCATTTGGAATTCAACTAAGTGAGGCCGCTTCAAGAGATGATGATGCCACACCTTCTGGGTATCGTATCATCGTTTCTTGAAAGTCTGTGACGCTGATGACCGCATAGGATGCCGAACCTTTTCCGTGATTAGGTCCATACCTGTGAGCAGGGTCGGGTTATTGCAGGAAACCTTAACCTTCAGATCACCTGGTTTTCTTGACAGTAAATCAGTTTTGTTGGTATCAGAGGTTCTCATCATCAGATATGTGTGTTCTTGACAGAGCAGATTTATGGTCTGATATCAGAGGTCCTCATCATCAGATATGTGTGTTCTTGATAGAGCAAATCTATGGTCTAGTATCAGGGGTTTCTTCTCCTCAGAGATATGGTTGTTCTTGACAGAGCAGTATTGTGGTTTTGTTGATACAGAACCTTCATCTCCTCAACGACGCAGTTGTCCTGATCTCCTGCTGCATGATTGCATTTTGCATTGTTTGCATCCTCATCTGCATGTCATTAACGTGTTTCTGTGTTGCAGGTGCATATTTCTCCCCTGGTTCTAGTGATCTTGATCCTTATGGCAGATATGGCATCTCTGAAGAAGACTGTGGCTTACAAGCTACCAACACCTGACATCTGAGAATTGCGAGCTTTGATTTCTTTGGCTGATAAGACAGTGATGGAGAGTTTCAGACAGAGTTATGGGAGACTTCTGGGTATTGTGTATAAGCTTCCTACGTACGAGTTGAATGGCCTTTATGCCCTACTGCAGTTTTACAACCCACAGCTCAGATGCTTCGTGTTTCCAGACTATATCCTCGCCCCGACCTTGGAAGAGTACTCTGACCTGTTGGGGGTGCCTTTGATGAATCAAATGCCTTACTACCGTGTTGAGGGTGAACCCAAACTGAGTAAGCTGACTGACGCTCTTCATGTACATGAGTCTGAATTGGAAGGGATGATATCCAGAAAGATCGGAGTTCATGGTTTCCCTTTGCCTTTCCTGATGGAAAAAGCCCGAAAGTTTGCCGAGAAGGATCACTGGGATGTGTTCAATGCCTTCTTAGCCCTCTGTATCTATGGGATCGTGCTATTCCCAAGTCATCCAGACTTCATAAGCATGGATGCTTGCCACATATTCGCCTCCGGGAATCCAGTGCCCACTCTCCTTGGAGACGTCTACCATTCAGTTCACAGCAAGAATGAAAACAGAAAGGGGAAGAACGTGGCATGTTGTGCTCCTTTACTGTATAAGTGGTTTGCTAGCCATCTTCCTAAGTCGGGGCCATTCATTGATTCTGCTGAGTCTTCGCCCTGGTCGGCGCGTTTGATGGGTTTGACTGCTGACGATATCATCTGGTTTGATAGAGATCTGCTGGGCAAAGATATTGTGTATAGCTACTGTGGCTTTTCGAACGTCCCCCTGGTCGGAAGGAATGGATGTATCAACTACAATCCATCTCTGCTGGTACGACAATTTGGGTATGCACTACGAGGTCCTCCTGAAGAGGAAGAGATACAGGAATCTCTGTATCTCACAGGGTTGCTTTAAGGCGACACTTTGGCTAAGGTACAGGATGCTTGGAGTAAAATTCACCGGAAAGGGAAAGTCTTGCTAGGAAAAAGCAACAACAAGGCCTTTGATCCGTACGTGACTTGGGTTCGAGAAATGGCTGCCAAGTTTCTAATGTTGTTTCCTGCTGTGGAACCATTATGCGCTCCCGTGTACAAAGAGCCTACTACAGTTGACATTCAGAAATTCAACCAGGTACTCTAAGAGAAGGAAGAGCTACAAAAGGCCAACGAAGAGTTGGAGAAAGAGATTGCTCAACTTCGGAAAGAGAAAAGTGAAGTCGTTTATACCTGCAAGAAGCAGACTGAGATGATCAACCATCTAGGCTCCAACCTAACCAAAGAGACTGATGCTAGGGAACGTCTGGGGTTGGATCTGAAGTCAGTACATGGCGTGTTGACAACCAAGAAATAGGATCTGGACAGAGTGTACCGGAAGCTTACCCAATACGAGAGGGTCTGGAGCAGCACCATAGCCAAGTACAAAGAACGGGAAGAAAAGTTGAAGCAGCGAGTAGCCGAGCTGGAAGCTTAGATTATGGTGAAAGACGAGAGTACAGAGGCTGAAGCCTCCCTGCGACATGACGTCCAGTATAGATTGGCTGAGGCCGAGGCGATTCTGCAAGATTCTCAACTCCGGGCTGATGCTAAGAGGAGAAGAGTCGAGAACCATTCTGAAGAAGGTATTTCCAGGAGCGTTGCCGAGAACCTCCCAAAGTCCATCAGTCAGAAGGACTTGCTGACCCAGGGTTTGCTTACTCAGTCAGATCATCCCGCTACAAAGAAGTTGTTAGAAGATCTTCGTGCCCGTGGCCGAGCCTGATCTTTTGTATCTTTCTTTATACATTTTTATGCATTGATATGCTGATCACCACCAGGTCTGTTGGTTGGGGTCGTGCCTTATTGCTTCAGTTGTATGTGATTACAGTTGTACGCTACCCAAGCGGGCTTTTCAGATGAATATATGAGGATTTCTTTTCCATGATGGGATCGTAGACTTTATTTGTCTCGGAAACTAGGATCGGGGGGGAATCTCCCCAAGGCACAGACACACGTTTGCATTTGCATAACGAGCACCTTGTCGTTTTTCTTTCTAACCCTTTGTGTAACCAGGTTGTTCCAGGATTGATCGAAGGTCGATCCACCGCTATCCGACCAGAGCAAATCAAGCTAGAGCAATGGAACAAGTGCAGACTGACGTCCAGGAACTCCGAGAGAGGATGGACCGCTTCATGGAGCTCATGCAAGTGGTTGCCAACGGCCAAGACCAGCTCAGAACATTGGTCCAGCCTCTGATCTCAAGGGTCGACAACAACGGTGTACTCCATGGTGGGAATGTTCCAACCCCTCCACCTATTGAAACTCCTCAGAATGGCATCCCCGTGACCGGGGGGAATGGAAGTGGTAACGGCAATGTGATCACTAACATCGGGCTCAATGGTAATACGACTGGCATCGGCAATGGAAATTTTGAAGCTAATGGCAACGCTGGACTGGGCAACGGCAACACAGGTGCTGGAAATCTGTATGGGCCTCAGCCATGGCTAGAAGATCGTCAAGAAGACCTGTTCTCACAGAGGGGTGCTGAAGGAGAACTGACTGCTGAAGCACATCTGAGGTTTAAGGCACTCGAGGACAAAATGAGGAATTTCGAGAACCTGAACATAATGGGTGTCGACATGTCTAAATTGGGATTGATTTCTGATTTCAAGGTGCCTCCTAAATTCAAGGTACCCGACTTTGAGAAATACAAGGGAGCAACTTGCCCTCGTGTTCACTTAAGGTCATACTACCGAAAGATGTCTGCTCGCTCTGAAGACGAGAAGCTGCTGATGCACTTCTTTCAGGATAGCTTGTCCGGGCCATCCTTGGAATGGTACATGAGTTTGGAACCTACCAGTGTGCGCACGTGGAAGGAACTTGCGGAAGCATTCGTGCACCATTACCAGTATAACAGTGACTTGGCTCCGAACTGGGTTCAACTGCAGAACTTGTCACAGAGGAACAACGAGGGTTTCAAAGAATACGCCCAACGGTGGCGTGAATTAGCAGCTAGAGTTCAGCCGCCGATGGTTGAACGAGAGCTTGTTGAGATGTTTGCAGCCACTCTCTCGGGGGTTTATTACGAGAAATTGGTCAGCAGTATGTCAGGAAGTTTCTCAGATCTCATCATTACTGGCGAGCATGTTGAGAATGGGATCAAATTGGGAAAGATTCAAGGGGTCTATCCTCAGCTGGAGGAGGAAAGAAACCGTATGGTGGCAAAAGGCGTGAAGGAGAGACGAGCGCCGTGTCCAACGCTCGAAGGAAAGGTAAGGGTCAGCGCCAGCAGGTGGCTAGCATAACCATCCCTGCTGTCCAACAACCCCAGCCACAGCAGCAGCCGCAGCAGCAGCAGCCAAATCAGCAGGGGTACAGAAAGTATCAGAGCAGGGCACCGCTATCAAGTCGTCACCTTGAGACACCGCCCATGTCTTACGCTCAACTGTTACAAACTCTGCTTCAGTTACAGCTATTCCAGAAAAGAACCCTGGCTCCCTTGACAGGGGCACCTCCGCCAGGTTATGATGCGAATGCAACATGTGATTTTCACTCAGGAGCACCCGGCCACACGATAGAAAACTGCAAAGCCTTCAAGCACAAGGTGTAAGATATGGTGGATGCTAAGATCATCAATTTCTCAGATAATGTGTCGAATGTCACAAAGAACCCTATGCCGAACCATAGGGGAGGTGGGGTGAATGCCATTATTGAAGAAGAGGATTTAGATGTGTTGACTGATGTCAAGGATCTGAAGACACCGCTTAGCTTCATTAAAGCCAAGATGATGAAGAGAGGCTTCTTTCTGGGATGTGGAGAACTGTGTATGGGCTGTGCGACTCGTCCTGATGGATGTGAACAGTTGATAGAGGGGATTCAGAGTCTGATGATCGAAGGAATCTTGCAGTTTAGTCGAAGGGCCGAATGTGGATCTAGAGAGGTAATGCTGAAGCAAGAGGATGAGGTTGCCACCATCACCATCCCTCGCCAGACGATAACCATTTCTGCACCCAGGCCGCCCACCATTACCATCACAAAGGCTGGGCCGATACCTTTTGAAAGCACCAATGTTGTCCCATGGCACTATGGGGTAGATGTCTATTGTAACGGACAAAAGTTGGAACTAGAACCATCTGGGCAGTCTGTGGATAACCTAGTGGGAATTGGCGGAATCACGCGCAGCGAAAGAGTATTTTCTCCACCTGAGGTTGTGGCGGACAAAGCGGACAAAGCTGATGAAACTGATAAGGGAAAAAGTAAAGTCACTGAGGAAGCCCCTCGTGGGGTAGAGAAGGACTTGCTTGTAAAGGACGCTGAAGAGTTCATGAGGTTGATCAAGAAGAGTGATTACAAGATCGTGGATCACCTCCATCAAACGCCCTCGAAAATTTCCATCCTGAATTTGTTGCTGTGTTTGGAGTCACATCGCAACGCGCTGTTAAGGGTTTTGAATGCCACGTATGTACCACAGGAAATCTCGGTCAACCAGTTGGAAGGGGTAGTAGCCCACGTGAATGCTGGAAACGGGTTAGGGTTCACTGACCTGGAGCTGACACCGAAGGGAAGAAACCATAACAGTGCCCTGCACATCTCGATAGAGTGTAGGGGAACGATTATGTCACATGTGTTGGTAGACACTGGGTCATCGCTCAATGTTCTTCCGAAGAAAGCACTGATGAAGTTAGACACTCGAGGATTGATTTGCACACCCAATGATCTGGTTGTGAAGGCTTTCGATGGGACTAAGTGTCATGTCTTCGGAGAGGTAACGCTGCCAATACAAGTTGGGCCCGAAACTTTCGACGCAGTCTTCTACATCATGGACATCATGCCAGCCTACAACTGTCTCTTAGACCGGCCTTGGATCCATTTTGCGGGTGTCGTGACTTCCACGTTGCACCAGAAGCTCAAGTATGCTGTCGGAGGCAGCATCGTGACTGTATGTGGCGAGGAAGACATAACGGTGAGCCATTTGTCGTCCTTCAAATATGTTGAGATGGATGGGGAAATCCACGAAACCCTATGTCATGCATTCGAAGCTGTTAAAGTCAAGGACGTGACTCCAGTAATGACTGAAAAATCAGAGATGACTCTCTCTTCCTTCAAGGAAGCTCGGGCCGTTGTTCAAGCCGGATCTACCCCAGGCTGGGGGAAGATTCTGGAAATACCTAACAAACAGGACAAGTTTGGGTTAGGATACTCTCCTATGGATGAAGCCTCCTCTTCTCACAGTGCGTCGCGAGGTAAAGGGCTGATCCAGTTTACCAGCGGCAGGATGATATTTGAAAGTGTCAACGCAGTGTCTGAAGACGGTGAAGACAGCGATTGCGACCTAGACTCTTGGATCCAGCCAAGCAAACCAGGCCAGAGCCTCACCAACTGGTCCATCAGGGATACCATCCAAGTGACAGGCAAAGAGTAATGATTTACTTTCTCCAATCGTTGTACAACCCTATGTCCTACCCGGGGCATAGTGGTTTTATTGTCAGGGCCTTGTTTGATTATGTACATGCATTTTACCAATAAATCAAAAGGCGTTTTTCTTCGCATTCAAACGTTGTGATCTCTGTTATTCCTGTTTTATATTTGTTTTGAAAAACAATAAAATGGCAATAGGGTTTGTGCTAACCTGCATATCCTTGTTTTAAGCTTAACCCTTGTTATTGCAGGATCCACATCACAGATGGCATCGACTCTGGACCTTCTACGACTCACTTCGACTTCGATTGCCCGATCTATCAAGCCGAAGAAGAGATTGATGAAGGCGAAGATCTTCCCGAAGAGTTGGCCCGCTTGTTGAAACAAGAAGAGAAAGTTATTCTGCCTCATGAGGAAGAGATTGAGATTGTGAATCTGGGTTCTGAGGAACTTGTCAGGAACGTCAGGATAGGGGCCGCATTGCAGAGTGAGGTCAAGCAGAGATTGGTCGAGATGCTGCGAGAGTATAGTAACATCTTTGCTTGGTCATACGAAGATATGCCCGGACTTGACACTGACATCGTGGTCCATCACTTGCCGTTACGAGAAGATTGTCCTCTCGTTAAGCAGAAGCTTAGGAGGACACAACCGAATATGGAAATTAAGATCAAAGAAGAAGTGCAGAAACAGCTTGATGCTAGCTTCTTAGCGGTCACTACTTACCCTCCGTGGGTCGCCAACATAGTGCCTGTACCGAAGAAGGACGGTAAGGTACGAATATGCGTCGATTATCGAGATTTGAATAGGGCGAGCCCTAAAGATGATTTCCCGCTCCCTCATATTGATGTGTTGGTCGACAATACAGCTCAGTTCTCCGTGTTTTCATTCATGGATGGCTTCTCCGGCTACAATCAGATCAAGATGGCACCGGAGGACATGGAGAAAACTATGTTTATTACACCCTGGGGAACATTCTGCTACAAGGTAATGCATTTCGGTCTGAAGAACGCAGGGGCCATTTACCAACGAGCAATGGTTACTTTGTTTCATGATATGATTCATCATGAGATTGAAGTCTATGTTGATGACATGATTGCGAGGTCCCAAACGGAGGAGGGACATATGGTCAATTTGCTGAAGCTTTTTGAGAGGCTTAGGAAGTTCAGGTTGAGGTTGAATCCTAACAAGTGTACTTTCGGAGTACGGTCGGGAAAACTACTGGGGTTTATCATGAGTGAAAGAGGCATTGAGGTTGATCCTGCGAAGATAAAAGCAATACAAGAAATGTCAGCGCCAAAAAACGAAAAAGAAGTTCGTGGCTTCCTAGGCAGAATAAACTACATTGCAAGGTTTATCTCTCAGCTCACGGCCACGTGTGAACCGATGTTCAAACTACTGAAAAAAGATCAGGCGATCATCTGGAACGAGGATTGCCAGAAGGCATTTGATAAGATAAAACAGTATCTACATGAACCTCCGATCTTGATACCCTCAGTGGCCGGACGACCCTTAATCATGTACTTGACAGTTCTTGAGAATAGTATGGGGTGTGTTCTCGGTCAGCACGACGAGACGGGCAGAAAGGAGCATGCCATTTACTACTTGAGTAAAAAATTCACAGACTGTGAATCTCGTTACTCGATGCTGGAAAAGACGTGTTGTGCACTAGCCTGGGCTGCCAAACGTTTATGACAGTACATGCTCAACCACACAACCATGCTAATTTCGAAGATGGATCCGATCAAGTACGTCTTCGATAAGCAAGCGCTTTCGGGCAGGATTGCCAGATGGCAAATGGTGTTGACAGAATATGACATTCACTACATTTCCCAGAAGGCCATCAAGGGAAGCGTATTGTCTGAATACCTTGCCGAACAGCCGATCGAGGACTATCAGCCGATGAAATTTGAATTCCCTGATGAGGACATCATGTTTCTAAAGGTGAAAGATTGTGATGAACCGTTGCCCGACGAGGGTCCAGATAGGAAATCCCAATGGAAATTGATATTTGACGGGGCGGTTAATTCTTATGGAAGTGGCATTGGGGCGATCATCACGACTCCCCACGGATCCCACATCCCGTTCACTGCGAGACTGACGTTTCTGGTCACCAATAACGAAACAGAGTACGAAGCATGCATTATGGGTCTAGAAGAAGCAATTGATTTGAGAATCAAGAACCTAGATGTGTATGGTGACTCGGTACTTGTGATCAACCAAATTAAAGGGGAGTGGGAGACTCGTCAATCGAATTTGATGCCGTACATGAACTATGCCAGAAGGCTACTTCCGTTCTTTGATCGAGTGGAACTCCATCATGTGCCCAGAGCTGAGAATCAGATGGCTGATGCCTTAGCCACGTTGGCTTCGATGTATAAAGTCAATTTTTGGAATGAAGCTCCAAGGATTGTCCTTTCTCGTCTTGATAGACCTGCATTCATCTTTGCGATCGAGGAAGCCTCCGATGGCAAGCCATGGTTCCATGACATCCAGACCTTCCTTATGACTAGGGAATATCCAGAGGGAGCATCAACCCAGGATAAAAAGACTCTGAGGAGGCTGTCTGGAAATTTTTATCTCAATCCTGATGGAGTTTTGTATAAAAGAAACCACGATCTCGTGCTACTCAGATGTTTAGATGAGAAAGAGGCGAGTATGCTCATGGAAGAGGTCCATGAAGGCACATTTGGTACGCACGCCGGCGGATATGCGATGACGAGAAAGATCCTGAGAGCAGGATACTACTGGCTGACGATGGAATTAGATTGCTTTAAATTCGCGAAGAGATGTCATAAATGCCAGATTTACTCTGATAAGATTCATGTGCCGCTGTGCCCGTTGAATGTCATGTCCTCCCCGTGGCCGTTCTCCATGTGGGGCATCGACATGATAGGCAAGATCGAGCCCACTGCATCTAACGGTCATCGCTTCATTTTGGTAGCCATCGACTACTTCACCAAGTGGGTGGAGGCAGCCTCGTATGCTAACGTGACCAAGCAGGTGGTGGCTAAATTCATAAAGCGGGACATCATCTGTCGTTACGGAATTCCCAAACGGATCATTACTGATAATGGTTCGAATCTGAATAACAAGATGATGAAGGAGTTGTGTCAGAGTTTCAAGATTGAACACCACAACTCATCTCCTTACCGGGCGAAGATGAATGGCGCCGGTGAAGCGGCCAATAAAAACATTAAGAAGATTGTACAGAAGATGGTTGTGACCTATAAGGATTGGCACGAGATGTTGCCATTTGCACTGCACGGTTATCATACAACGGTACGTACATCAACCGGGGCAACACCTTTCTCACTGGTGTACAGTATGGAAGCTGTCCTACCGTTGGAAGTTGAGATCCCTTCTTTACGAGTTTTGGTTGACGTGAAACTCGATGAGGCAGAATGGATTAAGAACTGGCTAAACCAACTCAGCCTGATGGATGAGAAAAGATTAGCATCGATTGCATATGGTCGTCTGTACCAAAGCCGAATGAAGAAAGCCTATGATAAGAAGGTGCGTCCTAGAAGCTTTCAGACGGGTGATCCCGTCCTGAAGAAGATTCTTCCTCCACACTTCGATCACCAGGGAAAGTGGACTCCCAATTAAGAAGGTTCGTACATCGTCAGCAAGGTCTTCTCGGGAGGAGCCTTGTTGTTATCCACGATGGATGGCGAAGATTTTGCATCCCCGGTGAACGCGGACGCAGTTAAAAAATACTTTGCTTAAAGAATGACCCGCTGGAAAGAAAAAGAATATCCAGGCAAAAATGGGGCATCCCGGCGAACCATACAAAAGGGAAAAGGTTCGGGCAAAAATTAGGGATATAAATGGAAAAATGTACACCCGCAAAGTCGAAAACCCGGAAGGGCGACTTTGGCAAAAAAGGGTATCCCGGTGAATCGAAAACCCGAAAGGGCGATTCAGGCAAAAGTTAGGGATTTGAAAAAGCAAATGATTGCGTTCCGCGTGTGGACTTTCATTGTTTAGTGGTTTGGAAGACCTGAGGACCGTTTATCTGAATCAATCTCTTCTGAAGCTGAAGCGTCGGAGAAGTATCGAAGTCGAGTGGGTCATAGAGGGATCAACTCATGGTGTTCGTCTACGCCGCATTGCCGACATTTGTGTATATACTGATGTATATTTATGTTTTTATATTTGCGCAGCTTTCTCATTCCAGGAGCTTGCATCTGTTGTAAAACATTTTCACCCATTCAGGGGTTCGTCATCAATAAAATATATACTATTCAACAATTTTGTTTGTTTGTTTAGCATCTATCTGTTTTGTTTGCGAAAAAGAACGCCGATGTTTTTGATAAAATGCGCATACATAAACTTACTGGCCTAGGCCGCTGATTGTTGAAACAATGAATTACTTGGACATTGTCACAAGATGATAACCTTGATAGGTCCCTTTGAGAAGGGTATCTTGTCTGTTTGTTTGTGTTGTTGCAGGTATAGCATATTCCAGGCAGTAAGCCGTATGCGTCCCCAAGCAGGATGATTCCTTCTTCTCCAGCAAGTTCAGCAGCATCTCCCCACAGAGTTTGAACATAGGACCAAAAGCATTGATATGTCTCCCCAAGCAGGATGGTTCCTTCTTCTCCAGCAAGTTCAGCAGCATCTCCCCACGGAGCCAGAACATGGGACTAAGAGCATTGATGTGTTTCCCCAAGTAGAGAAGATTCTCCCCAATCAGATGTATCTTGAAGGATCATCATTTCCCCAGCTGAGTCATACACTGAAGTGTGTGTTCATTCCCCAGCACTAGGTCAAAGTGCAGTTTTCGTAGCAAACTATCCGCAAGTGTTCAGCACTCGATAGTTCAAGACTGAAGTCTCCAGCGGAATTGAGATCCTCCACAGAGTTGTATTCTCCCCAGCAAGCAGGATGATTCCTCCTTCCTCAGCCGAGCCGACGAATCCCCAAAAGAGTCGAGTTCTTGGAAAGCGTTCAGGCCATGATTGGTGCTCCCCAGTAGAGTGTTGAATAGCTGATGCTGTATTTCCCCACCGGAGTCGTCATCTCCAGGAAAGTTTTGTCGCGAAGGCCGTGCAGTTTATTTCTGCAATTGACATCGTTTTCCTCAGCAGTTTGTGGTTTGAATACCTGGGTGAGCGGGTTCAGGTTCTTGTAGAACTTTGTTCCCCTGCAGCAGTCGACTGAAGTTCGTTTCCCCAGGCGGAATCCAATTGAGATTGGTGTGACTTCTTCTCCTCGGTGGGATGATTCCTCCTCCCTACCAGAGTGGTTTCTTCTCCTTGACAGGAGGATTCTCCCTTCAACATTTATTTTGCTGATGGGGTCGTAGCATCTTGCATGATTGTATAGCATTTACCCTAAAAATGCGTAGCATTTCCACCGTGTGGAGCATTGCGCCATAGTCAAACATATGCATATGAAACATGAGCTAGGGCGTTACCGTTCTTGTTTTGCAGGTGTTCCTCCGCAGAATGGTTTGATCAAGATGATTCTTGAATTCCCAGCGAAGTTGATGGCTTAAGATGATTCTTAAAATCCCCGGTGAAGTCGCCAGAGTTGGTTGCTCAAGTTGATGATTAGAGTCCCCGACAGAGTGTTTGCTCAGGATGATTCCTGAAATCTCCAACAGAGTTATTGGTTCAGGATGATTCTTGAAGTCCCCGGCAGAGTTCTTTGTCCAAGATGATTCTTAAAGTTCTCAGCAGAGTTGATTTATCCAGAATGACTTTTGGATCCTCGAAGCAGAGTTACTTGATAGCTCTCCAGAATCCCCAGCGAAGATGTGTCATCCCCAACAGGTTTCTAAACAGCGAAGTTGAAACTTCCCTTGAAGACTTGATGATTGAAGTCCGGCAGCAGTGCCAAAACCCCAGACTTACTGACGAAGTCCAACTGTGAAGTCGACGTAGTTCCCTCAGCCGATGCAGAGTGCCCGATGGCAGAAGTTTGGATATCCCTATGTGGTTCATGATTGACCGAGGATTCTATTCCCGACTTACTGACGAAGTCTGGCTGACGCCCGGAAATTTCTTTGAATGCCCGATGGCATAATTAACTTGATTGTTAAAAAGTTCCTAATGACCTGATGAGTCCCAAGGAATTCTTCTGCTACAATGCCGCAGAATGCCTGACGGCAATACCAGCTATGTATCACCGGTTACCGAGTGACCAGTGAGCCCTTGATGACTTGAGGACGAAGATCTACGGCAAAATCAGATGATCATCCTGACGGAGATTTGAGATTAGACCTTTCACTGGTTACTGTGTAACCAATTCCCCAGCAGAGTTGCAGTGCAACTGTCATGTTCAGTTTTGAAGATCCTACCAATCATAGTATCGTTTACCTGTGCGGTTGGCAGATCGCCAGTTACCATGTAATCAGTATCCCTTGATGATTTAAGGATGTAGATGATCATCCTGACGGAGATTCAAGATTAATCCTTCACCAGTTAACGTGCAACCGGTGATCCCTTGATGATTTGAGGACGCAATGATATCAGATAAATCAGAGAATCATCCTGACGGAGATTCAGATCAGTATTTCTCCAGCTAGTTGTTGTGCAACTATTATTTCAGTTTCTGAAGATTTGTCCCCATCGGAGTACCCTGTACTCGTGCAGTTGGAAAATTTCCGGGTTTGTTGGTATTCAACCGCCTTTTACCTTGACTGTTTGAGAGTCGTTCGCTTCTCATCCAGTCAGGTCCAAGCCGTTTGAATAGGGGCAGCTGTTGCACCCCAAAATTTGACCAACATTTCTTCACCTAGCTTATGTTTCATTTCATTCACATTAACATTATCATTTGCATTTCATTGACATGTACGCAGGAGATCAAGAGGTATGATTACCAATCAAGAGCTACACAAGATTTTGAAGCTGGCTAAGAAGGTTATTCAAGTGTTCAAGGGTTGATATCCTTATCAGAGAAGTCAAAAGATCCTCAGAAAGAGTGATTGATGCCAAATGTGGAGGGCTCCTAACTTGAGAGTTGTGGAAAGCCATCAGATGATTCTGTAGCTATGAAGTTGGACTTAAGGCCTTGAGAGAGCTCATGAGAAGTGTTGAAGATCACTTTGAGGCTTAGACAGGTCGTTGTGCAAGATTAAGAAGACTCAGCCATGAGTGGTGCAATTAGGGTTTGACTGGGTCAACCCTAAGTCAACTGAGGATTTGAAGGAGGTTGAGACCTAATTCAAGAGCCATGTGATCATGGATTGATACATTAAGATGTTATAAGGATGATTCCAAGGTTAAATCATCATGATTGAAGAGTTTGAGAAATTTCAAGCTAGGGTTTCTATGGCTTGACAATGTAAAATCCCCTAGTTTGACCCCTATCTTCAAGGCAATTTAGCTCAAGATATGATTGTCATCTCATCTTGACCCCAACATGATTGTTGTAGAGAATGATCTTAGCTTTAATTTGAGTACTATAAGTCCTTGAAAGGATTTGTAGAACTCAAGTTATGGCTTTGACAAGTTACAAGTCATCTAAGACATATGAATTTGGAGCTTGAAAGTTACCCAACTCGCATGAAACTTTTGCCCTATAAGGATGATTCCTATGAACTTTTGGTCAACATGAATGTTGTTACTTGTTATCTTAGATTTCCATATAGTACTAGAAGTCCTTGAGAGGATTTTTAAAACTCATGTTATGGCTTTGATAAGTCAAGGGTATTTTGGGAAGTTATGATTATAGGTCATTTTTGGTTATAGGTCATTTTCACCAACTTAGACACCTCAAATGAAATTTTGTTCAACTTGAAAGTTTCTCAAAATAGGGTTTTAACCTTGACCATGTATCAAGGAGACATTGAAATGGCTCAAGGAAGGATGTGGTTTGAGAAAATTTTGAAAAGGAAGAATTAAAGGCATTTAATGACCAAAAATTGAAATAAATCATTTTGTGTCCAAACAAGGCAAAGTTATAGGTCATTTTGATTGGGAAAATCATTTTAGAAACTTTGGAAATATTAGAATTTTGGTTTGAGTCCATTTTCATGCCATTTGATTTCATTTCTTCATGATGAAGCAACATAATCAACATGAACCATTGGATTGCAAACAAGGAAGTGAGCATAACCAACCAATTCAATATCTCATGAGATGAATTTTCCAAGTATTTTCATGCCCAAACAGAGCTAGAATCGTGACTAGTGTGGATGACATTTTGGAGAGAAATTGAAATTGCAAAATCTCATTTGGAAGGTTACAGAAGTTTCTAGACATTTCCATTGAGTTCTATATAAGATTTGGAGTGTGTTCAGCCAGTTTTTTGGAAGCATTTGAAGCTGGTAGCAGAGAGAGCATTGGATTTTGCAGAGCTGCAACTCAAGATCGTGTTCTTGGATTGAAGAGAAATCAAGCCAAATTGAGGTGTGCATTAGCTTCAGAGGAAGATTTGGAGTGAATCTGGATCATTTTGGTGGAAGAATCGAGCAAGGATTGCACCTGTTCTTCATCTGAAACCAAGGTTGTACAAATCGAAATTTTACTTAATCTATGGAGAGATAGCTAGAAACTTGCATGTGGTTAGGTTCTTAGCATGACATAGATGGATTTTGGTACAAGAATTTGATGGATAGAGACACTCTAGGTCATGGATCACTTTCTGTTGAGCCTGATTTCTCAAGATTCTTGGTGATATATTCATGATTGGATAGTGGAGATTGATCAGTGAGAAGTGTAGATTGCATTAGGATCATTATTTTTTAGAATTGTGATGATCAAGATTTGGTGTATTTCTGAGAATTCTATCATGTTTTAAGTTAGAGCAAGAATTGGAGAATTTGGAGATTGGATTCGTGATGAGGATGGAAAATTGAGTGAGATGATGATTTGTTTTGTTATTTTTGATGACCTGTGGACACCACTTCACCGGAGAAGACGGTGGAGCTGCAACTCAGGCCACCGTCTGGAGAAACTCCCTCCCTCAGCTTGAATTTGGAGACGATGCACATGAGCCATCAGATGAAGGATTGACCTTTGACTCAGGCAAGCAATGGAAGGCCACGATTGGTTTTCACACTCTGAAGAGTGAGTTGAGATGAAACGCACCGTTTCATTAATTGGTTGGTTTGGGCTTAGTAGTCTGATTGATATCCACACCCCCCAATTGGCCCATTCTGGAAAATGAACTTGAAATATTTGCTATTTGTCACGTGTATTTTGTTATTTTCTTTGTTTTTTCTTTTATTTTGCACATTTCATATAGTTTAGAAAATAATTCATAATAAATGGAAAAATAACTCAATTTGATCCAGATTTTTTTTCCCTGACTCATGAATGAATCTAGAATTTTAGGAAATTAAGAGTTTAAGGATTCATGCATTTTTTATTTTAATGGAATTTTTTGTATTTTAATTGATATTAATTTCATTATGGTTGATACCTTGTCTTGCTGATTTTTGTGTGATCACTTGGTGATGATTTTTGAGCTGATTTTTTTTGTGTAGTTAGATTAGACATGTATGCTCCCATAGTATTTTTCTCACATTTTTGTGATGAAATTAGATGAGGTTTTTAGATTTGAACTTTAGGTGCTCTAGTTTTAGGGTTTAACCATAGTGCCCCATAGTTTAGGATTTAATTCTAGGTCTTATTTGATGATTTGATCTCTGGAATTAACATGATAGAGTCATGATTGACTTAGGTTCCCATAGTTATTTTTGTAGGATTTTACAATTGGTTTTAGTATTTTAGTTAGGATTAACTTTAGTACTAGGTTTTTAGGTGATCCTAACTTGCTAACTCAACTAGATTGATTCCTTTAGGTCCCTTAGACTAGGTTTTTGCTTCTCTTGCTCTTGGATGATGATGAAGACTTGTGTGGGATGCTGAGGAATGCATGATGGAGCTTGGACTTGAAGTTTGCTCTTCCTTTGGTGTAGTTTGTTTAGGGTTAAGGATTAGGGTTTTAGGGAGATCCTGTAGAATAGATTTTCTTCCTTCATGAAACATGGAAGGTGTTGATCACTTCCATTCCTCCCTATGATATAAGGTCCCATTGTGAAGGCCTCATCCCTCCTTTGGTAGGATGATTGGCTCCTCACAAATTGGTAGAACCTTTGAGGGTGCCTTTCCTTGATGGTGGAGTGCTTAGAGGTGACCTTTAGTCTTCACTTTGCTCACCACTATCCACACCTTGCTCTTGTTAGATGAATCTTTCTCCCTTGCTAGAGGATGGAGTTCCTTGTTAGAAGATTGAAGATGCCAGAGGTTGCACTTCCCTGTGTTTGAAGACTGCCTGTGGAGCTGAAACTTGAAGATCAAGAAGAACAAGTTGACACTTGTGTGGAGGAGATCAGTGAGATTGAAGAAAGAGCTGAAGCTTGAAGAAGAAGAACAAGTTGATACTTGTGTTTGATGTATTGAAAGCTTGAAGAAGCAAGTTGATACTTGCTATTGTAGATGAAAGCCTTGAGGAGCAGTTGCAGACTGAGGACTGGCTGCTGTCAGAGGATTGCTTTGCTGTGAAGTTGTGGAAGCTATTGATCTGCTTTCTTGTCTGTTTGCTTTCTGTGCAACTGTATTGATGTGACTTGTGTGATTTGCTTGATGCATTAGAATAAGTTCATGTTTAAATTGTTTTAAGCTAGGAGCATGATTGCACTAGAGGTTGAGTTGCTCCCTCTGCTTGTATTTTTACTGTATGGCTTTGCTTGCGGGTATTCGGTAGAGCCCAGCTCCCTTGCCTATATGGTTTGTGTTTTGCTTGATGGCATTTTATTCCTGTATGGTTGCAGTTATTCATATCTGGCTTGAGATCGAGACGAGCTTGTGGAGGCTGATGCCCCACACACATTTCCTCCCTCACTTGCATTGTATGCATTTTACAGTCGTTTACTGTTTACTGTTTAAGCTGATGCTTTATCTGTTTCTGTTTATCATTGACATGATCCCCTAGGAATCTCACTTCCTTTGATAAGGAAGTGATGACAGAACTTTAGGTTGAAACCTATGCATGATAACTTCTAGGAGTTCCCTGTTTCAAACCTCAACCATAGGATGAATCCTTGGCATGACAACAGTTAGGACTTGATAGTCTCCCCTTAGTTGAGCCTGTTCTCTCTTCTCATCTCAAAACAACAGTAAAAAACGTAATAAAGGCAAGTTAGTATAATCGCGATACGAGCCTTAAGCTACTTGTGTAATGATAATTGAGCGGCCTCCTCTCAATCGTCTAGAATGTTTAGTATACGTCCTTTGGACGATATGCGACACATTCGCTCCCAGGTCATAGTCTCTAGTGCTGTACGAACTACAGACAAACATAAAAAACAGTTCTTCCGTAAAAGACAGAAAACAAACTTCAAACCTTTTGCCCTGTGGGCCCATAATTCAAAGGAAGCTTTTCTGAAGAAAAGAGTGTCGTTAACTTTCAGTTCTACCGCAAACGGTAACGCCTAAGTCTCCAAGGGTCGAGCTGCGTACACCAAACTGCTAGAATTGTTTGTTAACCCTACTCAAAAAAACAGATGAATCTGAATTTTCGTAACCCGTATTATCCCGAACGACGTAAGCTCTGATCTCTCATGCCTGTTGAGAGTACGTAGGCACAATACTGACGTATTGGCGAGCCACCTTCCCCCATCTGTTAACCCGTAGTTAGCCGAACTACGTTGACTCTGATTTCTCATTCTCTGATGAGAATATGTAGGCATAAAGCGCGACGCTTTGCCGAGTCACTTTCTTTTCTTTTTAAGCCAGCCTTGATAGGTAGATAGATAAAACCAACCCGTCAGATAAACACAACAAGCATGGATCCAATCGAGTACGATGGACGTGAGGGGTGCTAATACCTTCCCCTTGCGTAACCGACTCCCGAACCCAGACAATGGTTGCAATGACCTTGTCTTATACCTTTTCGTCAGGTTTTTCCGATCGTTTCCTTTCCCGTTCTGAGGGATAAATAACGAAAGGTGGCGACTCTTCTGTTTTGCCGGCACCTTATTTTCGCGGTAGCGACACATACATTGTGCGAAAGGTCTTCTCCGGAGGAGCCTTATTGTTATCCACCATGGATGGCGAAGATTTTTCATCCCCTGTGAACTCGGACGCAGTTAAAAATTACTTTGCTTAAAAGAGACCCGCTGGACAGAAAAAAGAGAGTCCAGGCAAAAATGGGACATCCCGGCGAACCAAAAAGAAAAAGAAAAAAGGTTCGGACAAAAATTAGGGATAAAAATTGAAAAGATGTACACCTGCGAAGTTGAAAACCTGAAAAGGCGACTTCGGCAAAAAGGGGTATCCCGGTGAATCGAAAACCCGCAAAGGGCGATTCAGGAAAAAGTTAGGGATTAAAAAAAAGCAAACGACTGCGGTCCGAGGTTGATACTGCATCGCTTAGTGGTTTGGGAGTACCTGAGGGTCGATTATCCAAGTCAATCTCTTCCGAGGACGGAGCATCGGGAAAGCGTCGAAGTCAGACGAGTCATAGGAGGATCAGCTCATGGTGTTTGTCTGTACCACGTTGTCGACATGTATACAAATTTCTTTGTACCTCTGTACATATCTGTATTTATCTTGCAGCTTCCTCTTTTCAGGAGTTGCATCCATTGTACAAAACTTTGCCTATTTACAGGCCCGTTATCAATAAAACGCATATTATTCAGTACTTGATGTTGTTTCTTGTTTTAACTTTTACTGTTTTGTTTGTGGAAAACGCCGATGTTTTTGATAAACTTGCACATGCATAAACTTGCAGGCCTAGGCCAATAATTGTTAAAACTTTGAATTGATTGAGCGATTGTCACGGATATTGACCTGGATATTTCCTTTTGTATAGGATATCTTGTTGTTGCTCATGTTTTGCAGGGTCGTTACCTTTGCAGCAAACAGCTAAGGGATCGTGTTTCCCTAGCCAGAGTCCTTTAATGTAGGAGCAGGCTTTATGTGGTCCTATGCCTCCCCAGCAGATGGAAGCCACATATTTACCCCCAAGAGAGTGGGGTGCGAGTTAGCAAGATGCCCGACAATGATGTAATCCCCAGGATGGCCTTTTCTGTTCTCCAGCAGGTCATTTTTCCTCCAGTAGGTTGATCATCCTCAGCAGAGTTCATAATTTCGGATCGTAAAGCTAGTCCCCCAGCAGGATTGCTTCTTCCCCCAGTGGAGTCGGCTTGCCCTTTCATCATTTATTTTGCTGGAATAATTCTGTGATACCCGGTTATCCCCAGCGGAGTTGGCTTTGTCTTCGGCATTTATTGTGTTGAAGCGGTTCTGTATCCAGCTTTTCTTCAGCAGCCCGAGCCTGCATTTGCATCTTGCATATATCATCATATTTGCATCTAATCAAATGCGTAGCATTCCATTTCATATGGAGCATTACGCCATTGTCAAACATATGCATTTTGAAATATAAGCCAGGTTGGTTACCTCTTTGTTTTCAGGTGTTTCCCTGCAGGTTTGGAATTCTTGTTCAGGATGGTTTCAAATGTTCAAATTCTTGACATGAGATATGTGATGATCGCGTTCGTCCTATCATGTGTTCCTTCATCAGAGTTGCTTGGTTAAGTTTCTCGCCTTCCCTTGCGGAGTTTTCCTCGGATTGCTGTTACGTCAGCATTCTAAAGGGAAAGATTGCAGGGATTAGACCGTTGAAGTCATTACCTGTTGTCAAGGTAAATGTCTGGTGGTTGACGTCAGAATTTCCCCAGTAGAGTCTTCCTCGGATGGCTGTTACGTCGACATTGAAAACTTCATGATTATACCTTCAAAGTTGTTACCCATTTTCGTTCAAGATGGATGTCTGGCAGCTGATGTCAAAAGTTCCCCGCAGATTTGCTTGTTCAAGTCTTCGGATGCTTGCTCTCGCTTTCATTTAGCGTGTGCCCATTTCTGAGGAAATGGAAGGTCAGTGATATTGAGAGTTGCTCGCTTTCGTTTAGCGTATGCCCATTTCTTAGGAAATGGAAGGTCAGTGATATTGACATTGCTCGCTTTTATTTAGCGTGTGCCCACTTCTTAGGAAATGGAAGGTCAGAGATATTGACAGTTCTCGCTTTCATTTAGCGTATGCCCATTTCTGAGGAAATGGAAGGTTAGAGATATTGACGAGACTCGCTTTTATTTAGCGTTTGCCCATTTCCGAGGAAATGGAAGGTCAGAGATATTGACGATACTCGCTTTTATTTAGCGCGTGCCCACTTCTTAGGAAATGGAAGTTCAGTGATATTGACGAGACTCGCTTTTATTTAGCGTATGCCCATCTCCGAGGAAATGGAAGGTCAGAGATATTGACGAGACTCGCTTTTATTTAGCGTATGCCCATTTCCGAGGAAATGGAAGGTCAGTGATATTGACAGTTGCTCGCTTTTATTTAGCGTATGCCCATTTCTTAGGAAATGGAAGATCAGTGATATTGACAGGTCTCGCTTTCATTTAGCGTATGCCCATTTCCGAGGAAATGGAAGGTCAGAGATATTGACGAGACTCGCTTTTATTTAGCGTTTGCCCATTTCCGAGGAAATGGAAGGTCAGAGATATTGACGATACTCGCTTTTATTTAGCACGTGCCCACTTCTTAGGAAATGGAAGGTCAGTGATATTGACAAGACTCACTTTTATTTAGCGTATGCCCATTTCCGAGGAAATGGAAGGTCAGTGATATTGACAAATCTCGCTTTTATTTAGTGTGTGCCCACTTCTTAGGAAATGGAAGGTCATTGATATTGACGAGACTCACTTTTATTTAGCGTTTGCCCATTTCCGAGGAAATGGAAGGTCAGAGATATTGATGAGACTCGCTTTTATTTAGCGTTTGCCCATTTCCGAGGAAATGGAAGGTCAGAGATATTGATGATACTCGCTTTTATTTAGCGCATACCCACTTCTTAGGAAATGGAAGGTCAGTGATATCGACGAGATTCGCTTTTATTTAGCGTGTGTCTGTTTCTGCGGAAATATAGGATCAAGGATATTGATGTCATGCTTTACATAGTGCCCGTTTACGGTAGCGTACATTTGAAGATGGTATGTTGATTTAACACCTGTGGCGTCACGCAGGTGGTTGATATTGAAATCAGGCTCTTTATCGGATGATTGATCAAGTTGTTGCCGTGACAACCGAACTCAATTTTCTGGATGCCCCCAGGCAGTTTTGTGTAGTTTATTTTTTTTGGTTAGCAAATTTCCGAGTTCTCTGGTATTCAACCGTCTTTTACCTCGATTGCCTGAAAGTCGTTCGCTTTTCACCCAGTCGGGTCCAAGCCGCTTGAATATGGGCAGCTGTTGCACCCCAAAATTTGCCTAACCTTTTCTTACTTGGTTTATGTTTCATTGCATTAGCATATCATTGATCTAACATTTGCATTGCATAGCATTGTTCATTTAACAGGGGATCAAGTGTGGAGCCTTTCTAGAGGTCTTATTCAAGCTTGAGAAGTCACCATAATCATTAGGAAGAAGGTTGGGTTCTTAAGGAGTTCATTTGTTTGTATGGGGTTAGTCTCCTAATTTGAAGACCAATTGAAGATCATCAATGGATGGTGAGGTCTTGATCAAGGTGAGAGGGTGTGAGTAGAGCTCATTGAAGTGCCTTGAAGGTCGTGGTGGAGCTCAATCAAGTCATTGTGCCAAGTGTGAAGAGCCACAGTTGAGGGTGTTGCAAGTAGGGTTTTCATCTGAGTAATCCTAAGTCAACTAACCAATTGAAGAGGATCAAAGCTCAATTCTAGGTCTTTGTAATCATGGATGGTTGTGTTGTGACACATGAGATAATATTCCAAGATCTATGCAAGAAAAGTTCAAGGTGTGAGGAGTTGCTAAATTAGGGTTCTCACGGTAAAATCCCCTATTTAGTGCCTAACTTCAAGACCACTCATCTCAAGATGAAAATTTCATTTCCACTTTTGGCCAACATGAAATTTTTAGAGCATGCTCTTAGCTTTAATTTGAGTACTAGAAGTCCTTCATTGGATTTATAGAACTCAGGTTATGACCCAGACAAGTTACAGGTCATCTGAGGAATGTGAAATTTGTCTGTGAAAGTTCACCAACTTCCAAGGAACTTTTGACCTAGAAGGGTGTTTCTCCTAAACTTTTTGCCAACAATAAAGTTGTAGGGATTGATCTTAGCTTTCCAAATTGTACTATAAGTCTTCCATATGATTTTTAGAACTCAAGTTATGAGGTTTACAAGTTAGGGGTATTTTGGGAAAGTAAGATTATAGGTCATTTGGCATTATAGGTCATTTTCTCCATCTTGCAAGCCTCAAATGCAATTTTGTTCAACACAAAACTTGCTCCAAATGATGTTTTTAGGTCAACCATATACTCATGATGAATTGATTTGGATTTAGGTGAGACTTGGTTTGAAGAATTTTGCAAAAGGAATAATTTAAAGGCATTTGATTGAAAATTCATGATCAATTTGTGCTCAAAATGGACCATATGAATACTCATTTTGATCAGAAAAAGAATTCTAAACACTTCAAAAATTTTAGAATTTCCATTTGAGGTCAATTTCATGGTGATATGGTTTGTTACTTCACAAGTAAGTTACACTTCATAATTTGATTTTGTGATAAGTTCAAGCACTCAAATCACTCCAAACACCCTCACCAGACTACAAGGAGTTTATTGCAAGCTTCCAAGGGAATTTTCAAGTCAGAACACGCATCTACCATGGTTGGTTTTGTGAAAGAAATTTGAAAATTGGTTTTTCTGTTTTGGGCCTCAATTGGACCCCTAAAGCCCACAAACCAATTGTATTTAAGTTTTATGAGAGGTTTTGCTCCATTTTGGAGATCATTTCGCACCAGAACCAAGGATTGAAGTTGGAGCTTGGAGAAGAGAGTTGAAAATCGTGTTTTCATTTTCAAGCCAGATCCAAGCAAATTGAAGTTACAAAAGTGTTCCTCATCAAGCATTGAAGTGATCTGCATTATTTTGAAGCTAGAATCGTGTTCTAGATACCTCAATTTGAAGCTCAAAGTCAGGTATGTAGTTTTCAAATTTGCACTGGTTATAGCATGATCTAAGCATGATTAGTATGTGGATAGGCTTTGGTTTAAGATATAGATGGAATTTGGATCAGAAATTTGAGGATTAGAGACAAATTAGGTGATGACATAATTTCTGTTTGGATGCGAATTGATCTGATCTTTAGGATTTGATTCAATTGGAATAGCATGTGAGGATTAGTGTTAGATGAGGATTACATTCATACCAATAGTTTGAGTTTTGGTGAGAGTTCAGATTGAAGTGCATTTTGAGATCTTCTTCGTGTTTTAAAATCTAGTAGGATTTAGAGGATTTGAAAGTGATATTTGAGATCAGGAGGATATTTGGAGTGAAATCATGTAAGGTTTGATGATTTTTGTTGACCTGTAACTACCTGCTCGCCAGAGAAGAAGGCTGAGGACCACCGGACCACCGCCGGAGCAAGTTCCCTCCATCTGAGTTTGAGTTGGAGAAGATGAAGTCTGAACCATTAGATCTGGCTGAAGCATTGACAAAGTATCATCATCGTGTGGTTGTGTTTTATTCTGAGGATTGGAACTTTTGAACATGAAACGCAACGTTTTCATTAATTGACGTGGCGTGTGAGTTGGACAGCGTGAGGACCTTTAGATTAGATTACTGAGTCAATCCATCCAACGCGTGTGATATTTTCTGGCTTATTTGAT
Organism: Lathyrus sativus; assembly: GCA_963859935.3. Classification (NCBI taxonomy): domain Eukaryota; kingdom Viridiplantae; phylum Streptophyta; class Magnoliopsida; order Fabales; family Fabaceae; genus Lathyrus; species Lathyrus sativus. The sequence continues at coordinate 488,717,845 of OZ012741.1, forward strand.
TTTCTTAATTCATTTCTTTATTATTTTAATTGCATTTTCATTTCTTTAATTCATTTTAATTTCATTTTTGATCAGAAAAATAATCCAAAATATGCTCATGCTCCTCTTTTAATTTGTGATTTTTCTATGTTGTTAGATTTAATTTTTTGATGATTTTGCAATTTAATTTGATTTTTCTCATTCTTGATATTTCTTTATTTTTGCATGTTTGACACATTTGTTTGTTGATTTTTGTTTGACCAATTGGTATTGAATTTGGATTTGATTTTTTGCTGGATTGTATATTAGATATGTATGTTCCCTCAGGAATTTTCTCTTGAATTTTTAATAATCATAGGTTCTGTTTTATATTAGGGTTTTAGAGCCTTCCCTTTCATGGTTTCCCTTTGACACTTTACAATTTAGGATTTTATTAGTGGCCTTAGAAGTTGAATTAGGCTCTGATATTTGAACTATAGGTTCCTAACACTTGCATGTTCCCTTAGGAAAATTTGTAGTTTTTTAGAATCTAGTTTGCTATTTTAGATAGAATTTGCAATTATGTTGTTCATTTGGTGCTCCTAACTTGGTGCTTGCTTTGTTTTGCCTTCTTTGGTGGATTTTGGTGCTTGGTGAGCTTGTGGTTCTTCTTGGATGGTGTTGAGGGCATGTTGTGGCTTCTGTGGAGTTGATTGTGGAGATTGCTGGCTTGTTTTCCCTGTTTGTTTGTTTTCTTCTTGTTCTACTGTATTGTTGTGACTTGCTTGGAGTGGTGCATTAGATTCAGGCTTCATGTAGATGATCATAGGCCTAATAGCATCCTAAGGGTTGAGCTTCTCCCCTTGCTTGTATTGCATTAGAGGTTGAGTTTCTCCCTCTGCTTGTATTTTTACTGTGTGGCTTTGCTTGCTGGTATTTGGTAGAGCTCATCTCCCTTGCCTGTGTGGTGTGTGGCCTTTGTGCCTTGTTTGTTTAGAAGTTGAGTGCGACTCCTTCTGCTTCTGTGATGCATTGCATGCATTTTATTTACAGCAATTTGTTTACAATAATTTCTTTACAGTTTTTCTGTTTACTGTTGTTTCCATTGCCATGTTCCCCTAGGAACTCTGACTTCTCTTGTTCAAGAGAAGTTATGACAGACATTAGGGTTCTAACCATGCATGATAACATTAGGTAGTTCCCTCCTAACCTCAACCATAGGTCCATTTTGCATGACAACTTTAGGATTGGATCAGTTCCCCTTTAGTGCATCTTTTCTCTTCTCATCTGCAAACAACTGAAAATACAGTAATAAAGGTTAATTGTCGTCGTACGTTACGAGCCTTAAGCTACTTGAGAAAGGATTGTTGGAGAGTTTCTTTTCAACAGTCTGGATGTTTAGTATGGTACCCTTTGAGTGACATGCGACGCATTCACTCTCAGGTCATAGTCTCTAGTGCGATATCAGTTGCAAACATCCATAAAAGACACTTCTCTAAAAAACAGAAAACAAAGATCAAACTCTTTTTTCCTCTTGGACCTTTAATCCCTTGGGAAACCTTTTTCAGAAGGAGAGTTCTGTTAACTCCCGGTTCTACCGCAAATGGTAAACGCCTAAGTCTCCAATGGTCGAGCTGCATACACCAAACTGCTGGAACCGTCTGTTAACTCTACTCAGATAAAAAAGACAAACATGTGACTCTCGTGTCCCGAACTACGTTTGCTCTGATATTTCACGCTGTGTGAAAGTACGTAGGCACAAGATGCGATATCTTGGCGAGCAACCTTCCCCTTAATTAGGAAAACTACGTTGACTCTGATTTCTCGTTCCAGACAGGAATACGTAGGCATAAAGTGCGACGCTTTGCCGAGTCATTTTCTTTTCTTTTCAGACCAGACTTTTAGTGTAGATAGATTTAACAAACCCGTCAGATAAACACAACAAGCATGGATCCCATCGAGTACGATGGACGTGAGGGGTGCTAATACCTTCCCCTTGCGTAACCGACTCCCGAATCCAGACAATGGTTGTGATGACCTTGTCTTATACCTTTGTGTCAGGTTTTTCCGATCGTTTCCTTTCCCGTTCTGAGGGATAAATAACAAAAGGTGGCGAATCTTCTGTCTTGTCGGCCTCGTTTTTTCGCAGTAGCGACATGGGGCATCCCTGGTGTGGTATATGAAGCTACAAAGGAACCATATATAGTCTTAGAGAGATTTAGCTTATGCTTTTGTGAAGTAATACAATTATAATTTAGACATCGCTCCATATAGTGATCAACTGACAAGAATGAGTAAGAATGATGATGACTCTTTCAGGGAATACGTGCAACGATGGAAAGAGTTGGCAGCTCAAGTTCATCCACCACTTCAAGAGAAAGACTTCAGCAAGATGTTTCTAAGAAGGCTGCCAGGCCCTTATTATGATAGGATGGTAGGCATTGTGCCATTAGATTTCTCCAAAATTGTGGAAGTCGGAGTAAACATTGAGAATGTGCTCAAAAGTGGAAGGATTCAAGATGACTTGAATATCCAAGCTAATGAAGAAATTTCAGTTGATGATTCCCTAGAGGAAAGAAGCGTTGATGTTAATGCAGTTTGGGATCCCTCTCGAATCCTGTCAGATCCGGTTCCAGGACCCTATCCTCAACATCAATGCGTAGTGTCTGCTCAGCGCAAACAGCGACTACCTCGTAAGCGAAGGTTAACATCTCCAGATCGACATCAGAATCGACGAGTTCGAAGACAGTGTCAGAATCAGAAGATACCTCTGAGTATCTTGAAAGAAGAAACTCGTTGGTTTGATCTTATCCCGATGACTTACAGTCAACTATGGTCTTATTTCATCCGAAACTCGGTGATGACACCCAGAAAGACTAGAATCATGAAGTCTCACCCGCCGTGGTTCAGCCCAAACGCCAGTTGTGAATTTCATGATGGAGTGTCGGGGCATTCGATTGAAGAGTGCAAAGTTTTTCAAGAGAAAGTCCAAGAAATGATAGATGACAAAGTGTTGACTTTCAAAGGAGGAAACTCGGTCATGAATGAAATACCGTTACACTGATATAAGTGAAAACTCCAGAAAATACTGAGAAGGGCTCATCAGCTGTTTATTTTGTTTGCTTATGTGTACTTTTTATTTCTTTGATTTAAAGCATAATTGGCATGTAAGAACTTGTTTATTTTGAACATTAACGCAATAACATGTTTGTCTTGAAGAAATCCATTTGTTTCACTCGTAAAATTATTTTTCATAATTTATAATGCCAATTGTACCCAATTTTTTCACTTTGATGAATAATTGGAAGGAGGATGACGAAGTAAAACGTATGATCTCTCGTTGTATGCTTTTGAATTAACCTACTGATGATGTAAGGCATTATTTCAAACCTCTCAAACACCAGAGATATAAGGAAGTTAAATCCTTTTTAACCCTTTTTTCAAACCTCATTTTTAACCTGGGGCAGGGCAATTTTCAATCAGCTTAATTGAACACTTAAAACCTTTCAAAGATAGTGAACAACCTTCAAAAATGGGTGGGTACAACTAATCTTTGACCCCCTTTCATTTGTTTTACAACCCGTAAACTAAGCCCAGATATAACCTTCAAAAGTCCTAATTGAAGTAAGGTTTAGTTCGAAAGCATACTCAGTGAAGATAACGTTTCCTGACTCCTATAAGCTATGCTCAGCTTTTATATTGGATTTATAAAAATAAATTTATATCCTAACTAGCAATTTCGGTCACCAGTTATTGGGATATTTCTTTTTAAAACTTCTAGACAAACGTGTGTTGCATTAATAGTTTCGAAATTAACATTTCTGACTTGCTAACTTCGCTTGATATCTTAGAAAGATTACATACAGACACTGATGATAAAGATTGAGAATTCTGTTAACCTGGGGCAAGTTTGTTTCCAAATGGTTTACTCATTTATACAAATTCAACTTCACCTAGAGAGCTATTTTCGAAGACTCAGTCATAATACCGTCAATCAGGACCAGTTACGTCGAGATTCTACGAATCTCTCCAGAGAGTTTGAAAACCATGGGATGCCATGTTTTTTGTAAAATCCTCTTGGAATGACTTCTTCTCATAACCATATGACTTGGGGCATCTGAGAAACGAAGATCATCTTATCCATGTGCAACAAACTATTGTTTAAAATGGTGACTACCACGCAGTCTTCAATACAAATTTTCAGTAATCTTCATGTCCCCAGTATTTCACTTCAGGTGGTTATGATCATTCTACGGTGAAGCTTTTTGATACGGGATTCCCAGTAATTCGCTCAACTTCACTACCCCAATGAAGTGGACGACATTTTAATCCTCTGAGAATCTTCTTAAACTTCACCTTCCCGATGAAGTGGATGTTATTTCATTCCTCAGTGGATCTGCTACAACATCGATCTTCCCCAACAAAGAGGATGTTTATTTCATCCACATTGAAGTTTCGACTCCGGCATATTCAACAGCTTTGTTAACCCAGGTTTCCCCATTGAAAAGGATATTTACTTTATCCCCGTGAGACCTTAGTTCGGGTATCCCTATCTACAACTCCAGTAAGAATCCCTCCAGTGAAATGGATATTTATTTCATCCATGGATTTCTCTAGTTATGAGTTTAATCCACTCCTAGTAGATCTTTACTCTCATTTTAACAAGACAGTCCTTCAGATTCATCAAGATGTTATATCCCCAAGTGGAATGTTCTCTATTCCCCAAGAGAGGTTGTTGAAGCCCTGAAGCAGGAGTGTGATCCCATATTTGGTTCTCCACCTATCCCCAGTAGTACTTCTATCTTCGAGGATTGGCCGGATGTTTGCTTCGAGATGTTTATTTCATCTCTGGTTGCTTCTTTCGTTTGTTTTGTCAGCATAAACATACGCATATCATATAGATAGATAGCATGGCATGTGCACTCTTGCATCTTTGTGTTGCTTGTTCTGTCGCTTTGGCTATGGTTATTCCCAAGTGACTGGGCGTGTCTTCTCCTTTCAAGTAGAGTTGTCAGCCCTAGGCAGAAAAAAGCGCAATATTCTTGTCTCCCCGCGAAATTTGATCCTCGTGGAAGACGGTTGTTTTAGTACATCCCATATGAGTTCATACCTCAATGGTCGAGTCTTGCCTGACAGTTTCTCTTCGGTTATTTCCTGAATTGAACTTCGGTCCCTGACAATCACATTTTGGATATCTCTAGACTTTTCAACTTGGATTGGGCGTGCATTTATTTTGCATTTTTCTCCCCAGGAAGAGTTTTATGAAGATAACTATTGAAGATGGATATTTCTCCAACAATATTATCAGATTTCCTCGACGATTTGCATCCAGATTGTAAGCAACCTCTTTATTTGAGCAACTCGTTTTGACCAAGATCTTATTCAAAACTACAAATGACAGTCTCCTCAAGACGGTTTGTCCATCCCTAGTGATTATCAACTTGGTAAATGGAAAACCTTACAGATATTTCTCTTTATTTGAGAATTCACACATTTTGCAACAGCTAGGATGTTCCTCAGGAATGTATTCCCCAGTGAGTTCACTATACAAGATTAATTCCATCAAGTGACATCTCCCAGAGAAGTTGAGGAAGTTTATCACATTAGTCTCTCATTATTTGAGAAGACATACGTTACAATTCAACCAGCTCACATCTCTCTTGAAGATCCCCGATGAAGTTTTGCAACCTCCAGTACATTATGGCTTACAGCCGAAGTTCTACAATAACATCTACAATCTACATTGATTATACAATCTACAAAATTTTCAATCCCCTATGAAGAGGCTCTCACGAGTTTTCATCATTTCAGGAAGAAACTGAGACCAGCTCATGGCACCCAGACCATGCCGCTCGGGGAGGTTTATTTCAAGAAACTAAGACCAGCTCATGGCACCCAGACCATGACGCTCTGGGAGGTTTATTTCAAGAAACTGAGACCAGCTCATGGCACCCAGACCATGACGCTCGGGGAGGTTTATTTCCAGAAACTAAGACCCGTTTATGGCATCCAGACCATGAGGCGTGGGGAGGTTTTGTTTACACTATTTTCAAACGGAATACTCAATTTATTCAAGACATTTATTTTCCTAGATAATCTCGGCAGTAGATTTCCAGAAGACCTCGGCAGCAGGTATTTCTATCTTATTTCCTGGCTGATCTCGGCAGTAGATTACCTGTAGACCTCGGCAGTAGGTATTTCTATTTTATTTTCTGGCTGATCTCGGCAGTAGATTATCAGTAGACCTCGGCAGTAGGTAGTTCTATTTTATTTCCTGGAAAATCTCGGCAGAAGATTTCCAGAAGACTTCGACAGAAGTATATCTCCAGCAAACTTCAACATAGAATCTCGGCAACAGATTCCTTAAAATTTAACAGTAGATACTTTGGCAAAAAGTATTCTCGAATCGAATTACTAGTCTCGACAGTAGACTTCTCCAGCTGATATCTTGAAATCATTACATTTGACCTATACGGTCGGTTCTTCCAATGGATTTTCCCACAAGTTCTTCGGAACATATTTACGGATCCCTTGTGATTGTCAATCTTTCCCCGTGGAGTCTTGTTTTGTTGAGCCTGTTCTTCCCGTGTGTTGTGTCTGGTTTCCCCCTGTGATTTCTTTTCTTCACAGGACCTGTGTCTTGCATTTCATATCATTGCATGTCATTTGCATTCGGCGGCTTCTTAGGGCCAAAAGTTCGTGCAATGTTTGTATTTAAGTCCCTCCTATCTCGTCGAGACGAAGATTCCAATCTCCATAACTCCAGATAGAAGTAACTTAAATAGGGGCATCTGTTGCACCCTAATTTTTTACCTTAAGATTCCACCCCCTTGTGTGTTTTCTTGCATTTTATCTTTTTACTTTTACGCACGACTAACAAGTGTGTGTGCAGGTGCATTGGTTCCGAAGATAAAGTACTAGTTCTCTCAACTAGCAATACTCAAGTATGGTGTGAAGGCCCGGTTATAATCCTAAGTTATATCTAAGGGTTCCCTCGAGGAGTTGTGTGTCTTACCACAATTTATGAATATGGTCATGATTATCGAGAGTTTTCTTATTCAGAGGGGCCATGGTATAATTACAGTTTCGTATGATTAAATCCAAGAATGATAATTTTCGTCAACTTCAATTCCATATTCCAGGCCCACTGAGAAGCTTCAGTACTCATGTTCTCCATAAAGTCAAAACGAGAATTTCATGGTCCAAATCAACATCCTGATCATGGTCATAAACCAAGGCCAATCTATGTGACCGTATTTTGGGTTTGTCGATGAAGAGTCGAGCTTCATTTTATGATTTTGAGAATTTAAGCCCACTTTTGTCTATGAAGGAAATGGTGTGCTATAAATTCATTTGAGGGAATTATTCAACAAAGGCGCAACTACGTGGTGATTCATTTCCAACGCATTCCAAGTCTGCAGCTTGTTTAACTTGATCACATGTTTTGATAAACTTAGATGTTGTTTTTAGTGCATCAATATTTTCATGCCAAATTGATATATCTCTTCATAAACCTCGACAGTTTTTTGATAGCTTTCAGCATAAGGCATGGCATATGACCCCTAAGACCGCTATTTTTGGGGTCTACCTTCATTGCTTTTGAAACACAATAATAAAGCTGACCAATGCAGAGGATTCGGTACAAATTGATACAAGTTCAATTTTAAAGAGATAAAAGGAAAGATAATTCATGAGTCTACTATAAAAAATTTATTCATTTATTACAAAGTGTTATGAAATGATTATTGAAGTTTACAACAAGTTGGGAGGCAATTCTTATAGCTAAACAACTTATGCTTTACAATCCAACTACAGTTCACACCTCTTAATTCTACTGGCATTGGTTGAAGCTGCAAAAAAAACTCAACAAATGGTATGGTAGCCATTTAATACAGGTATAGGTTTGATTCCTGTTGATAGAACAAAAACTGCCTCATTAATTCAACCTCATTAGAATTGGCAGCTTCATGTTACTAATCCCAACTACTCGGATATGCAGAAGATATGCTCCCATGTCTCAATGTTGGCTCTCCAAGAGGTGATGTGCGTATCTTGTGGTCGTTGTCGACAAGCTTCAGACTGAAACAGCGTGTGAACTGCACTAGATGAAGATGCACCCTATCAGGATCGTGGGAAGCAGAGGAGTTAACCAAGATCAGAGACATACTACAGAAAAAGGAGGTCAGGATGACATTTAGAATAACTGAATTTGTTTAACAAGACAAAGTAAGGGAAGTAGACGTTCAAAGACCTTGCCTACGGTGACAGCGATGATGCCATCCTGCTTTGCACCTCATCGGTTAAACCTTTTTCGCTTCTCAAATCATCGGTCTCGTTGTTTAGCTTGCAAGCCTTTGTTCTTCCTAGAACCTCAATCCACTAGAAAGCGCAAGCACCGACATTTGTGATTCTCTCAATCCGTCATCTTGGCAACTTATGTCGCCCTGCTAACAAAACCAAGAATACGGGTTAACCATTGAGAAACCACGACTCGTGCCTGCAAAACAATAGCTTTAGGAGACGTTGAGAATTTAAGATAACAACTCAAAGAAGTTTCGGTTTAACCTCAGTATCATGACTCGAGAGAACGGCAGAGATGACACTTGTATGCTGAGCCTGTTAGGTTCCTTCACCGTCTTCAGCTATCACCATGGATTTTCACGGTACCCTCATTCTAAGCGTTCTTGAAATCACAATCAAAACTCCAAACCAAGTCAGCCCTACAATGCATCATCAGTATACATCAGAAAATAATCTCAAGGCATTCCATTCATGACAATTTAGCACACCAAGCAGTCAATTCAAATAGCAAGGTTGCATAAGCCTAAATTGCAGTAACGGTTTCCTACAAGGTGATCACTAACAATGAATAACAGGGCCATTTGCAGGCATACTTAGAGTTAACCAACCTAAGGTTTATCAGTTTACAAAACCAGGAAAACAAGTTAACCATCGAGAATAAACCGCAGCTATGATGGCTGCAATTTATGAAGAAAATAAAGACAAAGATGGATCTCTTTATATGACTTACAGTGGGGAGAACACCTTTGGAATGATGATCTGAAGTAAAAGTATCTTGTTCCTGCTGATTTGACTGCTGGCCGGTTTGTGTATGTGGTGCGAAGGAGAATCAAGCTGAGTCCTGAGAAAGCCATCTTCATTTTTGTCAAGAACCTTTTACCACCAACCAGGCACTTCGTGCTGGTTCATAACCCAACTCTTTCTTCGATACTGCAATTCAAATAAATTAAGGATTCCCGTTATTAATATTTTTTTCCCAACCATAACATCTTTTAAGAAGAACAAGGAGCTTTTGAATAACTTAACTTTTAGCATCTCCTCTCAGTTTTACCGAAGCAACGGCGCAGCTGCGTCTTTCTGCCTGTCTACCCAATCGAAGCTGATGAATTGGGAGAACAGTTACCATAGTTACCGCAATCGGTGGATACACCTTGTGCCCGTAAAAAAAAACCAGAATTTAAGTGGGAGCGAGTTCTTACGCAGTTAACAGGGTAGAGTTAGTTTTAGGGGAACTTACCAACAGAGCACTACAATTCAAGGTGAAACTCCATGGCAATTGAATAAGTTTCTTCCAAGCTTCTGCTCCACTGTTGAGGTGTTACTACCATCGGTTTCTAAAAAGCAAGGCTTTTAGAATCCATCCCGCCGCCGACTTCATCCTTTCTGGAGTTCTCCCGCAACGGTTTTTTTTGTTCCTGGCATTTAAGACATTTCACATTGGATTTATTAGTACAGATTAAGCAATTCATGAGTATCTTGGACAAAGAAGGGAAAGCCTTCAAAGAACTTCAATTTCGAATCAAAGCAGATTCGAGCAGGTTCCAACATTATCAGACGAAAACGGAAATAAATTCAAATTCATCAAGAAAGAATCATGAGCCATCAAGACCGCTTAATTCCTTTCCAATTTCGGAATCTTTGTTCAGAGTCTATAAAACCCTCAACAGAACACACAGAAACAGACGGCAAAACCCAATACGAAATTCCAAATCAAAAAAACCCTTAAACTCGTAAAGAGAAGACTTATCTTCTTACTTCATCGTCGTCAAGGTCCTCGTCGCCGGACCCACCGTGAAACCACTTCAAATGTTGTCGCGAGCTCCATCAAACCCTCGCAGCATCGCCGCAAATCCATCTTCAAAACCCTTATCGTCATTCCCGACACCGTGAATCCACCGGAAAACCGCCGTCAACCAATAACATGCCCCAGAACAGGAATCCATTTTAGATTGTGAGATTTCGCTAACATTTAACGTTTTTGTTGTTGTTATCTGATTTGTGTAGGGAAGAGGAGACGGACGGAAATCGAAGATGAAGAGTACGAAGGAAGCGGGATGGAGGTGGAGAAGGCGAAGAAGGAAAGAGACACGAGCGGAGGCAATCGACCAAGGAAGGGGATGCGATTAGGAATTAGGGTTTCTATTTGTTTTTTATTTTTTTATTTTGATGTTGTAATATAATCTCACACACGCTCATGCACGGTATCCACATGCACCCTCAGATCTCCACCACACATCACCACCCAGTCTCTGTTTGAACTCCATCATGCGATCAACGTTGCCGCCCACGGTAAACCCTCATAACCCGCGTCACACATAAACCCAACCGCTTCACTAAACCTTCAATTAATCCACTAACCTCCTAAATAACCATTTAATCTGCATCTTAAACCACTTAATTAATTTTTTAATTAATAAACCTCTAATCTGCCATTTAATATAATCCTTAACTTAATTAATCTAAACTCATATTATCTTTTTAATCAGCCTTTTATAAATAAATAAAAAAAACAACTAACAACCTATTTATTTAATTAACATTTTCCTCTAAATTTAATCAACCTTTTCTAATTAAAATAGACTAATAACCTTTTATCTAAATTTAAACTTTTCCTAAATAACTAATTTATTCACTTAATTAACTTTTCTTAATTAATCTATTTTCTTTAACTTACTAATTTACTCAGTAATGTAATTTATTCATTTTACCATATTTATTTTCTTAATAACCTTTTAATATATAACTTTTGTTCATGCTCTTAATAGAAAAACCTTTCATTTAATTTAATACAACTCTTATTTAATTAATAAAATCTACCTAATAATAATAACAAAACCCATCTAACTATTTAAAAAAAACTAATTAATTTAAATAATTTGTGATAACACCTTAGCTTTTTTTTTTCTATTCAATAAAAAACCTATCCCTTTAAAAATATATCAACCTTATTTAATAAAAATCTCCTTAATATAAAAATAATAACAACCTTTTTTATAATACAAAAATTTGTTTCATAATTTTAAATAACTAATAAACTGTTTATATCTAGAGAGTTTTTTCTTTTTCTAAACCCTTTTAAATTCACTAAAAATATAATTCAATCTACTTTCACCAAAATAATATAATTTCATCTAATATAACTTTCTTAAAATCAATTTCACCTTAAGAACTAATATAACTTTTCCTAAAATCAATTCAACTAAAATCAATATCCCCAAATTCAACCAATCGTGCACGCCTCCATTCCTAGCATCGATCCGTTCACACATTCACTTTCACTCACTTGCACCTTAGCGTTTTCATGTGTCTGCATATGGTTTTATTCATCTGCCTTTATTTTTTGCAATTTATCATTTCCGCAATTTACTTTACTGCAATTCATATTATCATATTGCATAGCGTCCAAAGGAAGAATTTGCGCATGACCTAAACAATTGTGCGTATGCATATCATTTGCATCATATTCCCCATTGATCCTTGATCACATTCAAGTCAATCTCCTAAGTTTAGATCCTACCCCATAAGGAGGACCTTTTATCTTTACAACTTAGTCAAATCAAATCAACTCAATTCAAATTATTTCAAACATATTAGAGAATAAGATGTTAATCATCTTAAGTGTGATAAAACTCTTACCCCATAACAATTCAATCAATATGTAGGGACTTTGCCTTAAGAGAGATAGTGGCATACTTGTCGATTAAATTCCGAGTACTTGAGCCCTTCTCTTAAGACGATGCAAAGACTATTTTCCTACAAAGTTGTGGGGGTTAAATCAAGTAATCTCCCTTAAAATGACAACTCATCTTTTCTCTTGAAATCAATCAATCAACTACCTTATCCCGTAGGAACTTTGACCACAGTCAAAGAACTCCTCAAACCCTTTAGGGGAACTACAGATACTTTGATTCCACTCCCGTAAGGATATGTAGGCATAAGATGCGATATCTTATCGAGTATACTTAGAAATAAACCCCTAGGTCTTTCATCCTTAAGCAGATAACTCTTAGCAGTAAACAACATAAAAACAAGAGGTTCCTGTAAAGTACTACAGAAACTTAGGATGCTAGCACCTTCCCTAAGTTTAACCAACCCCCGAACCTAAAACTCTCTAACTTTTGCATTTGCATTGCATTGTGGGTATTTCGATCTTTTTCCCTTCCTTTGGACAAATCAAAGTTCGGTTGCAAATGAATGAGATTCAAGCTCATCCATAGCTTGGTATCCAAATTTCAACGAGACACATTCGTGCGTCACTATCAGTATAATAGTGATCTAGCACCGAACAGGATACAATTGCAGAGTCTGTCACAGAAGAGTACTGAGAGATTCAAAGAGTACGCCCAGAGATGGCGAGATCTAGCTGCTAGAGTGCAACCTCCCATGGTGGAGAGAGAGCTGACTGACATGTTCATGGCCACACTTTCCAGAGTGTATTATGAAAAGCTGATAGGTTGCATGTCTGCAAGTCTTTTAGATCTGGTGACAGCAAGAGAAAGAGTCGAAAGCAGTATCAAACTGGGAAAGATCCAAGTAGCTCCTGGTTCTTCTAAAGATATAAAGAAGCCTCGTGTTGGGAAAGAAGGAGAAACTGATGCTATGTATGCTCCAACTATGGCTCAACAGTCAGCCCGTCGCCAACAACCTCATGCTCCTCGACAGCAAAACCGTCAGCGCCAGAATCATAATAGGCCGCGCAATAATTTGGAAAGAAGGAATGCTCCTCTCCATCAGGTACCTATGTCGTACAGTGATATTCTCCTACAGTTGATTCAGAACTCTTTGGTGGAGCCTAAGGCTCTCAAACCATTGCCAGAGCCATACCCCCCCCCCTCCGGGTATGACCCCAACGCTCGATGCGAATATCATGCAGGATCCATGGGGCATGCAACTGAAGACTGCAAAGCCTTTCAGGCCAAAGTTCAACAATTGATGGACAAAAAGTACATTTCCTTTCCCGAAGGAAGTTTGGTTGTGCACGTCGACCTCTCATCTGATTGAGTTTTAAGATGGCTGGTCCAGCAGCAAGTCAAGATCTGAAAGCCTGGTTCCCCGAAGCTGGCAATCTCTTTCTTATCATGTCATTTCTTTGCATTTGTAGTTTCTTTCCTGTTAGAATGCAAATCTCATTTGTAAAACTTGTTTGTTTTCAATTGATATTGATAATGAAATGAATATGCATGTTTTTGATTAAATCCATTTGTGTTCACTTATGTTTTTAATTGATGTTTAACGCTTGTTTAAGCGGAATCCGGGGAGGATGACGAAATTGAAAGAGGCACAAGCTTCCGATTGTATGCTTTTGAATAAAACCTGTTGATTATGTACATGCATTGTTTTTTAAAATTCCTAAACACCGGAGATATAAGGATGATAATCCCTTGTCAACCCCTTTGAGCCTAGTAGTAGGAGTTTCTTTCTGAAAATGAAAAAACCCTCAATCTTAAACCGGGGCAGGGTAGGTGTCAGCTAATTTGACCAAGCGTCCAAATTGCGAAAGGAGTGTTCCCGTTCGAGGGTCAATCACACTTGTACGGGTCGTGCCTAAAAAACCACAGTGGTTATCCATTGCCGACCAAAGAGTGAAACAGTCACAATTCTTTCAACAAGTCAGACAAGCCGGTGTCACACGATTTGTTCAAAAAAGAGAGAAGAAAAAAGAAAAAGAATCAAAAGAAAAAGCTCGCTAAGTCGAATCTTGAAAGCAAGCAACTTAGGCAAAAATTAGGGCATCCCACTGGACTTTGAAATCAAAAGAAGCTCAAAAGAGTCAGTCCAGGCAAAAATAGGGAAATCGGAAAGAATGGTGAAAAACAAGTCTTGTGATCCAGGCACCAAAAGATGAAAAGCGAGTGATTGTCACTCCCAAAACTTGTGGTTTCCCGAACCATCACTCCTGTCACTCAACCTCTGAAAAGGTGAGAGCTAGTGTCGAATTAGCTGAACTTAGGATTGGAGAACATCAAGGAGAATGGGTGGGTTAAAATAAACTTTGAGCCTTTATCATTTCTTTCAAACCGTGAACCTGACCACGTTACAACCTGTAAAAGTCCTAATTGAAGCATGGTGGTTTCGAAAGCATACTTCGGTAAAGATCGCGTCGAAACTGACTCCTAAAAGGATTCTGCTCAACTTGCTGGTTTTAATGTTGACATTCTGATGAGTGATTCGTTCACTATATGTCACAAATTGTTTTTCCAGTGAACAGACTTGGATTTCAAAACTGTCATATGCATTGCATGAATATATCTTTTGTGCAGAACAAGCGGTTTTACTCGCGAGTAAGCACTTGACATCAGGAAAGTTTTCACAGTGGGAAGTTTGATCGGGATAGAATGCAGAATGCCCACTCCGTTGAACCGGGGCAAGCTATATCAAATGATCATACCAGGGGAGTCAGCCAACCGAAAGTCAGTTAATCTGGGACAGGCCATCCCAAGAGCACATAAGTTATTCCTATCCAGGAGGCAGTTAATCTGAAGCGTCTCTTCGAAGTTCTGTTGAGGCAGTTCATGTCAAACCATCAGGGTATGGAAAGTGCAGGGTTCCTTTCGAGGAAGTTTTACAGAGATCCCACAAGCTGGGGCAAAATTGGAGACAAAGGAACTTTTCCTCTCCTTATCTGTAGAGTTCATTTGAGTTAGTCAACCAGGGACAAATCCTTTCACGGTACGGATTCTGGGGCAGGCCATCTCGAGATTGTCTCATGGCAAACTACTGTTTCTCAAGGTGAACTCTTTCCCAAAGATCAAACCGGGGCAAGTGGAATTACACCGGGGCAGTTTGTTCAAGCAAGTTTGTTCTCATCAGCAAGAGTTGAGTGTTGTGGAATCATGTCATTACCTTATCAAATAACTTAAAACTTGTTACATGTCAAAACTTTGTAACCAAAATCACTTCCAAAGCCCAGTTCTCGCCTGGCCAATCCTTCGGTAAGCACCAGTTCTTGTCTGGTCACTCTTTATGTAGCCCACTGTTTAACTAGTTCTTGTCTGGCAAACACCAAAGTCCAATTCTTGTCTGGCGAACCAGAAATCAGTTCTCGCCTGATATCCCAACTACAAAATCAGTTCCTGTCTTGCCCGAACTGGTAATCAGTTCTCGTCTGACCCGTGTCGTTTAAACCAGTTCTCGCCTGGTAGCCAGCTCTTGTCTGGTAGTCAGTTCTCGCCTGACTTATTTGTAGAACCCAGTTCTCGTCTGGTAGTCAGTTCTCGCCTGACACATTTTGTTGATTATAGTTCTCGCCTGGTAGTCAGTTCTCGCCTGACATGTTGATTCCAGTTCTCGCCTGGTAGTCAGTTCTCGCCTGACATGTTGATTCCAGTTCTCGCCTGGTAGTCAGTTCTCACCTTACATGTTTAAATATCAGCTCTTGTCTGGTAGTCAGTCCTCGTCTGGCACATTTTTGTAGAACCCAGTTCTCATTTGGTAATTAGTTCTCGTCTGACCTTGTTGTGTGAATTCCAGTTCTCGCCTGGTAGTCAGTTCCCGCCTAACACGTTTTATAGATTCCAGTTCTCGCCTGGTAGTCTATTCTCGTCTGACAGTTTAACCTTGTTGACACCAGCTCTCGTCTGGTAGTCCATCCTCGAATACTAGTTCTTGTCTAGTAATTCCCCTTTTTAATCCATTCTTGTTGGTAACCAGAGATAAATCTAGTAACCATAAACCTGGTCATATCCTTAAACCAAAAGCCCAACCGTACTTGGCACACCACCAATTCTTGTCTGGTAGTCAGTCCTCATCTGACACGTTATTGTAGAACCCAGTTCTCGTCTGGTAGTCAGTTCTCGTCTGACCGTGTTGTTTGAATTCCAGTTCTTGTCTGGTAGTCAGTTCTCGCCTGACCTATTTTGAAATCAGTTCCCATCTGATAAGCCTTCGTGGAATACCAGTCCTCGTCTGGTAGACGACGTTCGAGTCCAGTTCTTGCCTGGTAAACGCCAGCTGTTCAAATCAGTGCTCGTCCGGTCACCTTTTCTTCAGCCTACAGTGAAAACTCCAGTGCTTGTCTGGTGGTCGGTTGTCTTTAATCCCGGTTCCTATCTGGTGGAAAGCGTTTCGAGGTCCAGTTCTTGTCTGGAAAGCCACAAAATTAACTCATGTTTGATGTAAAAACAGAAACCAGCTCTCGTCTGGTAGTCAGTCCTCGTCTGACTCATATTTTGCAGAAACCAGTTCTTGTCTGGTAGTCGGTTCTCGTCTGACATGTTTTGGTAGAGCCCAGTTCACGCCCGGTAGCCAGTTCTCGCCTGACTTGTTTTGAAGAAACCCGTCCTCGGTTGTCAGTTCTCGCCTGACCTATCTAATCCAGATCCAGGGTTTGTTTTTGTAAGTGCTCTTGATTGGCTGCATTTTGTGGCAAAACTTTAGTGTGTGCTTGTATGTCATACTAAATGTTAGGACATACTTAATGATGTGTGTGTAGGGTAAGTTAACTATAAGTTAACTTAGTTAAGCTGAATGTCATATAGAATGTCATAACATTGAACGTATGATATCCAGCGGGCGAGGTTGTTTTTCTGGTATCTATAAACTAGGAAACAGAATAAATGCTCAAGTTGGATATCAGGAGACTTTCTAGAAGCCCTAGGCAAACTAGAAGATCCCTGAATTAAGTGGCAAGTGTGAAAATCTTTGAGAATAGGTTTTGATATGATAAAACCTAATTAATGCACCAAGGCCCAAAAGGACTGACATCTGCTATAAAGATCAGAAGATGCAATCCTGAATAGTAGCACTTGACAGAAGAAGAATATAGAGTGCAGATTGCAGAGTCCTTGTAAGTGAAGAAGGCTAGTCTTCACGTGTGAATTCTGTCTAGGAATACTTGTAATCCAAGCAATTGTCTGGTGGATGATTTGCATTGGATAGGTAGATTCTAGGTTGTGTCTCACTCGAAGCTTTGAAGCAAGAGTGTGTGAGTTCCTTGATCAAAGCTGTGAAGCAAGATCAAGGTGTGTATGAAGTGTCTCTTCATATTGTCTTCTGTAATTGTTTAATGTCACTGTTGTGTGATTGAGGGGGGGTGAGTGGGTATACTCAGGTCTAGAGTGTCTCTAGGTTGAAGTGTCATTGGGTAGAGATTAAGTGAGGAGTGTAAACTAGAGGTTTAACTCTGAATTGATTCTACTAATAGTGAATTTCCTCCATGGCTTGGTAGCCCCCAGATGTAAGTGTTGTTGACACTGAACTAGGTAAACAATTGATGTGTTATTTACTGCTTTTATTATTGCTGAGTATTAGTTGTTAAATAGCAGATGTCACAGTGGATGTTATAACCTTAGGAATAACATCCATTGTGTGCTTGCCAGAATTTTCAATTGGCATCAGAGCAGGCACCCTGCCTGTTTAAATCTAGGTGAGATCTAGGGAAAACAAATTCTGGTACTATGGATAAAGATATAGGCTTCACAAATAGACCTCCAATTCTGGATGGATCTAATTATGATTATTGGAAGCCTAGGATGATTGCATTTCTAAAATCCTTAGACAACAAGGCTTGGAGAGCTGCAAACTCTGGCTGGAAACATCCTGTGAAGACTGACAAGGAGGGACTAGATGTGTTGATTCTTGAAGACGAATGGAACAAAGAGCAAGAGGCCTTAGCCCTTGGGAACTCTAAAGCATTGAATGCTCTCTTCAATGGTATAGACAAAAACATCTTTAGACTGGTGCACCACTGTGAACTAGCAAAGGATGTTTGGGACACTCTCAGAACTACTCATGAAGGAACCTCCAAGGTCAAAATGTCAAGACTTCAAATGCTGACCACCAAATTTGAAGGTCTGAGAATGAAAGAAGATGAGACCATTCATGAGTTTTACATGAATGTTCTTGAACTTGCAAACACCTCAGGAGCTCTGGGAGAAAAGATGACTGAAGAGAAACTTGTAAGAAAGATTCTAAGGTCACTACCTAAAAGGTTTGATATGAAAGTTACAGCCATTGATGAAGCCCAAGACATATGCAACATGAAGGTGGATGAACTTATAGGTTCTCTCCAAACATTTGAGATGGGCATGTGTGATCAGTCTGTGGAGAAAAAGAGCAAAAGTATAGCTCTGGTCTCAAACACTGCTGATTCAGATGAAGAAGATGGTGAAAAGGAAGAAAATTTGTCAAAAGCATTAGCACTGCTTGGAAGACAATTTAGTAAACTGATCAAAAGGATATATCATAAGTCAAAGCCCTATGACAAAAACAGCTCCTCTGACATCAGCAAAGCTGAAGACAAAGCTGGCCAAAGCAAAGGAGTCCAATGTCATGAGTGTGAAGGATATGGACATGTTAGGAGGGAATGTCCCACATACCTCAAAAAGAAGGGAAAAGGCCTAACTGTCACTTGGTCTGATGAAGACTCAGGAAGTGAATCAGAAGGAGAGTCAGCTAAACATGTCACTGCTCTTAATAGTGTATGTATTTCTGATGGTGATTCAAGTGAAGAGGAGTTAACGTATGATGAACTAGCAGAATCATATAAGAAGTTGTCCATCAGAAGCATTGAACTGTATCAGCAAGGAGAGCACCAGAAGAAGTGCATAATGGAATTAGAGGCTGAGAAGATAAAGAACCTAGCAACAATAGACTCACTCAAAAGTGAGGTCAAATTATTGGAGTCCAAAATGGAGCATATGGAAAAATCCATAAGGATGGTAAATCCTGGGACTGACACTCTAGAAGAGATTCTGCAGAGTGGTCAGAACTCAGGAAATAGGTCTAGACTGGGATGTGTTGATAGACAGAATCCAGTTTTGAAACTCAAGAGATTACAACCTGAGATTCAGAAGTTAAAGAGAATGTCACAACATCCTCCATACAGAAATTAGAATCAAGTCAAGAGACAATTCCAAGGGCATATATGCTACCACTGTGGAAAACTTGGGCATATTAAAGTTGTGTGCTTCTGGCTGCATGGATTCCCTAGCCAAAGAAAAACCAAACAGGGTACGTATGGCAAAAGGCAACATCATGGAAAATGGCAGCATCAAGTCAAGAAACAGTATCATGCTAAACCCAAGAATGATGTTCCACACAAGAAAAGACAATGGGTGGCAAAGACTGTGGCATTAATAGCTCACAACTCTCCAAGGATGCCTACCAATGAAGATTGGTACTTTGACAGTGGCTGCTCCAGACATATGACTGGAATTAAGGATCACTTGATTAAACTCAGCCCTCATTCATCTAGTTATGTAACCTTTGGTGATGGAGCTAGAGGAGAAATCACAGGTGTTGGACAACTTGACAGTCCTAAAGTTCCAAAATTGAAGGATATATTGTTGGTTGAAGGACTGACTATCAATCTAATAAGCATAAGTCAGCTATGTGATCAAGGTTTAAAAGTCCACTTCTCCAAAGACACGTGTGTGGTTATCAATGAAGAAGGTAGGGAGGAAATGACGGGTACTAGATCCAAGAATAACTGTTATCTATGGGGACCTAGATGTAACCTTAATGCCTTGGTCAATAAGGAAAATAAGGACCAACTATGGCTGGAGAAGGGAAGACAGTCACTAAAGAGGGATAGGACCAGGTCCAACACATTAGCAAGTGGATCTGCAAAGTGTGATTCAGAAAGAAGGACAAGATGTAAGAAACGTCATGAGGGGAAACAAGCCAAGAAGGGATGCCCAAAGATTGGTCATCAGGGAAAGCTAGATAGGGTGTATTGGAACCTGATGGAGTCCATGGAAGCTGCCCTGTAAAGAAAGCAATGTCACTCCAGATGTCATGACCTTGTTTTGTGACATGAAGAGTACCATCCAAACAAGCTCTGATGACTTCAAGGGAGACATGCTCAGGGGTAACTTGTGTAAATGGCATGAGGGTTGTGCTAAACCTGGTAATTATGTCAGTACTGACATGATTTCAAGAAGTGTCAAGGAGTCTCAATTTAAAAAGTCTCTAAGAAAATTGAGGACCTCTAGTAATGATGAATTCTAGCAATTAATAGGGAATTATATTTTGAAAAATAATCACATTCAGATTGGTCAAAATATTGAATTCCCTCCTCTTTTACAAGTAAACCCGTCTAAACCCGTTCTCGTCTTTCAATCCACCTCCCGCCTTATCTCACACAACCCCATCAGAAACCCTCTTTTGTTATAACCTAAGTCCTCTACAATGTCTCAACAACATGTCTCCAGCCCCAACAAGACCGACCCTGCTCAGCACAAGAGCTCCCCTATGATGAATGTGAGCCCTCTTGATATGATTTCTGGGAGAAGGAGTGAACACCAGTCGTCAGCTACTTCACATGCAGGCCAAGAAGGTCATAATGTGCATGGAATCACCATTCCACTGCCTAGGGTTGATTCTTCTCCAATATCGACTAAGAACCTTGAGAACAACTCTGAGTTCTCCTCTGAGAAGACTAACCCTACCACAGAAAAATGAGCAAATCATGCAGTACAGGAGGAAGGACAGGATGGTGATCTGAATAAAGCTCCTGCCAATGATGTTGATGTATCTTCAGATGATGAATTCCTCAAGAATGTTGCTCCAGGCATAGCTCAAAATCTAATGACCAAGAAAGGCAAACTCAGTCTGGAAGAAAACTCTCTCAAAAGTCAGAGAAAAAGAGCTCATGTTGGGTCCTCCAAACCTAGGAGCAAAAATGCATCCAAGAAAAGGAAGGTTACTGAGAGTAGCCCTGAGTCTGAAGGTGATGTCATAACAGATGTTCCTGATAGCGTCAACGTCAAACATTCATTGGGAAAGAGGCCAGTTAAACCCATGCCAGCTGCTCCTCTTGACAACATATCCTTTCACTCCATTCACAGTGTAACCAAATGGAGATATGTCTATCAAAGGAGAATATCCCTTGAGAGAGAATTAGGGAAGGATGTCCTGGAGATCAAGGAGGTAATGGAACTCATCAACAAGGCTAGACTACTTAAAATAGTCACTGGATTTTCTAGATGCTACGAGGGACAGGTCAAGGAGTTCATTGTAAACATACCTGACTCAATCTCTAGCAAAAACAACAAGGAGTTCATGAAGGTATTTGTTAGAGGAAAGTGTGTGCAATTCTCTCCTGCTGTGATCAACAGGTATCTGGGGCGAGCAAATGATGGTACAACAGAATTGGATACTTCAGACAACCAGGTTTGCAAGATCATCACTGCAAATCAAGTCACAACATGGCCAACCAAAGGGAAGTTGTCAGGAGCACTGCTCAGTGTAAAGTATGCCATTCTGCATAGAATTGGAGCTACTAATTGGGTGCCTACCAATCATACATCCTCCATTGTTGTTGGACTAGGCAAGATAATTCATGCCATAGGTACCAAAGTTGATTTTGACTTTGGTCTATACATCTTTAATCAGACTGTCAAGCACTCCACAACCAGTGCTATCTGTAACACGGTGGGAGAACTGACTTTAAACAATGTTGCGGATAGCAAGAGTCGCCACCGACTTTTATTTTATCCATAAGGAAAGGTTATAAAAGAACAGGAAAGACCTTAGAGAATATTTTGGGTCCGGGGGGTAGGTTATGAAAAGGGAAGGTGTTAGCACCCTTTTCATCCATGGTTATCCATGGGCTCTTAGGTACTTAAGCTCACTTTTGAATTGTTTTGAAAGTGTAGTGTGTGAATAGCAAAAAATTTCAGAATAGTTTAATAATAATCCGTGTATGGATGTGAAAAAAACTTGTTTGAAAATTTTGTTGGAAATTTGTTTAAGTGTGGAAAAGTTTTGAAGTGAGCAAGTATCTAGGAGTAGCCTACCCTAATGTTTTAAGGTCTTTCTTATTCTTTATCCTTTCCTTAGTAAGACTATCCCTACTATAATGGAGTAGGTAGTCCTTACTTTGGATGTTAAGGGACATGTGAGGGACAATTGGATTTTTGAAGGCCATTGTGGGGTGTAATAAGCAAACTGGAGGGACTATCATCATTTTTCGAAAGGGACTCGATTCGTAAAGGCAACCATAAGGGACTTTGATGATTTTTCTATTTGAGGGACTTGCTTTATACACCCCACTTAACCATTATTCATAGGCAACTTGAGGGATATCCTTAGGAAGTGAGACGACGATTAAAATCGACTTACGTGTGTGACGTGTTTATTTTAATTATCTTTATTTAAAAGTGATCTAAATTTATTTTAATATTACATACATGTTGTTACACTCCCTAATTACTAACTATAATAATAATTAAATAATTAAACAACTTTACATCCAAGAAACAATTACAAAATAATAAGCAAAATAATTAAATAGCAAAGATAAATAAAATATAAATAAGCAATAAATAATAAAGGGGGTTAATTCTAAGTTTACTCGGCAAGACATCGCATCTTGTGCCTACGTATCCTTACGGGAGTGGAATCAGAGTAATCGTAGTTCCCCTCAAAAGGGAGGTTAGAGACTTCTTGACTGTGGTCAAGGTCTCACGGGGAATAAACGCATCTTAAGGACACGCTTACGTGGAGTGTAGGAACTCCAAATCTCTACGTTGAAATGTTAAGTTGTAATTAGGGTTAAATTAGGGATTCCACGGCGGGAAACCCTAAAATGAGCGCGGCGGCTCTTTGACCTAATGCTAAGGGTAAAATTGTAATTTTGCCTGTGGCGAGGCATTTGTGAAAATTAGGGTTTGTAGTTTGTAGTTTTGAGGATTTGAAATTGAATGTGTGAAGTTTTACGGACTATTGGCGCGGCGGCCAAACAGTTAGACCTAACCTTCGGATGTGTGCAATGTGACAGAAATAATAGTAAACGCGTGAGATAATTGAATCATGCAAACAGAGAGATAATGTCATAATTTAAACCATGCAAGCAGAAATTTAAAGGCAGAATTTAAAGAGCGATTGTTAAGTTCGCGAGGTTACATGAGAGGAGCAGATACAATATGATAATGAAATTTGAATTGAACAATAATAAAATAAAATAAATAACGGTTCTAGTTATTATTTTAAAAAAAGATTTTAGTTATTATTTTAAATTTATCTAAAAAAAAGTTTTTCTTAAAAATAATAGGTTTTCATATTAATTTGGAAAAGATGTTAATGTTATTTATTTTAAAAAACAGATTTTTATATTATAACAAATTTTAATAAATTAATGATAACAATAATAATAATAATGGTAATAATAATGATAATAATGATAATAATAATAAATAATGATAATAATAATAATAATAATAATAATAATAATAATAATAATAATAATAATAATAATAATAATAATAATAAAGCAATAATGAATTTTAAATATGCCAAATAACCCAACAATGTTGCTAACGCAGAAATGTTGCTAACGGTAATAGATGAAGAAAAAGAAATAACGGTAAAAGATGAAGAAAAAGAAACAACAGTAATAGATGAAGGAAAAGAAATAACGGTAAACGATGAAGAAAAAGAAACAATAGTAATGGATGAAGAAGAAAACTAAATAACGGCAAACGGCACTCACTCCTCTTAGGTTTTTTTCATTCTCTCCCTTTTTTCCAACAAGGCAACACATGTATATATAGGGAACAAATTAGGGTTAACACCAAATTGTCAATAATGTCCCTAAAGCCCATTTTAAAGCCCAAACTAAATAATTAGTTAAGAAAAAATAAAATTTAAATAATTTAAAATAATTAAAATAAACTTAAAATAAAAACTAATAATCCTATTGATTCCTAAAATAAAAAATATTATAAAAAGAACAAAATTTTTTTCAATATTTTTATTTTATGATTTTTTGGATATTTTTATGAATAATTTAGAAAAAAGTGAAAAAAATAATATTTTAAAAAATGATTTAATTAAAATACGAAAATAATAATTAAATAATAATAAAAAACTATTTTTGTTATTTTTTTAATGAAAGATAGAAAAATTTAGAGTAAAAATAATAAAAAACAAAAAAAATGACAAAGGTGGGATTCGAACTCTCAACCTCTCACACTCATAACTCCTTACACATGTCCTCCTGCCAATTGTGCCATTTTTACTTTTTAGAAAAAAAATGCATGCCATATGATATTTACCTGCAAAAAGTCAAACGACTACACAAATTTGTTAGTAATTGATTAAATGCAATGAAATGCGACGACAAATCTTAGGGCAAAATTTGGGGTATTACAGTTATTATGATAATATTTCTCACCCAACCTCTCTTTGATGTTGGCAAAAAAAAAAAAAAATCATGAAGTTTGACTTTGGTTTGACCACAGTTGACCTCAGTTTGACCTTTTAACTGCATTGACTGCTTTTGACTTATCTGATCATCTGACTGAGCAAACTTTTGAGAAAAGTCTTGAAACTTGACATGGGGGTTCTTATACACATATAAGATGTTATGAAGCTCACTTGAAGTCTTGGAAGTCCATTTAGCCTGATTAAAGTCAAAACCCTAGTTTTGGATGCACTGCTTAGGAGGTGCATTGTCTGAGGGAATTGTCAACTCTTCTGACCAATTGTGAATTTTGTGAACCTTGTGAACCTTCTTGGAACACAAAGTCTTGTATTGTGAGGGCAAATTTTGGGGTGCAACAGCTGCCCCTGTTCAATTTTCTGAAACCTGAGGGGTTAGATTGGTATATTTGCCAGTCGTAACCTGGAAGGTTGAAGGGGATTGAACACAAAAGCCCAAAAATTTGCACTCACCAGTGCATGGAGTGATATTGATGGTTGGTTGAACATGATTGAGTGGGCTTAAAGATGCCACTAGGGGAAAGTTCTTCAGTAGTATAATGAGAACTGTCAGGAGTCTGGAATAATAATGATGTAGCAGCATGTCTTCATGAGGATAGAGCAATCAATAGTGATAACCCTAAAGCAGTCTTGAAGCAATGATATGATTTCAGGAGGATAGAACAATGAATGGCTCTAAAGCAGTCTTGAAATAATAATGTGATATGTCTTCAGGAGGATAGCGCAATCAATAGCTCTAAAGCAGTCTTGAAGTAATAATGTGATATGTCTTCAGGAGGATAGAGCAATCAATAGCTCTAAAGCAGTCTTGAAGTAATGATTTCAGGAGGATAGAGCAATGGATAGCTCTAAAGCAGTCTTGAAATAATAATGTAATTTCAGGAGGATAGAGCAATGGATAACTCTAAAGCAGTCTTGAAATAATTAGATGGCTTCAGGAGGATAGAGCAATGAATAGCTCTAAAGCAGTCTTGAAGTAGTAATATGACCTCATGAGGATAGAGCAATGAATAGCTCTAAAGCAGTCTTGAAGTAATAGGATGATTTCAGGAGGATAGAGCAATCAGTAGCTCTAAAGCAGTCTTGAAGTCATGAGAGGCTATCAGGAGGATAAAATAACCCTGAGGTTACAATAAAGCAGTCCCAAAGTAATAAGAAGCTCATCAGGAGGATAAAGTAACCCTGAGGTTACAATAAAGCAGTCCCAAAGATCATAAGCTTGTTTGTTGGATAATTAACCTGAAAACAAGGTAGCATTCTGTATAATAACATTAGTTTATGCTTTATGTATGCATGTATGACATGATGCACTTAGGTAATGTACTATAGACATATATGTTATGGTATGATGTAAATGATGTATGTATGCTATGGCACTGCTGGAAGTGTCTGGATATCCTTGTATAACAACTGCTGGCCAAGGAAAATAAATCCCGATTCGTTGTTGAAGAATATATAACCCTCCGTCTGCTGGGGATAACAAGGTATAGATAACCTCCCGTTGTTGGGGATAACAAGGTATAGATAACCTCCCGTTGTTGGGGATAGTAGGGTATAGATAACCTTCGTTTTCGTTTGATAGTAGGATAAGTATAACATCCCGTCTTCGTTCATCGTGCCCTTATTGGAAAGTAATTTCCCGTATATCCGTATGAGGATAAAAGAGATGGATATAAATTCCAGGGGAGATTAGACTTTGTGAAAATGGATTAGTCCTACTGATGGTTTGTAACTGTCTTGTAAAGATGAACCGGCGAAGCTTCGTTGAAATCCTTCCCTCGTTCGTCCTTAGTAAATACTATTACTGCATTTTCATGCATTTCTGGTAAACATCAATCATATTAAAAGCATACATGCATTCAAACACAACCAATGGACGTTTCGCTTATGTAAATAGGGTAAAAGTGAATCTGGATTCAAAAGATGGAATTTATTTATATCAAAAGTGACCCATACACGGGTAAGTTTGTACAAGGAGACATAAACCCTAGTAAGAGAATTTTGTCATGAAGCTTTACAAAAAGAATCAGCTATGTGGGAAATAATCCTATTGAGTTTCAATTCTACTATTGCCACTCAAGTATCTCATCTTCTTGCTGTTGAGACGGAAACGATTGGATTGAGCTTTATCTGTTTGAGCTTGAGTAAGTAGTACAACTGGTTGCAGTTTCATGAGTGATCCAAACGAGACATAGTCATACGCTTTAATCCCTAACTTTTGCCTGGATTGCCCTTTCAGGTTTTCAATCCACCGGGATACCCTTTTTTGCCCAAGCCGCCTTTTCAGGTTTTCGACTTGCCGGGTGTACATCTTTTTATATATATATCCCTAATTTTTGCCCAAACCCTTTTGGTTTGCCGGGATGCCCTTATTTTTGCCTAGGCCTGTCAACCTAGCGGGTCTCTTTTTATGCGTAGTATTTTTTAACTATGTCTGCGTTTACAGGTTGTGGGAAGTCTTCACCATCCATTGTAGTCAGTATCATGGCACCTCCTGAGAACACTGTCTTGACTACAAATGGTCCCTCATATGTTGGAGTCCACTTGCCCCTAGGATCACCCTGTGGTAATATGATACGCTTGATTACCAAGTCACCAGCCTGGTATACCTTTGGCTTAACCTTCTTGTTAAAAGCTTTGATCATCCGTTTCTGGTACATCTGGCCATGACAAACTGCTACTAACCTTTTCTCATCAATCAAATTTATCTGGTCAAGTCGAGTCTGAATCTACTCATCTTCATCCAAGCCTGCATCCTTCATAATTCTCAAGGAACTGAATCTTCATATCAATAGCAACTTGCATACCCATGATACATGCCTCATACTCAGCCATGTTATTGGTACAATAGAAACAAAGTCTGGCAGTAATCGGGGTATGACAACCTTCAGGGGAACTAATCACAGCACCAACACCATTACCATGTGCATTGGAGGCACCATCAAAAACCATAGTCCATCGGGATCCTTGTTCAGGTCCGTCATATTGTCCAGGTTCTTTGGTAACAGACATAATGTCTTCATCAGGGAACTCAAAATTCATTGACTGGTAATCATCTACTGCTTGATGAGCCAAATGATCAGCAACAACACTCCCCTTAATGGACTTCTGAGTGGTATACTGTATATCATATTCCGTCAAGATCATTTGCCATCTTGCAATTCTTCCGGAGAGAGCAGGTTTCTCAAATATGTACTTGATTGGATCCATCTTCGAAATCAACAAGGTAGTATGGGTCAACATATACTGTCTTAGTCGGCGAGCAGCCCATGCCAAAGCGCAGCAAGTTTTCTCGAGCAGTGAGTATCTTGTTTCACAGTCGGTAAACTTTTTGCTAAGGTAGTATATTGCCTGCTCTTTTCGACCAGACTCGTCATGTTGCCCCAATACACACCCCATTGAGTTGTCTAATACTGTTAAATACATAATCAAGGGTCTTCCATCAACTGGTGGCATTAAAATTGGAGGTTCTAGCAAATATCTTTTGATTTCATCAAAGGCAGTCTGGCACTCATCATTCCATTCCATCACCTGATCTTTCTTCAACAACTTGAAGATTGGCTCACAGATGGTAGTTAATTGGGAAATAAATCTTGCAATGTAGTTCAATCGTCCCAAGAAACCTCTAACCTCCTTCTCAGTACGGGGAGCTGGCATCTCTCGTATAGCTTTCACTTTTGCAGGATCCACTTCAATACCTTTTCCACTGACAATGAAACCCAGGAGCTTTCCAGATCTAACTCCAAAAGTACACTTGTTTGGATTTAATCTCAACCTGTATTTCTTCAACCTCTCAAACAACTTGTGCAGATGATCAAGATGTTGTTCTTCATTCTGAGACCTGGCTATCATATCATCCACATATACCTCTATCTCATGATGAATCATATCATGAAACAAAGCCACCATAGCACGCTGATATGTTGCCCCTGCATTCTTCAAACCAAATGGCATTACCTTATAGCAAAAGGTGCCCCACTGTGTCACAAATGTAGTCTTCTCCATATCTTCAGGTGCCATCTTGATTTGATTGTAACCAGAGAAACCATCCATAAAAGAGAATACCTTATGCTGAGCAGTGTTGTCTACCAGGATATCAATATGAGGAAGTGGAAAGTCATCTTTAGGGCTAGCCTTGTTCAGATCTCTGTAGTCTACACACATACGTACCTTACCATCTTTCTTAGGAACTGGTACCACATTTGCAACCCACTGAGGATAAGAAGTTACGGCCAAGAACCCTGCATTGAACTGTTTCATTACCTCTGCTTTGATCTTTTCTGACATTTCAGGACGCATACGACGAACCTTCTGCTTCTTTGGACGACAATCTTCTTTCACTGGCAAACGGTGAACCACAATGTCTGTATCCAATCCTGGCATATCTTCATAAGACCAAGCAAAGATCTCCACATAGTCACGTAGCATCTGAATCAACCTGCTCTTGACACTGTCCTCTAAATCAGCCCCTATCTTGACCTCTTTTCTGTTTTCTTCATTTCCCAGATTCACAACTTCGACTGGCTCTTCATGTGGCTGTATAGCTTTCTCTTCTTGTTGTAACAACCTAGCAAGCTCTACAGGTATTTCACAATCGTCCTCGTTTCCGTCTTCAGTTTGATAGATCGGATTCTCGAAATTGTAATTGGCAATAGTAGAACTGTTATCAACTGGATCCAGAGTGGATGAGGATCTGCATTTTAGTGACGTGGGTGTGTGTAAGAACACATAGCTGATAAAGCAAAAATAAAAGAAAAAGAAAGACAAGGAACACAATATTTACGAAAACGAAACGTCCACTGATTTTATTGAATGAAGTATGCAAATGAAATGACAACCCGTAACAAGCACACCATTGTGCCCCGGGTAAGGCACATGGCTTGAAAGTTTTAATTGTTCCAGAAATCATAAATTTAAAAACATAACACAGTAATAGTATTTACTCCTGACTAAAGGAGATAGGGATAACATCTTCAGCTGTCCAATTATTGAGTCCAGCACCCACAGTAGGAAAAATCCATGCCTCCAAGTTGTAGTCTTCATCTTGATCTCCCACAGCATTGATAACCCCTTGATTGGTGATACGAACAGCACGGGCACGACGGACAACCTTCTGGGACTCTGCAGTGAAACCCAAACCAAACTTGTCAGACTTGTATGGAATATCAGGAAGCTGACCCCAAATAGTACAACCACCTTCTTCCACCACAGCTTTTGCATCATTGAGGGAGGCCATTGCCATTGTTGGAGGGTTTCTGATGACCACAGGAACCTTCTTCACAGCAGGAGGAGTCACACAATCCTTAACAGCCCAGGGAACCACTTCAAATGACTGACATGGAGTTTCAATGTATTCACCTTCTACTTCCAGATACTTGAAAGTGTTTACATGGCTGACAAAGTATTCTTCCTCTCCAAAGACAGTAACAGCTTTTCCATTCACCGGATATCTCAACTTTTGATGTAATGTGGAGGTCATAGCACCTGCCCCATGGATCCAGGGACGACCAAGCAGACATGAGTACGAAGGACGAATATCCATCACATAGAATGTAGCGGTAAACACCTGAGAGCCAACCTTGATTGGAAGATCAATTTCCCCATGCACTACTCTTCTAGAACCATCAAAAGCCTTTACCACAATATTACTGGGCTTCAATACCGTATCTTTAGGACTCAGCTTGTTCAGGACTTCCTTAGGCAACACATTCAGAGAGGAACCATTGTCTATCAGCACATGAGACAGGGTAGTGCCCCTGCATTCAATTGAAATATGCAAGGCCCTGTTATGATCCCTCTTGGCAGGGGTCAAGTCAGCATCAGAAAATCCTAACCCGTTGTCATAGGTCAGGTGAGCAACACAATTCTCAAACTGGTCCACAGAAATTGCACTGGGTACATGAGCCATCTTTAGAAACTTGATCAATGACTTGGCATGAGCCTCAGAACATAATAACAGGGAGAGCATAGAAATCTTTGAGGGAGTATGCCCCAGCTGATCAACAATATCATAATCACTCTTGCGAATGATTTTCAATACTTCTTCCATCTGCTTAGAGAGGTCATCAGCAGCTGGCACATCAGTAGATACAGGCTCAATAACAGGACCCTTGCCCCGAGCATCAGTGGTGGAAGTAACAGCAGGAGTAACTGCACTCTTAGAAGCAACTGGAGGAGAGAAGACTCTTCCACTACGAGTGATCTTGCTAGATTCAGCAATATTATCAATGTCAACAGGCATATCAGGTAAAGGCTCCTGCTTGACACCATGGATGTAAACATCAGACCCATAGTGCCAAGGCATAGCTTTGTCAGATGTATAAGAAATAGGACCAGGAGTGGTAATGATCAGAGGAGCTACTCTGTCT
This sequence comes from Lathyrus sativus, assembly GCA_963859935.3. Lineage (NCBI taxonomy): Eukaryota > Viridiplantae > Streptophyta > Magnoliopsida > Fabales > Fabaceae > Lathyrus > Lathyrus sativus. The sequence continues at coordinate 488,748,636 of OZ012741.1, forward strand.
TCAGCGACAACTTTCACAGGACCTTCAGCAGTAATCTTGATTGGGCCCTGATGAGTGATTTTAATGGGACCCTTTGAAGTGATTCTTAGTGGTACTTTGTCAACCATGTCAACCTCTTCAATCTTCTTACCCTGAGTCAGATGATCCACCATACTTTCTACAGATGCTGGTCTTCTTTCAAACACTATAGTATATTTATCCATGAGACGTTGAATCCCATCTCTCAAAATGAAGCAACTATCCGGCTTATAGGTACAATATAGACAATCTTCATGACAACCTGGAAAGATCCCAGCTTGTACTAACCTCTTTTTGATAACAGACAATGGTGTGCTCAACTCCATAACTGAATAGACATGCAGATCTTCATCAATATCTTCATCAATGGCGTTGACAGTCTTCTCGTGATTTGGCATTGGAGCTGTAATCACATTTGGAGTACCTGGTGGATCAAACTCAATTTCTCCAGCATCAATCATATCCTGAATTTTGTTCTTCAAGACCCAGCAGTTATTAGTATCATGTCCTGGACAGTTTGAATGATACGCACATCGTGCATTGGGATTGTACTTGGGAGAGGTAACATTGGGATTCTGAGGAGCCTCCCTCAGGGTAATAAGTTCAGCCTTCAACAAGTGTTGCAATGCCTGAGCCATTGACATGTTGATCTTCGTGAACTGTCTTCTAGCCCTCTGTTGGTTGCCTTGAGGCTGCTCTGTTGTTGCAGGAGTTGGATTTGAAATATGAACTGCACTAACAGACTGATGCCTTCTGTTACGATCAGGCTGACCATACACAGCATTAGATTCTTTCTTCCCAGTGGGAGGCTTCTTTGCAGCACCTGATGAAGAAGTGCCCACTTGGATCTTACCACTCTTGATACCATTCTCTACTCGCTCTCCTGTCATGATCAACTCAGTGAAGCCAGATGATGAGCTTCCAATGAGATGACTGTAAAACGGACCATTCAGCGTACACATGAACATATCAACCAACTCCCTATCAGTCAAAGGGGGTTGAACTCTTCCAGCTAAGTCTCTCCACTTCTGAGCATACTCCTTAAAGCTTTCTTTGGCACCCATAGACATGCTTTGAAGCTGCATGCGAGTGGGGGCTAAGTCAGCATTGTATTGATACTGCTTGTAGAAAGCTTCAGCAAGGTCATTCCAATCTCTGATGTTGACACTCTCCAACTGATAATACCACTCTAGCTGAGCTCCAGATAAACTCTCTTGAAAGAAATGGATCCACAACTTTTCATTAGCAGTGTGGGGTTGCATTCTTCTGACATAAGACCTCAGATGCAATTTGGGACAAGAGACCCCATCATAGACAACAAATGTAGGAACTTTGAACCCAATGGGTATGACCACCCCAGATATCAAGCTCAAATCCTCAAAATCCAGCCCAGATGATTTCTGTAATTCCATAGCATCCATTCTATCCACCAGCATCTTGAATTTGTCTTCGTTAGGCTCATGGTAGTAGTTAGCCTCAGAATCAGAGTCCCCCATAGTGTTGTGGAGACTGCCTCTCTCCTGCTCAGATTCTTCAGATTCATAGTCTTCAACCTGTTCCTTGGTCTTGGCAGGACCTTTGAACCTTCTTCCCATGTTGAGCAACCCAGCAGACCTTCTAGCCTTCTTAGTCTTCTTGGCCAGCAGTGTCTTCAATTCATCCTGCCCCTTGGATAGGTTCAGGATCAGCTCTTGGAACTGTGCATTCTGTGCCTGGAGATCCTTAACTGATTGTTCAAGAGCCATTGCTGAAATAAACAGCGAGGAGATGAGAAACCTGTGCCCAATTATAAACCTGTGATGCAATGATATGGGAATGCATATGCAATGTTTTCAAGGACCGCAGGATTTAAATTTGCTTAAACAAACAAGAAAGTAACTTTTTATTAGTAATAACTTGTTTTGCCTTTTAGGCTTACAAAAAATGAAAACGAAATAAGTACAAAAGATGGGGTTTTAAGTCTCCCATGGACGTTTCCTCTTTGTGTTGAGGTATGAGTTGAGGTTTCGTTCCTCATGAAGTAGCTTTGTTAGCTCTAGGATCCTTGCTTGGCTTGCTTTGTAATGAGCCTCGAAAGTATCCCTTTGCTCTTTCAGTTGGATCCATGATCTCTGCAAGTCTTCCATATCAGTAGGCATGTCTGGGTGAAGGATGGTATAAGCTGTGTCTCCTTCAGCAACAGGTTCCATGGTAACTGGTAGGACGGCAGGATATGGCATCATGAGTGTCTGAGCATGAGATCGTACCCATCTGAGATAAGCCTCCATAGGAATAGTGTCCTTAGGCTCCAGTGTCTTGCTGTCAATCCTGTTTACCTTTCCCCAAGCTCGGATGAATCTCTGACGGTAACCCTGAAGATCATTGTCGTAATCAAACACAATGCCCTGAATCAACATGTCATATGGACCATCGCTCCGGGCGTAACCAAACTGTCGTAAAGCTAGAGATGGGTTGTAGGTGATGCCTCCTCTTATGCCTAGAAGTGGCACATTAGGAAACTCCCCACAACGGTCAATGATGGTGACATTCTCCATAGATCTGGAGCACCAATGGATGTCTGAGTGAGAAAGTGACATGATCCTCTTGGACCATCTGAACCCTTGCTCATTCTTCATTACTGAGCGAGGAAGGTGAGAAATAAACCACCTAGAAAGTAAAGGTATGCAGCACATCAAAGTTCCTCTTGCCCTTGTAGTACGGGTGTGAAGAGAATGTAGGATGTCTCCAAGTAAGGTAGGCACTGGATTGTGACTCAGGAATATGTTGATGGCATGAACGTCTATGAACTGATCAGGATTGGGGAACAACACTAAGCCATAAATCAATAAGGCTAAGATCTCCTCAAAAGCATCGTAGCTCATAGCCTTCAAGAACATTTGAGCTTTATCCACTAATACCTTGGCAAGAATACCTTTAACTCCACTTCTCGTCTCTAGAACAATGTCAGACTTCTTCAGATGTAGAGCTGCAGCAATAACTTCTGGTTTAAGCTCCTTCTCTAAGCCTGTGAATGGCTTCTGATCAAGAACAGGTATACCCAGAAGTTTAGAGAACTCCTCCATGGTTGGAACCAGCTGATAATCAGGAAATGTAAAGCAATGGTGCTTAGGGTCAAAGAACTGAAACAGCACACTCATCATGTCTTCACTGAACCCTGAAGTAACTAGATCCAATAAGTGACCATGTCTCTTGTTGAACTGGGAATGATCAGGCACTAGGGAAACCAACTTCTTGAGCTTAGCAGGTATCCCTACAAAGTTGATCCTGATGGTGTTTCTACGAGCAGAAGCCATGACCTGCAACAAAGAACAAAGATAAATCCTTTGGTCCTTGAAATGGTTAGGGAAAATGATATGCTTATGATGCATGATGATGTCATGATGTCATGCTCAATCACAAACATGTGGCACACACAAACAAGTCACACCATAGCCCTAGGTTTAAAGGCTTGCATGAGGTTCAAAGGCAAGTACCCTCCCCTGAAGTTAGATGGTTCATCCTGTCCTACAAAAGTAACCAGGTTCTAAGGGATCTCAATATCATTGATCCTTCACAAGGGTGGTTGTTCAGAAGGCAACTTACTTGCCAACCAAAACCCTCCAAGTTTAAGATCTCAATGAGCGTAGTATCGAGTGTCAACCAACTTCAGTCTGCACCAAAGCCGGTTACCTCACTACTTTCTAAAGGCCAAGATGAGTTAACTAGGGTTCTAAAAGTCAGTTAGTGCATTGACAACATATGGCAGCCTCAATATTATCCTCAACTTGACTTAAGGAATATAAGCACCAACCAAGAAGTCGCACTAACTATGGCCACCAGATCAACCGTATCGATATACGTCGTACAGTTTCCTTGGTCTATTGCCATTTACCTAAGGTACACTAGATCCGGGTTAGGACCTTTCACACATAAGAGCACCCCAACAATATAATAATAAAGCAAACAAAGCAAACAATTTAAAGTGATCTTAATTCCTAAGGGTACCCCTCTTAAATAAATCCCCAGCAGAGTCGCCAGTTCTGTAACACGGTGGGAGAACTGACTTTAAACAATGTTGCGGATAGCAAGAGTCGCCACCGACTTTTATTTTATCCATAAGGAAAGGTTATAAAAGAACAGGAAAGACCTTAGAGAATATTTTGGGTCCGGGGGGTAGGTTATGAAAAGGGAAGGTGTTAGCACCCTTTTCATCCATGGTTATCCATGGGCTCTTAGGTACTTAAGCTCACTTTTGAATTGTTTTGAAAGTGTAGTGTGTGAATAGCAAAAAATTTCAGAATAGTTTAATAATAATCCGTGTATGGATGTGAAAAAAACTTGTTTGAAAATTTTGTTGGAAATTTGTTTAAGTGTGGAAAAGTTTTGAAGTGAGCAAGTATCTAGGAGTAGCCTACCCTAATGTTTTAAGGTCTTTCTTATTCTTTATCCTTTCCTTAGTAAGACTATCCCTACTATAATGGAGTAGGTAGTCCTTACTTTGGATGTTAAGGGACATGTGAGGGACAATTGGATTTTTGAAGGCCATTGTGGGGTGTAATAAGCAAACTGGAGGGACTATCATCATTTTTCGAAAGGGACTCGATTCGTAAAGGCAACCATAAGGGACTTTGATGATTTTTCTATTTGAGGGACTTGCTTTATACACCCCACTTAACCATTATTCGTAGGCAACTTGAGGGATATCCTTAGGAAGTGAGACGGCGATTAAAATCGACTTACGTGTGTGACGTGTTTATTTTAATTATCTTTATTTAAAAGTGATCTAAATTTATTTTAATATTACATACATGTTGTTACACTCCCTAATTACTAACTATAATAATAATTAAATAATTAAACAACTTTACATCCAAGAAACAATTACAAAATAATAAGCAAAATAATTAAATAGCAAAGATAAATAAAATATAAATAAGCAATAAATAATAAAGGGGGTTAATTCTAAGTTTACTCGGCAAGACATCGCATCTTGTGCCTACGTATCCTTACGGGAGTGGAATCAGAGTAATCGTAGTTCCCCTCAAAAGGGAGGTTAGAGACTTCTTGACTGTGGTCAAGGTCTCACGGGGAATAAACGCATCTTAAGGACACGCTTACGTGGAGTGTAGGAACTCCAAATCTCTACGTTGAAATGTTAAGTTGTAATTAGGGTTAAATTAGGGATTCCACGGCGGGAAACCCTAAAATGAGCGCGGCGGCTCTTTGACCTAATGCTAAGGGTAAAATTGTAATTTTGCCTGCGGCGAGGCATTTGTGAAAATTAGGGTTTGTAGTTTGTAGTTTTGAGGATTTGAAATTGAATGTGTGAAGTTTTACGGACTATTGGCGCGGCGGTCAAACAGTTAGACCTAACCTTCGGATGTGTGCAATGTGACAGAAATAATAGTAAACGCGTGAGATAATTGAATCATGCAAACAGAGAGATAATGTCATAATTTAAACCATGCAAGCAGAAATTTAAAGGCAGAATTTAAAGAGCGATTGTTAAGTTCGCGAGGTTACATGAGAGGAGCAGATACAATATGATAATGAAATTTGAATTGAACAATAATAAAATAAAATAAATAACGGTTCTAGTTATTATTTTTAAAAAAAAGATTTTAGTTATTATTTTAAATTTATCTAAAAAAAAGTTTTTCTTAAAAATAATAGGTTTTCATATTAATTTGGAAAAGATGTTAATGTTATTTATTTTAAAAAACAGATTTTTATATTATAACAAATTTTAATAAATTAATGATAACAATAATAATAATAATGGTAATAATAATGATAATAATGATAATAATAATAAATAATGATAATAATAATAATAATAATAATAATAATAATAATAATAATAATAATAATAATAATAATAAAGCAATAATGAATTTTAAATATGCCAAATAACCCAACAATGTTGCTAACGCAGAAATGCGCTCATCGCAACCAGATCTAAATCGGACGAAACAAAATTTATCGCAAAGAAAAAGAAATTAAGCAAAAAATAGTATTATTGCTCACACAAAAATGCGATCATCGCAACCAGATCGAACTAACACAAATGTCACGCGTCATGCACACAAATGTGCAAACATCGTATCGACATAATTCGATCAAAAATCTTATATATATATATATAAACTCTAACAATTTGAAAATTATATATATATAAACGTAACAGTAATAGATAAAGAAAAAGAAATAACGGTAATAGATGAAGAAAAAGAAATAACGGTAAAAGATGAAGAAAAAGAAACAACAGTAATAGATGAAGGAAAAGAAATAACGGTAAACGATGAAGAAAAAGAAACAATAGTAATGGATGAAGAAGAAAACTAAATAACGGCAAACGGCACTCACTCCTCTTAGGGTTTTTTCATTCTCTCCCTTTTTTCCAACAAGGCAACACATGTATATATAGGGAACAAATTAGGGTTAACACCAAATTGTCAATAATGTCCCTAAAGCCCATTTTAAAGCCCAAACTAAATAATTAGTTAAGAAAAAATAAAATTTAAATAATTTAAAATAATTAAAATAAACTTAAAATAAAAACTAATAATCCTATTGATTCCTAAAATAAAAAATATTATAAAAAGAACAAAATTTTTTTCAATATTTTTATTTTATGATTTTTTGGATATTTTTATGAATAATTTAGAAAAAAGTGAAAAAAATAATATTTTAAAAAATGATTTAATTAAAATACGAAAATAATAGTTAAATAATAATAAAAAACTATTTTTATTATTTTTTTAATGAAAGATAGAAAAATTTAGAGTAAAAATAATAAAAAACAAAAAAAATGACAAAGGTGGGATTCGAACTCTCAACCTCTCACACTCATAACTCCTTACACATGTCCTCCTGCCAATTGTGCCATTTTTACTTTTTAGAAAAAAAATGCATGCCATATGATATTTACCTGCAAAAAGTCAAACGACTACACAAATTTGTTAGTAATTGATTAAATGCAATGAAATGCGACGACAAATCTTAGGGCAAAATTTGGGGTATTACAGTTATTATGATAATATTTCTCACCCAACCTCTCTTTGATGTTGGCAAAAAAAAAAAAATCATGAAGTTTGACTTTGGTTTGACCACAGTTGACCTCAGTTTGACCTTTTAACTGCATTGACTGCTTTTGACTTATCTGATCATCTGACTGAGCAAACTTTTGAGAAAAGTCTTGAAACTTGACATGGGGGTTCTTATACACATATAAGATGTTATGAAGCTCACTTGAAGTCTTGGAAGTCCATTTAGCCTGATTAAAGTCAAAACCCTAGTTTTGGATGCACTGCTTAGGAGGTGCATTGTCTGAGGGAATTGTCAACTCTTCTGACCAATTGTGAATTTTGTGAACCTTGTGAACCTTCTTGGAACACAAAGTCTTGTATTGTGAGGGCAAATTTTGGGGTGCAACACTATCAGGTTACCTATTGAATTTCCCTCCCTCATTTGTGAGATCATCCTGAATCAACATCCTGGAATTCTAAACTCAAGTGATGTTGTCAGCAAGAGGGAGCCTGAACTGTCACTTCACTTCAAACTGTTTGAAGGAAGACATGTCCCAGATATGATGTTTACATCTGTTGAGACAGTTAAGATCTCCAAAAGAATGATGATTGCAGAATTGAAGGACACCTGTAAGAGTTAGGAGAAACCATCAGTACAGCTACTGCCAGAAAAATCAAGCTAGAAGCTCTTATCCAAAGACTTGAAAGAAATGGAGATAATAATGGAGTTGTGTCAGAAGAAGAGGCTGATGACAGTGGTGAGAATGTCCCAACCAATGTCAATAACATTGGTTCCAGTTCTTCCTCTGAAGAAGAAGGTTGATGTGGTGATAACCTGACTGTGTGGCTCAGACTGCTGGCTACTGAGTTGATAAGGAAGAGGTGCTACTGTTTTTTTGTTTTGTTTCAGTTAGACTTCCTTAAAATGTGGTTGACAACTTGAATTTATAATGCTCCCCAAAAAGCAGTTTGTTGAAATGTAACCCCTAACAATTGTAATGGTACCTATGATGATCTATGTTATTTGGATCTTAATTTATGGCTAAAAAGGGGGAGAGAATAATAGAGAGCTGCAGGTACAACAGATATTCCAGAACAGGTGCAGGTGATATGCAGAATAGTGAAGAACAGGTGGATAGCTTGAAGAGCATATGTGCTAGCATATGTGTGAATTCCTATGGCATTAGACTGTTTGGTTGATTATGTATGTTGCTAACAATGTGGACAATGGGTAATCCTAGAAGGTATTTAGGAGTGTGTGTGTCTGCATGACTGCATGATAGTAGCAGAGAGTCTTGTGCAACACTTCAGGGGGAGAACACCAGAGTGATACTCAAATAGATGTGACATCTGGAGTGATAACTACCAGATGGTTAACAGAGTGAGCTAACAGTAAAGAGCTAACTGTAAGGACTTAGAGTGGCTTGAGCTAGGAACTAGCTGCATGACAGGACACATCATAAGTCTTCTGCTGTGTGTAAACTCTGATATGTTAACAGGTTGTTTTAGCCAAAAATTTGCCAAAGGGGGAGTTTGTAAGTGCTCTTGTTTGGCTGCATTTAGTGGAAAAACTTAGTGTGTGCTTGTATGTCATACTAAATGTTAGGACATACTTAATGATGTGTGTGCAGGGTAAGTTAACTATAAGTTAACTTAGTTAAGCTGAATGTCATACAAAATGTCATAACATTGAACGTATGATATCCAGCGGGCGAGGTTGTTTTTCTGGTATCTATAAACTAGGAAACAAAATAAATGCTTAAGTTGGATATCAGGAGACTTTCTAGAAGCCCTAGGCGAACTAGAAGATCCCTTAATTAAGTGGCAAGTGTGAAAATCTTTGAGAATAGGTTTTGATATGGATAAAACCTAATTAATGCACCAAGGCCCAAAAGGACTGACATCTGCTATAAAGATCAGAAGATGCAATCTTGAATAGCAGCACTTGACAGAAGAAGAATATAGAGTGCAGATTGCAGAGTCCTTGTAAGTGAAGAAGGCTAGTCTTCACGTGTGAATTCTGTCTAGGAATACTTGTAATCCAAGCAATTGTCTGGTGAATGATTTGCATTAGATAGGTAGATTCTAGGTTGTGTCTCACTCGAAGCTTTGAAGCAAGAGTGTGTGAGTTCCTTGATCAAAGCTGTGAAGCAAGATCAAGGTGTGTATGAAGTGTCTCTTCATATTGTCTTCTGTAATTGTTTAATGTCACTGTTGTGTGATTGAGGGGGTGAGTGGGTATACTCAGGTTTAGAGTGTCTCTAGGTTGAAGTGTCATTGGGTAGAGATTAAGTGAGGAGTGTAAACTGGAGGTTTAACTCTAAATTGATTCTACTAATAGTGAATTTCCTCCTTGGCTTGGTAGCCCCCAGATGTAAGTGTTGTTGACACTGAACTAGGTAAACAATTGTTGTGTTATTTATTGCTTTTATTATTGCTGAGTATTAGCTGTTAAATAGCAGATGTCACAGTGGATGTTATAACCTTGGGAATAACATACATCGTGTGCTTGCCAGAATTTTCAGTTTTCCCCAGTATAAGTCCAATCGTACTTAGCGCCCCCGGTTATCCCCAACGGAGTTTCCTTGTGGTTGTTTGGCGGTGATGTCAGACGTTTCATCCCCAATCAGAGTTGGCAGTTTATTTCTGCAGTTGGCAAATTTCTGGGTTCTTTGGTATTCAACCGTCTTTTACCTCGATTGTCTAAAAGTCGTTCGCTTTTCACCCAGTCAGGTCCAAGTCGTTTGAATAGGGGCAGTTGTAGCACCCCAAAATTTTCCCTTCCGTTTTTGTACCTTGCTTTGGTTTCTTTGCATTTTGCATTTTGCATTTTTGCATATCATAGCATTTTTCCTCGAGGCATGGGATCAGTGTATTCCTGTGACTCAAGTTCATTTCGCTGCAAAGAACTGAACAAAAAACAGCGAGCATCAAAGGCTCGGGCATTTATTTTTTCAGGCGACCAATTTTATTTTATTTTGCAGGAGAACAGCAGTTCAGAAATCAGCACTCAGGCTCATGTCAAGCATTTTCACAGTGATAACGTTCAAAAATGAGGTTCATAAGCTAAACAGAGCTCAAAACAGTTGAAAACGGGCAAACGGGCAGGTTTTCCTCCAAAAGGCGCCAAAATTCAAAATTTGAAGGTGTTAATCGGTTAACCTATATGGTTAATCGATTAACCAAAGGAAAATTAGCCCAGATTTGGATTTTTAACAGTGTTAATCGGTTAACGCATATGGTTAGCCGGTTAACCATAGCAGATTTTGCCCTGTACGTGAATTTGCAAGCCAATTGCACTTGGGATCCAATTTTGATCACCTTGGAATTCAAATTTTCACTTGGGAAGGATCTAGAACATCTTTAAATTTCATATTTCCCTCCAAAAACCCATTCCATATTCCAAACCTTGATTTCCAATCCAAATTCCCAAACCTAGCTTTGGATCCAAACCAAGAGAGTACTTAAGTGATTTACTCCAAACCAAATAATCCAATTTCTCATTTCTCACATTCATTTTTCAGAATTGATCAGAATTCTCTCAAATTCTCTCAACTTCTCCATTTCCAAAACCCACACTCAAAGCTCTTTTTCATTGGAATTCTTGATTCTTCATTGGAATCAATGGATTCTTGAGTATAAACCTCCATTTACCATCATCATTGGATCAATTTTCATCATCAATTTTTGTGCAAGCTTGGATCTAAATTTGGAGTTGGATCTAGAAGTGATTATTGAAGCTTTTTGACTCAAATTTGGTGGATCTTCATTCCTCTTGCAACAATTATTGTGGATCTTGAAGTTTTCCGAATTTCTAGCATTGGATCTGCTCAAATTCAGTTGATCAACACTTATCGAAGCAAATCTCCGCTTTGAAGGTTGGAATTCTCGATCTGATTTAATTTTTGAGCTTATCATGTTAATCTTCATATTCGATTGAATTTTGGTTGATTTGGATTCGTTCGAATTGTGATATTGTTGTGTAATTGTGCATCCATGTTGTTGGATCTCTGTTTTCTATTGTTAATTTCGTGCTTAATTGATAAGTTGATCTGTTGGAATCTTGGATAAGTTGTTTTGGTGCTAGAAGTGATTTTCTGCTACTGTTTTTGGCTTCTGGTACAGTGTTAACCAGTTAACGTATATGGTTAACCAATTCAAATATTCAAATTTTTTCAAAGTTTTCAGGGTGTTAACCGGTTAACGCCTGGTGTTAACTGATTAACACCTTCGAATTTCCAGATTTTCACATGTTTTACACAGGTTAACCAATTAACAGTATGTGTTAACCGATTAACATTGTGCCAGAATGTCATATTTGCTGTTTTGCTTGCTTGTTCGCATACCGTTTCGATTTGAATCATCATAGATCAGTGTAATGCATTAGGATTGAAATGTTATGGATATTTGTCACTGTTTGTGGTTGGTTAATCATGATTTTGTTGACATGTGTGTTCATCTTCCATTTGTTTACATGCTTGTGTATGTGGTTCGAAGTGAGCATTTGTTTGCATGTTTATTTGCTTTCATCTTTTGTTTTTCTCCCCACATTTGCATCATTTTTGCATCGCTGTTGAGGTCGAGACGCGCTTGTGGCGGCTGCTGCCCCACACATTTTTCCTCCCTCCCACCATTCTAAGTATGCATTTTCATGTTTGCATTTTCTACTTGTGATTGATCCTTCCTTTGTTCTTCTTGTGCTTTTTGCCATGATCCCCATAGGATTCCTAGTCCCTCCGTTTAGGATGGGAGTAGGAGAGACATTAGGTGTTCAATCCAAGCATGCTAACATTAGGATAGATGTTCCCCCTTTTCATCCAAACTTTAGGACCACTTTGCATGACAACGTTAGGGCCGAGTTTCCCTTAGACCTTCTGTGCGTCTCTCTTCTGATCTCAAAACAATTCTAATTCATCTAATAAAGGTGATAAACATTGCGCGCTACGAGCCTTAAGCTACATGGGGAATGATGAGTGAGGGGTCTCCTCTCGCTTATCTAGAGTGTTTAGTATACATCCCGTTTGGGGGCGATATACGACGCATTCGCCTCCATGTCATAGTATTTAGTGCAACGTGAATCACAAACCGAATTAATTCACTTCACTAAAAAACACAAAAACAAAATTCAAACCTTTTTCCTTCGGGATTAATCAGAAACCTTTTTCAGAAAAGAGTGTTGTTAAGCTTCGGCTCTACCGCAAACAGGCTTTGTCCCTAACTGCTGGAACGGAGGTTTAACCCTACTCGGTTAAAACACTTAATCAACCTGTGGTTTCGTGTCCGCCTGAACTACGTTTGCTCTGATCTTTCATACCAGATGAAAGTACGTAGGCACAAGACGCGATGTCTTGGCGAGCAACGTTTCCCCTTTTCGTCCGTAGTTAGCCGAACTACGTTGACTCTGACTTTCCCATTGCACGAGGGAATACGTAGGCACAGAGCGGTGATGCTCTGCCGAGTCTCTTTTCTTTTCTTTTTGTCCTGAAGCCTGTAACGTAGATAGTTTAAACACACCCTTAGATAGACAACAAGCGTGGATCCCGTCGAGTACGACGGACGTGAGGGGTGTTAATACCTTCCCCTTGCGTAACCGACTCCCGAATCCAGGACTTGGTTGCGATGACCCCGTCTTTTCCCTTTCGTCAGGTTTTTCCGATCGTTTCCTTTCCCTCTCTTTGGGATAAATAACGAAAGGTGACGACTCTTCTATTTTCCGCCTGGTGTTTTTCGCAGTTGCAACACCTATCAACTCCATTGAATAGAGCATTCAAGGCTTTAGAATTTCGAAGAGACGGTTCATCCTTTTCTTTATACCATTCTTCTTCAGGTTTAAACTCATAAGTCTTCTTTCCATTTTTGCCCAGAACAACAGGATGTTCCCATCCTCTTATTCCAAGATTTGCTATCCATAGACTTCGCAAAAGCCACTGTTGTACCCCAAAATTTTCCCTTGGATTCATTGATCCTTTACATATCATCTTAGGTCAATCATTTGTGCATAGCTAATCTTTTTAACCGGCTTTGTTTGTTTTGCTTTGTGAAGTTAGGTTTGTTGCTGAAAGTTCAGGAAGTAATGATGGTTTATGTGTACTTTTTATCTCCTACAGGTTGTGCTGAATTATTGTGGAACCACATACCCTTGTTCTCATAACCCTCTAATCAATACAAGGATAATTTTTCTCAAGGTTTCTCATAGGCTTTTCCTATAGAGAAGTAGAATTTTCTGCCTTTTGGTCCCAAGGATAGTCATTTGAAAATTAGTTGGATTTTTGAAGTACGTTATATTACAAGTGACATGTTCATTGTCAAAGGTTCGCAGGGAAAAGTTTGTATTTATTCGTTAAGTTGGATTGTTAGTTGCCAATTGGAAGGTTTGGATTTTGAACCATATGATTAGAAGCGGTAAATTTGAATGGAAAATCAAAATTCATGTTCTTTATAAAGTTCAAGTTGATTCGCTATGTTTTTAGTTTCAAGTCTAAATTCAAGATTCACGTTCAAATGTCATCAAGTCAGTAGGCGTTCATTTTGCTTTAGATTGTGGTTTATGTGTCAAGCAGTTCACTCAAGTGCAAAATTGCTCCAAACAGTGATGTTATTCAAGTTCAAAAATTCTTGCAGTAAAGCTTCTGCCATTATGGAAGGTGTAATAATGTTAATGGTGGTATATTAGTAGGGATTGAGACATTGGAACCTATGAGCAGGGATCCAAGTTTGCTTTATTAAGTTTTGTGTTATCTTTACTTTATAGTACATGTTGATATAGGCAATTATAAAGGCTGGTGCTAAAATATTACCGTGGATAATGAAGTAACGAGAGAGCAATAATCGTAATAAAGTGAGAGCATAGGATTTTGGTTTTGATATTACACATGATGTTTTCGATATCACGGAGCTGATGGCAGAAAAACCACTGTAACTATTATTCTGGACCAATCTCCGTTTGCAACCAAGAATTCCAAAGTCACTAATTCAAATCCAAAGAACAAAATTACAGGAACAATGTCAATAAAAATGATGCTGCTAATACACCACTAAAATTTCCTGGATCTAAATTGGAATATGCCACCTATCCAAATTTCTTTTCTTCTCCAAATTCTTGCCACATAGCAATAATAGTTTGTCTAAAACAAAACAAAAAACAGAGTATTCCATCTGTAATCCTCGAAAGTTCCGATTGCATAGCTTCATCATGACAATTCACGACCAACTTCATCCTTAAAGGAGTCCTGCGAGCTACCTGTCATGAAATTTCCGTCAAATCCCCTAACCTACCCTTCAAGACATCAGCTCATAAATAACTAGAGAATTATGGGAAGAGTTTCGTATTCGGCCGAAATGCGTCAAGACAGTGAAAATGCCAAAGCCAATAAGTAGATTGCCAGAAGAATCATGTTAGATGCACGACGGAGTGTGTTTGTTGGTGATTGGTAGTGGCAACCGGAGAAACTGCAGAAGCTATTTGGTCAAACAAGGAAGGTGCAGAAACAGATGAATATAGGATGAAGAGAGGATTCAGAGGTACCTGCAGTTATACGACACCCATGTCAACTTTCTTACAGTAACAATCAAGACAAAATCAAAAATTTATGATTCAACAAAATAACACAGACATACGCTTCCAAAACACAGTAAAGCATGTCTCCAACAAAATCGATAAAAATGGAAATTCATTTAATCTCTGCAGCAAGCAATTTGAAAAGGTGCCGACACAGAATCACATAACAATCTGTCATTTATATCACGATATCAAGCATGATTGGGAAAGGAATGGAAGGAAATCAAGCATTGAAATAAGAAAATTAAGAGCTTTTAAAATTGATGTCATCAATTCAATAGTTAGATCCCTATAAAGACCGTATCACAGTGAACAGAAGAAAAAAATATACCAGTTGTGTGAACACAAACGACACGTAAAAAATATACAGTATCATTTCCACACAAGCACAAAACAAAAGAGGAAACTAAGACTTATCTCTTGAGAATGGTCGACCTCGGCGATTCGCCATTCGCGTCGAAAACTCCGAAGATCCTTCAAGTCGTCACCGACCATCCATCTTCAAAGACCCAAATCGAAGCATCTCCTTCACAAACCCCATTTTAGTAAGTTTTTTTCTACCAATTATTTAAGTCTTTGAGTTTTGTTGGTTGTTTACAGGTTTCAGATTTAAGATTAAAGAGAGGAAAACGAAGAAGAGGCAGAAGGCGAAGAAAGGAAAAGAGGAGAGGAAAAAGAAGGAAGGGTTAATGGAGAAGTGAAGAAGAAGGAGACGAGAGAGAAAGGAAGAACAAGGAGGAGGAAAAGAAGTGAAGATGGAAGAAGAACAAGGAAGCGGAAAGGCGAAGGAAATAGAAGAAGAAGAAAACGAAGAGAGAGAGAGAGAGAGAGAGAGAGAGAGAGAGAGAGAGAGAGAGAGAGAGAGAGAGAGAGAGAGAGAGAGAGAGAGAGAGAGAGAGAGAGAGAGAGAGAGAGAGAGAGAGAGAGAGAGAGAGAGAGAGAGAGAGAGAGAGAGAGAGAAGAAGAAGAAGAGAAAGCGCAGAGAAATGAAGAGGAATTGAGGGGCGGTCGTTTGGAATTAGGGTTCAGATGGGTGAGGTTCAGTAGGATTAGGTTCAGAGGGTTGTGGTTTAGATGGTTGTGGTTCAGATGGTTGTGATAGGTGTTGAGATGTTTGTGGTTGTGGTTGAGGAGAGGGAACAGAGTCATGAACATTTTCAGATGAAATGTGTTCAGAAGTGGTGTGTTGAGGAGAGGGAGTAGGAATAGGGTCATAGGGAGGAGGAGGTTGAAATGTTGGAATTTCTGTTACTGTTTCCAGAATTGGAGATAAACCAGCAGAAGAATTACCTGACTTCTTGAAACGTTTAGCCTTCCCAGAAGAGTCTTCTTCAGAGGATTTCCTCTTAGTGCGTGTAGAACCTTCTTTTGAAACCTTTCTCTTCTTACGTCTCTTCTTCTCGATCACTTCTGGAGCAGGTTCAGATGCTCATTTTATCATATCAGGTGGCATGGGAGTGCCATCTTCCAGACAAGAAGCAATGTAATGAAGCAGAGCTTCCTTGGGCTCCTCTGCAGTAAACAGTGGAAAGTCATCCACTGGGACTCTTCTTCTGCGTACTTCAGCTGAGTT
This sequence comes from Lathyrus sativus, assembly GCA_963859935.3. Lineage (NCBI taxonomy): Eukaryota > Viridiplantae > Streptophyta > Magnoliopsida > Fabales > Fabaceae > Lathyrus > Lathyrus sativus. Next base: position 488,764,792 of record OZ012741.1, read on the forward strand.
TACCTTAACTGGATCAGAAGAAAGTTGTTCCACCAACTTCATCCTTTGAAGGTTTTTGCCATCTAGAGGCTTCCCAAGTATTGGAACTAATTCTTCTGTCAGACCAACCTCAGTCAGATGAGCTACCAAGCCATTCTTAGTGAGTACATCAGAGGTCAATCTTCCCATGGGGATCCAATCCCTGATCTTCTGATGTTTGGTTTTAATAACTTCTCTGGACAAGTTCACATGGTTCCACAGATGAGTAAACAACAGATGTGGCAAATCCACCTTGATGTTCTTTCCCAAACATTACATAAAATACAATTGCTCTGTATTGATGTAGTCTAGAGAATTAGATGCTTTTCTATGGTGAATACAACCCAGAAAGATCTTTGCCCAGATCTTGTAGTGTGTCTTTAGATCCTTGATCTTGCTTGAAGGCATCCCAGAAGTAAAAACTTCTTTGTAGACTTCATCCATGTCTACACGTCCTGCAGGGATGTTCCCAATACCTCTTTCTTCTTCATACCCAATCAGTTTACGAATCATATCTTCGGTAATTATGATTTATTTTCCCAAAACAGATGAATATATGAATTTAGGGAAAACCTTTGCATGTATCCAGAATTCCTTAACCAAGTGAGGAAAGACTGGACCAATCAATCTATCAAAGTACTTCACCCATCCTTGAGAAGATACAGTTGGACGAAGATCAAAATCGTTCTTCGCAATATATTCAAAATCCATCATAAACTCGCAAAGAACTTCTAATTTCTCAACCGGTGTAAGAAGAGTTCTCTCTGGTTCTTTGTATGGACCAATACCCATTTCTGATGTTGATACCCCAGCCATTGTTGAAGCTAACTTTTGAGACGAAGATGATGAAGTTGCCATAGCAGAACTTGTGAGATGAACTGATCTTCTTTTAGGTTTAGAAGAGAAGAGAAAACAATGAAGAAGGCTAAAATGCATAAAAAGGTTTGTGATAGAATGAACATGTGAGAAGTGTGAGATCGTGGAATATATAGAGATAAAATTAGGCACAAAAACACAACCAACACTTAGCAGTTAATCACATTAATTTAAAAATAAAAATAATTATTTCAAGCATTTAATGAGATTTGACAAAAGTGGGGGAAAAACGAGAATTGAAATAATTCAAACAGTACCTCAAACGGCGCCTCACTTTGTACACTCCACCTTTGCAGATTTCATGTGACACGTGTTTGATATTTAAGTGTCTCTGAAACTCTTTAGGAAATGAAACGTTAGCTAGCGTTCAGATCCTCTGAAGCTTGTTAGTTCAGAGTTTCACAAAATAAATAAGGTAACAAAAGAAATTAAAAATGCAACACTTCAGAGTATAGACATTAATCATTTTTCATCTGAATAAATTTGCTTCTGAATAATAATTTTATTCTGGACAAAAATCCATACTAATATTCTTCAGGATAAATTTAAATCTATCTTCAGCAAGGGGTTTTGTAAAGATATCAGCCCATTGATGGTCTGTATCAACAAAATTTAAACTTAAAATTCCCTTATGAATATAGTCTCGGATGAAATGATGTTTAACTTCTATATGCTTTGCCTTAGAATGTAAAATAGTATTTTTAGATGGGCAAATAGCAGAAGTATTATCACAAAAGATAGAAATGTTACTCTCATATATCTGATAGTCTTCTAGCTGACTCTTCATCCATAGCATCTGTATACTACAACCAACAGTAGCAATATATTATGCTTCTGTAGTTGAGAGTGCTATAGTGGGTTGCTCTTGTTGTACCATGAGATCAAATTACCTCCCAGAAATTGACAGCTTCCAGAAGTACTTTTACGTTCAACTCTGTCTCCAGCATAATCAGCATCACAGAAGCCAACTAATTTAAATTCATCAGATCTTCTATAACACAAACCCACGTTAGTAGTACCTTTCAGATACCTCAGAATTCTCTTAACAACTGTTAAGTGAGATTCTCTAGGATCTGATTGGAATCTAGCACAAAAACAAACGCTGAAAAGAATATCAGGCCTAGAAGCAGTCAAATACAGAAGAGAGACAATCATACCTCTGTACAGCTTCTGATCTACCTTTTTACTTACCTCTTCTTTTCCTAGAGTGCTAGTTGGATGCATTGGAGTCTTAGCTGACTTACTCTCTGTCATGTTGAACTTCTTCAGAAGCTCCTTCACATACTTTGTCTGATTTATATAGGTGCCTTATGGAGTTTGATTGACTTGAATTCCGAGAAAGAATCTGAGTTCTCCCATCATGCTCATTTCAAATTCTGCCTGCATAGACTCAGCAAACTCCTTTCCAAGTGTAATATTTGTTGTTCCAAAAATAATATCATCTACATAAATTTGACAGATTAAAATGTCTTTCTTAATTGATTTACAGAAAAGAGTAGTATCAACCTTTCCTCTGATAAAATTATTTTCCAGAAGAAAATTACTCAGCCTTTCATACCAAGCTCTGGGAGCTTGTTTTAAGCCATAGAGTGATTTCTTTAATTTAAAAACATGTTCTGGAAAATTTTCATTTTCAAATCCAGGAGGTTGATGAACATAAACTTCTTCTTCAATTAAGCCATTTAAGAAAGCACTTTTAACATCCATCTGATACAGAGTGATGTTATTCTGTGTAGCAAAAGAAATAAGTAAGCGTATAGATTCTAACCTTGCCACAAGAGCATATGTCTCTGTGTAATCAATACCTTCTTGCTGACTGTAGCCTTGAGCAACCAGTCTAGCCTTGTTTCTGATGACTTCTCCTTGCTCATTTAGCTTGTTTCTGTAAACCCATTTCATTTTAATAATATTAAATCCTTTTGGTCTTGGAACCAAATCCCAAACATCATTCCTTGTGAATTGATTTAGCTCCTCTTGCATAGCAAGTATCCAATCATTGTCTTGCAGAGCTTCATCCACAGAGGTAGGTTCAATAATTGACACAAAACCAAACAATGATGTTCCAGATGATTTGAGAAAGGATCTTGTTCTGATTGGATCATCCTTCTTTCCAATAATAATTTCCTCTGGGTGAGAAGCTTTGATTCTGGAGGATCCTTTCAGAGTGGGTTCTTCAGAAATGGTTAAATTGTCCAGATGAGCAGCCAATGGAGTAGCATATGGCGTTGCTTCTTGTTCTTTAGCTGGAAATGTGTTTGCTTCTGGTTCTTTAGAGTATGTGAGAAGAACTTCTCTATCTGCAAAAATTTCAGACTGCTTTGGCTTTTGATTGCCAAGCTTATCATCAAATCTAACATAAATTGATTCTTCCACAATCTATGTTTCAGTATTGTATACTCTGTAGCCTTTTGAGCGTTCAGAATATCCAAGCATAAAACACTTCTGTGCTTTAGAGTCAAACTTATTCAGATTATCCTTAGTATTCAAAATAAAACAAACACATCCAAAAGGATGGAAATAAGAAATGTTGGGCTTTCTATTCCTCCACAATTCATAAGGAGTCTTTTCCAGAAGAGGTCTTACAGACACTCTGTTATGAATATAACACGTTGTATTAATTGCTTCTGCCCAAAAGTGTTTAGCCATATTAGTCTCATTGATCATGGTTCTGGCCATTTCTTGCAATGTTCTATTCTTTCATTCTACAACTCCATTCTGTTGAGGAGTTCTAGGACAAGAGAAATCATGTGCAATGCCATTTTCTTTAAAATATTTTTCAAAATATTTATTTTCAAATTCACCACCATGATCACTTCTGACCTTGACAATATTAAAATTCTTTTCATTTTGAATTTGATTGCAGAAGTCAAAGAATACAGAGTGTGACTCATCCTTGTGTTTTAGGAATTTTACCCATGTCCATCTGCTGTAGTCATCAACTATGACTAATCCATACTTCTTACCTCTGATGGATGCAGTTTTCACTGGTCCAAACAGATCAATATGAAGTAGCTCTAACGGTCTAGAGGTATAAACAACATTTTTAGATTTGAAAGAAGATTTTGAAACTTTTCCTTTCTGACATGCTTCACAAAGAGCATTTGAGTTGAACTTCAACTTAGGAAGTCCTCTGACCAAATTGAGCTTGTTAATCTGAGATATACGTCTCATGCTAACATGACCCAATCTTCTATGTCAGACCCATTGCTCATCATTAACATACATAAGGCATTTAACATTTTGATTTTTCAGTTTTGAAAGATTTATCTTATAAATGTTGTTCTTCCTTTTCCCATTAAAGAGGATTGAACCATCTTTCTGACTGACAACTGTTGCACCCCAAAATTTGACCAACTTTTGTTTACCTAGCTTGTGTTTCACTTCATTCACATTAGCATTATCATTTGCATTTCATTGACATGTATGTAGGAGATCAAGAGGTATGATTACCAATCATGAGCTACACAAGACTTTGAAGCTAGCCAAGAAGGTTGTTCAAGTGCTCAAGGGTAGATATCTTTGTCAGAGAAGTCAAAAGATTCTCAGAGAGAGTGGTTGAAACCAAGTGTGTAGGCCTCCTAACTTGAAAGTTGTGGGAAGACCTCAGATGATTCTGAAGCTATAAAGTGGACTTGAAGCCTTGAGAGAGCTTATGAGATGTCTTGAAAGCCATCATGAAGCCTAGACAGGTCATGGTGCAAGTTTAAGAAGACTCAGCCATGGGTGGTGTAATTAGGGTTTGACTGGGTCAACCCTAGGTCAACTGATGATTTGGAGAGGGTTGAGACCTAATTCAAGAGCCATGTGATCATGGATTGATGCATTGAGATGCTATAAGGATGATTCCAAGGTCAACTCATCATTATTGAAGAGTTTGAGAAGTTTCAAGCTAGGGTTTCTAAGGCTTGATAGTGTAAAATCCCCTAGTTTGACCCCTATCTTCAAGGCAGTTTAGCTCAAGATGTAATTGTCATCTCATCTTTCCCCCAACATGAATGTTGTAGAGCTTGTTCTTAGCTTTAATTTGAGTACTAGAAGTCCTTGATAGGATTTGTAGAACTCAAGTTATGGCTTTGACAAGTTACAGGTCATCTGAGGTATGTGAATCTGGGGCCTTGAAAGTTACCCAACTTGCATCAAACTTTTTCCCAAGAAGGATGATTCCTATGAACTTTTGGTCAACATGAATGTTTTTCCTTATCTTCTTAGCTTTCTATAGAGTACTATAAGTCCTTTATAGGATTTGTAGAACTCAAGTTATGGCTTTGACAAGTCAAGGGCATTTTGGTCATTTGGAGATTACAGGTCATTTCAAGCATAAGGCCATAACTCCTATTTCCAAGCTTCAAATGGAAAAATCTTCAACATCAAACTTGTTAAAAATGATGTTTTAAGGCTAGTAAGGAGGTCATGAGATATTGGAAAGGCTTGTAGCTCAAAGTTGCAAAAATAACCTAAAATAAAGGCATAAGTTAAATAAACCAAAGTCGGAAATTGATATTTTCAACCTACACATCCAAACCATGGCATGTAATATATCATTTTGACTCTAGAAAACATTTTAAAAACATTGGTTTAGCCACATTTTTGATTTGAGGTCTAAATTGTGGACTTGCTTTGAAAAGCACTTACTTGCATATTAAGTAACACTTGCAAAACTCAAAATCAAGGCATGAGCAAGGCTTTTTGCAAGCTAAACACCTCTAATATCTCACTAGGGGAGAAATTGAAAGTAAATGGGATGAATTCCAAGCTGTTTGCAAGGATTGTACATGTCATGATACATGATTGGAAATCTCATGACATGAGAAGTGGAAAATCTCATTGGAAGGATCTAGAGGATTTTAGATCATCCAAACTTCATCTATATAAGGAGTAGAGTGGATCCATTGCAGAGGTTGGTGATCATTGAAGGATTGAGCTTAGTTTGAGATTGAAATTTCATAGCTTGCAAGTGCAATCGGTTTACCAAATTCTCCATTTTCTTCCCATTTTCTTGATTGATACTTCTTCCATGGATGTCAAGGAGTGATTCCATATCATTTTCAAGAAGAATTGGTGGCTAGATCGTGTATGAGCAAGTGATTTTCAGCACCTGCAACTCACCATCGGGTTTCAAGATTCAAGCACTTTCCATTGATTCTTTTGCATACAGAAGCAAGAGGGAGGTTCATTGATCATGTCTGCAAGATTGTAGAGCTTAAAGTGGAGGATTAGTGCATCTGTTCAACCAAGATTTCCAGGTTGGTAACCTTCTTCCTATAGCATGATTTAGGTAGAATTAGGTCGAATTAAGGTGCTAGATTGATTGTAGAATGGTGTAGGATGGATTCTAGATAGTTAATTGATGAATTAGAGACAAATTAAGTGAATCACCATTTTCGGTTGAGATTGGGATATGATGATTCTTGAGGTTTCAGAAGAAACTAAGGGTATGGTTGAATTTGTGGCAAGATTTGGAATGAGTTTCATGTTTTGACCGTGTGCAATAGAGGCCTCTAGGGAGAACTAGGGTTGAGGGAGATGATCGGAGCTCCACCAGCGGTGGCCGGAGCTGGGCGCGAAGTTCAGGCGTTTGAAATGGAGAAGATGAAGTTATCACCATTGGATCTTGTTTTGACTTGGACTTTGAGAGCCATCCAACGGCCCCGTTTTAAAGTTGAGTTGTGAAGGATCAGAATGAATGAAACGCACCGTTTCATTTATTCAGGCGTTTTGGGCTTAGTGAACTAGGCGATATCCACACCCCCTGATGGCCCAACCTAGATTTTTAACTGATTCTAATTACTATTGGCACCGTGCGCTTGATTATTTTGTTTGATTTTCTTTGTTTTCCATTTTATTCATAATTCTTGTAAAAATCATAATTAATTGAAAATTCATCCAATTAAACCCATTCTTTTTGCATATTACTCATGATTGAGTCTAGTATTTTTTAGAGAAAAAATATTTTCATTTCACGTAATTTCTGATTTAATAGGAATTTTACATTTTAATTGATATTAAAATGATTATGTTTGATGCATATTTTTTTGGAATTTTGTATGATCTCATGGTGATGATTTTGAGCCTAATTTTTTGTGTGAGATTAGGGTAGACATGTATGATCCCATAGAATTTTTCTCACATTTTTGTGATGAAAATAAGTGTGCTTTCTAGATTGATGTTTAGGTGCTTCCTTTTAGGGTTTAGGTTTGATACCTTGTAATGTAGAATTTAGTTCTAGGCCTAATTTGATGGTTTGATCTCTGAATTTAACGTGGTAGAGTCATGATTGACCTAGGTTCCCATAGTAATTTTTGTAGGATTTTACAATTGAGTTTAGTATTTTAGTTAGGTCTAACTTTAGTACTAGGTTTTAGGTGATCCTAATTTACTAATTCAACTAGTTTAACTTCCTTAGTTCCCTTAGATTAGGGTTTGTGCTTGGTTTGCCTTTGGTTGAGATTGAGGACAAGTTGAAGACAAGGTGAGGATGCTTGAAGTTGCTTGGAGCTTTGGATTTGTTTGTGCCTAAAGGTGTCTGATGAAGATTAGGAGATACGACATAGGGAGAGCCTTGTAGTTAGAATGATTTCTTTCACAAACATGGAAAGCATCTTGTGCTTCCATTCCTCCCAATGACTAAAAGTCCTTCTCAGATATTCACATCCCTCCTTTGGAAGGATGAGTGGCTTTATCTAGGAAGTAGAACTTTGAGGGAACCAGTCTCTCATAATGATGAACCCTTACAGGCTTCCTTTGGTTGTAAGTAAGCTGTTTATCATTTCCACTCATCATGTTCAATCATTTGTCTTCTGGTTTAAGTATCTTGAGAGATATTGGGCTTGAGTTTGAAGATGAGGACTTCTTTGAAGAGTGTGGAAGAGGATGAATCCTTGAGCATTGCCATTGTAGCTAAAGCTTGAAGGGCAAGAAGAGCAAGTTGATACTTGAAGATCCAATAAAGACTGAATGAAGAGCTGAGGCTTAAAGAATTGAAGGATGAAGTTGACACTTCTAAATGATTGAAGACTACTCTGAGAAGCTGAAACTTGTAAGAGGAGAAGACCAAGTTGATAATGGTAAAGCAAAGAGAGCTGAAGCTTGAAGACTGAGTTGATACTTATGAAGAGGATTCAATTGAGATTGAGTGTAGAGCTGAAGCTTGAAGAATAAAGGATGAGTTGACACTTACATTGAGGCTTGGAGAGCCTGAAGGAATCAAGTTGATACTTGTAGTAAGAGTGAAGCCTGAAGGTGGAATTGACTGAGGAGCTGAAGCTTGAAGAAGGAGAACAAGTTGACACTTGTGTTTGATGGATTGAAACCTTAGAGAAACAAATTGATATTTGCTATGAAAGATGATAGCCTTGAAGGGTGATTGAAGTCTGAAGACTGAGTTGCTGTCAGAAGAGCTGAGGCTTGGATTTGAAAGAGGGGTTGATCTGCTTTCTTTCTTGTCTGTTTTCTTTTCTGTGCTGATGTGCCTTGTTTGATTTTCTTGATGCATTAGAATAAGTCCATGATTAGACTGACTTTAATCTAGGAGCATGATTGCACTAGAGGTTGAGTTGCTCCCTCTGCTTGTATTGTTACTGTATGGCTTTGCTTGCGAGTATTCGGTAGAGCCCAGCTCCCTTGCCCATGTGGTTTATTTTGCTTGACAACATTTCACTTTCTCTTGCTTGATGGCATGCTTTATTTCTGTTGTATGATTACTATTATTCATATCTGGCTTGAGGTTGAGATGAGCTTGTGGAGGCTGCTGCCCCGCACACATTTCCTCCCTCACTTGCATTGCATGCATTTTACAGTCGTTTACTGTTTAAGCTGATGCTTTAGCTATTTCTGTTTATCATTGATATGATCCCTTAGGACTCTCATTTCCTTTGATAAGGAAATGATGATAGAACTTTAGGTTGAAACCTATGCATGATAACTTCTAGGAGTTCCCTGTTTCAAACTTCAACCATAGGATGAATCCTTGGCATGACAACAGTAGGACTTGATAGTCTCCCTTTAATTGAGCCCGCTCTCTTCTCACCTCAAAACAAATTAAGATACAGTAATCATGAATGATTTCTTTCGTACGTCACGAGCCTTAAGCTATCTGAGAAAGGATTGTTGGAGAGTTTCTTTCCAACAGTCTGGATGTTTAGTATGGTACCCTTTGGGTGACATGCGACGCATTCACTCTCAGGTCATAGTCTTTAGTGCGATTGAAATTGCAAACACAATAAAAAACACTTCTTCCGTAAAAGACAGAAAACAAACTTCAAACCTTTTTGCCCCGTGGGCCCATAATTCAAAGAAAAGCTTTTCTGAAGAAAAGAGTGTCGTTAAACTTCAGCGCCAACGCAAACAGGCTTTGTCCCTAACTGCTGGAACTGCTGTTTAACCTTACTCGATAAAACAGATGAATCTGAATTCCCGTAATCCGTATTATCCCGAACTACGTAAGCTCTGATCTCTCAAGCCTGTTGAGAGTACGTAGGCACAATACTGATGTATTGGCGAGCCACCTTCCCCGTAACCCGTAGTAGGTCGAACTACGTTGACTCTGATTTCTCATTCTCTGATGAGAATACGTAGGCATAAAGCGCGACGCTTTGCCGAGTCATTTTTCTTTTCTGTTTAAGCCAGCCTTGATAGGTAGATATATAAACCAACTCGTCCAGTAAACATAAACAAGCGTGGATCCCGTCGAGTACGACGGACGTGAGGGGTGCTAATACCTTCCCCTTGCGTAACCGACTCCCGAACCCAGACAATGGTTGCGATGACCTTGTCTTATACCTTTTCGTCAGGTTTTTCCGATCGTTTCCTTTCCCGTTTAGAGGGATAAATAACGAAAGGTGGCGACTCTTCTATTTTGCCGGCACCTTATTTTCGCGGAAGCGACAACAACTTTACAACATTTTTGATTGAAGATTATATCATAACCATTGTCACTTAATTGACTTATGGACAATAAGTTATGTGTTAATCCTTCAACAAGCAGAACATTAGAGATAGAAGGGAGGTTACCATTACCAATTGTTCCAGAGCCAATGATTTTGCCCTTTTAGTTTCCTCCAAACTTCACGTCTCCTCCAGATCTAAGTTCCAGGCTTTGGAACATAGACCTTCTTCCTGTCATATGTCGTGAGCAGCCAGAGTCCAGGTACCATGACTGGTGTCTTAACTTTGCTACTAAGGACATCTGCAATAAAAAAAATTTTATCCTTAGGTACCCATATCTTTTTGGGTCCTCTGGGGTTAGTTGGTCAGAAGTTCTACCTGAACTTCTGTTCCTTAAAAACTTTTGTGTTCTTATGAGGTTTTGGTTTAATAAAGCTTTTTGTGATCTGATATGTACGTGTGTGCTTTATATCATTTAGGTGACCATATTTAAAATGAGTGTACAGAGGAGTATAATTGATGATCAGCTTATCAACAAGTTTTGGATTTAAATCCTTCCCAGAGGGTGATTTATATCTAAATCTTTTTCTGTTATTCCTGCTAACACCATAGATCATGGAAGCCATTTTGCTTCTGTCTAGGCCTCTGGACAGGAACCTCTGAAAACTATAGTCGTACTCTTCTAAAATATTTTTGGAGCAAGACATAGTATCTGAATCATACTTTTGTTGAGCTTTTTCTAAATCAGTTTTTATTTGAAAATTATTTGCTTTTAGCTCAGCAATTTCTGATTTCATCTGATCAGTCTCAGATGCAAGATAGCTCTAAAGCTTCTTGTATTTGAGTCTAATCCTACTATAGTTTTCAAGTATCTCAGATAAGCTTTCAATTAGCTCAGCTCTGGTAAGATCAGAAAATACCTCTTCTGAATTTGATTCTGATCCAGATTCAGATGTTTCCTCGTGCTCCTCCATGTCAGCCATTAGTGCCATATTTGCACATTCGTCCTCTGGCTCTCATGAGGCTTCAGAAGCATCTGAGTCATCCCACGTGGCCATCAGGACTTTCTTCTTTTTCTCAAACTTCTTTATGGGTTTCTCCTTCTGAAGTTTGGGACATTCATTTTTGTAGTGTCCTGGCTCCTTGCACTCATAGCACATAACTTCTTTCTTGCTAGATCTTTTGTGTCCAGAAGATTCCCCACGTTGTTCTGTTCTTTTGAAGTTTCTGAACTTCTTTTGTTTATGCTTCCAAATTTGATTTATCCTTCTAGAAAGTAAAGACAGTTCATCTTCATCTGAGGAAGATTCTCCAGAGCTTTCCTCAAGTACCTGAAAAGCTTTATTGTCAGATTTTTTATTTGATTTCAAAGCAATAGACTTACCTTTCTTCTGAGGCTCATCTTCTTCCAGCTCTATCTCATGACTTCTTAAGGAACTGATGAGTTCCTCTAGAGTGATCTTGTTAAGATCCTTTGATAGCTTCAGCGCTGTGACCATGGGTTTCCACTTCTTTGGTAGACTTCTGATGATCTTCTTCACATGATCAGAAGTGGAGTATCCTTTGTCAAGGACCTTCAAACCAGCTGTCAGAATCTGGAATCTTGAAAACATGGTTTCCACATATTCTTCTTCCTCCATCTTGAAGGCTTCATACTTCTGAATAAGCGCAAGAGCCTTTGTCTCCTTCACCTGAGAGTTTCCTTCACGTGTCATCTTTAATGACTCAAACATGTCAAACGTTGTTTCTCTATTTGTAATTTTCTCATACTCAGTATGAGATATAGCGTTTAACATAATAGTTCTATCTTTGTGATGATTTCTGAAATCTCTCTTCTGTTGGTCAGTCATTGACTTTCTGTCAATCTTTTTGCCTTCACCGTCAGTGGGGTGAATGTATCCATCAATGACCAAATCCCATAGATCATCATCATAGCCTAGAAAGAAACTTTCTATTCTATCCTTCTAATAATCAAATTTCTCTCAATCAAACATGGGAGGCTTGATGCTGATTCTATCTTTATCATCATATTTGTTGTTTGACTGTTCAGCCATAATATATCAAGGATATAATAAATCAAGAGTTTTCCCAACTGGATCTTTCTTTGTCACTGTTAAGTGATAGCACTTCAGAGCCGGAGCTCTGATACCAACTGAAGGTAGGAAAAACACTTAGAAGGGGGGGTTAAATATGGGTTTCAAAAACAACTATGATAATAGAAAAAAGACAAGTTATTTTATCCTGGTTCGTTTGAACTCAAACTACTCCAGTCCACCCGCCAAGGTGATTTTGCCTTTCTCAAACAAGGACTTAATCCACTAAATCAAAACCTGATTACAGTGATATCACTAAGGCAAACTGTCTTAGTCTTCTCAAGAATCCTGACCAACACTTTGGTCTCTCAAGGAACTTTTACAAGGATGAAATACAATGTGTTTAAGTGCTTATAAAAAGCTACTATCACAACTGTGATTTTTACACAAAATGAAGAACAAATAAAACAAGTATGTCTGTTGAAGAAAGTTGTTTGAATATGTTCTTTGATTTTTTTTGTATTCCATCGTTTCATCATTAATCTTGAAATGATGTTGAAGACTTGCTTAAATAGACTTCACATCCATTTCTCAAAGAACGTGTAACTGTTGCCTTTTGTCTTCTTTGACTTTTCCTTCACAAAAGTGGAATGTTCAGACATATCCTTTTTGTTTAAATTCCTGTGCCATACACGAATGAGGAATAGTGTCGTTGGTAGACATTGGGTTTAGCAACGAATCTTTCTTGAACAATATCTTTTCAAATGAACAGATATGAAAAATGATCTTGCATCAGATCCTCTGATGATGTTCCATGTTCTTCTTTATCAGAGTCACTCTATCCAGAGTTATGCAGCAAAGTGCTTAGCGTGAATGAATGATCAGAGTTGACTTGATTCTCAGAGCCTCTGTAGGTTGTAGCGTTGAGTTCTCACAGAGTCTTCTGAATATACTGAATCTTTATACTCTGCACTCAGAGTCTTCTGTAGGTAGTGCTTCAGAGTCTTCTGTAGCTAAGCTCAGAGTCTTTTGTGTTGCGCTTTCTACGCTCACAGCTTTGCGTTATATAATGTTCAGAGGAATTCTTTTTGTCTTCAGATGAATATTTATTTGATATCTGAAACAAAAACACTTGAACAAAATTAGAGTATATATTTTCTCTATACAAAATTTCATTAATGTTATCATCAAAACATTGGGATATTTTAAGAACCAATCTGTGTTCTAATAATACATAATGTACCGATTGATTACATTCAACTCCAATAAGAAATCGAAGCTACTAACTTGAAGATCAAGCTCTGATTTTCTTTGATTTTGGCTTCTCCCTCTTAGGGTTTCTTTTCTCTCTCTAAAAGTATGTTTCGAATGAAGAGAGATAAAGTTTTTTGCAAAATATTTATGAAAATCAATTTAAATACACTGCTGATAAATGGAATTGTGCTAAGCCCGTGCAGAGTGGATTAAGCATGGTCGTGCCAGAATTTGGGCTCAGCTTGCTCGTGCTAGAACTTAGGCTCAGCCCGCTCGACAACACTTTACTCCAAAACCTACTAAATTGAAGTCATGCTTTTGCCTTTGATTCCAATGCTTCAACCATGTATGAATACCTACAAAAAGAGATAAAAAATTATCAAAATAAATGATATTTACACAAACCAACAAAAACTAAGTTATAATACTAAACGATTACTTATTCAAACTAAAGTCAAGGTTTCCACTAGTAAAACCAATAAACCAAGTCAATAAGTGCCAACAAACTACACACATATTTAACATAATTTGACGCTTATCAAATTCTCCCCAACTTAAGTGTTTTTTTCCTCAAACAAGAATCAATCAAACCTAAAGAAACAAGAGAAATTATCAAAAATCATGATCATACAAGTTTTTACAAACGGAAATAAATGTATGGTCTAATTATCAAAAGTACAAATAAAGCAATGCCTACCACTAAACTAAAACAACACAACAAATATGAAACAAAGTCTAAGCACAAAACACATGTTAAACATTCTAAAGCAACAAATTTTCAAAAGTGAATCACACCTTCATCAAGAGATGAAGAACAAACATGAGGGATTGAACTCACACCCAACAATCATGAAAACATCGATTAAATTATGCATTCATCTAAAAACTCATATTGAAAGTATAAAAGCACAAATCACAAAGGACTTTCAAGGGTTGTAATGAGGCTTGGATTAACAAAGAAGGGTCATATCTCAAGGCCCTTTGAAACAAAATTTCCTAATCATATGAGAGCAATTACTTCTCAAATTTTCAAGCAATCAAGAATTATCCACCCTTTTCTCTTTGCTATTTGCTACAACCTTGATCTTACTATTTCTTTTTTATTTTCTTTTTCTTCTTTTTTTTCACATTTTTCTTTCTTTTCAACCACTTTATTTTTTTTCAACCTCTTAGCAACCAACCTTTAAGCCACCAATCATTTTCCCCCCAACTTGAATACAACCAAATATCGTGACTTTAATGCTCCCAAACTTTTTAAGGCAAGGAAAAATTCCAACTACAATATATGGTTGATATTTCAAGGGATTTAGAAACAAAATCAGAGTCCATGATGAACTACTTACTCATGCACAAGTTCATAGTCCAACACCAAGATGGATCCTAACACTAAGGCTTAAAGGGGTTAACAAATTCTCGCTCACTCAAAAGGTAAGTTATTTTTGGTTAGGTGGTTATGCTTAATTTCAAAAACTTCCTTGATACTTTTCATGATTTCATACAATCAACATAAATATAATATTAAACATAAGTCAAACGAGTTAAACAAAGATGTTGGTCTCCTGTGCATTTAGTAAATAATGGATGGTTTCCTCACATTTGATTATGAACTAAAGTGATTCACAAATGAATAAGAATTTCAATAGAATGAATGGCATACTATTTGTACAAAGCCTAAAGTTCATGTTCATGCTATGTTCTAGAAAGCACTAAACACATACCGTGATAATACAACTTTCTTTTCAAAATTTTATCATTACCATGACATTTTCTTGTTGACACACTGAAACTTGAACAATCACCGCATGTCTCTTCAAGAAAATCAAAAACAAGCTTTTTGGACAAGCACAAAACAAGTCTCTAACAACTTAATAACTTTAAATTAAATTACTACTAAACATAAAACAAAATAAGTTCAAAATGGGTCAAAAGACCAGGGTGAAAGTGGATAAGTGGCTAAAATAATTTTCCATGTGCAGTAGATGTCATACCCCAAATTTGTCCTACCTATGTATCGTTTTCATTTGTACATCCATCCACTAACTATACTAGGTTGGATCAAATCTCAGGCAAAGCTGTTAAGACAAGTGTATATGTGGCGTGAACTGAGGTTCATTGGTTTGGACCTAGTTTTTCAGTCAGTCAAGTTTTGTTTCAAGATCAATCAAGGTTATAGTGTGTTTCACGAGTCAAATGATGTTTGATTAAGGCTTTAATTAGGGTTTTGTACCATGTATTTTGTGTCTCAATTCATAAATTATTTGATTTTAAAGCATGATTGTTTCGCAGCAAAATGGTTGGTTCTGCAATATTCAAGCAGCTAATGTCAAGATTATTTCTTATTTGATTCATTAATTTAGAGTTTTCAGTTCACTCAAGAGCCAAGATTGGTTCGTGGTTGGTTTTGTTGCTCAAGGTTAATTTGAGTTTTTGTTCATTTCACAAACGGATGGATTTCGGTTTCATTAAATCAAGCATGGAAATCCAAGTCTGAATGACATAGTTTTTAATCAAGAATCAAGAAATTCATACGGTTAGGCATGGTGTGAGAGTACAGTAGGGGTGTGCAAGATTAACTCAAGTCCATAAAGAGCCCATATTATAAAAAAATCATTGCCAAAAATACAAGTCCATTTTTTAAAATGTTACAAAATTCAAAAAAAAAAAAAAGGAAAAAATACATGAAGCCGTGATTCATAATACATAGATATCTCATTACAACATCCATGCTACATCACCATCGTCCACGGTTAGCAACCAAGACAATATTCTTCATAAAATATTCAAGCCACCTGAACCAAGCCTCACATGCTCCGAGGCATGCCTGCATAGAATGAAAAATAGAGACCCCACACAATAAGGGATTCCACGATGCAAAAAAAAAACATAATGAAAACATTTCATATTAAAATGTTTCTTTCCAGCCAACGACGATAAAACCATATACACAATAGGCACAACAATACCGAGTTGCACGTACAAAAAGTAGGTTGCTCTCACACAAAAATTTGACAAAGAAAATCAGAAAAGACAAAATGGAACGTTCACATACCTGATATCCATTCCAATTTTCAGCAACCCGTACGCACATGTCATGATACGCAGCAACCACACACGCGTTTTCCATAGCACCGAAACGCCCAACATCACACGCTCCTCACAAAACCGTTACGATTTGGTCCCACGGATGGTACGATTAAAATGCAGCAACGACATGAGGCAAGAGGGGGATTCCATCAGAACCCTCAAAAAGGGGACCTCTATTAACTTTCTTCGGAGAGGGGCGAGGAAAAAAATCATTTTGGGGGCTCTCCAACTTTATCTCGGATCTTCATCAACAATAACACGCCTTTCTTCCTCCATGATTCAACCCTCAATAACCTTCACACCTCTTCAACCTTAAATCTCTCCAACTCGGCCACTTTTCTAAAAACCTTCTTCTCCATCATTCCAAACCGCAAGCAAACTCATTGAAAAACACTCACGACATCCTTTTCAACCTAGATCAAAAACAGAGCAGAAAACAAGAAGAAGGAATAGGAGATAAAAACCAAAGCAGTAAAAATCTGAAGCAAACCTGAAGGGAGTGTTGTTGTACCACAAAATTTTCCCAACCTTTTTTTTCTTTACTTGGCTTGGGTTTCATTTCTTTAGCATTTGCATCTGCATAGCATTGTCTTTTGCAGGGGATCAAAGAAGGTGTGAAATCCAAGAGAAAAGTATAAAGGGTTCCAAGCTCAATCAAGAGTGGTTACTCAGCTTATCAAATGCTTACATTCATCAAGAAGTGGTCATAGTTCTCTGAGGGAGAAGATTGGCAAGTGTGGCTTACCTCCTATCTTGGAGGTAAATTGAAGATCATCAGGGGTTCAAAAGGCCATGGTTATTAATAGCAGATGTTGGAGAGCTCATGGAGTGCTTTTTAAGCCATTTTGGAGCTCATCCAAGTGGTCATATCATGTGCAAGAAGCCACAGTCCAGGATTGTGCATCTAGGGTTTCATCTGCTTAGTGCAAAGTCAACTGAGGACTTGAAGGAGATTGAGACTTGGTTCTAAGTCATTAGAGTAATGGGAAGTCATTTTGAGGCATCTAGGATGTTATCTCAAGTTCAAATCAAGAAGAATCAAGAGTGTGAGAAGTTACTAAATTAGGGTTTCAGAAGGTTGTTAGTGTAAAATCCTCTATTTAGTACCTAACTTCAAGACCACATATCTCAAGATACAAGATGAATCTTATTTTATTATAAACATGAGACTTTTAGGGCATACTCTAAGCTTTCTTTTTAGTACTAGAACTCATCCATTGGGTTTGTGGAACTCAAGTTATGATGCCATCAAGTTATGGGTCTCAGATGAACATATTTTTTAGTCATCAAAAGTCAACTCACTTCCAAGACACTTTTGACCTAGAATCATGTTTCTCCTCAACTTTTGATGAACATCAAATTTGTGCCTCATGATCTTATATTTCCAAAAAGTCCTAGAAGTACTTCATATTATTTGTGGAACTCAAGTTATGAAGTTTGCAAGGCAGGGGTATTTTGGGAAACTTTATTATAGGTCATTTAGATTATGGGTCATTTACATACACTTGTGCACTTCAAATGAAACTTTCACCAACATGAAATTTGCTCCAAATGACCTCAATTTGATCATGAAACTCAAGATTGACATGAATTATGAATGGTTAGAGACATTGGTGAAGAAACTCAAGTGAAAAATGACATTAAAAGAGGTGAATTACATTGAAGTGATTATAGGTCTTGTTCATGACTCCTTTTAATCCAATTTGGTTCACAATTGTCCAACAAACAAAATGCACAAAGTAGCTTTGGTGTATGAAGGCAAAATCACGTGTATTGCAAAGTTACTTCAAGAAGAAGGTTCACTTCCGAACTCCATAATTGGACCAATTCAAAGCCCAAAACTAATCCACATGAGTAATCCAAGTTTCCAGCTGCAAAACCAAGTCCATTTCATGAGTATTTGAAGCTGAATTCACGTGTGCATGAAGTTGGTTTCCAAATTGGGCATTTCAAAAATTCAAATAAATCAAGCCTCATTGGGCCTCCAATCCATCAGATATCCATAATATATAAGTTCAAAATCAAGTTTGAGAGCTCACAAGTTGAAATTCGTGGAGAAAGCTCAGAGTGCAAACTTGGAAAGTGGAGGGAAATTTGAAAATCGTGAATCAAGATTCAAGCCATTTCAAAGCAAATTGAAGCAATCTTCTTCTTCCTTGAGCTTAGTGGAGTGGATCTGCACGTTTTGGATCAAGCTTAACCTCAATTGAAGCACCAACGGAGTGTCTCCGTTACGTAACTTTCAGATCCATAATTCTCTCATGCTAGGCACTAAACTTAGGTCATTGTTGGCGCATCTGAAGCCCTACACCTTGTAGGCAATGTTTGGCATCTTGATTGTGCTTCGTGCTCTCAAGTTTTCAACTGTTTGATTCTCTTTTGTTATGCATGGTAAATGAATTTGGAGACTGGATTGGTGACCTACGTGATGAGACCTTTAATTTGGTATAAATTGTGTGGCGTTTTGGTAAGGTTTTCAGACCTGGTCTCCGACCACCTCGTCGGAGAAGACGACCGGAGCTAGGGATCCGACATATAGTCTTTGTTCAGGCCAAGCTTACGTGTGCTAGTTAGACCTCTTGACCTGATCAGATGTATGGCCTGGATTTGTTTGAATGGCATACGTGGATCCTTTGACCTCCATATCATTTAATAGAACGCTGCGTTTTGGATTGTTTATAAGTTGTTTTGGTTTTGGGCTTAACGTGCTATTGGCACCTCCCTCCAGATCTGGCTCAATGTTTTGAACTGGATTGCTTGTTATTTGCACCACGCTCATGTTTAATTGTTTATTTTATTTTATTTTAATTTCTGTTTTGATTTTAACCAATTAAAAATAGCTCCAATCATTTTAAAATTCCCCTAAAAATATTTTCTGACACCTTAGGGTGTTAATTAATTTTTGATATTTTTTATTTTCATTTTCCTTTTATTTTTCAATTAAAATGGAGTTTTATAATTGGAGGTGTTTTTGAATTGTTTTTCAATTGTTCCTTGGTGTTTTATGCTTTATTCTTGGCCATTTTTTACCTACAATGATTGAGACTTTTTCATAATTTGAATGATAAGTTGAGAGGTCTTAGAGGATGGTTTTGGACCTGATTTGATTTATTTTTTGTTGACTTTTTCTTCCATATGTTTGACCCTCGACAACCCTCCTTCAAAGTGGAGCACCCAAGTGGATCAATTCCTATGGTGATTCTTTGAATGGACTTTGGTTCCTTGCTTTTGGCCTCTGGTTGCCAACATCCTTAGGTGCTTCTTGTATTTTATTTGGATTTATTTGAACCTTTTTCCTATTTTTGAGGTACCTTGCAAGTCAAGCTACTTCTAAGGATGGTTCACGCACACACTTGACCTAGTTTTAATGGGAAATGACCCCTGTGGATCCCTTAAGCTTCCAAATCTTTTTGATCCACATTCATAACATGTTGAAGTTGTTGGATTCCAATTTATAGGTCATAAATTTGTTTGGTTCTTGTGCTAAGTTGCATTCTTTTTAGGCTTTCCATTTGATGTTCAATGTTGAAAGTGTTTAGAACCTTGGTTCTTTACCATGCCTATTCTTGCAACTTTCTTTGGCTTGCTTCCTTCTTGCATTTTCCTATCCTCTTCTCTTGTTCTCACTTCTGTCCTAGGACTTTCGGGACTCATCCAAGTTGATTTGGTGCCTCTTGGTTACACTTTGAGTTTGACTTGGATGAGAGGCCATTTTGAGAACTTTCTTTTAGTGTGAACTTGTTTAAGTTCTTTAAGTGCATCCCTTTTTGGTTTTGAATCATCATCTTTGCATGCTTGAGGTTGAGATGTGCTTGTGGTGGCTACTGCCCCACACTTTGTTCCCCCCCTCTTTTCTTCATGTTTGTTGTGCATTGCATGTTTGCATCCTTTCTTCTTTTATCTTATGCTTTCTTCTTCTTTCTTCTTTGCCATATTCTATTAGGACCTCTAATCCTTCTTGTTCAAGATGGATTATGATAGACATTAGGTTTGAACCATGCATGATAATATTAGGGTAGCTTTCCCTTTTCATCCCAACCATAGGTGCACTTTGCATGAGAACATTAGGTTGAGTCTTAGTCTCCCTTTTAGAGTTGTGTCTCTCTCTTCTCATCTTCAAACTTCTTCAAGACACTTAATAATGGATAATGAATGTTGTACGCTACGAGCCTTAAGAATTTAGGAAATGGTGATTGGGGGGCCTCCTCTCAATGTGTAGAATGTTTAGCGTATCTCCTTTGGACGATATGCGACGCATTCGCTCCTAAGTCATAGTCTTTAGTGCAGCATGAATTAAAAACCAAATTCAATTCACTTCTTCTCTAAAAGATTTCAAAAACAAACATCAAATCTTTTTATCCTTCGGGATTAATTAGAAAACTTTTTCACAAGGAGATTTTTGTTAACTCTTGGTTCTACCGCAAACAGGTAACGCCTAAGTCTCCAATGGTCGAGTTGCATACCCATAACTGCTAGAACTAAGTTTTAACCCTACTCGGATAAAACACTTGAACCAACCTGTGGTCTTGTTAGCCCGAACTACGTTTGCTCTGATTTCTCGTACCAGACGAGGATACGTAGGCACAAGATGATGATGTCTTGGCAAGCAACCTTTCCCACTTTTACCCGTAGTTTTCCGAACTACGTTGACCCTGACTTTCCCATTGCACGATGGAGTACGTAGGTATAGAGCGGCGATGCTCTATCGGGTCTCTTTTCTTTTCTTTTGTCCCTGTGACATGTAGCTTAGATAGATAAACACCCTTTTAGATAGACAACAAGCGTGGATCCCATCGAGTACGACGGACGTGAGGGGTGCTAATACCTTCCCCTTGCGTAATCGACTCCCGAACCCAAGATTTGGTTGCGACGACCTGTCTTCTCCCTTTTCCGTAGGTTTTCTCTGATCGTTTTCTTTCCCTCTTTTGGGATAAATAACGAACGGTGGCGACTCTTCTGTCCTTGTCGGCCTCTCTTCGCAGCAATGCGACAACTGGCGACTCTGTTGGGGATACTTTCCTGATCCCTTATACGAGTCAATCCTAGCGCTTATGTGTTTATCTCTGGGTGTGTATATATGTGTTGTACTTTATCTGCATTTGCATTTTACTTTCAGCATTGTATATTATCATTGTTGTTGTGCTGTTGGGGGGGGGAATGGTCCACTGTGAGATAAGCCAAACCCAGGCTTGATTACAACCATATCATTAGAAGCGGAAAGTAGTGGTGAACCTGTATGTTTGGCATGCACTAGTTCCCAGGAAATATGCGCTCAGACGATATTCTCTTTGATGACTACCTTTCTAGTCTGTTTCGAACAGTTGAGAGGTTGTTAGATCTGAGGATTGTCGACTCTGGGGACCGATCATTTGGGAGTCAGCTAAGTGAGACCGCTTCGTTAGACTATGACGCCAAACCGGAAACGGTGAACGTATCATCGTTTCTCAAAATTTTGTGACGCTGATGACCGCATAGGATGCCAAACCTTTATCAGAGATAGGTCCATACCTGTGAGTGGATGGGTTATGCAGGAAACTTTGACCTTCAACCTACCCAGTTTTCTTGTCAGTATGAACCTATGACTTTGATACAGAAGGTCCTTATGATGGTGCTATGTTCTTGCCAAAGCAGCCTTGATCCCCTGTTGCATTTGCATTTGCATTTTTCATCTGCATATTAACATTGACATGTATTTATGTTGCAGGTGTACATTTTCCCTTCGATTCTAGTGATCTTATTTCTCTGCTGACATGGAGCCTATTCTAAAGAAGACAATGGTTTATAAGTTCCTTACTCCAGACATTGGATCTTTGCTGAGTTTTATTTCTGTGGCTGACAGGAAGGTGATGGAAGATTTCAAGCAATCATATGGGAAACTTTTGACTTATGTCTGCAAACCCTCAGTATATGAGTTGGGTGGTCTCCATACTCTGCTGCAGTTTTATGATTCCCAGTTACGGTGTTTCACTTTTCCAGGATATGTGTTACTGCCTACTCTAGAGGAGTTCTCTGTGCTTCTTGGAGTTCCTATATTGGACCAAATGTCATTCTATCACACTGATGTTGAGCCTGATCTGGCTAAGCTTGCTAGTTCCCTTCATCTGGATGTTTTTGAGTTACAAGGGAAGTTGGTCAAGAGAAACGGAATACCTGGATTTCCACTATCTTTTCTAGTTGCTAGAGCTCGACACTTTGTGAAGGAGGGTTGTTGGGTTGTGTTTAATGCTATCCTGGAACTGTGCATTTATGGTATCATATTGTTTCCTAATATTCCATATTTTGTGGATCTGGATGCCTTCCATATTTTTGCTTCAAGGAATCCTGTACCTATGCTTCTGGGCGATGTCTATCATTCTGTGCATTACAAGAATGAGAATCGGAGAGGGAAGAACGTATCTTGTTGCGTACCTTTGTTGTACAGGTGGTTTGTGAGTCACCTTCCCAAATTCGGTCCTTTTGTTGATATTGTTGGTACCTCATAGTGGTCAGAAAAATTGATGGGGTTGACTTCTGAGAATATCATTTGGTTTGATAGAAATCAGCTAGGTACGGAGATTATCTATAGTTGTAGGGGTTTTCCTAACGTCCCGTTGGTCGGAAGGAAAGGATGCATTGACTATAACCCATCCCTTGCAGTGAGGCAATTTGGGTATGCCTTGAGAGAGCCTACGAGAGAAGAGGAGATACAGGAATCTCTGTATCTCACAGGCTTGCTGGAGAATGACACCTTGATTAGAGTTGAGAAAGCCTGGAACAAAATTCATCGCAAAGGGAAAGCTTCTTTAAGGAAGAGTAACAGTCGAGCTTACGATCCTTATGCGACTTGGATTCAGGAGAGAGCTGAGAGAGTGTTGATGCCTTTTCCAACTCGTGAGCCTTTATATCCTCTGATGATCGAAGAGCCTACTACTGTTGATATTTAGAGGTATAATCAGTTGTGGTCCGAGAAAGAAGAGTTGCACAAGGAAAATGAAGATTTGGAGAGAGAGAGAGATTATTCAGCTCTGGAGTGAAAATATTGAAGCTACTCATTCCTGCAAGAGGCAAACTGAGTTGGTTAACAAGCTAGGTACATATCTTACCAAAGAGATTCGCGCTCGTGAGCGTCTGGGTTTAAATTTGAAGGTTGTTAGCGATGTCCTTACTTCTAAGAAGAAGGAGTTGGATAGAGCTTACCTAGAGATTTCTAAGTTCAATGATCAGTGGAATGCTACACTCACTAATAACAAAGAGCGGGAAGATGTACTCAAACAACATATTGTTAAGCTGATAGCTCAACTCAAAGTGAAGGATGAGAAGATTACAACTGAAGCCTCACTCCGTCATGACAGTGATTGTAGA
The DNA here is from genome assembly GCA_963859935.3 of Lathyrus sativus. NCBI lineage: Eukaryota > Viridiplantae > Streptophyta > Magnoliopsida > Fabales > Fabaceae > Lathyrus > Lathyrus sativus. Next base: position 488,788,281 of record OZ012741.1, read on the forward strand.
CTGAACGAAGCACTTACAACATTGGATGACTACAAGTTTAGAGCTGATGTGAAGAGGTGTAAGCTTGAAGAGGCTTTTGGTGAGGGCGCCTGGGAGGACTATGATCAGGATTTGCATACCACTATTAGCCGAAGAGAGCTGCTCATCCGGGGATTGCTTGGCAGGCATGACCATCAAGAGACGAAGGAGCTGTTAGTGGATTTCCAGTCGAGTTGTCGTACTTGATTATATTTTCTTTTCAGTATGTTGTTATGATGTATGTATTGACCATCACCAGACATGTTGGCTGAGTTCATGTTGATTCCATTGTATTGATGTAACATTGTGCTCTGTATCTGACTCTTGGCTCTCATTTTATTTAAGAGGAGTTTGCTTATTTCTATTATGTTAGCTCTCCATTATCGTTTTGTTCGCGTGGAACTGGAATTGAAGGGGAAATGTCCCTAATGCATATATACATGTCTGCATATTACATCATTCTTCATTTTTGCATTGCAGGTGCCCGGGACCGTTAACCTTATTTTCGTGGTTCGTTAGTTTGTTTCAGGATTGACAACCAGACTACTCACCGGTATGCCACTCAGGGAAATCAACGTAAGATCATGGAGCAGATGCAAGCTGAGATGCAGGAACTTCGGAACAGGATGGCCCAATTTATGGATTTGATGCAGGGTGTGGCAAATGGTCAAGAGCAACTGAGGACTCTGGTGCAGCCACTAATTGCAAGAGTTGATGGTAATGGTGTACTTCACGGGGGAACTGCTGTTAATCCTTCTCGTAATGATGGTGGCACGCCACATGCTAATGTTATTCCTCCAGTTGTTATCCCTCCGGGAGGAGGTAATGTAGGTGGAACCCCTATGCCTGAAATGGCGTATGCTGCGCATGGCAACAATGTTCCCCAGTGGGATGAAGATCAACATGAAGATGCATTCTCTATGCGAGATATTGGTGCAGGGTTTCCGTCTGAGTCAGATAAGAGGTTTAAGCTGATCGAAGAGAAGATGCAGAGCTTTGAAAATCAGAATCTATGAGATTGGACATGGCTAATCTGGGGTTGATACCTGACTTGAAAGTACCTTTGAAGTTCAAAGTTCCCGATTTCAACAAATATAAAGGCACTACTTTTCCTAGGGTTCATCTACGTTCTTACTATCGCAAGATGTCCGCCTACTCAGATGACGGAAAATTGCTGATGCATTTTTTCTAGGACAGCCTTTCGGGTCCTTCTCTTGAATGGTACATGAGCTTAGAACCAGTCAGTATCCGATGCTGGAGGGATTTGGCTGAGGCCTTCGTTAAGCACTACCAATATAATAGCGACCTTGCGCCAAAAAGGGTCCAATTGCAGAATTTGTCTCAAAAGAATGTTGAATGCTTCAAAGAGTACGCCCAGAGGTGGCGTGAGCTGGCAGCTCGGGTGCAGCCTCCCATGGTTGAAAGGGAGTTAATTGATATGTTTGTTGCCACGCTACCAGGTGTATACTATGAGAAGCTTATCGGTAACATGTCTGGAAGCTTTTCTGACCTGATTATTACTAGGGAGAAGGTCGAGAACGACATTAAGCTGGGAAAGATTCAAGCTGGCGAAGGGTCCTTAACAGAAGGAGGAAATAGAAAGGTTTTTGGTAATAAAAAGCGAGAAGGAGAAGCTAATGCAGTAGCTAGTTCCCGGGGTAGGAACAGGAATCAACGTCAACAATATCGTCAGCAGCAGCAGGTTGCAAGTATCACAATACCTGCGGTACCACAGCAACGACAACAACAACCACAATAGAATCAGCAAAATTATGCTCCTCGTCGTTTTGATGATCGGGGCAGGGCGGTAAATATGCAATTTGACGCGCCTTCGATGCCATATTCTTAATTACTCCAACACTTGTTACAGTTGCAGTTGATACAGAAGATGACTCTGGCTCCATTGATAGGTGCACCACCACCTGGTTACGATGCTAATGCTCGATGTGAGTTTCATTATGGTGCTCCGGGTTACAATATTGACAATTGTAAGACGTTTAAGCATAAAGTTCAGGATCTCATAGACAGTAAGGCTATAAACTTTTCTCACGATGCGCCCAATGTCGTGCAGAACCCCATGCCCAATCATGGGGCAGCTGGGGCCAGTGTTATCCTTGAAGATAAGAGCTTGAATTTGGTGTCGAATGTTAATGAGTTGAAGACGCCGCTGGGATTTGTGAAGAGCAAGTTGTTGAAGGGAGGGGTATTCCCAGGTTGTGATGAAGCTTATGCTGAATGTTTGAGCCATCTCGAGGGATGTGAGAAGCTGAAAAACCATATTCAAAAGCTGATGAATGATGGTGTCTTGCAATTTGATAGAGTTGCTGAGAAGAAGATTGAGGAATTAGTGGCTGAAGAGAGGAATAAGGTTGCTATAATCTTGATTCCGTATAATACTATTACCATCTTCGCGCCGCCTAGGCCGCCAACCATCATTATTACCAAAGCTGGTCCTGTACCATATGAAAGTACTAAGGCGATTCTGTGGAACTACGGAGCCGAGGTATACTGCAACGGACAAAAGCAGGAGTTAAAAAGTTTACCGGTGGATTCTGTGGACAACTTAGTTGGTGCTGGTGGAATTACTCGGAGTGGAAGAGTATTTTCGTCATCTGAAGTGGTCGCTGAAAAATCTAACAGAGGAAAGAGTAAAGTAGTGGTGGAAGAGACTTCTCAAGCTGGTGAGAAGGAATCCTTGTTGAAGGAGGCGGAGGAGTTCATGCGCCTGATAAGAAAGAGTGATTAAAAGATTGTTGATCACTTACAGCAGACTCCGTCCAAGATATCCATTTTGTCCCTGCTATTGTGCTCGGAAGATTTCTATGAACCAACTCGAGGGAGTTGTGGCACATGTAAATGCAGGTAATGGGCTAGGATTCACGGATTTGGATTTAACACCAAAGGGGATGAACCATAACTGTGCACTGCACACATCTATTGAATGTCGAGGAGTCGTTCTGTCACACGTGCTTGTTGATACAGGGTCATCCTTGAATGTACTTCCGAAGAAAGCGCTGATGAAGTTGGATACCCGTGGCATATTGTGTACGCCAAGTGACTTGGTAGTACGAGCTTTTGATGGGACTCGAAGGTCCATATTCGGGGAGTCGACTTTGCCAATCCAAGTTGGTTCTGAGGTGTTTGATGCAGTGTTCTACATCATGGATATTCAGCCAGCTTACAGCTGTCTGTTGGGACGTCCTTGGATACATTCGGCAGGCGCTATAACGTCAACGCTGCACCAAAAGTTGAAGTACATGGTGGGTGGCAATGTTGTCACTGTTTGCGGGGAAGAAGATATAATGATAAGTCACTTATCTTCATTCACGTATGTCGAGGTCGACGGCGAACTCCATGAGACTCTGTGTCAAGCCTTTGAAACTGTGCAAATCAAAGACAAAGCACCGGTTGTGAGCAAAGCACCTGAAGTAGCCATGTCATCCTTCAAGGAAGCCCAGGCAGTGGTGAAAGCTGGGGCATCACAAGGTTGGGGTCAAGTGCGACGCGAGTGAATCTTCTCCGCCAACCGCATGAACTGCCTCTAATAAGTTTCTTCCTTCTTCTTTCAGCCTTGCATGTTCAGTGTTGTTGCAACTTAACCTATGTTGTTTTTTGAGTTTTCGTGGTATTTTTCAAATTAATTTTGTTTATCGTCGGGACCCCCCCTATTTGTGATGAAATGGATGGATTTTTATAGTCACAATGAATCAATTTGAATTAATACCCAAATTTGTTGTCGGTTTTGATTTTGGAAAGGAGAATGATGGCTTGTGATTTTTTTTATTCGTGTAATCTCTTGTGTGAAGAACTTTCCAATTTCGTCTTATCATGTTTGATTTTGTTTTGGGATGTGTCTGAGATGGTTTTGGAAGGATGAATGACTTTCCATTTTCGTAACTTCATGTTGGCTTGTGTTTCTGCTTACTTTGAAAAGAATATGATGTCCGTTTAAAACATGTTTTGACCGTATTTAATTATCACTACATGCCATAAGTTTGAAACTGTGATTGACGTTGTTGTATATCAGTATTGTAACCAATGTCGGAAACAAATGACAATTAGTAACACCTTTTGAATGTTGTTGTGTTTCAGGAATGTTATCACTTGAATTCATTCAATAATTTTGGGGCCTTTTTCTACAAGATAGTCTTCCTCAAATAGTCTCTATACTCTTGCAAATGGTTATCAGTCTAAACCAGATTGGTTCACAGTGTTTACCAACCACTGACGTTGCTATGGCGTCAAGAAAGCCAAATCTTTTCATGTCGAGGTATATTTGTAGAATAAAATTCTTCTAAGTAATGAATGTTGTTTTTTTATTGATCAAAGTTATTAATGGTATTTATATATTCATGAAACACAAATGAACTTGGACTTTATTACCATCTTTCACATGGAGACATAAGTCGTGCTTGTTGTACCAAGTGAGGACAAATGCGCTACCGCTTGTTGTTCAAGTCAAGATCCTGAGTTTGTACACTATTTCACTGCTCGCCGCCTTGGTATTCCAACATGAAGTGCTGTTATTTGTAGGGTGTCGTGAATGCTGCTAGATTGCAAGTTTCTATTTGGATTTAAAAAAAAGGTCTCAGAGAAATACATTACTACTGTCTTTGAATGTTCATGATTTTTTTCCTTTTTTTCTTGGCATAGTCTCATGTATTTGGCTCTTAATATTTTATTATATCTTACCACAAAAACATTGATAGTATCATGTATGGCTGATTCTGTTATTTCAAAGCACTGTTTGAATTTTTGCAAGTTATTTGGAGTGTTTTTTTTCAACGAATTTGAAATAATGTTGTACACCTTATCTGGGCTTCCAAGAATGATATAGCAGTATATGGACATTGACAACTGGTGTATGCATTCCCAATTTAGTAAGACAGCAATGATGGCTCTAGGTTCTAAATATTGGCTTCCAAGTTTTAAGTCGGCGTAACTCAAAATTTTATTATTGCAGCATTTCATATCCTCCTTATCAGTAGTTAAAACACAGTAGATGTACTGTTAGGTGAACATGCTATTTTGCAAGAGTATTCAAACAGAGTCAAGGTTGGCCGATGTATGCCTTTGTGCTTAAGATGGGATGTCATGCCTTTTATGTATTTCTGAAACAAAACTTAAAAGCAAACTTTCTGTTTTGATACTTAAGCGCTAATACAACGCCATCGCTTGTCTATACCATATTTTTGCCCTCCTTGTTTCTTTACATTTTTTCTCTTCAACTTGTGATGCTACAACTTGTGTATGAATCTTGGGCTTGAATTTGAAGTTAACACCTAATGAGTACACTTGTACTTCGTACAGAACACGAACTTCATTCTTGAATTCCCTGCCAAAGCTTGATTCAAAACTTTATCCAAGCTTACTTCTTCCACACATGTTGCTCTATCAACACGAAAGTTCTAAATGTTTCCTTAAGATCGAAAGATCTTACAAGATAATCCAACTTCATGAATAAAAAAAATCCAGCTTGACATCTATCGCCCGTGCAATTGAAGACTTAAACTATGTTGAACTTGATGTATGAATCATACCTTGAGGAATCCTTTGAGCAAAATTATGATATAACTTGTGATGCAAATTACCATAAAATCGTAGTTAAATCCTCCAGTGACTACACTCAGCACTGATAAACAGAAAACTCTAATTCTCCTAGATGAATCTTTTGATACATTTGAGGGAAATTGGCATGGTATGGACTAAAGAATTATAAAGGATGAATCCATTTATTTTCTTTTATCCCCAGGGATTTAAACATGTCTTTGCCAAGGAATTTGATGAACATACACGCATTGTATTCATGACCTTCAAACCTTCTGCCACAAACCTGTTTTCAACAGACAAATAAAAACTAAAAAAAGCGGTCAGCTATGCATGGATGATGGACCTAAGATGATGTGTAAAAGATCAAGGAATCTAAGGGTAAAATTTGGGGTACAATAGTTGCCCCTATTTAAATATCCTCACTGGATGATATGAGCGATGGAAATTTTCATGAAATCGTGGTGAAAGGTATTTAAATATAGATAACCAAATTTTTTGCTCTTAGATGCAATGATGTGCAATGCTATGGACAAAGGAAGCTATCCTACCAAATGCTAACATGCAATGAACTCTAATATGATGAAAATGATGGAATGATAAATGCAAGATGCAGACGACGATGAAAGCAAACAGGGATAAAGGCAACACAATGAGTAATCACTCACTAAGAATGACAATGCACTGGGGACCCGAAATAAACTAGGGAAATCTAATGTGATGGACCAACAGGTTCAAGCATGACCGGTTGACACTTTAGAAATAACGATGATAAAAGATTCTCAATGGAGATGGAACCGGAAAGACGACCTCCATTGGGGAATATACAGAGTATTTAACCAACAGGTTCAAGGATGACTGGCTAACACTCTAGGGTAAAAGGTAAAGCAGGATCTACATGGCAGTAAGATCATGCAAACAAAATGCTGGAGTTTTCAAACAGGAAATAACATCCAAGCCGCTGGAAATTCCTTAAATGAAGAAATCAACCGGGATCTTTAGGAAACGTCAGGAAAAGTATACAGGGTAATTAAACTCTTCTGCACGCCAAAATAATTGGACTTTATGGGGAAATGCCCCGATAAGCTTCTCAAAAGAGACTGCCACTTATCGTCAAAAGGGACTTAAACACCACCATAAAGGGATCAGCTTCTCAAAGAAAGAGACTGCCACTTATCTGGAAACGAAAAAAGAAAACAAGCTTCTTAGGGGAGACTGCCACTTGTTGCTGGAGTAAACAAAATTGGACAGGCTTCTCAGAAGAGACTGTCACTTATCGGAAAAAGAGAAAGCAATGATAAGCTTCTCAGGAGAGACTGCCATTTATCTGGAAGGGACAATAGGAAACAAGCTTCTCGATGGAGACCGCCACTTGTTGTTGGAAATAACGAAATAGGATAAGCTTCTCTGGAGAGACTGCCCCTTATCAATAATGAGGATTTTAGGAAAGATTCTTATTGAGATATATAGTGCAAAATAAATGCACGCTCAAGCTAGGTTCGGCGACCTAAATGGGTTCCACGTAATCTCTAAGGACCAAAGTTCAATCTAGGATCGAGCTAGAAAGAAACGGTCAAATAAGACTCTAACCATTGAGGAATGAACTTAAATAAGGATAGAAAACATGTTGATGTTATGCATATGCCTAGGGTTGACGACCCTATTTGGGGAGAACGAACAAACCCCCGATAAACACAGCCAAAGTGAATGACAAAAGACAACAAGGATAGAAAACATGTCGATGTTATGCATATGTATGAATGAATGTATGTCATGCTTAGGCTTATGTTGATAAAACAGAGAAAAGAAGGAGTAAACGGGAAATGAAATAAACATCTCGACGAGGGTATTCGGCCAACCTCTGCAAGAACAATACATCTATCAAGAGATGGACAAAAAGTCATAGGAGGAACCATAATCTTGCTTCAAAGTTCTAAATTCTCTGGGGAGAAGGTATTCCACTTGGGAATATAACATCATGACCTCACCTGAGGGATTGCCATCATGAATCTGACTTCCTTGTTAAAAAGAAAATATCCACTGGAAAGAGCCATCTATGATTTGAGACTTTGTAGGGGATAAAATAAATATCCACTTCATCAGGGAAGTATGGAGGTAAGGCAGCTTCAGTGAGGAACATAGATAATTCCACTAGGGAGCGAGTCCTCAACGTCAATAAGTATGTATCACATGATGGACACTGGGGAGATTCTGTGCAGTCTTGAAAATCACTCATGATCGTAGGATCGGTCCAAGAGTGTTGTCAGGGTATGCTTCATTGGGAATTTTGCTGAAAATGGTCTAAAAGTGTTTCTGCAACATTAAGACTTCCTGGGGAACAATGATTTCCTTCAGATATTTCCACAAGTTAAAGCAACTTTATATCTTTTTCAATGTGTTTTCAAAAACAGTTTTAGATTCAAAAACTTTTTACTTTCAAAATACTATTAACAAATAACATTTTGCATAACAAGGAAAGTAGAGAAAACATAAATGGCAAAATTGGATGGGCCAAAAAGTCTGATTTTATTGAAGAATGGTAGCTTGCTAATGGCAAATCTCCATGGAGTATGACAATTGAAATTGGCAAAAGAAAGGGTTACATTGAATCCAACGACACATGCTAACCCTAATAACTAAGACCATCCAAAATCCTGCTTCTGGCGAGAGCGGTCGGATTGGAAATCTGTTTTGATATTCTGCAATGACGAATGCCATCTGATGCAGTGAAATGCCTTTTGTCCCTAACTTTTGTCTGGATCTCCCTTTCGGTTTTTCAATCCACCAGGGCATTCATTTTTGCCTAAACCGCCCTTTCTGATTTTCAGCTTAGCGAGCTTTTATTATTATTATTATTATTATTATTATTATTATTATTATTATTATTATTATTTTTTAATTTTCAATCCCTAATTTTTTCCTAGATCTCCTTCATAGGTTATGATCCACCGGGATACCCATTGTTGCCTAAGTCACCTTTTTAGGTTTTCGACTTAGCGGACTTTTTAGGCATAATATTTTTGGACTACATCAGAATTTATAGGATGTGCAACCTCTTCACCATCCATCGTTGTGAAAACTAGCAATCCTCTTGAGAAGATTGTTTTTACAACAAATGGACCTTCATAATTGGGCATCCATTTCTCACGCATGTTTTTATGAACTGGCAAGATCTTCTTAAGTACAAGCTCTCTTTCTCAAAATTCTCGGATTTGGACTTTCTTGTCAAAGACCCTCTTCATCCGTTTCTAGTACAACTGACCATGGCACATCACAGTTATGCGCTTCTCATCTATAAGGTTCAGCTTGTCAAATCTTTCTTGGACCCATTTTGCTTCATCAAGCTTGGTTTCCATCAATACCCCTAAGGACGGTATCTCTATGTCAATAGGAAGGACCGCATCCATTCCATATACCAATGAGAAAGGGGTTGCCCCTGTTGAAGTTCGCACTGAAGTTCTGTATCCGTGCAGAGAAAATGGTAGCATTTCATGCCAATCTTTATAAGTCTTTACCATCTTTAGCAAGATTTTCTTGATGTTTTTATTCGCAGCTTCAACAGCTCCGTTCATTTTAGGACGATAAGGAGAAGAATTATGGTACGCAATCTTGAAACTTTCACACAACTCCTTCATAGTTTTATTGTTCAAATTGGCCCCATTATCCGTTAAGATTCGGCTTGGAATTCCATAACGGTAGATAATCTCTTTCTTGATGAAGCGCGCAACTACTTGCTTGGTTACGTTGGCATAAGAGACAACTTCTACCCATTTTGTGAAATAGTCAATGGCAACTAAGAGGAATCGGTGACCGTTGGAAGCTTTAGGTTCGATTGCCCCAATAATGTCAATGCCCCATATTGAGAAAGGCCACGATGATGATAAAATATTCAACAACATTGGAGGCACGTGCACCTTGTCAGCATAAATTTGGCACTTATGGCATTTCCTGGCATATTGGATGCAATCAGATTCCATGGTTAACTAGTAATACCCAGCTCTCAGAATTTTCTTTGACATAGCATAACCATTGGCGTGAGTTCCAAATGTTCCCTCATGAATCTCTTGAAGTAACATGTCTGCTTCACGTCTGTCAACACATCTAAGAAGAACCATGTCGTGGGTTTTTTTATACAACACATCACTGCCAAGGAAGAATATGGATGATAATCTTCTCAGAGTCTTTTTGTCAAGAGTTGTAGCATCGATCGGATACTCTTGGCTTTGCAGATAATTCTTAATGTCGTGAAACCATGGTTTGTCATCAGTTTCTTCTTCGACTAGTTGACAGTATGCGGGTTCAGTCTTGCGCTCGATTCGAATGAGTGGTATTTCATTAACAAATCTAACCTTCCACATTGAGGCTAACATGGCTAATGCATCGACAATATGGTTTTCAGACCTCTGGACATGTTTGAGAATGATTTCATCAAAGTATTCAATCATTTCAACAATGTAAGCTCTGTACGGGACCAACTTCTCATCTCTAGTCTCCCATTCACCCTTGACTTGGTAGATCACTAAAGCTGAATCTCCAATCACTTCAAGAATTTTGATTCGGAGGTCTATAGCTGCTTCAAGGCCAAGAATGCATGCTTCGTACTCGGCAATATTGTTTGTGCATTCAAAGTCTAACCTTATTGTAAAAGGAGTATAACCACCATTAGGATTCATCAAGATGGCACTTATGCCATTCCCACTGTAATTGGAAGAACCATCAAACATCATCTTCCAACAGGAGCCTGGCTTGGGACCTTCATTAGGACCCAACTCTTCACAGTCTTTCTTTACCAACATAATGTTTTCGTCAAGAAAATCAAACTTTAGAGGCTCACAATCTTCAACCGGTTGATCTGCAAGGTAATTTGACAAGATACTTCCTTTAATAGCTTTCTGAGTCACATATTGGATGTCGTATTCGGATAACAACATACGCCAACGGGCAAGTCTTCCAATCTGAGCTGGCTTTTCAAAAATATACTTTATTGGATCCATTTTTGAGATCGACAAAGTGGTATGACAGATCATGTATTTCCTGAGACGCCTAGCGGCCCATGCTAAAGCACAACAAGTCTTTTCCAGAAGTGAATATTGGCTTTCATAATCAGTAAACTTCTTGCTCGGGTAGTAGATGGCGTGTTCCTTTTGTCCAATCTCATCATGTTGACCCAATACGCATCCCATAGACTTCTCAAGAATAGTCAGATACATGAAGAGTGGTCTTCCAGGAATACGAGGAATCAAGATGGGAGGCTCTTGTAAATAACCCTTGATCTTCTCAAATGCTTACTGGCAATCAGAATTCTAATCAATAATCTGACCCTTATAGAGTAACTTGAATATTGGTTCGCAAGTAGCAGTCATATTAGAAATGAATCTGGAGATATAATTCAGGCGTCCAAGAAAACCTCTGACTTGTGTTTCAATTTGTGGAACAAGCATTTTTTGAATGGCTCGGACTTTATCGGGGTCTACTTCGATTCCTTGTTGGTTGACGATATATCCAAGTAACTTTCCAGATCTAACACCAAAAGTACACTTAGCAGGATTTAATTTCAACTAGTATTTCCTGAGTTGTTCAAATAGCTTTAATAAATGTTCTAAATGGTCCTCCTCACTTTGGGACTTGGCAATCATATCATCAACGTACACCTCGATCTCTTTATGCATCATGTCATGAAAGAGAGCGACCATCGCTCTTTGATACGTTGCCCCTGCGTTCTTCAGACCGAAGGGCATAACCTTATAACAATAGGTTCCCCAAGGAGTAATGAAAGTAGTCTTTTCTCTATTAGTAGGGTCCATCTTAATCTAATTATAATCGGAGAAACCATCCATAAAAGAGAACACTGCAAAACGAGTTGTATTATCCACAAGTGTATCAATATGCGGTAGAGGGAAATCGTCATTTGGGCTTGCTTTGTTCAAATCCCTGTAGTCTACACACATTCTGACTTTACCGTCCTTTTTGGGTACTGGCACAATGTTGGCTACCCATTCAGGGTACTTTGCAACTGTTAGAAAACCTACGTCAAGTTGTTTCTTAACCTCGTCTTGAATCTTCAATGCCATGTCAGGTCTTGTTCTTCGAAGTTTCTGCTTTACAGGGGGGCACTCTGATTTAAGTGGAAACTTGTGAACAACAATATCAGTGTCTAAATTGGGCATATCTTGATACGACCATGCAAACATATCCACATATTCCTCTAGAAGCTTGACCAATCTCTGCTTGACATCAGCCCCAAGTGTTGTGCCAATCTTTACCTCCTTCCTTTCTTTATCACTACCAAGATTAATCAAATCCACTTGCTCCTTGTGCGGTTGAAGTTTAGTGTACTCATACTCAACCAACCTTGTTAGTTCAGCGGGAACTTCGAAATCTTCCTCACCCTCATCTTCAGCTTGATAAATAGGTGAATTAAAGTTAGAAGTGAAAGCAGAGTCATTGGATTCAACATGGTTTGAGATTATTCTGCATGTTCAGAAGGACTTATTTTATTAAATATGCAAAGACAAATGCAATAGAAAGATGTCCTTTTTCTGGTTTTGAAAGATTGCCAACTTCTTTTAAAGGTAAAAGCGAAAAACAGTAAATGAAACAACAAGAATTTAACAAAGTGCATTTATTGATAATCATTTGAAAGTAAAAAAAGGTGGCCCTGCAAAATAATTCAGTAGCTTTGGGCATAGCTATGGAATTTTATTTTTCGAAAACGAGAAATAAAAGATAATAAATTACTGTGACGAAGGAAAAAACACAGGGATTTCTACTGCTTCCCAATTGTCTAGAGCTATATCACACTTGAATACCAGGTTGCTCAAGTCTTCGTCCTTATTATTGTATTCAACAACATTAATCTGGGAACCTCCGCTGACAAACACTTCTTGGATAGTCTTCGGGCGACCTTTGGTAGATGCAGAAGCTCTATCATTAGTTGGTTTGTAACCCAACCCATGACGATTCACACTTGTCTTTATATTTATCACTTCTTCCCAACCGTCGGGTACACCTCCTTCAATTGTTGATCTGGTACTCTTGAAGGATGCGAAAGATGGATTACTCTTGCCCACTATTTATTCAACTTCCAACAAGACAGCATTGGCTATCTCGAGTGCTTGATAAGAAGTTTCCAAAGCATCTTCATCAGCTTCTATGTAACAGAATGAAGACATGTTGATTACCATCACGTCTTCCTCACCATGCACAATTACCAACTTATCATCAATCATAAACTTCATCTTCTGATGTAATGTCGAAGTCACGAAACCAGCAGTATGAATCCATGGCCTTCCAAGTAAACAACTATAAGTAGGGTTTATATCCAGCACTTGGAATGTGATGTTGAATACATGCAGCCCAATTAAGATCGGTAGCTCCACTTCTCCAATTACAATTATGCGAGAACCATCAAAAGCCTTGACTATCAAAGAAGTAGGTTTCATTTCAGTTTCCTTGTAAGCCAACTTTGTAAGAACCCTCTTAGGTAAAACATTCAGAGAGGAACCAGTATCCACGAGCACCCTTGATAAATTATCTTCTTGACATTTCACGGACACGTGTAATGCACGGTTGTGATTCTGACCTTCTCTTGGTAACTCCCCGTTACTGAAGCTACAGGTGTTACAAGCAGTCATGTTTCTAATCACACTATCAAACTGGCCAGTAGTAATATCTTGGGCGACATGAGCTTGAGCCAACAACTTTTGCAATGCAGCTCAGTGAGCAGGTGAGCTCATCAAAAGCGACAGGATTGAGATCTTTGAGAGAGTCTGGTAAAGCTGATCAATGACTTTGTAATCACTTTTTCTGATAATCCTCAGGAACTCAACATCTTCACCATTTACAGCCACCTCTTTCTCTTTGTCTTTGGCAGACACGGTGGTAACAGTTTCCTTAGACGAAGCCTCATTGAAATGGGGAGTATAAATACGACCACTGCGTGTCATCTTGCTTGCCCCAGCTATATTAGTCACATCTTCACTAGAACTTTCCAATTCTTTTCTTGGAATAACCTTCCCAGATTCTTTGTCAATCATGGTCACATCATATTTACAAGGTATGACTTTGGAGTCTCTGAAATGAAAAGGACTAGGTTGTTGAATGATCACCGGCTTCGGCTGATTAACTGTAGAAGTAACAGCTGATTCTAGCATGTTGAACACATGCTTTGGTGTTCTGAAAATAGGCATTGCAGAACTTGATTTTGGCAAATTAAAAATGGGCACTTTAGCACCTGGTTCCCGCAAGTTGAAGACGGGTTCAATCACAACAACTTCATCCTTCTTCACTTTGCTACTCACTTGTAGAAAACCATCGTTGATCAAATTCTGAGTATCATTCTGAATCAACATAAATCCTTTGATGCTGGCATCACAAGCTTGACAATCACCATGGAAACCTTCACCAAATCGGCCTTAAACAACTTTGAATGGAAGACTCGAAGAGGAGCTTTAATCTCAGAAACATCGAGGATTAGGCTTTCATCAGGTACCTCATCAATAGCATTAACAGACCCATGAGTGGGCAAAGGATTGTTCTTAACATTAGGATGAGGATCATTGAATGACAGAATCTTCTTTTCCATTACTTACCAGGTTTTTGAGAGCATAACAACTTTCTAGATCATGGTCAGGTGCACCTTCATGAATTACACAATGTGCATTTGGATTGTAATTAGCTGGAAGTGGAGTAGGAGGTGGACCCGAAGCCCTTGTAGTTATCAACCCTTGTTGCACCAATGAAGGGTACAACTCGGTATAAGTCATCGGAATGGGGGACATGGCTTATACTTTCTTCTGTTAGGAACATTCTGACGAGGTGCTTAATTCTTCAGTTGTTAATAGGCAAAAGTGTTGGGTGCTCGTTGATAATTGGATGGAGCTTGTGTTGGCTGATAACCCGAAGGAGGTTGATAGACCGGAGGCTGATAAACAGGAGTTGGTTGCACAGGTTGATAAGCAAGAACTTGTTGATTGAAAGCAGGTGTAATAGCAGCAACATACGGTTGTTGAGCAAACTGAACGGGATAACCTTGTTGTGAACATAGTTTTGCTAATGTTGCCAAGGTTGATTTCTTCTTCTGCTTGATATCACGACATTAGTTTCACCCTCTTTCTTCTTGTGAGAACTAAATGAAGGCTTCTTAGCATGATCTTTGTTGGAGCTTGAACTACCAGCAGTACTTGACATCTTTCCACTTTTCAAACCCAATTCTACCTTCACACCAACAACAAAAATATCAGAAAAATTAGCAATCACACTACCAACCATTCTTTCATAAAACTCAGGACGAACAGTGTCGACGAACCAATCATCTAGTTATTTTTCAGTCAAAGGAGGTTCTACCTGTGAAGCAGTTTCTCTCCATCTCTGAGCGTATTCCTTGAATGATTCATAACTCTTCTGGGACATACTCAGCAATTTCCTTTGGCCAGGAGCCAAGTCTATGTTGTATTTATAATGTTTGATAAAGGCGTCAGATAAATCTTGGAAACTCTTAATGCGTGACTGATCAAGACTTAAATACCACTTCGACAAAGCACCCTTCAAACTGTCTTGGAAACAATGAATCATCAACTTATCATTATCAATATGAACGGCCATTTTTTGATAGTACATGATCAGATGACTCTTCGGGTATGTGGCTCCTTCATAGTGATCAAATCTAGGAGTTTTTAATTTTTGAGGAATAACCAGACCAGATACAAGACATACTTCTCTAGCAGCAGCACCGAAGACTTGATCTCCTTCCATCATTCTCAATCTTTTATCAATAGTTTCCATATTTTCTCTGAGTTTCTCGTGACGTTCATATTCATCTTCTTTCATATCAGGGATGTCATATACTTGTTGATTCTCATTGAAGTAGGGTTGCACATGGGTATGCACAGCAGTTGGTGCAAAAGTTGGAATCACCTGAGAAGTTCCAGTGACCAAAGGAACAACTTATTGAACTTGTTGAACAATGGGAACTGTATTAGGTGCTGGCACAAAACTAGGTGGAAGACCATATGGATGTACATTTGTAGTGGTAACAATTGCAGGCTGAGGATCCACAACTATATTGACAATCTCATAAACAACAGTGGGTTGAGCATCCATCTTTGCGCGCATAACCTGTAGTATCTCCATAATCTGCCTTACACTTCCCCGAAGGTCTTCTAATTCATTACTGACACGACCAGGTTCTTGATTATGTTCCGCCATCCTTCTACGAGCTTGAGCTCTGGTGTTGTACGTGTAACGCCCCGATTTCGATTATCCCTTTTTCGTTAAGTCCTTTTTTATTTTAATTGGGCGAATATTATTTTGATGTGGAATTTTCGTGGAAATATGTTATGTTTACATATTGTTCTATTTTACCCGATTTTGGGAGTTTTCGGAGAAAATAGTTGGAGGGTATTTTGGACATTTCCTATTTAAATGATAAGTTGGATATTTTATGAGATATTGAGTTAGTAGATATTTTGGGAAAAATAATAGGAAGATATTAAAGAGGAAATAGAAGAGAAAGAAAGAAGGAGAAGAGAAAGAGGAGAGAAAGAAGAGGAAACGTTGGAAAACATCAAGATCAAACCCTAGCTTGCGGTTAATCAGGTAAGGGTGAGAAGTTTTATCATCTTGATAATGTATGTAATCATGTGTGTTCTAGTTTGGATGTATTGGATTGTTTTCTATGTTTCCATTTCTAGGTCAGAAGTCGATTTAATCGGTGGAAACTGAGTTTTATCGATTAGAATTTGGAATAAATGGTGTAGTATAGTCGGATGATGAGTGGGCTGTACTACTGGAACTGATTTGGATTGAATCGGTCGGTTTGTGAGTTTGGGCTTTTGGACAGCCATGGAAGTTCTGAGTTCGCAGGTTCTCCAGGCGAATGGTAGCGAAGCTTCGCCAGGCGAAGCCCAGCGAGCAGCAGCGAACCAAGTCAGTAGCAAACGCCCTGTCTTCGCTGGCAAGTTCGCCAGGCGAATGAGTGTGGCAAAGGTTCGCCAGGCGAGTGTGCTAGCGAGTAATTCCAGAATAATTCCCAGTGGTCTTCGCTGGCAAGTTCGTCGGGCGAACGAAGTAGCGAAGGTTCGCCAGAGGCTTTGCCAGGCGAAGGTTAGCGAACACAGCAGCATATTTTCTTTTCTTGTGTTTTCCATTCGTGGATTGGTTGTGTGGTTTGGTTGTGATCATTCCTTGCCTGAGATGACTATTTATATGTTGTTATGTGTGTTGTAGGTAGCCGTATGGCGTGAATCCTAGTTTGTGATTTGTGAAGTGTGGAATGTGGCCGTTTTCCAATTTGGAGCATTTACTTGAATTGAATAGAAATGCATGTTGAGATTGAATGATGAATATAAACCAGGTATGAATTGGTGTGAATGAATGATGAATATGTATATATGTATTGTGATATGTATATATATTGTGAATGCATAATGAATATATGCGATGAATGTGAAGAATGCATGAGTATGTTTGTAAACATGTATGCATTTCAAGAAGTGTATGGAGTCATTTTGCATGTGAAGCATCATGAAGTACATTCTTGTGCTGTTGATTCCTAGGAGAATCTGATGAACGATGTGATTCCTCGGAGAATCTGATGAGCAATGTGATTCCTCGGAGAATCTGATGAACGATGTGATTCCTCTGAGAATCTGATGAACGATGTGATTCCTCGGAGAATCTGATGAGCGATGTGATTCCTCAGAGAATCTGATGAACAATGTGATTCCTCGGAGAATCTGATGAGCGATGTGATTCCTCGGAGAATCTGATGAACGATGTGATTCCTTAGAGAATCTGATGAGCGATGTGATTCCTCAGAGAATCTGATGAACGATGTGATTCCTCGGAGAATCTGATGAGCGATGTGATTCCTAGGAGAGTCTGATGAGTGATAGGATTCCTAGGAGAGTCCGATGAGTGATGTGATCCCTAGGAGAATCTGATGAGTTATAGTGTACCCGTGAGGGGCGTGAGTGAATTGATTCTTAGGAGAATCTGATGGACGATTAAGTCGGTATCGTATTACATTTGCGTAGAGTAGCGAGTTGGCCTCTATGGTTTGCATTTATCATCTTTGCATGATGTATGGTGAATAAACATGATGTAGATGTTTATGTAAATTATTGATAATTGGCATGAATGGAATGCTTGAAGATACATGTATGTGTGGATATATATGTATATGTGTGTATGTTTATGAATTGATATAAACATTGTTGATGCATATTGTATATGCTTGGTGCTCTATTTGTAAATAATTTATGTGAATACATTGCGATGTACGGTGTAGTGAGATGAGTTGCGGTGAGAACGTGAAAGACGTTATTGGACGTTATGTGTGTGTGTGTGTGTGTGTGTATATATATATATATATATATATATATATATATATATATATATATATGTTTATATGCATTATGTATTATGATATTGTTTCTCACCCTTCTGCTGTTTTATAATGCTCTATGAGGCATTGCAGATTAGATTGCTGGAGTTTTATGAAGCGTGGCTTCATTCTTTTCGGTCGGTTGGCTCTGATATGTAGCACCGGGTAGCTAGGGATTGTTTTGATTCTTTTGTGATACATCTATGTTTGTATCTGCTGATGATATGTTTTATAAACATGGTGAATGATAATTGTATATGTGAATACATGTTTTGGAGATTATGAAATATTTGGATGTTTCCGCCTCTGTTCTAAATATTTTCTTGTGGGTGTTGCCCCGATGTTGCATATCTGTTGAGCAGGTGTTGTATGTGTTGAATTTTTGGTATAATGTGATATGCCCTTTTTATGCCATGATATAAATGTACTCTGATGAAATTTTGAATTATACCTGAATGATTATTTGTATTAATTGGGGGTATAGAAAGGGGGTGTTACATTAAGTGGTATCAGAGCCATTGTTGAGTCAGTTGTGTCCGTCTCGTTGTTTGTTGGTTGAACGGTTGTTTAACCTTGTTGTTATTTTTGGAAATAATCAGAATATGAATGGTCATAATGACAATGCGATAGCTACTGCATTGGAGGCAATGGCTAGGGCGGTGCAGGGTGCACCGAATGTGAATGCTAATGATGAGTTTAGAAAGAATCAGCCGCCGGTATTCAAGGGAAGGTTTGATCTGGACGGTGCTCAGATTTGGTTGAAGGAAATCGAGAGGATCTTTAGAGTTATGAATTGTGCTGAAGGGAACAAGGTGATACTTGGATCTCACATGTTGCAAGAAGAAGCCGATGATTGGTGGATCGGTATGCGACAAGTCCTTGAAGTGGATGACGAGGAAATAACTTGGGATTTATTTCGTGCTGAATTTTTAAGGAAGTATTACCCTGAGAGTGTGAAGGGAAGGAAGGAAATGGAATTCCTGGAATTGAAGCAAGGCAATATGTCCGTGGTGGACTACACGGCTAAGTTTACAGAGTTGGTGAAGTTTCATCCTCACTATGATGCGGTGACGACGGAATTTTCCAAGTGCGTTAAGTATGAGAATGGCTTGCATCCTGAGATCAAGCAAGCGGTGGGTTATCAGAGGATAAGGTGATTTTCGGACTTGACCGAATGCTATAGAATTTTTGAAGAGGATAGTAAAACTCGTTCTACTCACTACAAGAGTTTGAAGGAGGAGAAAGAAAGGCAACAGGTAAGGAGTGGACCTTATGTGACGCCTGCTAATAAGGGCAAGCATAGGGAGAACTTTGTTAAGAGGCCTGGAGGAGGGAGTTCTGGATCCATTAAATGCTACAAGTGTGGTGAGATGGGTCATAAGTCTTTTATGTGTGGAAAGCCCAAAGTTAAGTGCTCTAACTGCGAAGTTATTGGGCATGATGCTACGGATTGTAGAAAGGGTGTGGTGAAGTGCTACAATTGTGGAGAAGTAGGTCACATCAGTGTTAAGTGTCCTAAACCTAATCAAGCTCCAACAAGTGGAAAAGTATTTGCATTGGCAGGATCAGACACTACTAATGCGGATCGTTTGATTTGAGGTATGTGCTTTATTAATAATATGCCTTTAGTTGCTATTATTGATACCCGAATGACTCATTCGTTCTTTTCTTTTGAGGACGCTAAGCATTCGGAATTGTGTTGTACTCTTATGAGGGTGGTATGGTTATTGAGACGCCCGCTTCGGGGTCGGTAACTGCGTCTTTAGTGTGTTTAAGTGTCCTTTGACCATGTGTGGTAAGGGTTCTATCATGGACTTAGTATGTTTACCATTAGAAAGATTATATGTAATCTTGGGTATGAGCTGATTGCAGTATGATAGAGTTAGTATGGATTGTTTTTTTTCCGTTGGCAAGGATTTCTCCTTTGAAAGATGGAAAGGATGAGCGTTTCTTATTCCCGAAAGAGTTGAAGAAACTTTTGGGGGACGGAACTCAAGTGTTCAGTTGTTTGCATCATTGTCGACGGAGAGTAAGGCTGAACTGGATGTGTTCCCAGTGGTGCGTGACTTTTCAGAGATGTTTCTGGAAGGATATTAAGGATGTATCGCCGGGAAGAGAAATTGGATTTAAAGTCCATGGATTTGATGGTGATAAGAAGGGAGACTTCAAGATGATGTTATTGGAATATGTATATGTCCAAGGTTCGATCTCATTGGGGTAGAATGACTATGCGTCGTTCCTAGTGAAATGATCACCGGGGTAGAATGACCGAGATGTTGTTCTTAGTGGGAGTACAAGCGGTGTACCCATAATCTCCAATGGAGATTGTTGCAAATTGAAGGTTTTATAGGAGCCATATGGCATAACTATGATTGCGGTATGAAGTGTGCATGTGTGCGATCGTGTATGATTTGGGAATTGGGGAGTAAGATGTGTGAGTCGCATCCAGAGTTGTTTTGGATCAAGTAATATTTTCGAGGAAGAAAATTTCTAAAGTGGGGGAGAGTTATAACGCCCCGATTTCAATTATCCCTTTTTCGTTAAGTCCTTTTTTATTTTAATCGGGCGAATATTATTTTGATGTGGAATTTTCGTGGAAATATATTATGTTTACATATTGTTCTATTTTACCCAATTTTGGGAGTTTTCGGAGAAAATAGTTGGAGGGTATTTTGGACATTTCCTATTTAAATGATAAGTTGGATATTATATGAGATATTGAGTTAGTAGATGTTTTGGGAAAAATAATAGGAAGATATTAAAGAGGAAATAGAAGAGAAAGAAAGAAGGAGAAGAGAAAGAGGAGAGAAAGAAAAGGAAACTTTGGAAAACATCAAGATCAAACCCTAGCTTGCGGTTAATCAGGTAAGGGTGAGAAGTTTTATCATCTTGATAATGTATGTAATCATGTATGTGCTAGTTTGGATGTATTGGATTGTTTTCTATGTTTCCATTTCTAGGTCAGAAGTTGATTTAATCGGTGGAAACTGAGTTTTATCGGTTAGAATTTGGAATAGACGGTGTAGTATAGTCGGATGATGAGTGGGTTGTACTACTGGAACTGATTTGGATTGAATCGGTCGGTTTGTGAGTTTGGGCTTTTGGACAACCATGGAAGTTATGAGTTCGCAGGTTCGCCAGGCGAAGCCCAGCGAGTAGTAGCGAACCAAGTCAGTAGCAAACACCCTGTCTTTGCTGGAAAGTTCGCCAAGCGAATGAGTGTGGTGAAGGTTCGCCAGGCGAGTGTGCTAGCGAGTGCTAGCGAGTAATTCCAGAATAATTCCAAGTGGTCTTCGCTGGCAAGTTCACCGGGCGAACGAAGTAGCGAAGGTTCGCCAGACGAAGGTTAGCGAACACAACAACATATTTTCTTTTCTTGTGTTTTCCATTCGTGGATTGGTTGTGTGGTTTGGTTGCGATCATTCCTTGTCTGAGATGACTATTTATATGTTGTTATGTGTGCTGTAGGTAGCCGTATGGTGTGAATCCTAGTTTGTGATTTGTGAAGTGTGGAATGTGGCCGTTTGGCAATTTGGAGCATTTACTTGAATTGAATAGAAATGCATGTTGAGATCGAATGGTGAATATAAACCAGGTATGAATTGGTGTGAATGAATAATGAATATGTATATATGTATTGTGATATGTATATATATTGTGAATGCATAATGAATATATGTGATGAATGTGAAGAATGCATGAGTATGTTTGTAAACATGTATGCATTTCAAGAAATGTATGGAGTCATTTTGCATGTGAAGCATCATGAAGTACATTCTTGTGCTGTTGATTCCTAGGAGAATCTGATGAACAATGTGATTCCTCAGAGAATCTGATGAGCAATGTGATTCCTCGGAGAATCTGATGAACGATGTGATTCCTCGGAGAATCTGATGAACGATGTGATTCCTCGGAGAATCTGATGAGCGATGTGATTCCTCGGAGAATCTGATGAACAATGTGATTCCTCGGAGAATCTGATGAGCGATGTGATTCCTCGGAGAATCTGATGAACAATGTGATTCCTCGGAGAATCTGATGAGCGATGTGATTCCTCGAAGAATCTGATGAACGATGTGATTCCTCAGAGAATCTGATGCGCGATGTGATTCCTAGGAGAGTCTGATGAGTGATAGGATTCCTATGAGAGTCCGATGAGTAATGTGATCCCTAGGAGAAACTGATGAGTTATAGTGTACCCGTGAGGGGCGTGAGTGAATTGATTCTTAGGAGAATCTGATGGACGATTAAGTCGGTATCGTATTACATTTGCGTAGAGTAGCGAGTTGGCCTCTATGGTTTGCATTTATCATCTTTGCATGATGTATGGTGAATAAACATGATGTAGATGTTTATGTAAATTGTTGATAATTGGCATGAATGGAATGCTTGAAGATACATGTATGTGTGGATATATATGTATATGTGTGTATGTTTATGAATTGATATAAACATTGTTGATGCATATTGTATATGCTTAGTGCTCTATTTGTAAATAATTTATGTGAATACATTGCGATGTACGGTGTAGTGAGATGAGTTGCGTGAGAACGTGAAAGACGTTATGTGTGTGTGTGTGTGTGTGTGTGTGTGTGTGTGTGTGTGTGTGTGTGTGTATATATATAATTTATATGCATTATGTATTATGATATTGTTTCTCACCCTTCTGCTGTTTTATAATGCTCTATGAGGCATTGCAGATTAGATTGTTGGAGTTTTATGAAGCGTGGCTTCATTCTTTTTGGTCGGTCGGCTCTGATATGTAGCACCGGGTAGCTAGGGATTGTTTTGATTCTTTTATGATACATCTATGTTTGTATCTGCTGATGATATGTTTTATAAACATGGTGAATAATAATTGTATATGTGAATACATGTTTTGGAGATTATGAAATATTTGGATGTTTCCGCCTCTATTCTAAATATTTTCTTGTGGGTGTTGCACCAATGTTGCATATCTGTTGAGCAGGTGTTGTATGTGTTGAATTTTTGGTATAATGTGATATGCCCCTTTTATGCCATGATATAAATGTACTCTGATGAAATTTTGAATTATGCCTGAATGATTATTTGTATTAATTGGGGGTATAGAAAGGGGGTGTTACAGTACACGCGCAGAGGATTCAGGGTGAAAGAACTGGAGGACAAGACAACAGAATGAGCAAAACGGAAGGAAAATGCATATGCCAAGACACAAATGCAATGAAATGCAAATGATTTCAAGGAATCCAAAAGCAAATTGCAAAAAAAAAAATTGGAAAAGTTTTATTTTTAAAATTTTTATTGTCTTTGCAAAGGAAAAGCAATTGAATTCCTTGAAACTAAAATGTTATGAATGCTTGAATGTATGAATGCACAAACACACATATAAAAATATACAGATAAGCAAACAGAAGCCTATGTTAGAGGGTCAAAATCCTGGAGTCATGGTCTACCCATCCCGAAGGTGGTGCACTAAGGGTTAATTGTACCTGCAAAACAAAGGTTCTAAAAGGTGCCCAAAGTCATCAATCCATCTTTTAGATATTATCAACTTCCCAAATACTCGGTGGTTAACAATATTCTCAAGAGAACCTCTTTTAAGTGTAGTATTATGTATCAACTACTTTGGGACTACTCCCTTATAGTCGTCGCATTACATCCTGAGAAATGCCAAAGTTGTGTTAAGGGTAACTAAAGGTTCCCAGTATCACAGGCCCCAAGGTCGAGAGTAATAATGTTTTCACGAACATTCGTTCAACAATGTCATTCTCAAGAGGACCTCAACTGAGCGGTGATTATCAAGTTAGCTTGGTCGGGAATCAATTCCCTATAAACCTTCTCAAATATATCACCTTCCTATCTTAAGTACACTCAAGGCTGGGTGTAGGACTTGTCTCACAACAGTATAACCCAAGCAGCTACTGTAACGTCCCGATTCTGATTTCCCATTTTTGTTGAGTCTTTTATTTTATTTGGATGATTATTATTTTATTTGTGGAATTGGTGTGTTAATATGTTATGTTTGCATATTGTGTTATTTTATCATTTTTGAGAGTTTTCGGGGAAATTAGGTTGGAGGGTATTTTAGATATTTCTTAATTAATGATAAGTTATACATTTTGCGAGAAAATGAATTATTAGATATTTTGAGAGAAAAAGAAATAGAAGATAACTGGAAATAGAAAGATATAAGAGGGAAAGAGGAGAGAAAAAGAGAAAGAAAGAAGAAAAAGGAGAGAAAGAAAGAGGAAGAAGAGAAAAGAGAAGAAAAAGAGGAAAAGCTTGAAATTCTTCAAAACAACTTCTAGGAATCGATTTAATCAGGTAAGGATATGAAATCTTATTATCTTATCAATGTATATCATTATGTATGTATTTGGTTGGATTGTTTGGTTGTTTTTCTATATTTTCCATTTTAGGTCGAAATTGGTAGAATCGATAGAAACCGATGTTTTTACGGTTAGAATTCGAAATAAATTGTGTAGTTTAGTCGAGGAATGTTAGGTCGAGACTATTGAAACTTGTTTGATTGAAATCGGGTGATTTTGTGGCTTTTTGACATTTATGGATTATGGAGGGTTTGTGTAGCGAAGTATTCGCTAGGCGAATCACTAGTGAGTGAGGTAGCGAAGGGTTCGCTAAGCGAGCACTCAGCGAGCTGCCATCAAACACTCTTAGACTTGGACAAAACCAAAAAGATCCAAACTCGCTGGAGTGAGTGGTGTAGCGAAGGGCTTTCCATTCTGCTCGCCTAGCGAGCATGCTAGCGAGCATGACAGTACAACATTTTATTTTTATTCCATCCAACATCGATTCTTCGACTCGGATGTGATTAACCTTATCCCGAACGTGTAGCTTGTGTGTTGTTGTATGATATGCTGTGGGTAGCCGTATGGCGTGAATCCTAGATTGTGGAATTTATTGTGAATTGTGGCCTTTTGGTAAATGGTTGCATTTCTTAAATTAAATGTAAATGCATGATACTTATGATAGAGTTCATTACTGTTTGGCGTAATTGAATGCGAATGTATATGGATTGTATGTGATAGAATGAGATGAATGCATGAATATATATTGTGAATATGTATGCATTTCAAGAGTGTCTTGAGTCATTTTGCATGTGAAGCATAATGATGTGCATTCTTGTGTTGTGTGATTCTAATGAGAATCCGTTGTAACATCGTGTGCCTATGTGAGGTGTGAGCGATGATTACAAATGATTGTGTGCCTATGTGAGGTGTGAGTAATCGGATTGTGTGCCTATGTGAGATGTGAGCAATCCATAAACATTGTGTGCCTATGTGAGGTGTGAGCAATGGGTAAACATCGTGTGCCTATGTGAGGTGTGAGCGATGGTTCCAATAAGTTCCTGAGTGAACTTGTGAGGATTGAGTCGGTACTGCATTGCATTTGTATAGAGTCGTGAGTCGGTATATGATTTACATTTATCATCTTTATAATTGTGCATTGGTGAATAAACATAAATGTGTATGTTTATGTGGAATGATGAGAATTGTGAAAGTATGCATGATGAATATGCTTGGTTATATATATATATATATATATATATATATATATATATATATATATATATATATATATATATATATATATATATATATATATATATATATATATATATATATATATATATATATATATATATATATATATATATATATATATATATATATATATATATATATATATATATATATATATATATATATATATATATATATATATATATATATATATATATATATATATATATATATATATATATATATATATATATATATATATATATATATATATATATATATATATATATATATATATATGTATATACATTGTGATGTATATGAGTGAGTTGTGATGAATTGTGGTGAGAATGCAGAATATGTGTATGTTATGCTATATATATGATTATATGCATTGTTATTATGATAATATTTCTCACCCTTCTGCTGTTTTATGGTGCTCTATGAGGCATTGCAGAGTAGGTTTGCTGGAGGTCTTTTAGTGAAGCGTGTTTTCATTCTTTTGGTCGGTCGGCTCTGATATGTAGCACCGGGTAGCTAGGATGTTTATGGTTCTTTTGTGATACATTTGTACATGTATCTTGTGGGTGAATGTTTATGAAAACATGACTTATGTTGTTGAATAATTCTGAATGATGTATATGTGTATATATGTTTGATGTTATCAATGTTTAGATTTTCCGCTTTTATTCTAAATATTAAGATGTGGGTGTAAGGACTAAGTTCCTCTGTTGCATAGTTACCCCACTGTTGCATATCTTTTGTTGAGCAGGTGTTGAATGTTTCAATTTCATGCGTAATGTGATGCGCCTCTTTTATACCATGTTTATAATTATACTCTGATGAAAATTTTAATATGTGGCTAATTGATTATGCGATTATTTGGGGGTATAAAAAGGGGGTGTTACATTAAGTGGTATCAGAGACAGTGTTGAATCAGTTGTGACTGTCTTGTTGTTATGTTGTTGAACGGTTGTTTAACCTTGTTGTTATTTTTGGGAATGGTCAGAATATGGTTGGTCGTAACGACAATGCGATGGTTGTTGCTTTAGAAGCAATGGCTAGGGTGGTGCAGGGTGCACCGAACGTGAATGCTAATGACGAGTTCAGGAAGAATCAACCACCGGTCTTCAAAGGAAGATTTGATCCCGATGGTGCCCAAATTTGGTTGAAAGATATTGAAAGGATCTTCAGAGTTATGGACTATGCGGAAAGGAATAAGGTGAGACTTGGGTCTCACATGCTGAAGGAAGAAGCCGACGATTGGTGGGTCGGTATGCGTCAAGTTCTTGAGGTGGATGATGAAGAGATAACTTGGGAATTATTTCGTACTGAGTTCTTGAGGAAGTATTACCCTGAAAGTGTGAAAGGGAAGAAGGAGATGGAGTTCCTTGAACTGAAACAAGGTAGTATGTCTGTGTTGGACTATACTGCTAAGTTTGTGGAGTTGGTTCAATTCCATCCTCACTATGCTGCAATTACTGCCGAGTTCTCAAAGTGTATTAAATATGAGAATGGTTTGCGTCCCGAGATTAAGCAAGTTGTGGGATATCAAAGGATAAGAAGGTTTACGGATTTGACGGAATGTTGTAGAATCTTCGAGGAAGATAGCAAGGCTCGTTCTACATATTACAAAAGTTTGAATGAGAGGAAGGGAAAGCAACAAGCTAGAAGTGGACCTTATGTGACACCTGTTGATAAAGGCAAGCATAGGGGAAACTTTGATAAGAGATCTGGAGGAGGAGGTTCCTGATCCGTTAAGTGTTACAAATGTGGTGAAATGGGACATAAATCATTTGAGTGGGGGAAGATCGTAGTGAAATGTTCTAACTGTGGAGGCCTTGGGCATGCTACTACAGATTGTAGGAGGAATGTAGTGAAGTGCTATAATTGTGGAGAAGTGGGTCACATTAGTACTAAGTGTACTAAGCCGAAACAAGCTCAAACGGGTGGAAAGGTGTTTGCATTAGCTGGGTCAGACACTACTAGTGCAGATCGTTTAATTAAAGGTACATGTTTTATTAATAGTACACCTTTAGTTGTTATTATTAATACTAGAGCGACTCATTCGTTCATTTCTCATGAGTGCGCTAAGCGTTTGAATTTGTTCGTGACTTCTTGGGGTGGTGACATGGTTATTGAGACTCCCGCTTCGGGGTCGGTAACTACATCTTTGGTGTGTGTAAGTTGTCCTTTGACCATGTATGGTAAAGACTTCATCATGGATTTAGTGTGTTTGTCGTTGGAGGGTTTGAACATAATCTTGGGTATGAACTGGTTGCAATTCAACAGAGTTCATATAGATTTCTATCATAAGTTAGTGAGGTTTCCTTCTTTGGAAGATGATTAAGATGAGAGTTTCTTATCCACTAAAGAGTTGAAGAAACTTTTAGCGGACGAAGCTCAATTGTTCAGGTTATTTGCATCATTGTCGGTGGAGAGTAAAGTTGAGCTCGATGTGTTCCCAGTAGTGTGTGATTTCCTAGAAGTGTTCCCGGAGGATATTAAGGATGTACCGCCGAAAAGAGAAGTTGAGTTTTCTATTGATCTAGTTTCGGGTACTAGACCATTTTCGATGGCACCGTATAGTATGTCAGCATCGGAGTTGGTAGAATTGAAGAAGCAATTGAAGGACTTGTTGGATAAGAGATTTGTAAGGCCAAGTGTTTCTCCTTTGGATGCTCCGGTATTGTTGGTAAAGAAGAAGGATGGAAGTATGCGGTTATGCATTGATTATCGACAATTGAACAAGGTGACAATTAAGAACAAGTATCTGCTTCCAAGGATCGATGATTTGGTGGACCAATTGGTTGTTGCGCGTGTTTTTAGAAAGATTGATTTGAGATAGGGATATCACCATATTCGTGTGAAAGAAGAGGACATTCAAAAGATGGCCTTTAGGACACGGTATGGCCATTACGAATGTTCCGTGATGCCATTCGGGGTTTCTAATGCGCTGGGTGTGTTTATGGAATACATGAACCGTATTTTTCATGAACAGTTAGATTGTTTTGTGGTTGTGTTCATCGACGATATTTTGATTTACTCTAAGTCTCAAGAAGAGCATGAAGAGCATTTGAGGATTGTGTTACAAATTTTGAAAGAGAGGCAATTGTATGCTAAGTTGTCGAAATGCGAATTTTGGTTGTCGGAAGTAAGTTTTCTTGGACATGTTATTTTCGGTAGTGGTATTGGTGTTGATCCATCCAAGATTGATGCGGTGATGCAATGGGAGGCTCCTAGATCGGTTATAGAGATTCGAAGCTTTTTGGGCTTGGCGGGTTACTATCGGAGGTTTATTGAGGGATTTTCGAAGTTGGCACTTCCGTTAACGCAATTGACTTGTAAAGGAAAGGCTTTCATTTGGGATATTAATTGTGAAAAGAGTTTCATTGAGCTAAAAAGAAGGTTGACGACGGCGCCAATCTTGATTTTTCCGAATTCGACAGAACCATTTGTGGTTTATTGTGATGCTTCTTTGACAGGTTTAGGTGGTGTTTTGATGCAAGATGGAAAAGTTGTGGCTTATGCTTCAAGATAATTGAGAGTGCATGAAAGGAATTATCCTACACATGACTTGGAGTTAGCGGTCGTGGTGTTTGTTTTGAAAATTTGGAGGCATTATCTCTATGGTGCAAGATTTAAAGTTTTTAGTGAT
Organism: Lathyrus sativus; assembly: GCA_963859935.3. Lineage (NCBI taxonomy): Eukaryota > Viridiplantae > Streptophyta > Magnoliopsida > Fabales > Fabaceae > Lathyrus > Lathyrus sativus. The sequence continues at coordinate 488,817,415 of OZ012741.1, forward strand.
CACAAGAGTTTGAAATATTTATTTGATCAAAAAGAATTGAACATGAGACAAAGAAGGTGGTTAGAACTTTTGAAGGATTATGATTTTGGTTTGAATTACCATCCGGGTAAGGCAAACATGGTGGCTGATGCTTTGAGTCGGAAGTTGTTATATATGTTTGCATTGATGATGAGAGAATGGGAACTTTTGGAGAATTTTAGAGACTTGAGTTTAGTTTGTGAAGTGACGCCGAGAAGTGTGAGACTTGGTATGCTACATGTTACGAATGATTTTCTTGCCACCGTATGTGAAAAGCAAAAGTTGGATTTGAAGTTCGTTGATTTAATGATGAATGAGAATGAGGATTTCAAGGTTGATAATTTTGGAGTTTTGAGATTCCCTGGTCGTATTTGTATTCCCAATGATGTGGAGTTGAAAAAGATGATATTAGAAGAAGGACACCGAAGTAACTTAAGTATTCATCCGAGAGCGAATAAAATGTATCAAGATTTGAAGAAAATCTTTTGGTGGTCCGGATTAAAGAGGGATGTAGCTCAATTCGTGTATTCATGCTTAACTTGTCAAAAGTCTAAGGTGGAACATCAAAAGCCTAGTGGATTGATGCAACCGTTGGACATTCCGGAGTGGAAATGGGATAGTATATCGATGGATTTTGTTACGGGATTGCCGAATACGCAAAGAGGTCATAATGCCATCTGATCCACACCATGACAATGTGTCGCTTAAAACCAAGAGGAAGTCAATTTCATCAGCAATTTCCTCTTTCTCATTCGCACAAACCCTCTCACTCGATCCTCTTTCCTTTCTTCATCGGTCTCGCCGGGGTACTTCCCTCTTTTCATTCTCACCAATCCCTTGGCCAAACCTTTAAATACAACGCACAGAAGCGGGTCTGCACACATTCAAGAACACCATGGCTTAACATAAGCCAAAAGCAATTATAAGCATTACCAATAGGAGGTCGGGAAGGATCTTGATGTTGACAGAAGTGAAGACGGCGAGAGAGGTAGTCCGTGATAGTTCCTACGACACGAGTGAATCTTCTCCGCCAACCGCGCGAACTGCCTTTGATAAGTTTCTTCCTTATTCTTTTAGCTTTTCATGTTCAGTGTTGTTGCAACTTAACCTATGTTTTTTTTCCTGAGTTTTCGTGGTATTTTTCAAATTAATTTCGTTTACCGTCGGGTCCCCCCATTTGTGATGAAATGGATGGCTTTTTATAGTCATAATGAATCAATTTGAATTAATACCCAAATTTGTTGTCGGTTTTGATTTTGGAAAGGAGAATGATGGCTTGTGATTTTTTTATTTGTGTAATCTCTTGTGTGAAGACCTTTCCAATTTCGTCTTATCATGTTTGATTTTGTTTTGGGATGTGTCTGAGATGGTTTTGGAAGGATGAATGACTTTCCATTTTCGTAACTTCATGTTGACTTGTGTTTCTGCTTGCTTTGAAAAGAATATGATGGTCGTTTAAAACATGTTTTGACCGTATTTTGATTATCACTACATGCCATAAGTTTGAAACTGTGATTGACGCTGTTGTATACAAGTATTGTAACCAATGTCGGAAACAGATGATAATTAGTAACACCTTTTGAATGCTGTTGTGTTTCAGGAATGTTATCACTTGAACTCAATCAATAATTTTGGGGCCTTTTTCTACAAGATAGTCTTCCTCAAATAGCCTATATAATCTTGAAAATGGTTATCAGTCTAAACCAGATTGGTTCACGGTGTTTACCAACCACTGACGTTGTTATGGCGACAAGAAAGCCAAATTTTTTCATGTCGAGGTATATTTGCAGAATAAATTTCTTCTGAGTAATGAATGTTGTTTTTTTATTGATCAAAGTTATTAATGGTCTTTATATATTCATGAAACACGGATGAACTTGGACTTTATTACCATCTTCCACATAGAGACATAAGTCGTGCTTGTTGTACCAAGTGAGGACAAATGCGCTACCGCTTGTTGTTCAAGTCAAGATCCTGAGTTTGTACACTCTTTCACTGCTCGCCGCCTTGGTATTCCAACATGAAGTGCTATTATTTGCAGGGTGTCGTGAATGCTGCTAGATTGCAAGTTTCTATTTGGATAAAAAAAAAGGTCTCAGAGAAATGTCATGTGCCCATACATTAGTATTGCCTTTGAATTTTCATTATTTTTCCTTTTTTTCTTAGCATAGTCTCATGTATTTGGCTCTTAATGTTTTATTATATCTTACCACAAAAATGTCGATAGTATCATGTATGGTTGATTCTGTTATTTCAAAGCATTGTTTGAATTTTTGCAAGTTATTTAGAGTGTTTTTTTTCAATGAATTTGAAATAATGTTGTAAACCTTATTTGGGCTTCCAAGAATGATATAACAGTATATGGACATTGAAAACTGGTGTATTCATTCCCAATTTAGCATGACATCAATGATGGCTATAGGTTCTAAATATAGGCTTCCAAGTTTTAAGTCGGTGCAACTCAAAATTTTATTATTGCAACATTTCATATCCTCCTTGTCAGTAGTTAAAACATGGTAGATGCACTGTTAGGTGAACATGCTGTTTTGCAAGAGTATTCAGGCCGATGTATGTCGTTGTGCTTAGGAAAGGACGTCATGCCTTTTATGTATTTCTAAAACAAAACTTAAAGGAAACTTTCCATTTTGATGCTCAAACGCGAATACAGCGCCATCGCTTGTCTATACCATATTTTTGCCCTTCATCGTGATATTTAGATCCACATCGTCCAGTGATAGCACGAAAACAAGAACTATTCTTGTTCCAAAAGTGGTTTGAAGATCTCCTTGTTTCTTTACATTTTTCTCTTCAACTTGTGATGCTACAACCTGTGTATGAATCTTGGGCTTGAATTTGAAGTTAACACCTAATGAGTACACTTGAACTTCATACAGAACACAAACTTCATTCTTGAATTCTCTGCCAAAGCTTGATTCAAAACTTTATCCAAACTTACTTCTTCCACACATGTTGCTCTATCAACACGAAAGTCCCAACTGTTTCCTTAAGATCGAAAGATCTTACAAGATAATCCAACTTTATGAATACAAAAATCCTGCTTGACATCTATCGCCCACGCAATCGAAGACTTAAACTATGTTGAACTTGATGTATGAATCATACCCTGAGGAATCCTTTGAGCAAAATGATGATATAACTTGTGATGCAAATTACCACAAAATCGTAGCTAAATCATCCAGTGACTACACTCAACACTGATAAACAGAAAACTCTAATTCTCCTAGATGAATCTTCTGATACATTTGAGGGAAAATGGTATGGTATGGACTAAAGAATTATAAAGGATGAAGCCACATCTTTCCTTTTATCCTAGGGATTCAAACATGTCTTTGCCAAGGAATTTGATGAACATACACACATAGTATTCATGACCTTTAAACCTTCTGCCACAAACCTGTTTTCAACAGACAAACAAAAACTAAAAAAACGGCCAGCTATGCATAGATGATGGACCTAAGATGATGTGCAAAAGATCAAGGAATCTAAGGGTAAATTTTAGGGTCAACACATTGTATCGGTTATACATCTTGCATTTCGTTTCATCAAGAGAGACTCATTTCTCATTCCTTCCTCTCTAGTAAATCAAGTTGATTCCTCGACACCAATATGCAACTCGAGCCAATACTAGACGCATTATGGAACAGATTCAACAAGAGCAAGCCACCTTCAGAGAAGAGTTGGACTCCATAAAAGGAAAGATTGACCAGATTCTCGAAGCAATCACTATGGCTAGAAAAGAAGAAGAATTACGTGAGGCTGCTGCCATCAACAACAACGGTCATATGCAAGGGTCTACTTCAAGGCTCTCAATACCTGTTCTGAACCCCATCAATCATGTCTTCAATAAAAAACTTCAATTGTGTAGCCAGTTTTTCCACAATGTGTGGAAATATTGGATTTTAAAGTGTTAGAAGGAGTAGCAAAACTGTTATGCTTAGAATATGGTTTCTTGAAACCTACTACATTGATTAAGGCATGAGAATCTTCAACAGGAGCAAAATTGCCTTGTCTTTCATGCTGAAGAATCATAGAAAATATTCTATTCATGCTAGGCAAGGGATCCATGAGAAATACTTAAGATCTAACTACTACATATTTATCATTTAGACCAATTATAAATCTAACAACATGAAGCAAACTATGATTTTTCCGAGCTTGCCTCATAGCTTCACAAGAACATCTAACTCTACAAGTGCAATTTGACATAGGCACATAGATCTTAAGTTCTTCCCAAAGAATCTTCAAATTGGAATAAAATTCAGTAACATATCTAGAGTCTTGTTTCAAATTGTAAATTTTTTGTTGTAATTCAGAGATTCTAACAAGATCAGTTTTTGAGAACTTTTCTTTGAGATCTTTCCAAACATCTAATGCATTTTCCTTGAAAACTATAAACCGTGCAATAGATTCAGATACATAATTAACAAGCCATGGGTGAATTAACATATTGTACCTATTCCATGCATGATAAAAAGGATCAAAATCATCTTCAGGAAGTGGTATTGTGCCATTAATGAATTCAAGCTTCATCTTTCCATCTAAAGCTATGCGCATAGATCGGGCCCATGAGTGATAATTTGATCTTTCAAGAACTGGTGTGACCTTTATAGATGAAGGTCCATCGCTTGGAGGCACGTAGTAGAGACTGGTAACATCATTTTGAGGATCAAGACGATGTGGCTGAAAATCAATAAGGATCAAGGAGAAGGAACAATGGAAAACAAATGATCAAGGGTGAAAAGAAGAAGAAATAAAAAGATGAAGAAGAATAGGTAGATCAATAAGTAGGGATGGCAACGGGGCGGGTCGGGGCAGATTTTACTATACCCGCACCCGCACCCGCCTCCATGTAACACACCCGCCCCCACCCCCAAACCCAATCGGGGGTAAAAATTTACCGTCCAGACCCACCCCTAGTAGAGAACGGGTGCACCAGCACCCGCCCCGCCCCCACCCGAAAAAAATTAATTTCTTTTTAATTGCAATAAAAATTAATAATTTAATTAAAAAATTGATTATTTTAATAAATAAATTATTTATTTAATTAAAATTTTAATTAGTAAATGAATATTAATTTGATTAATTTAATTATTTTAATTGCAATAAAGGTATTAATAATTTAATTTAAAATACAATTAATAAATGAATATTAAAATAAGAGAATTAAACTAAAATGCATTATTCGGGGGCGGGGTGGGCGAGTCTTAGTTGTTAGAACACAGATTGGTTCTTAATAATATCTCTATGTTTTGATGATAACTATTATGAAATTTTGTAATTAAGAATTATATACTCTAAAATTTTCTTAAGAGTTTTTACTGCAGATAGTAAAGAAATTATTACTCCAGAAGCAAATCAGAATTGAACATAAGAAATATGCTAGACTCTGAAGCGCCAGATGCATCCATTAGAAGATTCTGAATGCTGCCAACAGAAGATCCTGAGCATAGCCTCCAGAAGGATCTGAAGCAGAAGCTCCAGAAGGATCTGAAGCAGAAGCTCTAGAAGAATCTGAAGCAAGTCAGAAGCATCTGAACCAAAGAAGAATTCTGTATGAAGAGTTTTCAAGCATAGTTACTACAAAAGATTCTGAAAGTACTAGAGCTGCCAGTACTGAGGATCTGACTCAATTATGCTCTGAACCTACACACGCTAAAAGCACACTTGCTGTAAAGACTCTGATTCAGCAAAACTCTGATCAACATCAGAAGGCTCTGATCAATTTAGACTCTGATGATTCTTGCTGAAAATTGATGAAGAAGAATTCAAAGATTATGTCCGTTGGAATAATCCAAACGACTCTTTCCTTATTTATGCTAGACACAAGAACACAGACAAAAAGGATTTCTCTGTGTTTTCTTCTTCTAGGAAAGGTCACTTGATGTGAAGACAAAAATGCTCAGACCTTTTGGTACACTCTTCTCAACGTGAAATACTCTTGGATCAATGTGCCTATAAAAGCAAGTCTTCCACCATCTTCTTTAGTTGACGTTTTACTTGAAAAGAAATCAATATCCAAAGCTCTTATACAATTCACATTCTTTCTAGAATTAATTTCTTTGTTCTTAATATTAAGTGAAAAATCACAATTGTGATAAAGCTTTATTAGAAGCAATTTAAACACTTGTATTTGTTATTACATTTGATTGTAAGAAAACCTTAAGAAGATCCAGTTAGGATCAGTAGTTCTTGAGAAGACTTTGAACAGTTGTTCTTAGTGCTTACTATTGTAATCAGTTGATTAAATAGTGGATTAAGTCCTTGATTGAGAAAGGCAAATCACTCTAGGAAGGGTGGACTGGAGTAGTTGAGTTCAACGAACCAGGATAAAAATACTTGAGTTTTTATTTCTAAGTTTTTATCTTCATACTTATTCAACCCCCCTTCTAAGTATTTTCTCACCTTCATTAGTGTCTCCCCGCACCCGTAATTAAAAGTCGGGTTTTCCCCGCACCCGCATCCGTACCCACTCAAACCGGGTTTTCCCCGCTAATTTCGGGGCGGGTCCGAGCGGGCCCAACGAGTCCGGGTTTTTTTCCATGCCTATCAATAAGGTGTGTGATACCATGTTAAGAACTTAAACTGCTTATGATTGAGCTATGAAATATGAACAATAAGCCATAGAAACTCCATGAAAGGAGCTTGAGAAAGAAGAATGAATGAAGCGGAAAATTTGTTATTGCTTTTCTTAAACATGAAGATACAATATGAAAGGTTATATGTGTGATACACATGTGTAACTAATTGCACTATGTCGCAACTGCAAAAAAAAAGGAGCCGGCGGAAACAAACAGAAGAGTCGCCACCGAACGTTATTTACCCCAAAGAGAGGGTAAGGAAATGATCGAAGAAAACTTAAGAGAACAGGAAAGACAAGGTCATCGCAACCAAATATTGGATTTGGGAGTCGGTTACGCAAGGGGAAAGTATGAGCACCCTTCACGTCTATTGTACTTAACGAGGTCCACGCTTGTTGTCTAATCTATGGGTGAAAACTATCTAAAAGCTACTGCTAAATGGGGGTGAAAGAGAAAGAACATACTCGATAGGATATCGCCGCCCTATGCCTACGTATTCCATCGTGCAATGGGAAAGTCAAAGTCAACATAGTTCGGAAAACTACGAGTGATGGGGGAAGGTTGCTCGCCAATACATCGTTGTCTTGTCCCTACGTATCCTCATCTGGTATGAGAAATCAGAGCAAACATAGTTCGGGAAAATGCTGAACAAAGTTGGTTAATTGTTTTTTATGAGTGACGTTAAGTTTCCATTCCAACAGTTAGGGGCGATGCCTATTTGCGGTAGAACGGAAAGGTAACGTGCTCCTTTCTGAAAATGAGTTTGACACAATCCCGAAAGATGAAAAGGTTTGAATTTTGTTTGTGAGTTTTAGAAGAAGTGAATTGAATTGATTTGAGACTCATGTTGCACTAAAGACTATGACACAAGAGCGAATGCGTCATATATCACCCAAAGAGCATACGCTAAACACTCTAGACACGTGAAGAGAGACCTCCCCACTTATCATTTCTCATGTACTTAAGGCTCGTAGTGTACAACACTTGTCATTATTTATTAAATGTCTTAGAGGAGTTTAAGATGAGAAGATAAGACACAAGGACACTAAATGGAATTGAGAACCCTAATGTTGTCATGCAAAGTGGTCCTAAAGTTAAGATGAAAGGGTACTACCTAATGTTATCATACAAATGATTGAAAGCCTAATGTCTTTCCTACTCCCGTCTTAAATAGAGGGACTAGGAATCCTAAGGGATCATGTGAGCAAGCACAAGTAAACACAACATTAATCAATCACAAATGAAAATAGAAAGAAAGACTTAAACAAGTCATGAAAGATGAAAGGAGATGAGAGAAGCATAAACACCAACAACAATGAATATGCAAGCATGAGACATACATCAATGACACACTCAAGTTATATCCAAGTCAACAAGATGGAAGATTAAAACACAAGGACAAACAAGGTAACCATACAAGATCACATGCCTTAAACATCTTAAGAAGAATGATGTCAAACATTGAATCACAAACAAAGAAATGAGGGGAGAAATAGAGTGGGGCAGCAACCACATCATGATTATTAAAATCAAGCATTCATTCATGATCATTCAAAGGAAAACATCTAAACACCTCAAAACAAGTTCAAACATTCAAATCATTCTTAAAGTAAGACACATGCTACAAAAATACCAAGATCAAGTACCCATTCAACAAGATCAGAAGTAAAATCAAATGATATGCATCAAGTTCAAATTCAAATTACCAAACAAGATCAAGAAGGATCATACTCAAGTTGAGGCAACAAAATCATGCAAACATCTCACAAGTCAACCACACAAGGAATACATGATCATACAAAGCTCATGAGATTAAACAAACATTCAATGGACCTCTAATCATGAAGATCAGAACCTCAAACATGTTATCAAGAACATACAAGACTCACCAAGCACTCATGTAATCACACAAGAAACCATCTCAAAGATTAGGTCAAGACATGCACACACACATGGTTAAAACAACAAGATCTTAAGACATCAACCCAAAATAGAAACATGATCAAATAAAATCCAAATAAAAATTCAAATTCAATTTAAGTCCATCCAAAATCACTGTGCAAAAGATCATAACAATAATGGCATAAAAGCATCACCAATTGTATCAAACAAGGCAAGGCATTCAACTTATCGAGCATACATCGAGGGTCAAATAAAAACCAATGAAAAAAAACCAAGAAATGATCATCAAGACATCAAACTAGCCCTCAAATAATCCTCAATCAAACACCCAAGTGTGAGAGGAAAATTGGTCAAAGGGGGTATTCAAATGATGTCAATCATCAAGCCTAAATCATAAGGGCAAGCAAGAAAACCTCTTCACAAATTAAATTGATTAAATAAAATAAAATAAAATAAAAATTGTGAAAAATATCTCAAGACACCAATTAATCAGAAAGTATTTTTTATGGATTTTTAGAATGATTAAAACTATTTAAAATAAAATTAAAATGAAAAATAGCATACAAAATGAAATAAAAATGGATAAAGAAAGCAAGTGGGGTGCAAAAGTAAATTCAGAATGAACTGATTTCACGTTGGAAACACGTTGGGCCCTTAAACAGGGTGGTGTGAATATCAAAAATATCAAAGCCTAGTCCAAACCAGACACACTCAGTCAGACACGCTGGAGCTCATTAATTGAGCTGACAGTGATTTGGAAATTTGATTGGCTCATAATAAAACATGTCAACACATTTGAATTCAAATAAGGGCGTCAAGGCCACCTCATCTTATCTCCCACCTTCAGACGCCGGAACCCTAGTTCCAATCGTCTTCTCCGACCAACCCTCACCGGAGCAACCCCAAAAATCCCCAGAAATGGAAAGAAAGGACACCCAAACACTCAGAATTCCACACAGATCCCAAATCCAACCTCAAACTATAAAAACAAACACGTTTACATGATGAATTGAGAGCGAAAAGTTTGAGCATTCAAACTGAAAATTTACCAAAACAAACCAACATGATATGCAAACATTTCCTACCCTCAGGAGGACTTCAGATGCACCCAGTATGACCCTAATATATGCCTAGAATGAGAGAAGAGAGCTCTGAAAATTACCTAGTGGAGTACGTCCACTGCTCATTTAAAACTTATTGTAAGGTCACCAAAAGATGCAGAATGCTTCCCTAGAGCTTGATGGATCCTAACCTGAGCTTGAAAGGCCTTGAAACTTCCCTTAAACTTCCAACCAGCTTTGAACAGGTGTGAAACAAAGTGCTTGTTGAATGCTTCTCTTGCAAACAGAAGATGCAGAATGTTATGGTGAAGGGATTTTGAGGTGAGATTGGGTGGAAAGTTTGAAAAGGAAGGAGATTCGAAGAAAAATTCAAAGGGAGAAAAATGAGAGCTAGAGCTGATCTTCTTTACAATGGTGGTTGTCTCTTCTAGGGTTTTGCTTCTTGGCTTAAATATGAAGTTTTTGAGGTTAAAAACTTTTCACTATGGTTAAAACAAAGAGGTAACAGATGATGCCAATTTGAGAGAGAGAATTGAGATGGAGGGTGGATCTTGCATCATGGTATGAATTAGGGCATTGTTGCTGCTGCAGCTTAGTGAAAAGAAGGATCAGAGGGAGTGTGTAGTGGTCAGGCTTGTGGATGCTTGCTTCTTTCCTCCTTTGGCCAAGATATTTCAAAAATATCACGCATGGTACATACCTTGTTGGTCTTGTTTTGGTAATGTTTTGGAGTGTGAGAAGGAGGTCTCATGCGTGTGACTTGGGATAAGGGCAATGCAGCAAGACTAGGTTAAGAAGCATACCCAAAATCAATCATGAATCATGTCTTGAAATATCTCCCAAATCATCTACTTTGCACAAACATAACTTGATGCATATTGCTCTTCTTGATTGGAATTTGGGATTAAAAGAAAGCTAGCATGGTGGGGAACATCTCTCCTGTTGAAGGAAACTTGATTTGCATCTTGGAAAGTCATGAAAATTTAGCTTGAATATCATGTCATGAAATCTGCCTTGAAACAACTTAGAAAAAATTCTAAGTCATGAGTTTGTGCATAATTGAAATCCCAACTTTGGATTCACATAACTTGAGCTTTAAATATCACATGATGATGAATTGGTACTCCAAAGAAAGCTCAAAGGATGAGGAACAACTTTGATGTTGGCCAAAACTTCATTTGGAACCTTCATCATGAAGGAAAGTGGCCTTGAAAGTGGTTGATTCACACATGAAACTTTCCATAAATGGAAAGTTTCTAAAACCCTAATTTTCCAAAAATGGCAAGTTTCAAACTTCTTGATTTTTCATGATCCCTTTGAAATTTCTTGATCAATTTTCATCCATTAGCCATGTTGAACATGAGGAACATGATCTTGACCTCAAAAAGTCGGAGTTGACTTTTTCCTTTGCACAATTGACTTTTTCCCAAATTCACTTGATTTGTAATTGACTGGCCAATTGAAGTTCTCCTGGATGAAATTGATGATCAATCCTCCACCCTTAAGTACCCTAGAACATATGAAGGATCAAGGGATCAAACCTTGCTCAAAGAAATAAGCCTAGACTGATTATATATGAAACCCTAGTTTCAAGCCATGAAGATAGGAGAAAATGACCCAAGCTTGAAACCACATTTCCTCTGGGTAGGTTGAAGAACCCCTTAAACAAAGAAAATTGGTGAAGAGAAATGATGAAGATTCAAAAACCTTGCTCATGAACACATCACATACCCAAATTCCAACTTGAGAACCAAAGATGGAAGACCAATGATTCTCTTGTATGATGTCCCAAGTGATGTTGTGATATGAAGACGCGTCCTTGTGTGAACTTCAAAGATGGAACTCCTCCCTTGAGTAAGAATGAGATATCTTGATCCCCTGTCTACACCCAATGCTATGCACAAATACAAATGCAAGATGCTATGAAACATAAGTCAAGATAAAAGAAATGGTTGGACAAATTTTGGGGTGCTACACACTAACAACCTTGTTTAACCGCCTTCCAACTAACTTTCCTAAAACAATAAGTTTAAAACTAACTAAGAAAGGAAAGTTGGAGCATCTTGCATATAAAATCAGTATTTTAACTTGGACATATTTATTATAAAATTTACCTTATCAAAATATTTTATATTTCAAATACATTTAAGATAAACTATTACATATTTAAATGAAATTAAAGTAAAATGTTACATATCTCTCAATTCTATTTTATAAACAAATTATAAATTTTTAGTTTCTAAGTTTATTGATTAAATAATATATTTAAACTATTTATATGTTAAATATATTATTTATTTAATAAGTTTAAAAATAAAAAATTTCTATCTTAAAAAATATACAAATAAGAAATGAAAGGGAAATATCCAAACAATGTTATGCTTACACCTTTCTTACACCTATATCGTATGTCTTGTTCACAAATACAGTGAACAGTGCTGAGAACACTAAATCGTACATGAACAGTAGCGTAAATAGTGTCATGTAAACAATATTGCGTATATGAACAAACTTGTGAATAGTGTCATGTAAATAGTTCATAAACAATGATTTTTAATAGTAAATCAAAATTGCTTTATGAAATGTAAAAAATTGGTTAATGAAATTGGTTAAAGAGCGTCTAGATATTAAAAATAATTTTTAGTAAAACAACGTTGGTTAATAAAGTTATACAACTATTTAATAAAATATTTAAATATAACAAAATAATTAATTTTAATATTTTTAAAAAAATATATATTTTATTAATATAATATTTTTTAAATTACCATATTGATGAATAGTACAATACTAGTGTATATTTTAATGTAAAAATAACATTTTTAATATCCAAAATAGAAAAAATATTAATTGACCTTCGAATTAATTTGTGCTTACAAATATTCTCTTTTAATTTTTAAAGAGAGAAAACTCCACCGATGAGTAACCCACACCGTAACCCTGGTAACTTTTCAACAAATCGGTAACCCGGGTTACCACCTTGGGAAGAGGATCAAAAATATCTTCTACGCTCATTTACATTAATAACCCTAGTAGGTAACACATCACCATCTATAAATAAATGCACCTTATTCAGTAGAAAACCACAAAATATCTTTAGTGTTATCCTTTACTAACTTTGAAATATCTTTTTTCCTAAAATTTAGCTTTTTGTCTTTTATCAATGGCGTCTGGAGATGTTGAGTACCGGTGCTTCGTCGGCGGTCTTGCATGGGCCACCGACAGCGATGCTCTCGAGAAAGCTTTCTCTTCTTACGGCGACATCGTTGATTCGAAGGTCCGTTTGTTGCAGGCATTGGATCTGACACGATTATGATTCGGATTCTTCTCGATCCCGTTCTGATCTGTGATCTTTGATCTTTTTGTGTTACTTGTTCTGTTATTCTGTTACTGATTCTGTTACTATATCATATGATTCGTTTATTACTCACTCACCCCAGTAGGTACGTTCATCTTCATCTTTTTAACTAAAGGCGAAGATTGATCGGTTACTCTATGGATTTTGCTTTGTTTTGTTTTAGTGTTGCTATTTTTGGATCTGAGTTTTTTTTTGTTGAGTGTAGATCATTAACGATCGTGAGACTGGACGGTCAAGAGGTTTCGGATTTGTGACATTCGCTAATGAGAAGTCGATGAGAGATGCTATTGAAGGAATGAACGGCCAGAACATGGATGGACGTAACATTACTGTTAACGAAGCTCAGAACCGTAACAGTGGCGGCGGTGGTGGAGGTGGCGGTTATGGTGGCCGTCGTGAAGGTGGAGGTGGAGGTGGAGGCTATGGTGGTCGCCGTGAAGGTGGAGGAGGTGGCTATGGTGGTGGAGGTGGTTATGGTGGTGGTGGTGGTAGGGACCGTGGATATGGAAATGACGGTGGTGACCGCTATTCCCGCGGTGGTGGTGGTGGAAACTGGAGGGAGTAGTGTGTTTTAGGTGGAAGTTTATGAGTACTAATAATGCTTAGTTGTTAACTTAGATGTTGGGATCTAATTTGTTGTATCCGTTTTGGTTATGTGTGCCTCTGAATCTGGTTGTGTATAAACGATCGGTTGAAAGGATAATGAGATATTAGTTAGTAAAGACTAGTTTCTACTTATTTCTGACCTTGTGCTTAACTTTTATTTATTTTTAACTTAAGATATGATGAACGGATAACGCGACCTCATTACTAACATGAAGTTAGAATCTAAAATCAAATTTGTTATTAAATGGAAGGAAATATACGAAATGAAATGGGAAATCTCACCACGCTATTTCAAGGTAAACATGCTGCAAATATTGAAGCCAGTGACGTTAGTTTCAAAATGAGATCATATCAACAAATTTTAAGTTGCCATTAGCAATGCTGTTGCACCAGATTCCCTGTTTTAAAACCTCAATTTAGATTATTGATACCGGTGCCACATGCCATATTTGCAACTTTTTGAAACTGTTACATTCTATTTATGACATTGCTCCTATGAAAATTAATTTGCTAAATAGGGCGCTTTTTTGTTTATTCCTCAACTAAAGTCGCTATCCATTTTTTTATGATTCCATTCTGTCCTTTATGTTTCCACTACATTTCTGCAGCTCGACTATCCACCTCAAAATTATAACTGATTTTTGAATATTGAAAATCCAGTCTTTTTCTTTAATTGAAGAAGATTGGACAAGCTAAAGATGTTTTAGATCATACACATTATGTTGGGGCCTTTAACAGTAGTATAGATCTGATTAAGTGTAATTTTGTTCTTTCTAATAGTTTTTCTGTGTCATCATAGGATTAGGACACCATTCTAATGACCTTATGATAAGGTTGTAAGTCTCATAATTCAAGGATTGAGAGACCTCCTTAAAAAATGAGAGTAAGGGAAAGGAATTGATGAAAAAAGGTCTTGCAAAAAAGGCATGTTGTTATTAAAATCACTTAGGCAACAACAGATTTAACGATCCCACAATCTAAGAGATCACATGCAAATGGAATAACAAACTCCTAAATGACATAATAGGTGGATCTTTTAGAAGCCCATTCGTAAATGACAGTCCTCCAGCTTAGTTGGAAGTTTTTGGATCCTTTTAGGATGAATAGTAACTGGGTCTGGTTCATAAACAATACTTAGGTGTATTCTTGTCAAATGTAGGGGTGTATATAACATTGCCTTATCTATCAAAACCAGCCTTGTGTTCGAGTTTGTAAATCGAAGAAAGCTTGTTTCAATTTTCCCAATTTGTGTCGCCAAAAAAGTATTTTTCACTGAACAAGATACAAATGGAAGTCTGTTGAGCTTTAGTTACAACCTTAGAATCCAGAACATCAAGTAGCTTTGGGATGATTCTCAAGGGAGGGATTCGATTTATTCGGGATTGGTCCATGGTGTGGCTTCAGTATAGTGCAACTGAACACATCATGAATTTTTGAATATGAACCGAGTTCTAATTTGTAAGTGATTGGTCTCACTCGAGTCAAAGTCTTAAAGGGGTCGTAAAATCTCTCAACTTATCACCAAGTGATATCTGTTTATATGGCTGTAATTTCACATATGCCTATGAATCCATTTTATAAGTCACTTCTTGACACTTAGCATCAACATTTGCCTTCATACGCACCTGAACCAATGTAAAGGTTTTGTATGAACAAAATCCCTAAGGTAATGCTTAATAGTGCGATTGGTAACTTTGATTTGTCTGCCTCTCTGCAGGTGATACCCCAAACTCATTCGAAGCATGGTGCCACTGAACTTGAAGAGGTCTGCCTGAAAATGGCTAACAAACAAGGGGTCTATGGTGCCACTGAACTTGAAGAGATCTGCTTGAAAATGGCTAACAAACAAGGGGTTTGTCCGAGACAATGCTCTTAGGTAAGCCATGTAACTTACACACCACCTACACAAATAATTTAACCACCTTATACACAATGTACCATGAAGGCAAAGCACACAAACTAATGGCTTTAGAAAATCTGTCAACAACTAGTATTACAAAATCTGTCAACAACCACTAGTATTACAAAATAACCGTGGGAAATGGGGAATATATTCACAAAATTAAGCGAAAGTCCTCCCCTACATTGGAAGGGATTGGTCGAGGTTGGAGGAGACTCATGGACTTAGCTGTGTTGTATTTTCTCTGTTGACGAACAACACAATCTTGAATGAATTGTTGCACATCCTTCTGCATGTTAGACCATAATTTTTTTCCTGATAACCTCTTAAATGTCATAACAATTATGGCGTGATCCCCGTTTGGTGTTTCACGGAACTCCTTGAGCAGAAGAGTCACAAACCTAAAAGTTGGCACAATCCAGATTTCCCCATGTCGCAAGACAAGCTCATTTCCCAGACTAAACTCTAGAAAATATGATGTTGAGTTAGTAAACTTGTCCCTAAATACTTTATAGTATGATTAACATTAAGGTCCTGCTTCATTTTTTTTCTAAAAAGAGGAACTAAGATATTGACAGAATATGCAAGG
The DNA here is from genome assembly GCA_963859935.3 of Lathyrus sativus. Classification (NCBI taxonomy): domain Eukaryota; kingdom Viridiplantae; phylum Streptophyta; class Magnoliopsida; order Fabales; family Fabaceae; genus Lathyrus; species Lathyrus sativus. Next base: position 488,833,448 of record OZ012741.1, read on the forward strand.
GTGCTTCTTGTTCTTCAAAAGCTCTTGACAAGGCATCAATCACAACATTGGTGCTCCCTGGCTTGTATTGTATCTCATAATGGTAACCTAATGGCTTGGACAAATAGAATTGCTGCTCTGGAGTTTGGGTAACTTAGTTAAGAAATTCCTTAAGGTTGTGATGGTCTATCTGAATGATAAAAAAATGACCCAAAAGATACCAGTGTCATCTTTTAACGGCACTCGTGATGGCGTGTAGTTCACAAAGGTAAGTGTATGCCTTTGCCATCCTAGGGTAGAATAACTTACTAAAGAAAGTCATTGGATGATCGCCTTACAATAACACCGAACCCTTGGCCTGATTGAAAGCATCTATTTGGACTAAGAATGGATCAGAGAAATTGGGGAGGGCCAGAACAGGAGCTTCTGTCAATGCCTGCTTCAATTTCTCAAAAGCGTGTTGAGCCTTAGAGGACCATTTAAACGTGCCATGTTTGAGAAGAACAATCAACGGTTGTGCAATCATATCATAACTTTGCACAATTTTGGGATTAAAACTAGATAGTCCGAGGATTCCTCAAAGGCCCGTGAGGGACTTAGGTGTTGGCCAATTTTTGATAGCTTGGATTTTGATGGGATCATGGACCACGTTCCCTGTTTCAACAATGTGCTCCAGATAAAGAACTTGACTCTGACCAATGACTTTAATTAAAACTTGTGTTCTATCAAGATGGTGAAAATCCGAGTCAAGTGTTCAATGTGATTAGCTAGAGTGATGCTGAAAAGAAAAATGTCATAAAAAACTAACACTTTTGCGCAGTAGGGGATGAAAAATCTCATTCATTGTTGCTTAGAACGTCTCCAACTCGTTGCACAAACCAAATGGCATTACACAATATTTGTAATGGCCATTGTGAGTACAAAATGTTGTCACGTGAGTGTCTTTCAGAGCAAGGTGGAGCAAGGCAAATTTGATGGAATGCGAAAGTCGAATCTAATTTAGAAAAAATTCGAGCATGTCCCAATTTATCAAGTAACTCGTCAATAGTGGAAAGAGGGAATCTGCCACTAATGGTGAGAGCATTCAATTCCTGATAATTAACACATTCTCCAAGACTCATCCTTCTTCTTAAGGAGCAACACTGAAGAAGAAAGCATGCTATTGTTGGGTTGAACCCAACCTGATTGTAACATTTTGGTAATTTGTGTTTGGTTGAAGTGGAATGTGGTGGTCAGTTAGGAGTGAGGGGCATTCATATGGGCTCAGTGAAGAGTGAGGTAAATTGTTTGAGTAACTAGGTGAATTTCGCACCTCAAAAATTCATTCGAGAACGTAAGACCCTCACGCTAAAGGCGCGAAAATGCAGTTCGACAGAGTCGCCACCGAACTTTATTTATCTCGAATAAACGGGAAAGAAAAATATCGAGGAAACCTTTTAAAACGAAAGGACAGGAACAGGGTCGTCGCAACTGATGTTCCGGGTTCGGGAGTCGGTTACGCAAGGGGAAGGTATTAGAACCCCTCACGTCCGTTGTACTCAACGAGAACCTCTTAATTCGAATTGTGATGAGCGTTAGCTAAGCTTAGTTATTTTCTTCCCAATAATAAATGCGAAACAATATGATAAGGGATAAAGACACTAAGGGTAAATGAATGGTTATAGGATAAGGTGCTCGCCAAGGATTGGGGCCCTTGTGCCTACGTATGCTCATCCAGACGAGAATGAGAAATCAGAGCGTCGTAGTTCGACTACGGGAAAGGACGGGGGTAAACGGAAGATGGAGGGAAGGTAGCTCACCAAGATCATCGCAATCTTGTGCCTACGTATCTTACATCCAAGAATGAATGAAGAATCAGAGCGTTTATAATTCGTGGTAAAGACCACAAAAAGAGAAGGGTTGAATTGGTTGAAGTTTGGTTTGAATGACGATTACTTGAAGCTTAAGAAAGGCTCCTCGGGCTTAAGTAATCGGGAGAAAGAGTCAAAGACTTAGCTCTCTCTCTTTTTCATATTGAAATGAAGGTTGTGTTTGAATGGTGTTTGAATGATGAGTGGTTGGAAGATGATTGAATGTTGTCAAGTTGGTAATGTTATTTAGAGGCGTCAATTTCTCACACACAAGTAAGACAACTCGCATCCAAACAACTGAAGGGAGATCGAAGGCTCAATCCCCCTATTTTCACCTTGAAAATATTTGAATAGTTATTAATTGATTGATAGTTTATTGAGAAAATCTGTTTGACGTTGGATCAAGGGCTTGACTTATATTCGCGTGCAAAACCGTGGTGGAATGAAAATGGTTTGAAAAATGGCTCGACGACGAGTCGAGGATTTGATTGAAAATGGATCCGACTTGACGAAGAATCAAGGGTTGGGTTGTGAGAAACGATACTAGTCCCTGAGGGTGCTCCCAATATCGAAACCACGATGAAATGTGAAAGTGTGCGCGATAGGTTGATGGCGAATGCGGACGAGCACTCGACTTACGGAGGGATGTTTGAAATGGCTCGATGACGAATCGAGAATTAGTTTGAAAACTATTTAATCTACGCTAGTCCTTATGGGTGCTCCTAGAAGATAAACCACAATCAAAGAATATACGAATGCGTACATCGGAATGGGAGAGGGGTACATGTAAGTTACACGGGATTGCACGAAATAAAATGTCTCGTTGTCAGGTAGCCCAAGAGGAAGCCGTGTGTGTGCAATGTGTCCTAAACTACGCCTTGAGCAAAAGTCGGACAAAACTCCAAGCTAGGGTTCCTGAAAAAGTCCAATGATCCAACAATCCACCAATTTAGGCTTTTAGCGTTTCAATCATTTATTAAATATTTTCGAATACGTGTGAATAAGAGATGAATAATATGAATATGAATATGACAATTATGAATGATATGACAATATATATAACAATATAATCAAGATAACATCCACAATAATATGAATAAGATAATATAATCGAGATATAATGACTGAAATTAAATCAAGGGTATATTTGACTGAAAATAAAACAGTTATATATTGACGGAAATTAAAGTTAGTGGTTAGTCGATTCATGAATTGAATTAGGATGAAATGTAACGCTAAACCGTCGTAGCTCGACTTATGACGAAAGTTGAACTATAGGAGGTCGCATGAATTGATATCCGTGCTAAAACAAGATAGATAAATGATATTGATGATCATTCTCCAATTTAATCGTGTCGCACTGACTAAACAACAAATGATCTCGTCTTAATCGTAAACTCGTGTCGATTAATTGAAGGTAGTCTATCACAATCCCAAAGTATAGAAAATGACCCAAATGGTTATCTTCCACAGATTTGACATAGTAAAGGTTATCGACTTCGATAAATTAACATTTACAAATGTAAAGACTTCTTCGATCGATAAAATAAAATAAAATCGAGATGAGAATGAAAATAAAAATAGAAAAATAAAGTGGTCTCGGTTTCATCGCCACTTATCAATAATTTGACTAGTGGCGACTTTTGTGGTTTTGTCATCGACCCTTAAATAAAATGATAACAAAATCTAAAACGAAATCAAGGCGAAATAAAATCAAGCTTGACTTAATATCAACACAAATCAAGTTATTTAGTGAAGTATTTTAACAAAACTAATTAACCAAAAATAATTTTCTTCATATTAAAATCCTTAGAAAATTTAACAAAACAAAACAAAATAAAAAAAGGGGGGTGCTGATCGATTTTGCGAGGTGTATGGATCCTAAACAATCCATATCCATGGGCTTCTAAGTCCATTCAACAAAACCTCACACGGTCAAAGTAAAAAAAACCTACTCGTTAGGCATGGCAAAAAGACCCAGACCCGTCGGGGATCGCCCGGACCCGCCCCGAAATTAGCGGGGAAAACCCGGTTTGAGTGGGTATGGGTGCGGGGAAAACCCGACTTTTAATTACGGGTGCAGGTACGGGTGCGGGGAGACACTAAAACCCGCCCCGCACCCGGCCCCGCCCCGCCCCCGAATAATACATTTTATTTTAATTCTCTTATTTTCCTTATTTTAATATTCATTTATTAATTATATTTTTAATTAAATTATTAATACCTTTATTGCAATTAAAATAATTAAATTAATCAAATTAATATTTATTTACTAATTAAAATTTTAATTAAATAATTAATTAATTTATTAAAATAATCAATTTTTAAATTAAATTATTAATTTTTATTGCAATTAAAAAGAAATTAATTTTTTTGCGGGTGGGGGCAGGGCGGGTGCACCCGTTCTCTACTGGGGGCGGGTCTGGACGGTAAATTTTTACCTCCGGTTGAGTTTGGGGGCGGAGGCGGGTGTGTTACATGGAGGCGGGTGCGAGTGCGGGTATAGTAAAACCCGCCCCGTTGCCATCCCTACTACTCATAAAACAACCAGCCATTGTTTTCTCCTATCCTTTAAGAAACCATAATCAATTTCCCCCCCCAAAAAAAGAACCCTTAAAAAGAAGCAGTATCATGGTCAAACAGAAACACTTATATTGAAAATAACAAAAAGTGAATCACGGTAAATGAGTATCGACAAAAAAAAGTGGTACTAATGAACAACTCAACATTTAGAATAAAAAAAACATGAATCTACAACAGATCAAGCAAGAACGGCGACCATCCCAACCTCTCAACGATCTCGCTTGCTTCAAACATTTCTTCTCAGGTTTGGTTCTATTCCCGTTTGGATTTCGCTCAATCTTCCTCAGTTCCGCCTCATCTTCATCTCTCTTATTTTTCTGCTTTGGGTTTCGTTCTGTTTGCAACGGTTTTTCTTCTCCTCTTTTTATTATTGGTTTCGATTGGGTTTGTTGGAGTTTGAGTTGTTTGCAGCTGTTGTTTTGGTTGAAGGGGATTCAAAGTTGAAGGCTGGGTTTTTTTGGTTATGAGATTTGTGCGTGTAATGAAGGGTGTGGAGTGAAAAATAGTTGTGGAGATTTATTTCGGTTTGGATGGTTGGGGAATTTGGTTTTGGGAGCAAGGTTTTGGGGTATTGAAAATTCTTATCAATATGTTAATTTCTGAAAACTGTTTAGCAACAACTCATTAAAAATCCAGTCCACACACTGAGGCTGGTCTTAGAATAGCTTCAGATGTTAAGCTCTTAAGATATTCAAATTATGTAATTGTGCCAGAGGGTTAATTGACAACAGGAGTTATTCTAGGTTTAACTCGATAATAAAATAGCCGTTATTATGAGTAACTAGTGGAATGTATGAGAAGTTTAGATATTATATAATAGAGTGAGTATATGTGACTTATCTGTGAATGACGGTGTTACCAGTATGATCTGACTATTCGAGCAACATTTTGAAGTTGGCCTGACCGAAATCTTCCATGGTCACAGCCTTGCTCCTTCTTGAGCCCCTGAAGAATGGTCTATATTATCTCTTTGGCATTTCGTCGAATGCATGGTGTGCAGAATTTCTATGCGGCGTTGTTTTCATCATTTCCATGAGCACCATGAGGCGACTGCTTTGTTGTCGCTACCATAAGAGCGGGTCAACACAGAAACCTGTTTAGTCTCTTTGATGACCTGATCTGATTTGATCTGGATGGAGGTTATCACAGCCAATACTTAAGCTAGACCGGTTCAATAATATTGGAGGTACTGCCAAGACCTATTTTGTTACTTCCATTGTGGTTTTCAAATGAGATGAGATCCGTTTGAAAGCAGATTTGATTTTGTTGAAGATGCTGGAAAAGTTATATTAATGTTGATTCATTTTCATAATCCTTAGAGAGACCCACAACATCTTTTTCTGATGATGATTGCTGTTGCGGTTAGAATATGATATCAAATTACTAATTAATTTGAATCACATCTTTACTTCACAACGACTCTTTGATTTATTCGAAGGAAAAAGTCTAAAGAGGAAAAACCTAATTTTGCATCGTAAAGACAATGCGGGGAGAGTCACATTGTGCGCTCTTTAACTTATGAAGGGCAAAATGGTCATTTAGTTGTAGTCTACTGATAATTTATGAGGCCGAGGGTTTAATTGGAAGAGTTTAATCGGAAGATTTGCTTCAGATGATTTAATCGGGAAATTAATTTGATTTGGATTGTAAGAGTGTGGTCATTAGATTTAATCAGACAATTTGGATTTATTCTGATAAGGTTGTTCATTTAAATTGGCGGAAGGATTAGTCGGAAGTTGTATCGGAAACAAGAATGAATCAGATGAATGGATTAGCATTTCATTTCATAAAAAAAGGGGAGATTTAATTATTATTTTAGCATTTCATGTCTTAAAGATATAATTATTATTTTTAGCATTTCATTTCATAAAATAAAAAAAAGATTTAATTTGTGGCATTTCATTTTATAAATTTTTTATTTCATTTCATTTTTTATAAAAAAAGATTATTATGTTTTACTGTATTTTCATATCCAAATATTATTATGTTTTGTTCATTTTTAATATTAAAATATTATTATGTTTTTATTTCATTTTAATGACAAAAATATTAGTTGGTTTTGTTTGAGATTTTAATAATTTTTTTTTTTATCACGTTTATTTCATACAAAAAAAACTTTTTTTTAGCTTTATTTCATCATTTGTATATCCAAATAATAATAATAATAGTAATAATAATGTTTTTTACAATATCAAAAATAAAGAATTTTTATTAGAAATAATAATATTTCTTTACAACAAAAATATATATTTACAAAAAGATAATATATTACATTTTTCTAAAATTCCTAAGTTTCTTCCGATTTTCTTCGACTTTTTTGAGCATTCGACTTTACGAACCTGCAAACCAAAGCAAACACAATTTTGTCGGTTAAGTTTTTCCCGACACCTTCAAAATATTATCATCATTAGGTGTGTCGGGAAGGTAACGGAGTGTACTGAAACTGATTTCCGACCCAAAAGCTAAATCCGACAAAATTCTGTTCTTTTCGAGGCACTCGAGAGAGAGGAAGAGATAATAAGAAGTGCTTTTGAAAAAGCTGGTTTGGGGAAAAGTGCTCATCCAAAAAAGTGCTTACTGGAAAAACACTTATTTGAAAAAGTGTTTTTCTCAGAAAATTGGTTTGCCAAAAAGGCCTTAACGACAATTTTCCAGAAAAAGCACAATCCAAGCGGACAAACAATTTTCCAGAAATCCAACGGACCTCACATGCAAACAGCAACTATAGTCAGTCAAACAAAACACAACCAATCAACGAACAAGTAGCAACAAACCATGAAAAGTCCTGTGAATCTCCACAAGAGATTGCAGCAAGTTTAAGTTCCAAAAAATTCTGCAACGGAATCGCAACAAAACGGAATGAATCCAGCCCATAAATCACATAAAGAAATCATATATAAATCATCAAAGTTTTACCGGAGGAGAGTCCGCAAACCCTAAAGGATCCAACAGCGGCGTCGCAAGAGATACACAGAGGTTCAGAGAACCTCACGGTTCATCATCATCACCTCGAGTTGAAAGAAGAAGAGGAATAACACCGAAAACCCAAACGTCACCGGGCCGGCGATAAACAACGGCGATGGCAGAATCCGTAGGGATTCGAACGCCAGCTACAACCGAAAAGCCTCAGTTTTACACATCATTGGTCTTCACCAAATGTTCACCATCATCATCATTCAACATCAACCTTGCACCATAACCGAAAACACTGAGGCTTCCACTACAATTTGTTTTTTTTGTTGTTATTTTCTTTTCAGGTGAACACGATAGGAAGAGATCGAGAGAGGATCGCGACATGCACGCGGAAATGAAAAAAAGAAAAACTTCGAATGTACATCCATGGCCGCCGGTACCACAACGAAGAAGAAGATGAAAAATGTATCACAACCCTAAAATAAAGACAGCACACGGCCTCCCCCCTTTTTGTTGCTTTTTCTTTTATTTTTTTTTCTTTTCTTGTTGTTTATTGTTTATTTATTTTATTGGTTATTGCATTATGTTATTAGCTTAAGATTTATCTTAAGAATAACTAATGTAATTTTGTGATTAATCTAAAACAAAAAGAAAATTTTAAAACATTTCTTTTCTTTAATCAAATTTAAACATATTCTTTAATACAATTTTTAATATTAAAACATTATTATGTTTTTGTTTCATTTTAATGACAAAAATATTAGTCGGTCTTGTTTGAGATTTTAATAAAAAAATTTTTATCACGTTTATTTCATACAAGAAACTTTTTTTTAGCTTTATTTCATCATTCTCATATCCAAATAATAATAATAATAATAATAATAATAATAATAATAATAATAATAATAATAATAATAATAATAATAATAATAATAATAATAATAATAATAATAATAATAATAATGTTTTTTACAATTTTAAAAGTAAAGAATTTCTATTACAAATAATAATATTTCTTTACAACAAAAATAAATATTTACAAAAAGATAATCTATTACATTTTTCTAAAATTTCTAAAATTCCTAAGTTTCTTCCGATTTTCTTCGACTTTTTCGAGCATCCAACTTTTCGAACCTGCATACCAAAGCAAACACAATTTTATCGTTTAAGTTTTTCCCGACACCTTCAGAATATTATCATCATTAGGTGTGTCGGAAAGATAACAGAGTGTATCGAAACCGATTCCCGACTTATTTCCGACCCAAAAGCTAAATCCGACAAAATTCTGTTCTTTTCGAGGCACCCGAGAGAGAGGAAGAGATAATAAGAAGTGCTTTTGAAAAAGCTGGTTTGGAGAAAAGTGCTCATCCAAAAAAGTGCTTATTGGAAAAACACTTATTTGAAAAAGTGTTTTTCTCAGAAAATTGGTTTGCCAAAAAGGCCTTAACGACAATTTTCCAGAAAAAGCACAATCCAAGCGGACAAACAATTTTCCAGAAATCCAACGGACCTCACATGCAAACAGCAACTATAGCCAGTCAAACAAAACACAACCAATCAACGAACAAGTAGCAACAAACCATGAAAAGTCCTGCGAATCTCCATACGAGATTGCAGCAAGTTTAAGTTCCGAAAAATTCTGCAACGGAATCGCAACAAAACGGAATGAATTCAGCCCATAAATCAAATAAAGAAATCATATATAAATCATCAAAGTTTTACCGGAGGAGAGTCCGCAAACTCTAAAGGATCCAACAACGGCGCCGCAAGAGATACGCAGAGGTTTAGAGAACCTCACGGTTCATCATCATCACCTCGAGTTGAAAGAAGAAGAGGAATAACACCGAAAACCCAAACGTCACCGGGCCGACGATAAACAACGGCGGCGACGCAATCCATAGGGATTCGAACGCCAGCTACAACCGAAAAGCCTCAGTTTTACACATCATTGGCCGTCACCAAACGTTCACCATCATCATCATCATTCAACATCAACCTTGCACCATAACCGAAAACGGTGAGGCTTCCACTACAATTTGTTTTTTTTTGTTGTTATTTTCTTTTCAGGTGAACACGATATGAAGAGATCGAGAGTGGATCGCGACATGCACGCGGAAATGTAGAAGAGAAAAACTTCGAATGTACATCCATGGCCGCCGGTACCACAACGAAGAAGAAGATGGAAAATGTATCACAACCCTAAAATAAAGACAGCACACGGCCTCCCCCCTTTTTGTTGCTTTTTTTTTCTTCTTTTCTTGTTGGTTATTGTTTATTTATTTTATTGGTTATTGCATTATGTTATTAGCTTAAGATTTATCTTAAGAATAACTAATGTAATTTTGTGATTAATCTAAAACAAAAAGAAAATTTTAAAACATTTCTTTTCTTTAATCAAATTTAAACATATTCTTTAATGCAATTTTTAATATTAAAACATTATTATGTTTTTGTTTCATTTTAATGACAAAAATAATAGTCGGTCTTGTTTGAGATTTTAATAAAAAAATTTTTTATCACGTTTATTTCATACAAGAAACTTTTTTTTAGCTTTATTTCATCATTTGCATATCCAAATAATAATAATAATAATAATAATAATAATAATAATAATAATAATAATAATAATAATAATAATAATAATAATAATAATGTTTTTTACAATATTAAAAGTAAAGAATTTTTATTACAAATAATAATATTTCTTTACAACAAAAATAAATATTTACAAAAAGATAATCTATTACATTTTTCTAAAATTTCTAAAATTCCTAAGTTTCTTCCGATTTTCTTCGACTTTTTCGAGCATCCAACTTTTCGAACCTGCAAACCGAAGCAAACACAATTTTATCGTTTAAGTTTTTCCCAACACCTTCAGAATATTATCATCATTAGGTGTGTCGGGAAGATAACAGAGTGTACCGAAACCGATTCCCGACTTATTTCCGACCCAAAAGCTAAATATGACAAAATTCTGTTCTTTTCGAGGCACCCGAGAGAGAGGAAGAGATAATAAGAAGTGCTTTTAAAATAGCTGGTTTGGAGAAAAGTGCTCATCCAAAAAAGTGCTTATTGGAAAAACACTTATTTGAAAAAGTGTTTTTCTCAGAAAATTGGTTTGCCAAAAAGGCCTTAACGACAATTTTCCAGAAAAAGCACAATCCAAGCGGACAAACAATTTTCCAGAAATCCAACGGACCTCACATGCAAACAGCAACTATAGCCAGTCAAACAAAACACAACCAATTAACGAACAAGTAGCAACAAACCATGAAAAGTCCTGCGAATCTCCACACGAGATTGCAGCAAGTTTAAGTTCCGAAAAATCCTGCAACGGAATCGCAACAAAACGGAATGAATCCAGCCCATAAATCAAATAAAGAAATCATATATAAATCATCAAAGTTTTACCGGAGGAGAGTCCGCAAACTCTAAAGGATCCAACAGCGGCGCCGTAAGAGATACGCAGAGGTTTAGAGAACCTCACGGTTCATCATCATCACCTCGAGTTGAAAGAAGAAGAGGAATAACACCGAAAACCCAAACGTCACCGGGCCGACGATAAACAACGGCGGCGACGCAATCCATAGGGATTCGAACGCCAGCTACAACCGAAAAGCCTCAGTTTTACACATCATTGGCCGTCACCAAACGTTCACCATCATCATCATCATTCAACATCAACCTTGCACCATAACCGAAAACGGTGAGGCTTCCACTACAATTTGTTTTTTTTTGTTGTTATTTTCTTTTCAGGTGAACACGATAGGAAGAGATCGAGAGTGGATCGCGACATGCACGCGGAAATGTAGAAGAGAAAAACTTCGAATGTACATCCATGGCCGCCGGTACCACAACGAAGAAGAAGATGGAAAATGTATCACAACCCTAAAATAAAGACAGCACACGGCCTCCCCCCCTTTTTGTTGCTTTTTCTTTTATTTTTTTTCTTTTCTTGTTGTTTATTGTTTATTTATTTGATTGGTTATTGCATTATGTTATTAGCTTAAGATTTATCTTAAGAATAACTAATGTAATTTTGTGATTAATCTAAAACAAAAAGAAAATTTTAAAACATTTCTTTTCTTTAATCAAATTTAAACATATTCTTTAATGCAATTTTTAATATTAAAACATTATTATGTTTTTGTTTCATTTTAATGACAAAAATAATAGTCGGTCTTGTTTGAGATTTTAATAAAATTTTTTTTATCACGTTTATTTCTTACAAGAAACTTTTTTTTAGCTTTATTTCATCATTTGCATATCCAAATAATAATAATAATAATAATAATAATAATAATAATAATGTTTTTTACAATATTAAAAGTAAAGAATTTTTATTACAAATAATAATATTTCTTTACAACAAAAATAAATATTTACAAAAAGATAATCTATTACATTTTTCTTCCAATTTTCTTCGACTTTTTCGAGCATCCGACTTTTCGAACCTGCAAACCAAAGCAAACACAATTTTATCGGTTAAGTTTTTCCCGGCATCTTCAGAATATTATCATTATTAGGTGTGTCGGGAAGGTAACTGAGTGTACCTGAACCGATTCCCAACTTATTTCCGACCCAAAAGCTAAATCCGACAAAATTCTGTTCTTTTCGAGGCACCCGAGAGAGAGGAAGAGATAATAAGAAGTGCTTTTGAAAAAGCTGGTTTTGGGAAAAGTGCTCATCCAAAAAATTGCTTATTGGAAAAACACTTATTTGAAAAAGTGTTTTTCTCAGAAAATTGGTTTGCCAAAAAGGCCTTAACGACAATTTTCCAGAAAAAGCACAATCCAAGCGGGCAAACAATTTTCCAGAAATCCAACGGACCTCACATGCAAACAGCAACTATAGCCAGTCAAACAAAACACAACAATCAACGAACAAGTAGCAACAAACCATGAAAAGTCCTGCGAATCTCCACACGAGATTGCAGCAAGTTTAAGTTCTGAAAAATCCTGCAACGGAATCGCAACAAAACGGAATGAATCCAGCCCATAAATCACATAAAGAAATCATATATAAATCATCAAAGTTTTAACGGAGGAGAGTCCGCAAACCCTAAAGGATCCAACAGCGGCGCCGCAAGAGATACGCAGAGGTTTTGAGAACCTCACGGTTCATCATCATCACCTCGAGTTGAAAGAAGAAGAGGAATAACACCGAAAACCCAAACGTCACCGGGCCGACGATAAACAACGGCGGCGACGCAATCCATAGGGATTCGAACGCCAACTACAACCGAAAAGCCTCATTTTTACACATCATTGGCCGTCACCAAACGTTCACCATCATCATCATCATTCAAGATCAACCTTGCACCATAACCGAAAACGGTGAGGCTTCCACTACAATTTGTTTTTTTTGTTGTTATTTTCTTTTCAGGTGAACACGATAGGAAGAGATCGAGAGTGGATCACGACATGCACGCGGAAATGTAGAAGAGAAAAACTTCGAATGTACATCCATGGCCGCCGGTACCACAACAAAGAAGAAGATGGAAAATGTATCACAACCCTAAAATAAAGACAGCACACGGCCTCCCCCCCTTTTTGTTGCTTTTTCTTTTATTTTTTCTCTTTTCTTGTTGTTTATTGTTTATTTATTTTATTGGTTATTGCATTATGTTATTAGCTTAAGATTTATCTTAAGAATAACTAATGTAATTTTGTGATTAATCTAAAACAAAAAGAAAATTTTAAAACATTTCTTTTCTTTAATCAAATTTAAACACTTTTTTTAATGCAATTTTTAATATTAAAACATTGTTAAGTTTTTGTTTCATTTTAATGACAAAAATATTAGTCGGTCTTGTTTGAGATTTTAATAAAATTTTTTTTATCACGTTTATTTCATACAAGAAATTTTTTTTTAGCTTTATTTCATCATTTGCATATAATAATAAAAATAATAATAATAATAATAATAATAATAATAATAATAATAATAATAATAATAATAATAATAATAATAATAATAATAATAATAATAATAATAACAATGTTTTTTACAATATTAAAAGTAAAGAATTTTTATTACAAATAATAATATTTCTTTACAACAAAAATAAATATTTACAAAAAGATAATCTATTACATTTTTCTAAAATTTCTAAAATTCCTAAGTTTCTTCCGATTTTCTTCGACTTTTTCGAGCATCCGACTTTTCGAACTTGCAAACCAAAGCAAACACAATTTTATCGGTTAAGTTTTTCCCGACACCTTCAGAATATTATCATCATTAGGTGTGTCGGCAAGGTAACTGAGTGTACCGAAACCGCTTCCCAACTTATTTCCGACCCAAAAGCTAAATCCGACAAAATTCTGTTCTTTTCGAGGCACCCGAGAGAGAGGAAGAGATAATAAGAAGTGCTTTTGAAAAAGCTGGTTTTGGGAAAAATGCTCATCCAAAAAAGTGCTTATTGGAAAAAAACTTATTTGAAAAAGTGTTTTTCTCAGAAAATTGGTTTGCCAAAAAGGCCTTAACGACAATTTTCCAGAAAAAGCACAATCCAAGCGGACAAACAATTTTCCAGAAATCCAACGGACCTCACATGCAAACAGCAACTATAGCCAGTCAAACAAAACAAAACAATCAACGAACAAGTAGCAACAAACCATGAAAAGTCCTGCGAATCTCCACACGAGATTGCAACAAGTTTAAGTTCCGAAAAATTCTGCAACGGAATCGCAACAAAACGGAATGAATCCAGCCCATAAATCAAATAAAGAAATCATATATAAATCATCAATGTTTTACCGGAGGAGAGTCCGCAAACTCTAAAGGATCCAACAGCGGCGCCGCAAGAGATACGCAGAGGTTTAGAGAACCTCACAGTTCATCATCATCACCTCGAGTTGAAAGAAGAAGAGGAATAACACCGAAAACCCAAACGTCACCGGGCCGACGATAAACAACGGCGGCGACGCAATCCATAGGGATTCGAACGCCAGCTACAATCGAAAAGCCTCAGTTTTACACATCATTGGCCGTCACCAAACGTTCACCATCATCATCATCATTCAAGATCAACCTTGCACCATAACCGAAAACGGTGAGGCTTCCACTACAATTTGTTTTTTTTGTTGTTATTTTCTTTTCAGGTGAACACGATAGGAAGAGATCGAGAGTGGATCGCGACATGCACGCGGAAATGTAGAAGAGAAAAACTTCGAATGTACATCCATGGCCGCCGGTACCACAACGAAGAAGAAGATGGAAAATGTATCACAACCCTAAAATAAAGACAGCACACGGCCTCCCCCCCTTTTTGTTGCTTTTTCTTTTATTTTTTTTCTTTTCTTGTTGTTTATTGTTTATTTATTTTATTGGTTATTGCATTATGTTATTAGCTTAAGATTTATCTTAAGAATAACTAATGTAATTTTGTGATTAATCTAAAACAAAAAGAAAATTTTAAAACATTTCTTTTCTTTAATCAAATTTAAACACTTTCTTTAATGCAATTTTTAATATTAAAACATTGTTAAGTTCTTGTTTCATTTTAATGACAAAAATATTAGTCGGTCTTGTTTGAGATTTTAATAAAATTTTTTTTATCACGTTTATTTCATACAAGAAACTTTTTTTTAGCTTTATTTCATCGTTTGCATATAATAATAATAATAATAATAATAATAATAATAATAATAATAATAATAATGTTTTTTACAATATTAAAAGTAAAGAATTTTTATTAGAAATAATAATATTTCTTTACAACAAAACTAAATATTTACAAAAAGATAATCTATTACATTTTTCTAAAATTTCTAAAATTCCTAAGTTTCTTCCGATTTTCTTCGACTTTTTCGAGCATCCGACTTTTCGAACTTGCAAACCAAAGCAAACACAATTTTATCGGTTAAGTTTTTCCCGACACCTTCAGAATATTATCATCATTAGGTGTGTCGGCAAGGTAACGGAGTGTACCGAAACCGCTTCCCAACTTATTTCCGACCCAAAAGCTAAATCCGACAAAATTCTGTTCTTTTCGAGGCACCCGAGAGAGAGGAAGAGATAATAAGAAGTGCTTTTGAAAAAGCTGGTTTTGGGAAAAATGCTCATCCAAAAAAGTGCTTATTGGAAAAAAACTTATTTGAAAAAGTGTTTTTCTCAGAAAATTGGTTTGCCAAAAAGGCCTTAACGACAATTTTCCAGAAAAAGCACAATCCAAGCGGACAAACAATTTTCCAGAAATCCAACGGACCTCACATGCAAACAGCAACTATAGCCAGTCAAACAAAACACAACAATCAACGAACAAGTAGCAACAAACCATGAAAAGTCCTGCGAATCTCCACACGAGATTGCAACAAGTTTAAGTTCCGAAAAATTCTGCAACGGAATCGCAACAAAACGGAATGAATCCAGCCCATAAATCAAATAAAGAAATCATATATAAATCATCAAAGTTTTACCGGAGGAGAGTCCGCAAACTCTAAAGGATCCAACAGCGGCGTCGCAAGAGATACGCAGAGGTTTAGAGAACCTCACAGTTCATCATCATCACCTCGAGTTGAAAGAAGAAGAGGAATAACACCGAAAACCCAAACGTCACCGGGCCGACGATAAACAACGGCGGCGACGCAATCCATAGGGATTCGAACGCCAGCTACAACCGAAAAGCCTCAGTTTTACACATCATTGGTCGTCACCAAACGTTCACCATCATCATCATCATTCAAGATCAACCTTGCACCATAACCGAAAACGGTGAGGCTTCCACTACAATTTGTTTTTTTTGTTGTTATTTTCTTTTCAGGTGAACACGATAGGAAGAGATCGAGAGTGGATCGCGACATGCACGCGGAAATGTAGAAGAGAAAAACTTCGAATGTACATCCATGGCCGCCGGTACCACAACGAAGAAGAAGATGGAAAATGTATCACAACCCTAAAATAAAGACAGCACACGACCTCCCCCCCTTTTTGTTGCTTTTTCTTTTATTTTTTTTCTTTTCTTGTTGTTTATTGTTTATTTATTTTATTGGTTATTGCATTATGTTATTAGCTTAAGATTTATCTTAAGAATAACTAATGTAATTTTGTGATTAATCTAAAACAAAAAGAAAATTTTAAAACATTTCTTTTCTTTAATCAAATTTAAACACTTTCTTTAATGCAATTTTTAATATTAAAACATTGTTAAGTTTTTGTTTCATTTTAATGACAAAAATATTAGTCGGTCTTGTTTGAGATTTTAATAAAAAAAATTTTATCACGTTTATTTCATACAAGAAACTTTTTTTTTAGCTTTATATCATCATTTGCATATAATAATAATAATAATAATAATAATAATAATAATAATAATAATAATAATAATAATAATAATAATAATAATAATAATAATAATAATAATAATAATGTTTTTTACAATTTTAAAAGTAAAGAATTTTTATTAGAAATAATAATATTTCTTTACAACAAAAATAAATATTTACAAAAAGATAATCTATTACATTTTTCTAAAATTTCTAAAATTCCTAAGTTTCTTCCGATTTTCTTCGACTTTTTCGAGCATCCGACTTTTCGAACTTGCAAACCAAAGCAAACACAATTTTATCGGTTAAGTTTTTCCCGACACCTTCAGAATATTATCATCATTAGGTGTGTCGGCAAGGTAACGGAGTGTACCGAAACCGCTTCCTGACTTATTTCGAACCCAAAAGCTAAATCCGACAAAATTTTGTTCTTTTCGAGGCACCCAAGAGAGAGGAAAAGATAATAAGAAGTGCTTTTGAAAAAGCTTGTTTGGGGAAAAGTGCTCATCCAAAAAAGTGCTTATGGAAAAACACTTATTTGAAAAAGTGTTTTTCTCAGAAAATTGGTTTGCCAAAAAGGCCTTAAATGACAATTTTCCAGAAAAAGCACAATCCAAGCGGACAAACAATTTTCCAGAAATCCAACGGACCTCACATGCAAACAGCAACTATAGCCAGTCAAACAAAACACAACCAATCAATGAACAAGTAGCAACAAACCATGAAAAGTCCTGCGAATCTCCACACGAGATTGCAGCAAGTTTAAGTTCCGAAAAATTTTGCAACGAAATCGCAACAAAACGGAATGAATCCAGCCCATAAATCACATAAAGAAA
Organism: Lathyrus sativus; assembly: GCA_963859935.3. NCBI lineage: Eukaryota > Viridiplantae > Streptophyta > Magnoliopsida > Fabales > Fabaceae > Lathyrus > Lathyrus sativus. The sequence continues at coordinate 488,850,875 of OZ012741.1, forward strand.
TCATATATAAATCATCAAAGTTTTACCGGAGGAGAGTCCGCAAACCCTAAAGTATCCAACAGCGGCGCCGCAAGAGATACACAGAGGTTCAGAGAACCTCACGGTTCATCATCATCACCTCGAGTTGAAAGAAGAAGAGGAATAACACCGAAAACCCAAACGTCACCGGGACGACAATAAACTACGGCGATGGCGGAATCCAAAGGGATTTGAACGCCAGCTACAACAAAAAAGCCTCAGTTTTACACATCATTGGCCGTCACCAAACGTTCACCATCATCATCATCATCATCATTCAACATCAACCTTGCACCATTACCGAAAACGGTGAGGCTTCCACTACAATTTGTTTTATTTGTTGTTATTTTCATTTCAGGTGAACACGATAGGAAGAGATCGAGAGTGGATCGCGACATGCACGCGGAAATGTAGAAGAGAAAAACTTCGAATGTACATCCATGGCCGCCGGTACCACAACGAAGAAGAAGATGGAAAATGTATCACAACCCTAAAATAAAGACAGCACACGCCCCCCCCCCCCCCCCCCCTCTTTTTGTTGCTTTTTCTTTTATTTTTTTTCTTTTCTTGTTGTTTATTGTTTATTTATTTTATTGGTTATTGCATTATGTTATTAGCTTAAGATTTATCTTAAGAATAACTAATGTAATTTTGTGATTAATCTAGAATAAAAAGAAAATTTTAAAACATTTCTTTTCTTTAATCAAATTTAAACATTTTCTTTAATGCAATTTTTAATATTAAAACATTATTATGTTTTTGTTTCATTTTAATGACAAAAATATTAGTCGGTCTTGTTTGAGATTTTAATATAAATTTTTTTATCACGTTTATTTCATACAAGAAACTTTTTTTTAGCTTTATTTCATAATTTGCGTATCCAAATAATAATAATAATAATAATAATAATAATAATAATAATAATAATAATAATAATAATAATAATAATAATGTTTTTTACAATATTAAAAGTAAAGAATTTTTATTAGAAATAATAATATTTCTTTACATCAAAAATAAATATTTAGAAAAAGATAATCTATTACATTTTTCCAAAAATTTCTAAGATTCCTAAATTTCTTCCGATTTTCTTCAACTTTTTCGAGCATCCGACTTTTCGAACCTGCAAACCAAAGCAAACACAATTTTATCGGTTAAGTTTTCCCGACACCTTCAGAATATTATCATCATTAGGTGTGTCAGGAAGGTAACGGAGTATACCGAAACCGATTCCCGACTTATTTCCGACCCAAAAAATAATCCGACAAAATTCTGTTCTTTTCGAGGCACCCGAGAGAGAGGAAGAGATAATAAGAAGTACTTTTGAAAAAACTGGTTTGGGGAAAAGTGCTCATCCAAAAAAGTGCTTATTGGAAAAACACTTATTTGAAAAAATGTTTTTCTCAGAAAATTGGTTTGCCAAAAAGGCCTTAACGACAATTTTCCAGAAAAAGCACAATCCAAGCGGACAAACAATTTTCCAGAAATCCAACGGACCTCACATGCAAACAGCAACTATAGCCAGTCAAACAAAACACAACCAATCAACGAACAAGTAGTAAAAAACCATGAAAAGTCTTGCAAATCTCCACACGAGATTGCAGCAAGTTTAAGTTCCGAAAAATTCTGCAACGGAATTGCAACAAAACGGAATGAATCCAACCCATAAATCACATAAAGAAATCATATATAAATCATCAAAGTTTTATCGGAGGAGAGTTCGCAAACCCTATAGGATCCAACAGCGGCGCCGCAAGAGATACGCAGAGCTTCAGAGAACCTCACGGTTCATCATCATCACCCCGAGTTGAAAGAAGAAGAGGAATAACACCGAAAACTCAAACGTCACTGGGCCGACAATAAACAACGGCGATGGCGGAATCCATAGGGATTTGAACGCCAGCTACAACCAAAAAGTCTCAGTTTTACACATCATTGGCCGTCACCAAACATTCACCATCATCATCATTCAACATCAACCTTGCACCATAACCGAAAACGGTGAGGCTTCCACTACAATTTGTTTTTTTTGTTGTTATTTTCTTTTCAGGTGAACACGATAGGAAGAGATCGAGAGTGGATCGCGACATGCACGCGGAAATGAAGAAGAGAAAAACTTCGAATGTACATCCGTGGCCGCCGGTACCACAACGAAGAAGAAGATGGAAAATGTAACACAACCCTAAAATAAAGACAGCACACGACCTCCCCCCCTTTTTGTTGCTTTTTCTTTTATTTTTTTCCTTTTCTTGTTGTTTATTGTTTATTTATTTTATTGGTTATTGTATTATGTTATTAGCTTAAGATTTATCTTAAGAATAACTAATGTAATTTTGCGATTAATCTAAAACAAAAAGAAAATTTTAAAACATTTCTTTTCTTTAATCAAATTTAAATATTTTCTTTAATACAATTTTTAATATTAAAATATTATTATGTTTTTGTTTCATTTTAATGACAAAAATATTAGTCGGTCTTATTTGAGATTTTAATAAATTTTTTTTATCACGTTTATTTCATACAAGAAACTTTTTTTTAGCTTTATTTCATCATTTGCATATCCATATAATAATAATAATAATAATAATAATAATAATAATAATAATAATAATAATAATAATAATAATAATAATAATAATAATAATAATAATAATAATAATAATAATAATAATAATAATAATAATGTTTTTTACAATATCAAAAGTAAAGAATTTTTATTAGAAATAATAATATTTCTTTACAACAAAAATAAATATTTACAAAAAGATAATCTATTACATTTTTCTAAAATTCCTAAGTTTTTCCGATTTTCTTCGACTTTTTCGAGCATCCGACTTTTCGAACCTGCAAACCAAAGCAAACACAATTTTATCGGTTAAGTTTTTCCCGACATCTTCAGAATATTATCATCATTAGGTGTGTCGGGAAGGTAACAGAGTGTACCGAAACCGATTCCCGACTTATTTCCGACCCAAAAGCTAAATCCGACAAAATTCTGTTCTTTTCGAGGCACCCGAGAGAGAGGAAGAGATAATAAGACGTGCTTTTGAAAAAGATGGTTTGGGGAAAAGTGCTCATCCAAAAAAGTGCTTATTGGAAAAACACTGATTTGAAAAAGTGTTTTTCTCAGAAAATTGGTTTGCCAAAAAGGCCTTAACGACAATTTTCCAGAAAAAGCACAATCCAAGCGGACAAACAATTTTCCAGAAATCCAACGGACCTCACATGCAAACAGCAACTATAGCCAGTCAAACAAAACACAACCAATCAACGAACAAGTAGCAACAAACCATGAAAAGTCCTGCAAATCTCCACTTGAGATTGCAGCAAGTTTATGTTCCGAAAAATTCTGCAACGGAATCGCAACAAAACGGAATGAATCCAGCCTATAAATCACATAAAGAAATCATATATAAATTGATCTGACCTGATTAGAAGGGGATCACGGGCCGGCCACACTCTATTGGATTGTTGCGTGCTCACCGGTGCTGAGGAAAAAAAAAGGGGGGTATACCTGCAAAACACTCCGATGCCAAAGTAAGGAATTGGACAGAGTGAGAGCGAAGTATAGAAATTGGGCAAGAAGTGAATTACCTGACCCTCTTGAGGAAGGGGGTATTTATAGAGAGACCCCAGCACTGGGCCAACGGTCATTTGAGGTGGGCTGGATGACCAGGCCCAACCCTAATGACTGCTAGGGCTTACGTGGCGTAGAGAAGACTAGAACGTGGTCTTCGCCCTAGTCCAACTGTCCTGTGATCTCCGGAAAGTGGGTTTGACCTGCTCTTTCGGAGGTGGGCAGTTGGGAGATGACGTGTCCCCGCGGAGGGGAGCACGTGGAGAACGTGCGCCGGGCACGTTGTTCTCCCCGCGGGGGGGGGGGGGGGGGGGGGGGGGGGGGAGCTCGCGAGGTTGGGGAGGAACCAAGGCCGCGCTTTGATGCGCCGGGGTGTGTCCTATTCGGCTGATAAGAGGGGACGACGAGATGCTGTTGGACGCGCTGCTTGCGTCCGGTGGTGTGCTCTGGTCGTCCTGCGGGACGCGAGTTCCCGGCGTGGCCGATTCGCTTATTGGGCCGTACGCGGTATTGGGCCTGCCGAGGTCGGGCCCAGACCGGAACAGGAGCCCCACAAGTGGAAGTTCTGGGAAAGAGCGAGGACTTAAGGTCGCTGTGTCGGCGAAGAGATAGCGAAGCGGGAGGTTCGTCGGGGTTTGTGCACGGTGGAACGGGCGCTTGCGCGGGGGTCTCCCGCCGCCGGCGGAGCGGGGTGAAAGCAGGTGAAGGTGCACGACTGTCAGGTTGCCGCCACGTGTCGCGCGTTAAGCGGTCGTAGGGGCGGCTACCCTATGTCATTAATGAGGCTAGCGTCGCTTTGAATTCCGCACCGGGTTATAAATATGGGGGTCCCCGCTCATTTTTCTACTTTCCACTTTGCTGTTTTACCTGCGAAGCTCTGAGATCCTTGCTCGTCCGCCGTTGCCGTCGATCTCCGCCGCGCCGTTTGGTTCTTCCTCCCGTTCGCCGCCGTTACAAGTGAGTTCTTCTTTCTCTTCCCTTTTATTTCCGCCACTTGATTAGAATGCGTGGTCGGGGCATGATGAATGCCCCGAGGAGGGACGTAAGATCCGCTGTATCTGGCGATTTTCTGGTGAATTTTCCGGGGAGAATCGGTTGTTCCGATGAATGTCCCGAGGACGGGGGCTTTCTCCGATGAATGCCCCGGGGACGAGTGCTTTGTCCGATGAATGCCCCGGGGACGCGCGCTTTTTTCGGTGACCGTCCCGCGGAGGGACGGTGGGTTGGCTTTGGACGCCCCGAGGAGGATCGACGGGGAGCGCCTGTTTGCTCGCCGTTCTCTGGCCTTTGTCGCCCTTTCACTTGACCTGCGGTGGAAGGGTGGATTTGATCTTGGCTATCGAATTCACCGTTGCCCTCTGCTTTTCAGGTGTAGATGTCGGCCTTGGTACCGGGGACGATGGTTGAAGACAACGAACCCGAGGTCCCGGACTTTGACGACGAGCACATCGCCCCGGTCGAAGAATGGGCGGCTGAAGAGCCGCTGTCTACCCCGTCTTGTTTCGTGGCCGACGCGTCCGACGTGTATGCCACCGTCGAGGATACGCCTATCGGGGAGCCGCAACATTGGCAGGTGTACCGGCCGAAGGGGCATCATCGCATCTGCTCGCGATATGGGCGGCGGATGTTTCCCATGCACGAGTTCTATTTCAAAGAGGCTCGGCTCAGGTTACCGTTCTCCGCCTTTCATTTGGGGCTCTTTGATTGGTTGCGCTTGGCCCCGTCCCAACTGCACCCCAACGCCTTGGCTTTCATCCGTGCCTTCGAGGTGGTGTGCTTCTACCTCGAGGTGGAGCCCACGGTACCGTTGTTTTTCCGTATCTTCCACTTACAGCGCCAGTCGGTGAATGGCCGCCAGGGATGGGTCTCATTTAAACAGTCGACCAAGCTCTTCAAGGCGTATAATGATTCCGTCAAGGATTTCAAAAGTCGGTTCTTCCTCGTTAAACCGATCACACAGCAGGGCTCGGTTACTATCTTCGCAGAGGGCGAGTGAATGGTAGACGACCAGCGGTTCCTCGCGTGGCTTCCCAAGATACATCTGTTGTGGACCGCGGAGCATTTCAACCGAGGTACGGATAGGTATATCGTACGGGCGGGGACCCTCGACGAGAAAGATATGGTCGTTTATTTGAAAATAGTCGCCTTTGTGCGGGCCCTTCCTCCGTCGAAGCTGGTGACGCCTGATGGTCGGTACATCCTCGACGCGCAGGGGAACGTGCGAACCAAAAAGTGGCTGATTAATACTAAGACCCTGCTTGGTTGCGCCATCGGGGCGGCCGCTTTGGATTATCTAGGTAGGGATGTTTCTTTTCTCCCCGTGTTCGGGTGTTCTGGCCGTTGCTAACTTTTTCTTTGTTTTTGCAGCGAACATGTCTTCTGTCGAGGAGCGGGTGAAGCAGTTGCGCGCTACTAGAAATGCCGTGGTCCCGAGGTTCATCATCATCACCTCGAGTTGAAAAAAGAAGAGGAATAACACCGAAAACCCAAACGTCACCGAGCCGACGATAAACAACGGCGGCGACGGAATCCATAGGGATTCGAATGCCAGCTACAACCGAAAAGCCTCAGTTTTACATATCATTGGCCGTCACCAAACGTTTACCATCATCATCATTCAACATCAACCTTGCACCATAATCGAAAACGGTGAGGCTTTCACTACGATTTTTTTTTGTTATTTTCTTTTTAGGTGAACACGATAGGAAGAAATCGAGAGTGGATCGCGACATGCATGCGGAAATGAAGAAGATAAAAGCTTCGAATGTAAATCCATGGCCGCCGGTACCACAACGAAGAAGAAGATGGAAAATGTATCACAACCCTAAAATAAAGATAGCACACGGCTTCCCCCTCCCCCCCCCCCCCCCCCCCCCTTTGTTGTTTTTTCTTTTATTTATTTTATTTTTCTTGTTGTTTATTGTTTATTTATTTTATTGGTTATTGCATTATGTTATTAGTTTAAGATTTATCTTAAGAATAACTAATGTAATTTTGTGATTAATCTAAAACAAAAAGAAAATTTTAAAACATTTCTTTTCTTTAATCAAATTTAAACATTTTCTTTAATACAATTTTAAAACATTTTTTTTAATCAAATTTTAAAATATTTTTTCTAATAAAAAATTAAAATATTTTTCTTAATTAAAATTAAAACATTTTTATAACAAGTTCAAAGACATGTTTTGTTTCAAAACATTTTCTTTAATTAAATCAAAACAATTTTTTTCAAAGTTAAAATGAATTCTCCTTTTAAATGCAAAATTATTTTTTTCCTTAAATAAAAATTCAAAAATATGAATTCATGATGTGATCGTGTTGGTTTCTGTCTAGCTCTCGTCATCTCGTTTATTATTAATTCATTCGTTCATGTTTCCAAGTTTCAATTGCAATTATGCGAGTAATTGTCGCCGTTGTTATTTTTCCGTTTTGGAATTTGTAATTTACGCGAGTAATCGTCGCGATGCTTTGCTTTACCATTTTCTTTATTTCCGTACTTTAATTCTTCCATGTAATAATTCGTTTGCTTGCATGTTTTTTTTACTGTAACTTTCCGAAGGATTAGGTCTCACAATTTGACTGCCGAGTCAATAGCCCTAACCTTTGACCATTTCAAACCCTAGTCGCTTAGGTGTCCCGCCGTGGACGAAATTTCCCTTTACCCTAGCATTAGGTCAAAAGTCGTCGTACTCTATTTTAGGGTTTTTCGCCGTGGAATACCTAATTTCAACCCTAATTTCAATTAACAACTTCAACGTAGAAATAAGAGTTTCATACTCCACGTAAGCGTTTCTTTAAGAAATGTTTACTCCCCATTGAAACCTTGACCACGTTTTAAGAAATGTTAACAACTTTAAGACGTTTCTAACCTCCATTTCGAGGGGAACTACGATTACTCTGATTCCATTCCCTATCCAGGATACATAGGCACAAGATGCGAATCTTGACGAGTAAACTTAGGACTAACCCTTAGGTATTTATGTCACTCTCAACCCTTAGAACATATACCCTAAAGCAAATAATAAATCAAAAATATTAAATTTAAACAAAAGGTTCATGTAGAGTACTACAGAAGTTTAGGGTGCTAATACCTTCCCTAAGCTTAACCAACCCCTTACCTAGATCTCTCTCCGCATTGTCTTTACGATGAAAAATTAGGTTTTCCCTCTTTTGACCTTTTCCTTTGGATGAATCAAAGAGCGGTTGTGAACTAAAGATGCGATTCAAATTAATTAATAATTTGATATCATATTCTAACCGCAACAATTGCGATGATGAATAAGAATCATCCACGCACATGATTTGCTGATTTGTGTCACGCTTGCTGGGATCTTAAGATATTTAATCGGAATTCGGGAACGGTGACTGATAATTGCAAATCGACACTATTGGTAGTAGGGGTGTGCAAAATAACCGGTAACCATGAACCAAATTACTATCCAAATTAATCCAAATTTTAAAATCCAGCCCAAATTTATATTTTTAATCTGGTGGCCCATTTATCAAATTAAAAAAAAATCAGAAACCATTTGTTTCACTTGAACTTGAAACATTTGTTATTGTGAGAAGAGAGCTCGGGGGCGTCGTTGAAGGACGAGCTCGTTGAATTTGAAGAACGATGTTGCCGATTTTACAACTATTTCGATAAATTCATGATTGTGATTTAGAGAATTAAGATACAAATGAGATTAAGGTTTGAAATTTGAAGAATGATGAAGAAGAAAGAGATGAATAAGATTTGAATTTTAAGGATTAGGGTTTCTGAAATTTGTGTTGATCTTGATTTTTCCAAACTATTCTACGTTTGTTTCTGAAGCTTATTGAAAAATGGTTACCAATTCTTGATCCAGTTTGAAACAAATACCTATTTTAGGTTGCTGAAATTGAACACCATTTAGGTTACTTCAAACTAGGCTAGATTTGTAACAATACCTGTTTTAGGTTTAGTTTTAGTTTAACTATTTTATAATAGTACTTTAGCAGTGCAAATAGTTAAGCTCATACAAGGATAAAAGAAACTCTATAAGCTCATACAATTTTCATATAAGGCATATATAGTTCAATGCACATCAACTCTATAAATAGTTAATTTTCATATAAGTATGCTCATGTCTTAGTTCAATGTTTTATCGGTGCAAATAGCTCTGTAGCATGCTCATTATAAGGTATATATCAGTATGCTCATGTTTTAGTTCAATGCTTAACTATTTTATTCTTATAAGAGAAACTCTATAAGCTCATACAATTTTCATATAAGGTATAAGTTATTTTTTATAAATTTACTAGAGCATACTGATATAAGCACTTTAAAGACTGTATGAGCTGATAAAACAGGTACTAAGCTTTAAAGTGCTTATACCTTATATGAAAATTGCTTATACCAGTAGAAAACATGTCATAAGCTGCTCTCCTAAACAGTCTTTAAAGTGCTTATATCAGTAGATAAACTCAAATAAACAAATCCATATAAGTATTTTCATATAAGTGTTTTTGTTAATTGTATAGTCATTGTTATAATGTTACTTTCTTGATACTTTTCTAGTTAATTGAAAACTGTATTTTAAGAATAAGTAATCTGTGCGTTTCTAATTTATTTTCCTAATTTTAATAGAATCAAGATGACTAATGTTGGAACAATTTATGCAACATCTGAGAATACGATTTCAACCCCTCCACTTACAGTCTCTAGTGAAATGCCACCTCCTCACACTAAGAAACGAAAGAATCATTCAGAGGCTTGGAATCATTTCATTGTATCGTCGAAAAAAGAACAAAAAGCTTCGTGCAAATACTATGACACAAAAATTAAGTATAGTAACATAACTCTTGGAATCATTTCATTGTATCGTCGAAAGAAGAACAAAAAGCTTCGTGCAAATATTATGACACAAAAATTAAGTATAGTAACAGAACTAGTTCCATGCATGCTCATTTATCGAGATGCCTCGTTTACAAGAGGCAAAGGACATCGTCTTTTATGACAAGTGTTGAAGAACATGTTGGGTCTCCTTTAATTGTCAAGTTTGACCAAGAAGCCATTTGAAGAGCAATGTTTAAGATGTTCATAAACATGGAAATTCTTTTTTGGAAAGTCGAACATGAGTATTTTCATGAATTTATGAGTCTCGCTTCACCAAGATTTCAGATTTGTTCGCACACAACATTGGCACGTGATGTCTTGAAACCGTGGGACGCAGAAAAAATGATTTTGAAAATTTTTCTCTCTCTCGATTGTCGAAGAGTTTGTCTCACCACTGATATGTAGACTTCTTGTCAAAAGTTGAGCTATATGTGTGTGACGGTCCATTTCATTGACAATAATTGGCACTTACAGAAGAAGATTTTATATTTTTGTCAAGTCACAAGTCATACAGGGGATGCTATTTGTGAAACAATGGAGATGTGTTTGAACAATTGGGGTTTAAACCGCGTGCTTAGTTTGACGGTTGATAATGCTTCATCTAATGATGTTGGAGTTGAACGTCTCAAGAGAAGGCTTTTGTCTAAGAATAGTTTAGTTATGAGCGGAGACCATTTTCATATGAGGTACTGCGCACACATATTGAATTTAATTGTGAAAGAAGGTTTGAAAGACATTGATATTTCTGTTTATAGAGTTCGTCATGCTGTTTGGTATACTAGATCTTCTCCGGCAAGGCTTGCTAAATTTAAGACATGTATTGATGAGGAGAGCATGGACTATAAAGGTTTAGTTTCTCTAGATGTTGAGACTCGTTAGAATTCAACTTACTTGATGTTAGTATCCGCATCAAAACATGAAAAAACCTTTGAAGAATTAGGTTTTCGAGATAAAAGGGATATGAAACTTTATTTTGTTTATGTTTGTTAATTTAATTTGGAGATGCAACTGGGCTGTAATGGTGTGTTTGTGGGGTATGAGATTTTTGATTATGAAGATGCTGTTAATCGTGTTAAGGGCATAGTTCAAGCTGTTAATCATGTACTATATCAACAACATAAAAAATTTGCCGCAGGTCTGTTTGAAGCGTTAATTATCCTTGCTCTAATGTGGGAGGTTTTTTCTTCATATCAATGTGATCATGCCTCAAAAGCAACTATACTACTCACTATAAGCAAATATAACATGGTCACATGATTTCATGGTTGTTTTCTTTATAAAAGAGAATAGACATGGATATAAGTGAAAATATGCCCGTAGTTGTGCATGACTGTAAACTGCAATAGTTACACAGGAAAAATAGGCTAACATTAGATTTAAGACCTTATATTTGTTGGTTTAAGAACTTGCTTTTGTACAATGTACAATATTCCAAACCATATCATGCCTACAATTATATATCAATGGCAAGCTTGCTTTATACAAAGTAATTGCATAAAGGCCATTCATTCAACATACTGGCCTAGGCATGCAGATTAATACTAATAAATATTGACATTGCCTTCTTGTGTGTATTCATTTATTTTCCTTCTTTCTGCGCATATTGAGAAGGTTTATGACAGGTTACCCTTCAAATAGGACCAAAAGAATTGATATGGCTTAATTTAGAACACCATTTAGTCTTGCTGAAATTTAAAGTGAGATTAAAATTAGTGAGAAAGGTATTTTATTTGATTCGAAAGTTAGCTGAAGGTTTAAAATCTATATTTTTAGTTAGTGCATTTTAGTTGAAATATAGATGTTAAAGTTGGTTTTTCAGTGTTGTTGTTCATTGCTAAAAAAATGCACTGGTTTCTTTCTAAAAGAGAGAGTGTTGGTTATCACTATATGAAATGGTACTGTTTCTTTCGTTGATTTTCATTGGAATTGCAAGTTGTTGGAGTGCTGAACTTTTCTGGTTGGTAGCATACATTTTTCTTGAGCAGGTTACTCATAAAATATTCTAATTGTATGGTCAAGTATGGATGGTTTCTTTGTTTAGACTATAATCGCTTTAGTTAAGCTTGATGAATATTAGCCTTGAAAACTAAATTGAAGCTTCAATAGCTGGATTTTGAATATTAATTTAGAAAAGTGACAGAAGCATCCATGTAGGGTTATGTAAATATATAGTACTGGTTTTCACAGGAGGAATGAGATGATGTTGAAGTAAAAGCTAACTAAAATTCCTATGTTATTATTGACATAAACTTTAAACAAGTCAATTAACTTTTTTTTTTCTTCTGCTATTGATTTCAATTTTGAACAATAAGTACTATTATATATTCACTTCAATTTATGTTAAACATTTTATGTTGTGCTAGGTATGTGAATGAGTTGACAAAGAAGGAAAAAGGTGTCCCGATGAAAGATGATTGGAAGCATATCAACTTAATCATTCCATTCTTGAAGTTTTTTTTATGATGCTACAGTACACATATCAGGGTCATCTTATTTGACAAGCAATATTTATATGTTTGAGGTCTTGGGTATTGGAAAGAGCATTGCGGATATGCGTGCTTCTGAAGATGAACATCTATGTTCAGCAGCTCAAAAGATGAAGAAGTATGATAAGTATTGGGGACCTCATGAGAAGCTTAATATGATGTTGATTGCTCTAGTTTTCGACCCTAGGCGTAAGATTAGATTGGTTGATTGGATGGTAAGGCGGTACTACAATAAGGATGATGCCGATGCCTTGAAAACAAACTTAAATTTCTACATGAAATCTATTTATGAAGTATATTGTGCTGGATTTATGCCTCCTCAAGGTAATTCAGATGAACCGCAAGTTTTTGATAGTGTTAGCCATCCTTATGGAATTGCTGAGTTCTATCTTTCAGAAGGGTGTGACAATGCAGATAATGAATTAAGTACTTATCTTGGAGAGAAGTTGGAGCATAACATGGAGATAAATGTTTTAGAGTGGTGGAAAGTTAACTTTGGCCGATATCCCATCCTTGCAAACATTGCAAGAGACGTGCTGCCTATACCTATAAGCATAGTGGCGTCTGAATCTGCATTCAGTACAGGAGAAAGAGTGTTTGATCCATATCGCAGCTCGTTAAAACCTACAACAGTCGAAGCACTGATTTGCACCCAGGATTGGCTGAAAGGAACATCTTCATCCTTGATTGCAAATGAAGATTTTGATATTCTTGAGAGATTTGAGCAATGTATGATAACTAACTAGCCAAATGTATTATTATTTATTATACTTGAGGCATAATGAAATATCTTTATATGTTTTGTAGAATTAGTTTATACGGAAGATGGTGTTAGTTGTTCAACCTCTTCAACCTCCGTTGCATTCGAAGATGACTTAATGATATTATTGATTAAGTTTTCCCCTTTACTAATCCAAATTTTCTTAGGTCATCCCTCACATAGGATTTGGAGAATGTTTGGTAACCGATTAAACTTTAAAAATAGTGTGTTTTTTCTAAGGCATCTCAAAAAGTTATAAAGAAAGTGTTAAAATGTATTGATTTGCATCTCCAATAATCTCTATTCCTCCATGGGATTCAAGTGATGTCATTTGTAATGATACTTTTCAACAATATATAACTATAATTTTTGTTTAGAAGAATTCCTTTTCAAGCTAGAAATAGTAGTGTATGGTAGGCTTAGAGTTGCATGGCAGTCATTGTCGCTACGCGAAAAATGACACAGAGTCACCACTGGATTTTATTTATTCCAAGGAGGGAAAGGGAAATAACGATAAAACCTTTAGGGAAAGAACATGGTCATCGCAAGCAATTTTTAGGGTTCGAGAGTCGGTTATGCAAGGGGAAGGTATTAGCACCCCCTCACATCCATTGTACTTGATGGGAACCTTCTAGGATGTTTAGATTGAATGGGTATTTTAATCTAAAAGTTTGCTTGCTTCAAAGAAAAAAGGGGTTGGTTTTTTATTAGAGTGCTCGCCAAGGATTGTGGCCCTTGTGCCTACGCATCCTCACTTAAAAGAAGTAAAGAATCAGAGCTCCGTAGTTCGGAGGCTTGTGAAATGATTGTATGTTGGTTGATTTTATACCTTGAAAAAGGATTTTCGGATTGATTCCCTAAGGCGAAAAGAAGTTTGATGAGTTGATGTTATTTTTAGGTTTTTGAGAATTGTTCTTGATTAGGATCACACTAAAGACTTTGGATAGAGATGAATGTTTCGAATAACCAAGTCGAGCGCCTTGTATTCAAAACATTCGGAACGAGTGTAGGAGGTTTTCATTCTCATTCCTTCTCCACCACTTTAAAGCTTATGGCGTATAAACCTAATCATATCTTTATTGTTTTTTGTTTTGATTTTTTATGAGAAAAGTACCACTTGATGTTGGATCAAGGGTTTTATTGCTTGTAAAAATATTTGAAGTGATGCGAACAAGGTCGATGGCGACGTACAAGGCAATCGACTTACAAGGGTGAAAATGGCTCGATAAAATCGAGAGTTTATTTTTGAAAATAGTTTTTGGAACCAAAAGTAAAAAAAAAAAAAAGACCGTAATAACATCCACATACAATGGTCGTACAACCACATCGGGTTAGTCGGCTTGAAAAAACAAGACATGAAAAAAAATAGAAAATTTTTTTTAGAAAAAAAAACTATGGGAAGTTCGCTGTGCGAACCTTGCAGCGAAGCTGCCCAGAAAACAATAAGAAGTTTGCTGCACGAACTTCCTAGCGAACGCAAACAGAGGCAAAAGACACTGAAGTTCGCTGTTGGAACCTTGCAGCGAAGCTGCTAAAAAAACAGGAAGAAGTTCGCTGTGCGAACTTCCTAGTGAACGCAAACAGAGGCAAAAGGTGCCAAAGTTCGCAGTGCGAAGGTGCCAGCGAACAACTCGCTGGCTAAAAACATGAGAAAACAGGATGTTCAGTGGCACTTTTAGTACCACAAAAACTTGTTCGCTAGGCGAAGGGGATGTTCGCTGTGCGAACATGACAGTAAAAATGAGTATTTTTCAACTCATTTTACTATGAAAACTACACTGTGTTCTTTCTTTTTTTCTTACCTTTTTACAACAGATCTTTGTCATTTTGAGACCTTACTACAATGTGTAAAACACCAATAACTTATGAGAAAATAAAACATGCAAAATAAGTAAAGAGATAAGGGTTTGAAAGGAAAGATACCCAAGATCTACTCTTCTCCTTCTAATCACCACTGGCTTTTGTTGGTTGTGCTCTATGGTTCACCTCTTTCTTCTGGTTTTCTATCACTCTCTTGTTCTCTCAATGGTTTTTCTTTCTCAATCTCTTTTTTCTGTTTTTTCTTAATGTCTTTTTTCTGATTTTTCTCAATGCCTCTTGCTCTCAATATCTCTCTATGTGTCCATCTGTCTCTTCCCTCTGTTGCTTCCTTCCATATAGTCAAACAATAGGGCTTGCTGCAACATCTTTTTATTGGGATATGCTTCTCATCACTTTCTTGATACCAAGCCCAATTCTTCCCATTTCCATGAGTTTTCTTTGCTGTATTTTTCTGCTGCCTTTTGTCTTGTTTCCAAATATGAACTCATTTGTTTTCTTGTGTTTGGACTGCCCTTGTGGTCCAAATTTCTACCTTTGACGGAATTTTAAAATTCTGATATTTAGATGCATCATTATGGGTTTATTCCTTTGGTTTTGTGACATGAACTGGTGAGACAATTTGTCACTTTTTTGCATGGGACTGTTTTAGATCACATGAAAATTGCCCATGGCTAAGAATTCATAGTCTTGAAATGTTCGAATGTTAAGTTGAATCTTAATTATTTTCCTTGGGTATTTGTGGGCATAATGTGGAACATGTAAACTTGATGAGGTATGAAGGGTACCATAGCATGAATTTGATTAGAAACTTGAATGAAGATTAGAAATAACTTAATTTCTAAACATTACTTAGAGTTGGAAACTTTGTAACAAATGACATTCTTGTAATGTCATGAAATTTACCTTTGTAATATTCTTGAATCTAATATTGAATTCATGACTCTTGAATTTGGAATGGTGTATCTCCCTTATGCCATTGAATTTGAAAGCGATGAAGTCTTGAATTATGAACTTGTGATCTTTTGAATTCCATTTGAACATAGAACTTGAAACAAAGTTGGATGAAGAAATCTTGAATTAGGCCTTACACTTCATGTTCATTAGGAATATTGATCTTGAATATCCTAATATTTTTCAAGTAACTTCTCCTTGAAGGAATCTACATGAGTAGACTTTCCAACTTGAACCAAACCTTAGATGGTGAACCTTTTCTTCCATATAGTCCATGATAGGCAATTTATCTTATTTGGAATGGAAAACAACAAACCGACTCAATCCTTACCTTGTGAGCCCCCGTGCTCGATATGCAATAGAAAGATGTATGATATGACGAACGCAGGGTATGAAAGGCTAAAGGTAAAAATAAGGGTGTGACAACTGCCCCTATTTAATCCTCTTGGACCTGAATGTTTGGAGGATAAAGGTGTTCGAACATTCATGGTAGAAGAGAACTAAATACTAGAATACCCAAGATTTTCAACTGGAAAGGTGTGGAATGAAAGTAGACAGACAGCGAGATGGCTTAAGGGGGATGCGATGACATGCTTGAGATGCGATGCAGAATGAACATGAGTGCTTTGCCACCCGGAAGAGGAGGCACCTCGTAATAGGGAATCAAAATTGGCTAGGAGATATTCCTTCTACAAAAGATAGAGAGGACTCGAAAATATAGAAATGTGAGATACTCCTCCTACGAAAAGTAGAGAAGACTATAAAAATTGGTTTTCCTCTTACAAAAGGCAAGGAGGACCCCCGAACAAAAGGTTTGGAGAAAATGTTTCCTTCTACAAAAGGTAGAGAGGACTCCAAAACAAAAGGTTTGAAGACAATGTTCCTTCTACAAAAGGTAGAAAGGACCCAAAAAAAAAGGTTTGAAGACATGGTAACTCCTTCTATATCAAGTAGAGGAGCTCCCTTAGGAGAATACGATCGTATTTCCTTCTGAAAAGACAGAAAAGACTCCAGAACAAAAGGTTAGGAGAAGAAGTTTCTTCTACAAAAGGTAGAGAGGACTCCAGAACAAAAGGTTTGGAGATAATTCATTCTACAAAAGGTAGAGAGGACTCCAGAACAAAAGGTTTGGAGATAATTCCTTTTACAAAAGGTAGATAGGAGACTCCCTTAGGAGAGGACGATCGTACTTTCTTCTGTGAAAAACAGAAAAGACTCCTGAACAAAAGGTTAGGAGAAAAATTCCTTCTACAAAAGGTAGAGGAGATACTTACAAAAGGTAAGCTGACAAGAACCTGTACAAAAGGCACGAAAGGTCTTACTAAAGGTAATTTGAATCTGTTGTGAAAGGTAAGGTGGAGATACTTCGTGAAAGAGACACGAAAAGACTCACAAAAGGTAAGTTGAGGGCAATAACCATCTTTCTGCAAAAGGCAGAAGAAATTTGCATAGGGTATTAGAACATCATTTGACCTCACAGGCACAACGGAGGAGATGACATTCTTTAAGTATGACGACCATTCAGTTCTTGGCCATACAGGCATCAAGCGTCCAAATTGATCGAAGATACCCAAAA
This sequence comes from Lathyrus sativus, assembly GCA_963859935.3. Taxonomy (NCBI): domain Eukaryota; kingdom Viridiplantae; phylum Streptophyta; class Magnoliopsida; order Fabales; family Fabaceae; genus Lathyrus; species Lathyrus sativus. The sequence continues at coordinate 488,867,924 of OZ012741.1, forward strand.
CAAAGATTTCACGCGAAAGGCAATGAAATCCCTTACGAAAGGTGAGGTGAGAAAATATCTCATGCAAAAGGCTTGAAAAGACTTACAAAAGGTAAGTGAATGAGGGGTTAAGTATCATGCCAGAATTAGGACAAGACTTTCATAAGAACTCACATCTTCAAGGATGACTGGCTAAGCGTATGTAATGATGCAACATGTATACAAAAATGTCGGGGACGTAAGGATATGGAGGTTAGGGGTGATGATTTATGCCAAGTGATTGGGATTTGGTTTGAGGCGTCAAGTTTGACTTCCCGACTTCCTTGTGACGAAATTTGGATCATCTCCAGATGGTCATAACAAGTTGTGCTGATTGGTTAGATTGCCTCTGACTTGGTCAAGTCTCGGTGAACTTTGTGATTTGACGATGCTCTGTGTACACGTGCACCTATTAGTGGTTGTGTTTATTCTTCATACACCTTGATTGGAGAGTAATCTTATGCTTTCTTGTATTATTATTTTCGTTACCCCATAACTGTCAATGCAATATTTATTAAGAATGAAAGTTCCACTTTTCGCAAACAAACATAAAAGTAAAAAAATGTGAAGCACAAATTGATGAGAAAGATTTTATTGATAATAAAGTGACCCATAAATGGGTAATTTTACATAAGGATACAATTTCTAAAAGAGGTAATTGCAAAAATATGACAAAAAGTACAGTGGCAATGAGAAAAAGATCGGATTTCCATTGATTTCCAATTCTGCTATGATCCCTATGGACTTGAAGCTTCACGCACATTGCCTATGAGGAAGGTGGTTGGATTGATCTTTCCCGTGTCTAGCTCTCTTTATTCTGATGATGAGCTCACAGACTCTTCGCATACTGCAATCTTTTTCTTTTAAGGTCCCTAACTTTTGCCTAGACCGCCCTTTCGGGTTTTCAGTCTACCGGGATACCCTTTTTTTTTTGCCTAAGTTGCCCCTAAGGGTTTTCAACTTATCGGGTATTATTATTTTTTAATTTTAACCCTAACTTTTTCCTGGACTTTTTCTTTTTGTTGTCCACCGGGTTTGCTTTCAAGCGTAGTATTTTTGATTGCATATGCATTTACAAGGGATGACAGATCTTCACCGTCCATGTTGGATAGTATCAAGGCTCCTCCGGAGAAAACCTTCTTCACAACATATGGACCCTCATAGTTAGGTGTCCATTTGCCCCTTGGGTCTGTGTGGATTGGCAGAATCTTTCTCAATACCAATTCTCCCACTTCGAAATCTCGAGGGCGAACTTTCTTGTCAAACGCCATTTTCAACTGCTTTTGGTAAAGCTGCCCATGGCAGATGGCTGCCATGCACTTTTCATAAATGAGATTAAGTTGATCAAATCTTGCCCGCACCCATTCTGCTTCATCGAGCTTGACATCAGTCAAAATTCTCAAGGAAGGAATTTCTACCTCAACGGGGAGTACTACATCCATGTCGTATACAAGAGAAAATGAAGTTGCCCCAGTAGAAGTACGCACTGAAGTGCAGTAACCATGCAAAGCAAATGGTAGCATTTCGGGCCAATCTTTGTATGTTTTCACCATTTTCTAAACAATCTTCTTGATATTTTTGTTCGTTGCCTCAACTGCGCCATTCATCTTCGGCCGATATGGTGATGAATTGTGATGTTCGATCTTGAAACTTTCACACAATTCCTTCATCATCTTGTTATTGAGGTTTGAACCATTGTCAGTAATGATTTTATTTGGGACCCCATAACGATAAATGATTTCTTTCTTGATAAAGCGAGTGACCACTTGTTTGGTGACATTGGCATAAGACGCGACTTCCACCCATTTAGTGAAGTAGTCAATGGACACTAAAATGAAATGATGACCGTTTGAAGCAGTTGGCTCGATGCGTCCAATCACATCTATGCCCCACATGGCGAAGGGCCAAGGCGATGTCAAGACATTTAGAGGATCTGGTGGCACGTGTATCTTATTTGCAAAGATTTGACATTTGTGGCATGTTTGCACGTGACGATAGCAATCAGTTTCCATCGTCATCCAATAATAACCAGCCCTTAAAATATTCTTAACCATCGTGTGTCCACTGGCATGTGTACCAAAAGAACCTTCATGGATTTCGTTTATGATTCAGTCGGCTTCGTGTCTATCCATGCATCTGAGCAGGACCGAGTCATAGTTTCGCTTGTAAAGCACATCTCCACTTAAGAAGAGTTTGGATGAAAGCCTTCTTAAATACTTCTTGTATGTGATGGAAATGCTCTGGATACTCTTGCTTTTCTAGATACCTTTTGATATCATAAAACCAAGGTTGATCGTCAATTGTTAACTCTGCTTCCAGACAGTGGGCAGGCTCATCAAGATGTTCAATGCGGATAGCGGGTGCCTCATTTTTCCACTTAACTTTGAACATGGATGACAACGTGGTAAGAGCATCCGCCAATTGATTGCTTTCTCTAGGAATGTGATTGAAAGTAATCTCATCAAAGTATGGGATTAACTTCAAGACGTGATCCCGATATGGAACTAGTTTGCTGTCACGTGCTTCCCAGTCGCCTCTGACTTGACTGATGACTAATGCAGAATCCTCATACACTTCCAAAATCTTGATTCTATGATCAATGGCAGCTTCGATTTCGAAGATACATGCTTCATATTCAGCCATATTGCTGGTGCATTTGAAACATAATCTTGCGGTGAATGGGATATGGAAACCAGTAGAGGATATGATGATTGCCCATATTCCATTGCCTTGAGCATTTACGGCGCCATCCAACACGAGCGTCCATCGCGATCCTGGTTCGGGTCCGTCGTCTGGGCCTAATGTTTCATAGTGTCTAACAAACATGATATTTTCATCAGGAAAGTCAAAACGCATGGGCTGGTAATCTTCCACGGGTTGGTGGGCAAGATATTCAGATAACACATTCCCTTTTATAGCTTTTTGTGAAACATACTGGATGTCATATTCTGTCAGTATCATTTGCCAACAGGCTACTCGTCCTGTGAGAGCAGGCTTTTTGAATATGTACTTGACTGGATCCATCTTTGATATCAACAATGTGGTATGGGTCAACATATATTGCTTTAAGCGTTTGGCAGCCCATGCAAGCGCACAACATGTCTTTTCCAACATTGAGTATCTCGTTTCTACCCGTTTCGTCATGCTTCCCCAACACACATCCCATAGATCCTTCCAGAACGGTCAAGTACATGATGAGAGGTCTTCCTGGCACGGGAGGCATCAAAATCGCTGGCTCTTGCAAATATTCTTTTATTTTCTCGAATGCTTTTTGTCAATTGTCATTCCACACGATTGCTTGATCTTTGCGAAGCAACTTGAATATTGGCTCACAGGTGGTTGTTAGGTCAGATATGAATCTGGAAATGTAATTTAATCTCCCTAAGAAACCACGAACCTCCTTCTTTGTTCTTGGAGTTGGCATATCTTGGATAGCTTTTAATTTGTCAGGATCAGCTTCAATTCACTTTTGGCTCACGATAAAACCTAGCAATTTACCAGATCTTACCCCAAAGGTACATTTATTCGGATTGAGCCTTAGCCTGAACTTTCTCAGCCTTGTAAACAACTTTTCCAAGTGGGTAAGATGTTCCTCTTCAGTTTTGGATTTTGCAATCATATTGTCGACGTAGAATTCAATCTCTTTATGAATCATATCATGAAAGAGAGTCACCATTGCTCGTTGATTTGTCGCACCAGCATTCTTTAGATCAAATGGCATAACCTTATAGCAGAAGGTTCCCCAAGGGGTAATGAAGGTAGTCTTTTCCATATCCTATGGAGCCATTTTAATCTGGTTGTATCCAGAGAAACCATCCATGAAAGAGAACACAGAGAATTGATCTGTATTATCCACTAACACATTAATATACGGTAGCGGAAAGTCATCTTTTGGGCTGGCTCTATTTAGGTCTCTGTAGTCGACACACATCCGTACCTTACCATCTTTTTTAGGCACAGGTACAATGTTGGTGACCCATTGAGGGTATTTCTATACTGCCAAGAATCCGGCATCAAGCTGCTTTTGCACTTCCTCCTTAATCTTAAGGGCCATGTCGGGTCGAGTTCGTCTCATCTTCTGCTTTACAGGCGGACAATCTTCCATGAGTGGCAATTTATGTACTACGATGTCAGAATCCAATCCAGGCATGTCTTGGTATGACCAAGAAAACACATCTACATACGCGCGTAGGAGCTCGATCAGTCTTCTCTTCACACTCTCTTCTAGGGCAGCACCTACCTTGACTTCTTTCTTATCCTCTTCGGCTCCAAGATTGACAACTTCCACTGATTCTTGATGCGGTTGAATGATCTTTGATTCTTGCTTTAATAGTATGGATAACTCCTCGGGGAGCTCACAATCTTCCTCACGATACTCATCAGTGTGGTAGATTGGGTTATCAAAGTCATATAGAACCATAGCAGTATCGTTATCAATGGAATCCGGGGTAGATCTGCATGATTGGTGATTTTATGTAAGAAAACATTGCCATTTATTTATGCAAAAATATAAAAAAAGAAAGACAGGGAACACAATTGAATGCAAAAGGTTCATTTCATTCATGATAAATATTAATTGAAAACATGGGGGGGCCCTACAAAATATTTCTTATGCCTTGGGCAGAGCATAGGATTTGAAAGCAGAACAAGGAAAATTACTCTTCGACAAAGGTGACTTCTGGTATCTCCACGACAGTCCAATTGTTGAGTTGTTGATTCGATGCTCTTGGGTACACCATGCAGACTTCATTCAGTGCATCATCTTCAACCTCCACAAAGGTTACCTAACCATCTACCATATGTCCACCACTAATGAAGGCAAGTGGAGCAATGAACCATTTTACCTTGTCAACAGTTGTCTTCTACTGAACTGTGTGATTGCCAGGGTAACCCAAACCAGCTCTATTCTTGTTGATAGGTAACTCCAATACTCTTCCCCAACCTTTAGGGTGACCGGCCTCAATTACAGTCTTTAGGTCCTTCCAAGTAACCATGGGGGATCCAGACCTTTCTGACTTCTTCTCCTCCTTCTTAGCAGGGATCATTTCCACATTTATCACGTCAAATGCTTGAAAAGGGGTCTCATGGACTTCACCTCCCACTTCGATATAGCGAAATGAGGACAGATGACTTACTAGTATATCCTCTTCCCCCTCAATGACAACAAGCTGATTATTAACCATGAACTTTAGTCTTTGATGAATAGTGGATGTTACAACACCGGCTGCATGAATCCAAGGACGGCCTAGTAGACAACTGTACGCTGGATAGATATCCATCATATAGAATGTGATAATGAAAGTGTGAGGTCCTATTTTTGTGGGGAGATCAACTTCCCCTATCACAGTCCTTCTTGCTCCATCAAAATCTTTCACTATCAATGAACTGGGCTTCATCATCAATCCTTCAATGGTCAGCTTGGCTAAAGAATTCTTTGGTAATACATTTAAAGATGATCCAGTATCTACCGACGCCCTTGATAAATCAACATCAACACATTCGACAGAAATGTGCAAAGCTTTATTATGATTCTTCCCCTCGGGGGGCAACTCCTCATCATTGAAGCTTAGAATATGCACGAAGGCAATATTTGAGACAACTCCTTCGAATCGCACAACAGATATTTCCTGGGGAACATGAGCAGTCTTTAAAAACTTTATCAATGACTCCTGATGGGCAAAGGAGCACATTAGTAGCGACAACATGGAAATCTTGGAAGGTGTTTGGTTGAGCTGGTCAACCACCTTATAATCACTTTTTCGGATGTTTCATAGAAATTCTTCAACATCTTTACCAGATTTTCCTTTTTGAGTAGAGGTTTGCCCCTGCTCAACTGTTGTCTGCTTCTCATTACTGTTTGGTGGTGGTATGGGTGTAAAAATCCTCCCGCTTCTAGTCATTCCACCTGTTCCAACAATGTTCTCTACAAAGCTGTTAGCTTTTACAACATCCTCCTCCATCTTCTGCCCATTAATGTAAACAGTTGGCTCATATTTCCAAGGGACAACCTTGGTGCTCTCAAAAGGGAAAGGAGCAGGCGTAGATATCACTAACGGAGCGAGTGAAGGCGGAAACAGTGGGATCTCTACTTGATCGTACGATATTTGCAGTGGTTCACGAGCTTGATTATATGGGGTCCGACTGGATGCCAATCCTAATCACAGGAAATTTCCAAAGGCACATGAGGCTGATCACATGGAATTGCTAGTGGTATAACATCATACGGGATTTGCAATGGAATTTGGACAGGATACCAATCTTCATCACATGGAATTGTCAGAGGCATGCGAGGCTGCTCATACGGAATCGTCAGTAGTACACGGTTTTGACCATATGGATTGTTCAATGGTTCTTCATCATAAGGAATTTCAATTCGATCATATGGAATGTCTAGAGTTGCCACTTCTTCAGCATTTGAGATCTGTTCTACCAATATAACACCTTGGTCTAACAACTTCTGGATGCCTATCTTCAATTCATGACAGCTTTGGGGATCTTCCAAATAGTGTTGACAATCCTCTGTACATCCTAGGATAATATTCTTCATTAACAATTGTTCTTTAACAATTGCAAAGGGGGTCTTCATCTCGTCAACTTCTGACACCAACTTCTTCCCTCTTGACACTTCAATCATGTTTGTAGCATGGTTTGACATTGGATTATTAGTCATATTGAGAGTTTTTTTAGTGAAATTGATAGCTTTCGAGTCAATGAGATCTTGTACCACGTACTTCAAAGCTTTTCAATTTTCGCTATTATGTCTGGGAGCTCCATAATGGAATTCGCAACGGGCATTTGCATCATAGCCAGGAGGTAGGACAGTTGGGGGAGCCTTCATTTCTCTCAACTGTACTAAAGATCCTTTAAGCAAAAATGGAAGCAACCTAGCATAAGTTGTTGGAATAGGATCTAACTTTTTCTTAGGTCTCCTTTGCCTTGGCTGGCCCTGATAATAGCTTTGACGTTGAGGTGTTGTTGTTGGTAGAGGACTTGAACATCCGGTTGGCTTGCCGGTATGGAGAGAGGTTGATTTGGAGTAACAGCGGCCACATGATGATATGAACCTTGATACGCCCTGGCTTTCCCTTTATCCATCAAGGCAGCGCTCGTTTCCCCTTCTCTTTTCCTTGCAAAACCTTGGTGGGGCTTCTTAGATCCGCCAGAAACTCCATCAGCATTCTGAATCTTCCTAATCTTTATCATGTTCTCGATCCTCTCACCAGCCATAACTAAATCTGAGAATACAGAGGATGTGCATCCAGCCAAGCATTCTAGGAAAGGGCCTTGAAGAGTCCCCATGAACATATCTGTCAATTCTCTTTCAAGAAGAGGAGGCTGGACTCTAGCAGCTAAGTCCCTCAATCTTTGTGCATAGTCTTTGAATGCTTCACCAGATTTCTGGGTCAAGCCTTGGAGTTGTGTGCGATTAGGCACCGTGTCAGAGTTGTATTGGTAGTGCTTCAGAAATGCCTCAGCTAACTCTTTCCATGTCTTGATATACGTACCCGCCAACTGCATGTACCATTCAAGGGATGCCCCACTGAGGCTGTCTTAAAAGAAATGCATTAGTAGTTTTTCATCGTTGGAATAGGCAGCCATCTTCCTACAATAGGATCGGATGTGGGTTCGGGGACAACTGGTCCCTTTGTATTTTTCAAACTCAAGGACTTTGAACTTGAGTAGAATCTGTAAGAACAGAGTATGCCTAAGAGGGGGGGGGGGGGGGGGTGAATTAGGACTTTTGAAATTTTTCCGGTTTTTATATGGTTCTTGGAAATATACTGGATGGTGTTCTTGGTTATGGAAAGCAGTAAATCAACAGAAAGAAATAAAGACACAGGATTTATAGTGGTTCCCCTCACAATCCGAGAGTACTCCACTCCCCTTTCAACATGAAAGAGAATTTTCACTATTGTTTAAAACAGTACAACCTATCACACCATCAACCGGTGAGGCCTACTATCAAACAATAAAAACTCACAAGTGTACAAGAACAATCCTCTTGTAAACACTCACCCTTGTGTCCAACAATCCTGGATCACAAGTCAAATACAAAAAAATTGTAATGAATTTGGATTGAGTATAATTGTCAAAGTGATCTTCTCCAATGAATCAAAGTTCACTCTTTGTAATTTTTCAATACAAGTGTTCAATGAATATGAAACTTTAAATGCAAGTATGAACACTTTTGAAAAAATGAATTTGATTCTAAGACAATTTTTAAAAAATGAGAATTGGTTTTTGTTGGTGGTTTTTTTTCAAAAAATGAGAAACTCAGAATTTATATGAGTAAAATAACCTTTCACAAAAGGTATGATTTTAAAAGATTCAAACCATGAAAAGGTATGATTTTAAAAATAATTTTGAACTCAAAACAAAGCAATTTTTCACTGCACGTTCAGTGTTAATCGGTTAACCCATATGGTTAATCGGTTAACACTGGTACGTTAGCCCAGAAAATTCAAAATTCAAAATGGTTAACCGGTTAACCCATATGGTTAATCGGTTAACACTGCTAATTTTCAGAAAAATGCTTTTTAAAATTAATGTTATACCATTTTTAAAGTTTCAAAAACATGTGTATGTATTATGCACAAAAGATTGATGTTTTTGAACACTTGTATATCAAAATTAAAAAGGTGGATTTGATATACCAGTAATGCAGGCAAGTCTGGAAGAATCAGTTCCATATAGCTTGTCTTGAAAGATAGCTTGACTTGATCTTGATGACTTTGAACGGCTTGTCTTTTTGCAATCAAGAGATATTAACTTTGATAAGCAGTGACATCATCAAAACTTGAGACCGAAGCATGCTTCTACATTCTCCCCCTTTTTGATGATGGCAATCAAAAATGTTGTGCGATATCTCTTGGTTCTTGATCTGGTTCTCCCCCTATGTCTAGCAACTCCCCCTATCTTAACAGAGGGAAAAAATCTGCACACAGAGAGATATTTACAGAACCAAGCTCTTCTCCCCCTTTGACATCAGCAAAAAGGAAGAGCTTTCAAAGAAATCACAAGATAGCAACAAATATAGTAATAAGCACATGCAAAGCCAAGAAAACACAAAGCACAAACATAGTACATATAAAATGCAGCAAATAGAAATTGTACTGGTTACAATAAAACATAGTTCAAATGAAAGCATAAAAACTTATAACTAGAAAGGAAAGCAATAAAAACAATAGCAGCAGCATATTCTCTAAACATCCTCATCCGCCATATCCTCCTCCTCTTCTTCTTCATCACTATCAACCTCTTCTTCAATCTCGTCGTCCACAACTCGGGTGCTGGAATATGGAGGGTTAAGTATGAGGTTTCTAAGGGAGGCAATTGCTCGGGAGGTCTCTCTATGCATATTCATGGATTCTCGATGCTGGTTCATCATGGTTGTGTAGAGAAACTCACTGGTCAGACCCCCTTCAGGCATTGGATAAGCGTGATGCACAGGACCATCATCAGTATACCTATAGGTACCGTCAGCCGCCTTGATGATTCCAGTATTCTTCACAATATTAATCTCATTGATCTCATTAGTTGTAGGTTTCATCTTGGAGGATGGTTCTCTGTTGAGGTCAAGTTCAGTTAATTCCATAATTCTAGAAACCAAGCGAGCATACGGCAGCCGGGTAATGCAATGAAGTTGTTGCTGCAGATGATACATAATAGTCAAAATCCAATTGACTCTGATGCGATTCTTAATAGCAAAGATCAGCTGCATTTCTAAGTCGTTGATCTGAGAGTGATTTGAGTCCTTTGGAATGAGGACATAGCAGATAATGTAGTGAAGCATTCGATCAGATACTGTCAGATTCTTGGCATAGCATAGCATACGAGCAGTGCGGGAGTTGGCAATAACGGTTTCTTTTGGGAACCTGCAAATCTGATAGTAATACTCCATTTTATCATAGTTTGCCCAGGGTCCATCTACATGGTTTACACCTTTTCTCAGGAAGCATCCCTTTGATGGGATCTTAAGGTGTCTAGCAAGGGTGGATAAATTCTCAACAAACTCATGATCTCTAATGGTGGACCGGATCATGTGGTTCTCATCCATATCCAGATATACAGACATTTTATTCATAAAAGCTTTAACCAGATCAGGATAGATAATACCAGAGTCGGTGACGAACTTGTCGATACGCTGATATTCCAACAGAGCAGGAAAATCAAAAGATATTGCAGGAAAAGCTCGAAGATTCACATACTTTACCGGCATAAGTTGACGAACACGCACTTTGAAATCCATCCGTCTCTTCTTGGTGGTTTCCATTGGAATACTGTCGTCATCTGATTCTGATGCAGAATGGTGTTCTGGAAGTTTTCCCTTGCCGCGGTTTGATGCTGAAGCCATGGATGGAGGTTTGAGAGAAACTGGGGTTGTGGGTTCTGAGGAAGTTAGGGTTTGAGAGGTTATGGGGAGTTTTTCCAACTTTTAAGAGTGGGAGAGAGAAGTTATGATTTTAAGAGGGAATGTGGATTTTGGATATGGATGTGGATATTTAAGAGAATATGGACCACACAAAATATATAAAGAAAAATATAAAATTTTCAAAAATTAATATAATTTTCGTTTCTGATTTTTTTTGAAAAATTTACAGTGTTAATCGGTTAACCATATAGGTTAATCGGTTAACATATTAAAAAATTTAATCAGAATTGAAAATTTAACAGTGTTAATCGGTTAACCCATATGGTTAATCGATTAACATGCTCGAATTTTTGAAAAATACATAAAAACAGAATGCATATACATGAAAACATATCACAATTAATGCATACATAAAATAGAGACAAGGATCAGATGTCACCTTCATCAAGAATCCCAAGTTCTCTCCGAATTTTGTAGAATGATTCTTTTGCCAAAGGCTTGGTGAAGATGTCGGCGAGTTGGTTGTGTGTGTTGACGAAAGTAACATCAACATCTCTGTTTAATACGTGATCTCGAAGGAAATGATGCCGGATATCAATGTGCTTTGTTCTGGAATGCATAACCGGATTCTTTGTGATATTTATGGCACTAGTATTGTCACACCGTAGAGGAATGCATCTGAGGTCAACACCATAATCCAGAAGTTGTTGTGCTACACAAGCTTGCTTCTTGCAGACCCATGATACTAGAGCATTTCCGAGAATATGACATGTACCACTTGTACTTTTTCTATCGGTTTTGCATCCTGCATAGTCAGCGTCAGAATAACCAACTAAAGAACAAATACTACCTTTAGGATACCATAATCCAACGTTGGTCGTTCCTTTGAGATACTTGATAATTCTCTTCACAGCAGTGAGATGCGATTCCTTCGGATTTGCTTGGAAGCGCGCACACAAACAAACACTAAACATAATGTCAGGACGGCTTGCCGTCAAATATAGTAATGAACCAATCATACCTCGATATTTAGTAATATCAACTGGAGTACCAGATTCATCTTGATCAACATACGTTCCGGATCCCATAGGAGTAGACATCATCTTGCAACTATCCATATCGAATTTCTTTATTAATTCCTTACAGTACTTGGATTGGTTGAGGAAGATTCCATCCTTGGTTTGCTTGATTTGTAGTCCAAGAAAATAATTTAACTTTCCCATCATGGACATCTCGAATTCTTCTCGCATCATGAGTGAGAATTCTTCGCACAGTTCTTTGTTTGTTGATCCAAATATGATGTCGTCGACGTAGACTTGTACTAACAAGGTGTTACCCTTGATCTTCTTTATAAACAGCGTCTTGTCAACCTTTCCTTTTGTAAATCCTTTCTCACATAAGAAGTTGCTAAGGCGATCATACCATGCTCGTGGTGCTTGTTTTAAACCGTAGAGAGCCTTCTTCAGTTTGAAAACATGTGAGGGATTTTTGAAGTCTTCAAAACCCGGAGGTTGTTTGACGTAGACTTCCTCATTAATGTATCCATTCAGGAAAGCGCTTTTGACATCCATCTGGAATAACTGAGAATTCATAGAACAAGCGTAAGCAAGTAGTAATCTAATTGCTTCTAACCTTGCTACCGGAGCGAATGTTTCATCAAAATCAATTCCTTCCTCCTGGTTGTAGCCTTGTGCGACCAATCTTGCCTTGTTACGAACTATAATCCCGTTCTCGTCAAGTTTGTTCTTGAATACCCATCTGGTTCCTATAATATGCTTATTGTCCGGTCTTGGTACAAGGGTCCAAACTTGATTTCTTTCGAACTGATTAAGTTCTTCTTGCATTGCTATAATCCATTGGTCGTCGCCTAAAGCTTCATCGATCTTTGATGGTTCAATTTGGGATACAAATGCCATGTTGAGACACGCATCCTTTAAGTTAAGTCGAGTTGCCACGCCTTGACTAATATCACCAATAACTTTATCAATTGGGTGATCTCTGTGTGTTCTCCATTCTTTCGGAAGATCTTGATTTTCTTGAGTAACATCTTGTAATTTTGTTTGATCTTTTGAAACAATTTCTTCATTTTGTGAAGTATCTACAAAATCATCATCATCATCCAAAACAATATTATCCTCTTTCGAGGGGTTAGTCTCATCAAACGAAACATGAATGGACTCTTCAATGGTAAGAGTTCTTTTATTAAAAATTCTAAAAGATTTACTATAAGAAGAGTAACCAAGAAATATACCTTTGTCGGACTTCTCATCAAACTTACCGAGATTGTCCTTATTGTTGTTGAGAACGAAGCATTTGCAACCAAATATGTGGAAGAATGATATATTCGGTTTCCTTCCCTTGAACAACTCATACGGAGTCTTTTTGAGTAGCGGTCGAATATTCACGCGGTTGCTTACAAAGCATGTCGTGCTTACTGCTTCTGCCCAGAATATTTTGGAAGATTTGTGTCGCTGAGCATTGTTCTAGCAAGTTCAACTAGTGAGCGATTCTTCCGTTCTACGACGCCGTTTTGTTGAGGAGTTCTTGGTGCCGAAAAATTATGAGAAATTCCATTTTCTTCGCAAAATTCTTCAAAGTCTGAATTTTGAAATTCTCCACCGTGGTCGCTTCTTATGGAGGCTATAGTGAGTGACTTCTCGTTTTGAATTTGTTTTGCATACTTTTTGAATGCTTCAAACGCATCATTTTTCTGCACTAAAAACATTGTCCAGGTATATCGAGAAAAATCATCAACAATAACTAAAGCATAAATACTACCTCCAAAGCTTTTCGTTCTTGATGGACCAAAAAGATCCATGTGCAATAATTGAAGTGGTCTTGATGTAGAAACCACTTGCTTGGATTTGAAAGTTGTCTTGGTCTGTTTTCCCTTTTGACATGCATCGCATAATTTATCCTTGATGAATTTTATCTTCGGAAGCCCAACAACCAGATCATGCTTGATTAATTTGTTTAAATGCTCCATGTGAATGTGAGCAAATCTTTTATGCCAAAGCCATGCCTCGTTGTTGTTCGCCATAAGACACTTTACCTTCAAAGAAGAATCATCAAAAGAGATCATAAAAATATTATTGTATCTTTTACCTTTTAGCAGAATCTCATGAGTGACTTCGTGTTCGATCAAGCATTCCTCCTTTGTGAAGTTGATTTTGAACCCTTTGTCACACAATTGACTGATGCTAAGCAGGTTATGCTTAAGGCCTTCAACAAAAAGAACGTCTTCGATGACGGTACATGGAGGTGCACTAATGGTTCCAACTCCAAGAATTTTTCCTTTATTATCATCACCGTAAGTGACGTATCCTTTGGCCTTTAATGATAGACTTGAAAATTTGTTTATATCTCCCGTCATATGCTTCGAGCAACCACTATCAAGATACCATTCATTTGTGGTTGTCTTCAAGCATACCTACAAAACAAAATTAGGTAGTGTTAGGTACCCAAGTTGCTTTGGGTCCTTGATAGTTAGTACCTTTTTCCACCCACACATAATGCCCCTTTGCAACACCAATATTACGTACATAGCAAGCATTAGGTGTGTGCCCTTTAATACCACAATAAAAACATGTAGGTTGAAAATGACTTCTATATCTAGGAATATAATTCTTTTTCTTATTAATTCTTTTCTTGTTATGATTTTGATGCTGAGTCTTAGAAGTGCTTGTCTCTTTCTTCACAATTTGTTCACTTGCTCTTACAAAAATGGTCTTATTGGTGCTTGGTTTTGAAAATTTAGAATATCCCAATCCACTTTTATCATTAGGATACCTTTGATGTTTAAGAATCTCTTCCAAGCCAATTTGACCCTTTTCGTATCTTTCTAAAACTCTTTTAAGTTGAACAATTTGAAAAGACAAAGACTCACAATTCTTACATACAAGACTTTGTTCTTCATCCATCACTTTTTGTTTTTCATCTTCAATATTTTTCAAGAAATCAGAATTTTGTTTTTCTAAAAGTAAAATTCTTTTCTTTTGTGATGAGATGTCTTTGTACAAAGTTTTGCACTCTTTTAGAAGTTCATCTATAACTTCTTGTGCATCATTATCATAGACAGAAAAATTACTACTAACCTCATTTTCGTCATCGGAATGGTGAGAGGCCATTAAGGCAATATTTGCACATTCATCGCTATCTGATTCCGATGATGAACTCACTTCGTTGTCGTCCCATGCGACATAAGCCTTCTTTGTTTTGAAATCCTTCTTGCCCTTGAATTTTCCTTTATTTGCGAGTTTTGGGCAGTCTGGCTTTATGTGACCTTGTCTTCCACATTCATAGCATGTAATTTCTTGGTTTGATGTGGATGCTTCCTTTTTCCTGAAATGTTTATTCTTTTTAGGAAAAGAAGAAGTTTTATTATTATTGAAAAACTTACCAAGCTTCTTTACTAGAAGCATGAAATTTTCGTCTTCGGAAGATTCGTCAATTTTGTCATCCTTTGTGTCAGTCTTCAAGGCAATTCCTTTGGACTTCTTGTCTTGACTTTCATGTTTCTCAAGCCTTCCAAGTTCCAGTTCATGCTCTTGAAGTTTCCCGAATAATGAAGCGGATGTCATCGTTGAAAGACTTTTCTTTTCCGAAATGGCAGTCACTTTTGGTTGCCATTCTCTTGTCAAGGATCTTAGGACTTTTAAGTTGAGATCATCGTTGGTGAAGGTCTTCCCAAGAGCAATCAGGTGATTTGTCAGATGAACGAACCTCTTTTGCAAGGCAACAATAGATTCACCGGGCTGCATACGGAACATCTCATATTCTTGACTTAACGTGTTAAGTCTTGATCTTTTTACTTCTGCTGTTCCTTCATGCGTTTCTACCAAGGTATCCCAAATCTGTTTTGCCGATTGACACTGTGATATGCGAAAGAATTCATCCATACTGAGAGCGCTTTGAAGTATGTTGATTGCTTTCTTCTCATTCAAGATTCTCTTCTTGTCATCTTCATCATATGAGGATTTGATCTTTGGGGTTCCAACACCATTTACCACACTTGTAGGAACATGTGGACCAGTTTCAACGGTTTCCCATATACCATCTCCTTGAGCCTCAAGATGTGCCTTCATACGGATTTTCCAAAAATCAAAGTATTCTCCAGAAAAGAGTGGTGGTTTGTTACTACTTCCACCATCTTTGAAAACCGAGTTGGTACTTGCGGAAGCCATACTGAATCGTTAGGAACAGGTTACCTTAACCTGCTCTGATGCCAATTGTAAGAACAGAGTATGCCCAAGAGGGGGGGGGGGGGGTGAATTAGGACTTTTGAAATTTTTCCGGTTTTTATATGGTTCTTGGAAATATACTGGATGGTGTTCTTGGTTACGGAAAGCAGTAAATCAACAGAAAGAAAGAAAGACACAGGATTTATAGTGGTTCCCCTCACAATCCGAGAGTACTCCACTCCCCTTTCAACATGAAAGAGAATTTTCACTATTGTTTAAAACAGTACAACCTATCACACCATCAACCGGTGAGGCCTACTATCAAACAATAAAAACTCACAAGTGTACAAGAACAATCCTCTTGTAAACACTCACCCTTGTGTCCAATAATCCTGGATCACAAGTCAAATACAAAAAAATTGTAATGAATTTGGATTGAGTATAATTGTCAAAGTGATCTTCTCCAATGAATCAAAGTTCACTCTTTGTAATTTTTCAATACAAGTGTTCAATGAATATGAAACTTTAAATGCAAGTATGAACACTTTTGAAAAAATGAATTTGATTCTAAGACAATTTTTAAAAAATGAGAATTGGTTTTTGTTGGTGGTTTTTTTTCAAAAAATGAGAAACTCAGAATTTATATGAGTAAAATAACCTTTCACAAAAGGTATGATTTTAAAAGATTCAAACCATGAAAAGGTATGATTTTAAAAATAATTTTGAACTCAAAACAAAGCAATTTTTCACTGCACGTTCAGTGTTAATCGGTTAACCCATATGGTTAATCGGTTAACACTGGTACGTTAGCCCAGAAAATTCAAAATTCAAAATGGTTAACCGGTTAACCCATATGGTTAATCGGTTAACACTGCTAATTTTCAGAAAAATGCTTTTTAAAATTAATGTTATACCATTTTTAAAGTTTCAAAAACATGTGTATGTATTATGCACAAAAGATTGATGTTTTTGAACACTTGTATATCAAAATTAAAAAGGTGGATTTGATATACCAGTAATGCAGGCAAGTCTGGAAGAATCAGTTCCATATAGCTTGTCTTGAAAGATAGCTTGACTTGATCTTGATGACTTTGAACGGCTTGTCTTTTTGCAATCAAGAGATATTAACTTTGATAAGCAGTGACATCATCAAAACTTGAGACCGAAGCATGCTTCTACAGAATCTTAACACCGGGCACCAAACACATATCCGCGGCATCTAACCCAAAAGTGCTTGGGCCTTGTAGTCCTTTGACTATCTCTTGAAAGGCAAGTACTTTCTTTTCCAAATCAGTAGTCGGTGCTCCAGAAGCGTCTACGACCAAGTCATCGTGAGGGTTGTAGAAACCTTCTTGATCATTAAAATGGATTGGAGGGGGAACCACACCACCACCAGGAGTATGGATTGCGCCTGTGCCGACAGGAGGAGGGATTGTACCACCAGGAGTGGGGATTGCACTTGCAGGAGTAGGAATGGCACCACCGGGAGTGGGATTTGAGCCGCAGTAGTAGGAATTGGAGTGTTGGTAGCGTTTCTCTACACAACTTGTCTCATATCTTTTTGTCCTCTAGCCATAGCTTGGATGACTTCCATTAGCTGGCCCATCTGAATCTTCATATGGGTCATCTCTTCCATAAAAGCGGCTTGATTCTGCTCAATCTGATCCATTAGTAATCTTCGATTGCCATGGGTGTAGTAGGGATGTCAGGAAGTCAGCTTGTTTACTACGAATGGAGGTCAAGTCTTTGTAAGTTTTGGTTTTGTTTTTATGGAATGCGGAATGATGTATGAATGCATATGGAACAATATGTTATGCGTAAAGCTCTTAGTAACCTTGTTAGTTATTGTTAAGAATATAAACATTTTCTATTGCAATTAATCAGAAGGGACATAATAGAACAAAAACTTTCATTTCATTAAGGCTCGAAGCCAAGTTCAAATACAAAATATGAGATACACTTCTTAAACAAATTACAAATCAACTCTAAAGGTGACTCCTTGGGCTCTGCGAACCTGTCACTACTCGAAAAACGCAACGACGGGGAGGCGAAAAAGATAGACAGAAGAGTCGCCGCCGAACTTTATTTATCCCATGAGGGGAAAGGAAAATATCGAAAAAACCTTAAGAAAGAAACAGATAAGATGGTCTCGCAACCAAGAACGGGTTCGGAAGTCGGTTATGTGAAGGGAATGTATTAGCACCCCTCGTATCCATCATACTCGATGGGAACCATTTATTTGTCGTATGTGTGAAGTTATTTGCTAAAATATATTGCTTTCTATGAGTGTTCCAAGGGATAAAGAGAAGGGCTAGAAACAGGGAAAGAGAGGTAACGGGGAAGAAGAGAAAGAACAGACTCGGTAGGACTTCGCGGTCATATGCCTACATATTCTCAATAGATATGAGAAAGTCAGAGTCGACGTAGTTTAGAAAACTACGGGTAGAAAGAGGGGAATGTGCTCGGCAAGGATTGTAGCCCTTGTGCCTACGTATCTTTACTCAAAAGAAGTAAAGAATCAGAGCAGTCGTAGTTCGGCCTACGGTTTGCTGGGAAGTTCTGGTAGACGATGCTATCATACGCATTCTAAGTTTAGGTGTATTGCTGCTCGCTCGTTGGAGACTTAGGCGTTACCTGTTTGCGGTAGAACGGACGCAGCATGTCTTTCTGGGAAAGGGTGGAAAAGAAAGAAAAGTGTGCTCGCTAGGATTTTCACAATCATATGCCTACGTATTCTCAACAGGCTTGAGAAATCAGAGCAACATAGTTCGTGACACTACGGGTAACCAGTGTTTTTGTGGATGATGTTATCGTACACATTCTAGCAGTTTAGGTGTTTTGCTGCTCGCTCGTTCGGAGACTTAGGCGTTACCTTTTTGCGGTAGAACGGACGTAACATATCCTTTTTGAAATATTGATTTTCGCCATGCAAGACAAGATGTCACATTTGATTTGTGAGTTGTTTTTAGGGTGAAATATGTCATCAGATAGTAACCCCTTGCGGGTAGTACCCAATTCTTTATCTCAAAGTTTTGTTATGAAAATGGTGTGGCGAACGTAGCGTCTTCGTATTGAAAGACGAGTATCAAGACCACACATACTACAGTGAGTATCCTGATACTCGGAGAGGAAGAAGTCTACACTCAATCCTCTCTCTTTAATTCAATATAAAGAGAACTTCGTTCTCTTATTAAAGTGTTTTTGGTTTTGAACGGTAAGTGCTTTTGTGACTGTAAACCCTACGGTAAATGTCAAGCACTCGAAATAGGGGAAGACCTACGCCTAACCACTCCACGACCATTCAAGTTTTTGTGAAAAAGAGTTTGAAAATGCACTCGGCATGAGACCAGGGTTTTGGTGATAAAGTTGCGGAGAGAAGTCGTGGAACAGAGAAAATGTCTTCGTATTGAAAGACGAGTGTCGAAACCACCCACACTACAATGAGCATCTCGATACTCGGAGAGGAAGAAGTCTACACTCAATCCTCTCTCTTTAGTTCAATACAAAGAGAGCTCGATTTTATAATAGAAGGAAACTGGAAAATGCACTCGGTATGGGACTAAGGTTTTTTAGGAGAAAAAGGTTTGAAAATGCATTCGGTGCGGAACCGAGGTTTTAGGAGAGAAGGTGTGGAAAAAAGTTGTAAAGAGAAAATATCTTAGTATTGAAAGACGAGTATCTAAACCACCCATACTACAATGAGCATCTCGACACTTGAAGAGGAAGAAGTCTACACTCAATCCTCTATCTTTAGTTCAATACAAAGAGAAATTGATTTTCTTATTGAAAATGTGTTTTTGAAAATGTACTCGGTACGGGACCGAGGTTTTTGGGAGAAAAAGGTTTAAAAATGCACTCGGTGCTGGACCGAGGTTTTATGAGCAAAAGGGAGTGGCGAATACGGACGTCTTCTTATTGAAATACGAGTATCAAGACCACACACACTACAGTAGTATCCCGACACTCGGAGAGGAAGAAGTCTACACTCAATCCTCTCTTTTTAATTCAATACAAAGAGAATTTTATTTCTTAATTGAAGAGATTTTGAGAACCTGTCAAAGAGATGAAAAACGGAGACATATATACACAGGATACAAATAAACAACAGTCCACCAATTAGGATTTCATGGTTTTGATATTTATTAAGTGTTTTAAAAGAATGTACAAGTTAGTTGAATATTTATAGGATAATAATAATATACAGAATATATAATATGTACAAGAATATAAATGACTGAAAAATAAAGCAGTTAATATTTGACAGAAAGTAAAGCAGTTGTATATTGACAGAAAATAAAAGTTAGTCGTCAATTGGTTAGTGGATTGAATCAGGACACAAAATAATGGGATCTCGTCTTAACCGTAAATAAAATGTCGATTAATCGAAGGTAACCCATAGCGATCCCAAAGTAAAGAAAATGACCCAAATGGTCATCTTCCATAGATTTGAAATCGGGAAGGTTATCAACTCCGATAAATCCGACGCCTGCAGATACAAGACTTCATCGATCCAAATAGTCAAAATGAAATTGAATCGGAAAAGAAATGAAGAGAGA
This sequence comes from Lathyrus sativus, assembly GCA_963859935.3. Lineage (NCBI taxonomy): Eukaryota > Viridiplantae > Streptophyta > Magnoliopsida > Fabales > Fabaceae > Lathyrus > Lathyrus sativus. The sequence goes on from OZ012741.1 coordinate 488,888,050, forward strand.
AAGAGGTCTCAGATCCAACATTATCCATCAACAATTTGATTAATAACGATTTACAAAAGTCTCGTCATCGACCGCAAAATGAGATAATATGAACATAAAACATCAAAGATAAATAAAAATATCAAAAATCTAAATTTTAGAAAATATGCTCAAAAGTTCTAAAAAAAACTAGTTAGAAAAATATTAACAATCTTTAAGAAAACTATTTTACAAAAAATAAAGTTTTAAAATTCTTAAAACTAATTGAAAAAATGTTTAAAAGAAAGTTAGAAAGGTTAATAAGGTAGGAATCATCATGGGCTATGACCCATTCATCCCCAAAACAAACACGACTTGAAAGAAAGAAGTTAAGGTGTGCATAACTTAGAGTGTGATGTAAAGTCACATGGGTCAAGGCCATATTTCCTTTTAGCCATCCCAAATCATGCCCGTTTTTTCCTTAAGAAAATGGTGATTGAATCCAAACGGGCTTTAAGCCCAAGAGAAAGTCAAATGAATAATGAAGTCACACAATGGCATCAGATACGGAACCCATGAGAGCAAAACCACCCTCGACTCTTCTCGGCTCTTTCCAAAACCAAACACGATGAAGACACAAACCATGGAAAGTTCAGAAAAGAGAAAAACTACATAATCATCAATTTAAAGCAACCTTATCTCTCGCGCGAGCCGTTTCCTTTCCCCAAGCTTTCACTCGCAATTTGTACTTCATTCTTAGGTTTGCTTCAAAAAACATCCTCTTATAATTATTCGTTTTTGAGTTGATTTTGTTTTCATTCTTCTTTCTCTTCATCTCTCTCTGGTTTGATTTGGTTGTGATATGGGTTGATGTTGCAGTTATTGATGGTTTGAGGTGAAGACTAGGTTTGTTGGAGGTCCGTGAAGGGGAATAGAGGTCGAAGGGTTTCAGAGATTGAAGGGTTTGGTAGAAGAAGAGAGGATGGGTTTCGATTGGTTGAAGATGGTAGGGAAGGGTTCATGAAGTTGAAGGTTTAAGTTGATGCTCACAACGGTGGTTTTTACAGCGATGTGGGTGGTTTGATGATGAAGATGACGATGGTTGGGCTTACGTTGTGGGTTGATGTTGTCGGAGCTGTTTGGATTTTCAGAGTTGTATGGTTTTGTTGTGTAGTCTTGGGGGAAGGTGAAGAGAAGCTGGGAGGGTTTTTGAATGGTAGAAAGGATGTTGGTTTTTGAGATTGTGTTAAGGTTCTGTGTGGAGAGAATAGAAGAGAAGTTGGGTTCTGAGGTTTTAAAACCAGAAGAGATTTATGGGTTTTTTTTCTGTTGAATGGTTTTTTAGGTTTTGTACTATCGCAGGAACATGATGGTGGTATTGCGGTTTTGCAGCTGTGTGCGTATGACGTATAGGCTGGTGCAAACAAAATTGTTATGCGTGTGGTTTCTGTGGAGAAATTTTGTGTCGCTACTTTTGCAAACCTGGTTTTGGATTGTTGTGAGGTGCATGTTGGTAAGGTGCAGAATATGCAGCTGTGGCATTGATGTCGTACGATTTATGTGTTTTGTAGCTGGCAGTTGTGCTTATTACGTTGTTGATGTTGTCCTTTTGATGCAGTAATGGGTCAAGTTTTTATGCATTGATTATGATTCAAGGTGGGGTCTGATACAAGACTTTGAGAAGCACGACTTGGTCTCTATTGCTGCCAAATTCTTTTCTCTCTCTTTTTTTTTGCAATTGTAATGGGTTTCTTCTTTTATATGTAAAAATAAACAAAATTACAATGGACTTTTATTGGAACCTTGTAAATGAACTCTATGATCTTGATCTTGAATTTTATTGCAAATTTCATGAATCTCATTTTTTGTGTGTAGAATCTTGGTGTTCTTTGAGGAAAAGGTCACAACTTAGCAACTTTGGTAAATCATGATTTTTTGTGTTTTCTTTTAATAAGTGGGCTTTTTGAATATTTTTTTTCATTTTTTGAAGAATTGAATTTGCAAATCTACACTTGATTAAACTTTATGAGTCTTGTCCTGCAAATTTTTTTTTTTGAATCTTGATTCTTGATTCCAAAACCATGCTTACTACATTTTGCACTTCAATTGCGATCCAAAAACTTACCAGCTTAATTCCATCCTTTCTAGATTACTACAAAATGAATGAAGCTTTGGATTAAACTTGAGAAAATAAAATCAAACTTAGTTCAACTTCGGCCTTGAATGGATTAAAACTTCTAATCAATGAAACAACGACTCAAATTTGGAATAATCTTGGAATCAGTAATTTGAATCTTGAATTAATCCCGTGAAGATAAATCCACCATTAAATCCATTCTTGAACTTGAACTGATGGACCAAATACTCGCCATGGACCCCCTGATCAGGGGATTTCCTTGAGATTAATGACTTGACGCATGAACCGTATTACCCACAACCCTGATTAGAAAATGAGTTGAATCCTGATAATTTGATTTGATTCATTTCAAAGCCTCATGACAGAAACAACACACTTTTTTCTGGTTAATTTTCAATGGTTGGGCATACGAGTGAAGGATAATTTACAAGTAGGACAAATTTAGGGTATGACAGAACCGCCTCTAAATCTATAACAAGCTCTCCCATTGTTTCCTTGCAAAACTTCACAAAGTCGAACACAGGGACATAAGTGTTTTCAGGAGTCATCACTTGCTCAGGCACCTTCAATTATTTCAGGGATTTGTTGAAGCACAAAGTTGGAGAATCCCGCCAGGTTCACAAATTTGTTCTTCCATTCAGCATAGAGAATTAGGAGATTGTTGATGTCATCTCTTTGAAGTACCGCAGCTTCCGCTTTACGATAGCTTTCTTCCCAATAGTGGCAATTGTCCTGCAGCTCTAGGTATAGCTCATCATAGATTCCATCTTTCAACATCTTGATTTCCTCAATAGCCCTACCCAATTGGTACTCTGCTTGTATGGAATCTCGCCGCGCATTCTCCTTTTACAATAGTTCACGAGCTAACTGATCTTTGCAGCCTTTCATAATGCTTTTCAACTTGTGAGTTTGGTCTTCAAAGTTTTCTCTTTCATCTTTCTTCATCTGGGTGACTATTCTTACATCATTTTGTAAGTCTCTGACATTTCGCCACACTTGGTCCAATTTTTCATTTTGGTGATCCAAGTCTGCATTGGCACTTTTAAGTGCTCCATCAACCCATTCTTTCTTTCCTTTCTCTTCCCTAGCCCTTTTCTTACTATCCTCGAACTTTTCTTCAACTCTTTGCTTTTGTCTTCCCAAGCCTCGCTTTTCTACTTAGTCTCATTGAGTTGAATTCGGAGCTGAGTGTTCTCATCCTCAAGTTCTTGGAATTTAGACTTAAGTTTCTCCATGTCTTCGGGTAAGATCGGTTCAGGCTCGGGATTCAGTGGGAAAGCATATGCATCAAAGACAAAAGGTAATCTGACTTCTTTTGCTCTCTCTTTCACCCATTTAACATAAGGTTCACGAGCAATGATATTCTTCATCCCATTGTCTGGATTGCTTCTTATGATTTTTATCCACGCCCTTCTTGCCTTTCTTACAGCCGGATCATTTGGATCAACCGTATTAACAAGGAACGACACAAAATCTTCTTCTCTAGGAGGACCATCCATGGAGTGTCCAAACTGTCTTTTTAGTAACACCGGGTTGTAATTGATACAACCTCGTGTTCCCAAGAGAGGAACATTGGGAAATTCTCCACAAGAAAAGATGATATCTATGGTTTCCCACTCCCTCTTGTACCATGTGATTGAACTAGCGATGAGTGAAGCGAATCTTTGAGGCCACGAGAGTTTCTCGGAAGCAAAAAGACCTTTTTCAGGCATTTGGGTCCTTAACCATTTATGCAAGAGTGGGGCGCAACAGAGGAATATTCCACCTCCTTTTGTATGTCTGGTATGAAGAGTATTATAGAAGTCACCTAGGAGGAAAGGCACAGGGTTTTCGGTCAAGAAAATTTCCACAGCTACTTGGTCCACAAAATTTCCCCCATTTGGAAACATCACAATTCAATAGACCAAGAGTGCCAAAACTGAACCACATATTTCCCATTTCTCTTCTTTGGCATACTTCCATGCTTGTTCTTCTAAGAATTTTCTCGAGAATCTCCTAGCTCCTTTGGGTGCCCAATTGGCTATCACGTCTCATGTGGGAATCCCTAAGGCAGAAGCCACTTTCTTCAAAGTGAATTCTTCTTCAAGCTTCGGAAAAGGATTGTGATCTTTGATGGAGAGGTTTAAAATCTTCTCAAATTCTTCCAAAGTGGGAGCTATTTGAAAATCAGCAAAGGTGAAATAACGGAGAGAAGTGTCATAGTACTGAGCCAAGGCTGTGAGGGCTTCAAATTCTATCTTCTCTGTCAACAAATCTAAGATTCTCCCATAAGAAGTGTGAAATTTGTTGTGTTTGATGGGGGTGATCTTGGCACTTAGAGCTTTCAGACTGTCAAGTGAAGGATCTTTGTATTTGAAAGTGAAAGTACTTTTTCTGTCGGTCTTCTTGTTTAGTTTCATCGACCCTAGATTCACATTCATCATGATTTTTTTCTGAAAAATGCTTATATATGCAACAAGAACAAGACACTAAGAGCTTTGTTTTTATGAAGTATGTATGTATGAGTGGATGCATAAATGGAAACCGAGCACATAGGTTTATAAGTCTGAGGTATGGATATGGCTGATACTGACTGCTTTATAAATAGGTTCTCACAAGGCGTGATCTATGGTTTAATAGGGATCCCAAAGTCATGGATTCATATGACTGTTCATCATATACGACATGAATATGTCAGATGATGACTCCATCACATGAATCTCTTTTGGGTGAGGTCCTCATATCGAACGACGCGAGAAGAACTTCTCGGGGACCCATACTATGAGACCATCGACACTGGGTACTAAACAAGGATTTCAGAGTCATGGACTTCCTTGACTGTTTGTTATGTATGTCAGTCATTGTCAGGCAACAACTCCATCAAGAAAGTCTCTTCTGAATGAGATCTTTGTATTGACCCTCGCGGGAAGAGCTTCTCGAGGACCCATACTACGTGACCATCAATCTTAGTTGGCCAATGGTTTAGGTTTCTAAAAGGTCCTTAGAGTAATGGATTCCCAAAAAAAATTGATCAAACACGCCAAGAGCTTGACATTTGTCATCATTCTCAAAGGAATCTACTCTAAGCGAGGTTCTCGTATCGACTATCACAAGATGAGCATCTCGGAAGCCCATACTACTCAACCTCTCCTATCTCAATTTTAACATTCTAGACTCGAGTATAGAGTCTTTCCCTCAAGTTTGCCACCAAAGTATCCAATCCATACCACAGCCATGAGATCCGTATAAGATGAGATACAATTTAAGCAAATAAGGGAAAGCGATAAGCAAGCGAATAAAAAGAAACACCCAAACACACGGAAAAACAACCTACGTTAGGCTTGACTCGCTTAGGAAAATTCCCCAGCAGAGTCGCCAGTTGTCGCTACGCGAAAAATGACACAGAGTCGCCACCATATTTTATTTATCCCAAGGAGGGAAAGGGAAATAATGATAAAACCTTTAGGGAAAGAACATGGTCATTGCAACCAATTTTTAGGGTTCGGGAGTCGTTTATGCGAGGGGAAGGTATTAGCACCCCCTCACATCCATCGTACTCAATGGGAACCTTCTAGGTTGTTTAGCTTGTATGGGTGTTTTAATCTAAAAGTTTGCTTGCTTCAAAGAAAAGAGGGGTTGGTTTTTTATTAAAGTGTTCACCAAGGATTGTGGCCCTTGTGCCTACGTATCCTCACTTAAAAGAAGTGAAGAATCAGAGCTCCATAGTTCGGAGGCTTGTGAAATAATTGTATGTTGGTTGATTTTATACCTTGAAAAAGGATTTTCGGATTGATGCCCTAAGGCGAAAAGAAGTTTGATGAGTTGATGTTATTTTTAGGTTTTTGAGAAAAAATTGTTCTTGATTAGGATCACACTAAAGACTTTGGATATAGATGAATATTTCTAATAACTAAGTCGAGCGCCTTGTATTCAAAACATTCGGAACGAGTGTAGGAGGGTTCTATTCTCATTCCTTCTCCACCACTTTAAAGCTTATGGCGTATAAACCTAATCATATCTTTATTGTTTTTTTGGATTTTTTATGAGAAAAGTACTACTTGATGTTGGATCAAGGGTTTTATTGCTTGTAAAAATATTTGAAGTGATGCGAACAAAGTCGATGGCGAAAAACAAGACAATCGACTTACAAGGGTGAAAATGGCTCGATAAAATCGAGAGTTTATTTTTAAAAATAGTTTTTGGAACCAAAAGTAAATAAAAAGACCGTAATAACATTCACATACAATGGTTTTACAACCACATCGGGTTAGTCGGCTTGAAAAAACAAGACATGAAAAAAAAACAGAAAAATTTTTTTGGAAAAAAAACTAAGGGATGTTCGTTGGGCGAACCTTGCAGCGAAGCTGCCCAGAAAACAACAATAAGTTCGTTGTGCGGACTTCCTAGCGAATGCAAACAGAGGCAAAAGGAACTGAAGTTCTATGTGCAAACCTTGCAGCGAAGCTGCTCAGAAAAAACAGGAAGAAGTTCGTTGTGCGAACTTCCTAGCGAATGAAAACAGAGGCAAAAGGTGCCAAAGTTCGCAGTGCGAAGGTGCCAGCGAACAACTCGCTGGCTAAAAACAGGAGAAAACAGGCTGTTCAGTGGCACTTTTAGTATCACAAAAACTTGTTTGCTAGGCGAAGGGGATGTTCGCAGTGCGAACATGACAGTAAAAATGATCATTTTTCAACTCATTTTACTATGAAAGCTACATTATGTTCTTTCTTTTTTTCTTACCTTTTTACAACAGATCTTTGTCATTTTGAGACCTTACTACAATGTGTACAACATCAATAACTTAAGAGAAAATAAAACATGCAAAATAAGTAAAGAGATAAGGGTTTGAAATGAAAGATACCCAAGAGCTACTCTTCTCCTTCTAATCACCACTGGCTTTTGTTGGCTGTGCTCTATGGTTCACCTCCTTCTTCTGATTTTCTATCACTCTTTTGTTCTCTCAATGGTTTTTCTTTCTCAATCTATTTTTTCTATTTTTTCTCAATGCCTTTTTTCTGATTTTTCTCATTGCCTACTGCTCTCAATATCTCTCTATGTGCCCATCTGTCTCTTCCCTCTGCTGCTCCCTTTCTTATAGTCAAATAATTGGGTTTGCTGCAACATCTTTTCATTGGGATATGCTTTTATCACTTTCTTGATGCAAAGGCCAATTCTTTCCATTTTCGTGAATTCTCTTTGCTATATTTTTCTGCTGCCTTTTGTCTTGTTTCCAAATATGAACCCATTTGTTTTCTTGTGTTTGGACTTCCCTTGTGGTCCAAATTTCTACCTTTGACAGTATTTTAAAATTCTGATATTTAGATGCATCATTATGGGTTTATTCCTTTGGTTTTGTGACATGAATTGGTGAGACAATTTGTCACTTTTTTGCATGAGAATGTTTTGGATCACATTAAAATTGCCCATGGCTAAGCATGCATAGTCTTGAAATGTTCCAATGTTAAGTTGAATCTTAATTATTTTCCTTGGATATTTGTGGGCATAATGTGGAACATGTAAACTTGACGAGGCATGAAGGGTACCATAGCACGAATTTGATTAGAAACTTGAATGAAGATTAGAAATAGCTTAATTTCTAAACATTACTTAGAGTTGGAAACTTTGTAACAAATGACATTCTTGTAATGTCATGAAATTTCCCTTTGTAATATTCTTGAATCTAATCTTGAATTCATGACTCTTGAATTTGGAATGGTGTATCTTCCTTATGCCATTGAATTTGAAAGCGATGAAGTCTTGAATTATGAACTTGTGATCTTTTGAATTCCACTTGAACATAGAACTTGAAACAAAGTTGGATGAAGAAATCTTGAATTCGGCCTTGCACTTCATGTTCATTAGGAATATTGATCTTGAATATCCTAATATTTTTCAAGTAACTTCTCCTTGAAGAAATCTACATGAGTAGACTTTCCAACTTGAACCAAATCTTAGATGATGAACCTTTTCTTCCATGTAGCCCATGATAGGCAATTTATCTTATTTGGAATGGAAAACAACGAACTGACTCAATCCTTACCTTGTGAACCCACATGCTCGATATACAATAGAACGATGTATGATATGACGAAAGTACGGTATGAAAGGCTAAAGGTGAAAATAATGGTGTGACAATCATTCTTTTCAAGCATATTAGGTGTGTAAACTAACATTATGTCCATTTTCAATAGATATGTTCTCTATTTTAAAATGTTTAGGATATAGTCATTGTTACCCTTGGTTTTCTACTTTATAATTTGAACACATTGTTGTTATGTTGTGACAGTGAGTAAAATTTTCATTCAACTGGTGTGAAGAGGATGGGAGGTAGACATGGCCACAGCGAGCCAGAATACATGCATTCATATCACATGTACAACTTGGACCAGATGAAGCACCAGGGGTTGAAAATGTCTCTTGCAGTGTTCACTGCTCTCAACATCGATGTTGCAGTTCCTGTCTTTGTAATAATAATTTGGTGAATTTGGGAATCCTAGACTAACATATTGATTTTGATGATTGTTGTCTTATTACTTTGACTGTGTTCATGTTTAATTTTCCATATGGATTTTCCATATATGTAATAATCAATTTCTCTGTACTGCCAAATACTTGTGCTTGAACATTTTCATTTCTTAATACAAAGTATAGAATTAAAATGTTTCAGGTGATTTATCAATTATTTGATAGTTTGCAATAAACTCTCATTTGTTTCCTGGGATGTTCAGACAAGAATATTATTCCATAAAAGTAGCAACCTTGAAACATCATAGCATAATGAGTTGATATGGTTCCTACCTGAGCTCAAAACCATGCATATGCATAATCACATTTTTATTGAGCTAAATTTGTAAAATTGATATTTAAAAAAAGGTTTTAAAATTGGTTTTTTTTATAAAATTGGTTGTAAAGCTGATTTCTTTAAAGAAAATAAAAAACTGGTTTTGAGAGAAATTAGTTTAAAATTGGTTTTTAAAATAACTGTTTTTTGTGAGAAACCGATTTGAAACTGAACCAACCCACTTGTAAACCGGTTTTTAAAAAATAAACCGATTTTATAAAAACAGTTTTAAGAACCAAACCAAACCATATATATGATTTAATTTGGTTTGGTTTATAATCCATGCACACCCCTAATTGGCAGGAGTATCTCTATTCGCTCGAGAACTTTGATATACTGTATGGGGATTGTAGAAAATTTTCTATGAGGATATTTTCCACATTTTTGAATACTTTCTAGTGACTTGAAAACATCATGCAACCATTAGCTGTAGCAAAGAAATAACTGACTTCTCTTCTGCACAAGATAAAATACGTGATAGGGCGGCCAACCGACCTCTTAGCAGATGTACCTCCTTCATTGTTAATGGGCTCCTCATGTCAATGCTTGCATGGAATTTATCTGGGTTCACTTCTATTCCTGGTTGGTTAATGTTCTGGACTGGGCCAGGACCTGCCCCTCAGACGGGCAGGCTCAATCCAATACTATGCTGATGAGGTCCTACAAGGCTCGGTCCTCTCATTCGAGCACAAGCCCAAAAAAGGAGTACATTAGTCGGGAAGAGCGTTCTCTGACACGGGGAGAACTCACGCGCTTCCCCCACGAGCTCCACGTGCCCCCCATACGGGGGATACGTCATCAGCCAACCACCCACTTCCGAAAGAGTTGGTCAACCCACCTTCTAAAGATCATGGGGAAGTTGATCTAGGGCGAATATCACGTGCTGGTTTTCACTATGCCACGTAAGCCCTGGCTGTTACTTGTGTTGGACTTGACAATCCATCCCACTGCAATATAACCGTTGGCCCTGCACTGGGGGCACATTATAAATATCCTTTCACTAGAGGGTCAGGTATTCCATTCACTACATCTTTTATTTGTACTTGCTCTCTCTAGTTCTGGTACTCAATTAAGCATCAGAGCATATTGCAGGTACACCCCCTTTTCTCCTCCACAACACCGGTGAAGGCAGCAGCTCACGACGTGTGGCAGGCTACTGACTCATTTTTGATCAGGTAAGATCAGTGGTGCCATCTGTGGGAAACTTTGCTTCCCCGTACTTTCTCCCGTCCAAGCATAGAAGCTCAAGAACCAAAGAAACCTTCAACTTCCATCCTAATCATGGCCATCCCACGCGACAACAACGTTCTGAAACCACCTTCATCCCCCTCACTAGCGGAGACAACCACGACCCTAACACGGCCGCCCGCAACAAAGAAGGCGACTACAGGGACGGGCACACCGCCTCTCCCTCCTCGGAAGATGCAACTTTCAACGCCATCCAACACTTCGACAACCCCGCTGTCTACCAGCCCATCCCGGTCCCAGCAGGCGCCGACCCTACCATGGTGGCCCTGTTCGCAGTGATCAACCAGACTAACCTGATGATCTTCGGGAAGAACGAGTGAATATGAATGCTCGAGAGGGAACGACCATCACGCTCTCCCCCGCGGAGACATCTTCACCCAGTTTCCAATAGCCCCTCTCCTCCCCCATGGGGGACATGGCCAGTTGAAGACTCTCGGAGCCCCTCTCCTCGGCCGACTGAGCGTCGCCCTTGTTTGGAGCAGCCATAACCATTGGCTTCCCCAAAGCGGGGAAGGTCGCCTCCTTGGAAGGAACATCACTCCCCAGTTCTGAAGAAAAACAAAGCCCAAGGGGGGCCACCAGAACAAGAGCCCGACCGAAGAGTCCTCCCCGATGAAATAGAAACAACTAAGGACCAGTCTCTACTTTGCTGTCACCCGTCAGAAGTGACAAAGACATTTAGCGCTCTCCACTGTGTAGGGACATCAGGGAGGCCCCACTACCCGTCAAGATGGAGAAACCCTCGTCCTTAGTAACATACGATGGCACGACCGACTCGGACGACCACATCGAAAGCATCGATGCAATGCTTGATTATTGAAACGTTTAAGGAGCCATCAAGTGCATGTTATTCCCCACTACCCTAAGGAAGGGTGCCATGACATGTACAAACGCCTCGCGCCCAATCCATCACCTCCTGGGGAAAACTAAAGAGGAAGTTCCTAGGCACTTCACGAATTCCCGGCGCCATCCGAAGAAAGAGGCAGCCCTGAAAGGCATTGTTGCACCCCAATATTTGCCCAACCTTTTCTAACCTAGGTTTATGTTTCAATTGCATAGTCATTTGCATTAGCATCATGTACATAGTGTATTCATCTGCATTGCATAGCATGGGCAAGCTACCTTAATCAGGAGATCAAGTGCTATTCTTATCTCAAGAGGCATATCCAAGGGTTTCATTCATATTCAAGACTACTCAGGTCATCAGGAAAGAATTTGGGCTTTGAAGAGCTGACAGGTTGATTAATGAGTTCTCTCCTATCTTGAGGCTAGTTGGGGATCATCAGAGGGTGTGTGAGCTATGAGCCAAGAGCATGAGGTGTGTATGGATGTTATGAAGAGCCTAGATGATCATTTTTGAGGAGAACCAAGTCATTGGAATGATTGCAAGAACCTCAGTTGAAGTCAGTCAATTTGGGTCAACACTAGGTCAATCCTAGGTCAAAGAAGTGTTTTGAAGGGCATCAAAAGAGCATTTGAAGAATGTGGGATTCATTATTTTCTATATGGATATGGATATGATGTTGTGTTAAAGAAAAATCAAGAGGAGTCAAGGAGAACTGGAGTTACTAAATTAGGGTTTCAGTGTAAAATCCCCTGATTTAGGTCAAACTTCCAAGCAGTGTAACTCAAGATACAAGCTTCATATGAATTCTTGGTCCACATGAAACTTGTATAGTATCTTCATAGCTTTAATTTTAGTGGTGGAAGTCATCAAGATGATTTATAGAACTCAAGTTATAGCTCTTGCAAGTTACAGGTCATCTGAGGGCACTGAAATTTGTCTGTGAAAGTTGTCTGTCTTCCAAACAACTTTTGACCTTCAAGGATATTTCAAATGGATTTATGGCCAACATAAGAGTTGTTCCTTATTGTCTTAGATTTATAGGAAGGTATGGTATGCATTCATATTATTTGTGTAACTCTACTTATGGTCTTGGAAAGCAAAGGGTATTTTGGTCATCTGAGGATTACAGGTCATTCTTAGCCTATGCCTAAAACTCATACAAGGAAGCTTCAAATGAAAACCTTCACAACATCAAAGTTGCTCAAAATGTCATTTTAAGTCTAGAAAAGAAGTCATGGAAGTTTGGAAATGCATAGAACAAGACTTGACCAAAGTTGGTGAAAAATGACCTAAAAAAGGCATATAAGTTGAAAAAGTTGAAATGAAAAATTGGTTTGAGAGGTCTGCAAATCCAAAATGGGTCATCCAATATACCAATTTGATTCCAAACATCATTTTAGAGACATTGGTTCAGCCACTTATTTGATTTAGGGGTTAAATTTTGGACTTGCTTTGTATTTTTGTTACTTGCATAATAAGGCAAGTATGGAAAACTTGGCATAAGTGAAATTTCAAGGCAAGGAGATTGGTTTTTTCACACATACCATTTCAATAACTCATGAGAAGAGATTTTGACACAAGTTTGGAAAGGTGTATGCATAAGATATGAGATGATTCAAAGTATCATTAAGTGAGATTTTCATGAACTTTCCACCACATTCTACACTTTCCTAGATCAATCTAGAAACTTCTAGATCTGCCTATCCTCATCTATATAATGAACTGAATCCATTGGTGCAAAGGGTTGGTGAAAAGAGTGTGAAGAGAGAGTGATATACCATTTTCTCCATTTTTACAAATCAATCTAAAACTCCATTTTCTTCTTCATTTCCATTGAATTCTTCTCCACAAATCAATTCTTTGGATCATATTGAACACATACACACAGATTAGAGTGGCCATTGATGAGTGTTTGAAGGTGTAGCTTCCAAAGTGCAAGTGAAGCAAGTTGGATCCAATCTCACAATCCAAGCATTGTCCATCCAAGATCTTGCAAACAGAAAGGTTCTCAGCCATTGAAGATCCTTTGTGACAAGTTTCAAGCAGTGGATTGGAGTGTAGATACATCTGCCATCACCATTTTTTAGGTTTGCAAAAGCATTTGAATCCCTCTATTTATGCATTATTAGATGAAATGGTTAGGGTAAACTTGTTTAGAGACCTTAGGTGACTGATTCCTGAGAGTTAGAGAGAGTTCTATGAGGTTCCATAACAGGGTGATGATTCTTTGATGATCAAGATTAAGCTGGATATTGAATTATAATGGTCGTGTAATGGCTTGTTAAGATCAGTGTAGCATGATGAACAAGATAGGATAGTTAAATTGGAGAATTGTGAGGTTCCATTGTAGTGCATAATGATGGATTCAGATTGTTACACCTATCGGGTTTTATCCTAGGGTTAGTTTCAGTCCAAACTAAAGGCACCATCGTGTTTATGGGAAAGAATAGAGCAACTTTGCTCTTTGTAGTGTGGAGTTTCATGGCCTATGGAGAGAGCACGAGGAGCTTGCAGATGGTTGCATGGAAGCTGTGAAGTTCTGAAACCCTAGGTTTGATTGGGGACGATGGTCATGCACCGTTGGATCATTTCAATTATTTAACCTTTTACACCCATCCAATGGTCCAGATTTGAAGAAAAATATGGAGGGAATGGCTGAGCGTTGAAACGATGCGTTTCATTAAACGCAACCATGGGCCTTGGACTCAGATTCATATCCCCACCCCCCTTTTGAGAAGCCCAACGAAATTAACGTGAATTAGGTGCTATTTGCACCGTGTCTGTTTGTTTTTCTTTTATATTTTTAATTCATTTTCTGAAGTATATTGGGCCCTGCGCTTTTGATATCTGCGCCTCCCCTTCATGGCCCAATGACCAGATACAACTGAGCGAAGTTGCTGGCAACACCCCCCTCCCCATTTTATTTCTATTTTTGTGTTTTTTAATTCCTTTATATTTTTAGTACCTTTAAAAAATCATAAAAAATTGAAAATAGCTTGTTTTTCATTGGTTCTTTTTATGGTAGGTCAATAATCCTGTCTAGAAAAATATTAAATAATAAAATTGGCATTTTATTTTGTTTTAATATTTTTCATGCATTTTTCTTGTAAATAGCATTTTAATGAGTTTAGTTTAGCACTCAAGTTTGGTGATTTTAGTTTGAACAGATGCTTTAGTATTTTTAATCCATTCTTTTTAGGTTGATTAGTTTAGGACTTCAACTTGTATATAGGATTTAATTCATATTTTTAGAATTTAGTCTTAGGTGATTTGATTAGGTGTGAATAACATGATCAAAATTAGGGTTTTAAATGAGCATAGGTGAGATAGATTAATTCTTTTAGGAATTTTGATTTGATTTTTGGGTATGGGACTATAGGGGTTATGGGTATAAGATAGATCCCTTAGAAAATATTAGGATTCCCCTACTGCTATTGGTATATTTCTTATATTGATTGATTGTGTGGTGTGCCCTCTTTAGGGTTATGTTTTGTCTGTGTGTGGGGTATTGGGTTTGTTTGGGATTTGGGGAGAGCTGAAGACTGTGATGATGAAGCCCATTTGAAGATCAGAGACTGAAGACCAACTTCCAGAGGTGATGAGGAGTATCTCTTGCTGGCAGCTGTTGAAGTTTGTAGGATCTAGGAGTCAGGCAAAGCCCTAGAGTAGAAAATTTGATTCTCAAACATGGAAGGTCTTGACTGCCTCCATTCCTCTCTGTGATGTAGAGTCTCTCTAAGACACTCACCCCCTTCCTTTGGAAGGCTTGGTGCTAATGTCTAAGGGATAGAACTCTTGAGAGAAATATTTCTTTGTGTTGATAGCAGTCTGTTTGCCACCCTGGGTGGTCAACTAATTGCTTCACACCCAGTTCACTCTTGTGATTGATTCCTCAGCTTGGAGGTTAGGACTTGAAGAAAAGCCATTGGGAGACTGAAGATAAAGTCTGATGCTTGCTTGAAGCCTGTGGATAGCTGGTGTTGACTTGAAGATGGTTGCTGATGCTGATGAAGATTGCTTTGCTGTTTAGCTTTTGCTGTTTTAATTTTGATGTATTGATTGAATTTCCCGGATTGTATTGTTTGCTGTTTAACTTGTTGGGTTGAAAGTGAATCCTGTTCACTTTTGCCTATTGTTTTCTAGGTTCGAGGTTGAGTGGGACTCCCTTGCCTCGCTTGTTTTGTTGCATCCATGCATTTTACTGTTTTATTGTATATATCTGTTGTTTCTGTTCCGTCTATTCCCGTAGGATCTCTGTTTCTCTCTGCGCAGGAGAGGAGCATGATAGACATTAGGAGTTAACCCATGCATGATAACATTAGGGTAGATTTTATTCCCCTTTTTTAACCCTAGGATTTGTAGAGTGCCATCTCTTCTTCCTTCAAAACAACAGAAAAACATTAATAAAGGTTATAACAGAGATTAATTCATTTCTTCCGTCAAAAGATTTGAACAAACATCAACCTTTTTGCAATAAGAAAACCCTTGTTTAAGGTGAGATTTTTCATAAAAGACACTTGAACAACTTGTGTCGTGCGTAGCCCGAACTACGTTTGCTCTGATCTTCCATGCCGTGTGGAAGTACGTAGGCATAGGATGCGATATCCTAGCGAGCAACCTTCCCCTCCTTTCCCGTAGTTAGGCGAACTACGTTGACTCTGATTTCTCGTTTCAGACGGGAATACGTAGGCATAAAGTGCGATGCTTTGCCGAGTCATGTTTTTTTTTTCTTTTCAGACCTCATCCTTTAGTTTAGATAGAAGTGTAATCCGTACAAACCAAGCAAGCGTGGATCCCGTCGAGTACGACGGACGTGAGGGGTGCTAATACCCTCCCCTTGCGTAACCGACTCCCGAACCCAGGTTTTGGTTGCGATGACCATACCTTTTCCCGTCTTTGCGAGGTTTACTTCGAGCGTTTCCTTTCCCTCCATTGGGATAAATAACGCACGGTGGCGACTCTTCTGTCAGCCGGCGCCGATTTTCGCAGTAGCGATAGCTGGCGACTCTGCTGGGGATCCAACGTCCCCTGGCTGCTAAGGACTGCGATAGTTCCTTATGCATTTGGGATCCAACGTCCCTCAAGAGAGTCGATCCTAGCGCTTGTTTGCCCGTCGAGGATTTTGTATGGATTTACATTTCTGTATTTACATTTCAGCATTATATTATCATTATTATTGCTGTATTGTGGGGTGTGACGGGTGTTCTATGATTGAGAGATAAGCCGGACCTGGGCTTGAGTGCACCTAGACTTAGAGTAGAGATTAGTGGGCGCGCACGTGCTTTGCATGTCCTAGTGTCCCGCGAAATCTACACTCAGACGAGGTTCTTCTGGTTGGCCTCCTGTCCTGCCCTTTGGGTGGCTCGGGTTGCTGGTTAGTTGGATTGTCGACTCTGGGGACCGATCATTTGGAAGTTGGCTAAGTGAGGCCTCTTCAGGATTTGATGATGCCACTCCTTCTGGGAATCATATCATCAACCCTGAAAGTCTGTGACGCCGACGACCGCATAGGATGCCGTACCTTTGTCAGTTACTAGGACATCCACCTTTGAGAGGGTTTGGGGTTATGCAGGTAACTAGACCTTCAGATACCGGTTATTTCTTGATCAGAGATCCTGGGTATTTATGGATAGTTATGAGGTCTATCAGAGACCAGTCGGAGTTCTGGTTTGAGGTCTATCAGAGACCAGTCTGAGTTATGGTATGAGGTCTATCAGAGACCAGTTGGAGGTATGTTATGGGTCTATCAGAGACCAGTGTGGAGCTTTGGGTTGGGTCTATCTGAGACCAGGGTTGATGAGTATCGGAGGGTCTACCTGAGACTTTTGATATGGTTCAGGCTTCTCAGCTATAGCACTTGGTCCCTGTTGCATGTTGCTTGCATTGCATTATTTGCATAATCATTATCATTGCATCCCATTAACGTGTGTCTGTGCTGCAGGTGCATTTGCATATCCCCCGGTTCTAGTGTCTGGACTTCTGAGTATTGATTATGGCCGGTTTGAGGATGACAGTTGCCTATAAGCTACCTATCCCTGATATTGCTCCACTCCTGGTTCTGATTTCTCTTGCAGATGAGGATGTCCGTAGAAGCTTCAGGCAGAGTTACGGACAGCTGTTGAGTTTGGTTCGCAGATCCACTGATGATGAATTGAACGGGCTGTACACGCTGATGCAATTCTATGACCCGACTTTGAGGTGTTTCACGTTTGTTGATTTTATCTTGGGGCCTACCATGGAGGAGTATGTAGAGTTTACTGAGTTGCCGGTGCAGAATGAAGTTCCCTTTATTCACTCTGCTGCTGAACCTAAGTTGGAGGATCTAGCTAAGGCCCTGCATATGAATGCTTCTGAGTTGTTGATGACTTCTTGGCAGGGGGTTCCAGGTTTCTCTCTTCAGTTTCTGGTTGGTAAGGCTCAAGAGTATGCCAAGAATGGGTGTTGGGTGCTCTTTAACGCTATTTTGGCTCTATGCATTTATGGGATCGTGTTGTTTCCCAATTTCCCAAACTTCGTGGACACGGATGCATTTCATCTGTTTGCTGCTGGCAACCCAGTGCCTACGCTGATGGGGGACTTCTACCATTCGATGCACTACAGAAATGAGAACAGGAGAGGCAAGAACGTCTCTTTTTGCGTGCCTTTGTTGTACATGTGGTTTAAGAGCCATCTTCCCCTGAAGGGACCTTTTGTGGATAATGCGACCACATCTGACTGGCCAGAGCGTATGATGAGGTTGTCTTCTGAAGACATCGAGTGGTTTGACCGAGACCTGCTGGGATCCGAGCTTATTGTCAGTTGTTCTGGGTATCCTAATGTTCCATTGATAGGGAGAAAAGGGTGCATCAACTACAACCCATCTTTGTTCGTCCGTCAGTTTGGATACGCGCTGAAGAACCCGCCTCAGGAGGAAGAAGTACAGGAATCTCTGTACTTCACCGGTGATTTGAGTGGAAAGCTACTAGCCAAGCTTCGGCATGCCTGGACGCGTATTAACCGAAAGGGGAAACCGCTGTTGGGGAAGAATGATTGCCAGGCGTATGCACCCTACAAAGTTTGGATTCAGGAGAGAGCCAGACAGATATTGATGCCATTTCCAGCTGCTCCGGTCCCCGTTCATATTCCGGTGGAAGAGCCAACCACTGTTCCTAGGGAGGCCTACGAGCAAGTTATGAAGAAAAAGGAAGCCTTGATGAAAATTAATGAAGAGTTAGAGAAGGAGCTAGCTCAGATGAGGAGTGAGAAGAATAAGGTCGTGCGTTCTTTCCAACAGCAGATCAAACTAGTGGACAGGCTAGGTGCTGAGTTGACGGAGGAGAAGAAGAAGCGTGAACGTCTGGGTCAAGAGTTCAGAAGCTCTCACGACATGCTAGAGGCAAAGAAGAAGGATCTTGACGCCGCTCACCGAGAAATCTCTTCTTGTAATAAGACTTGGAATGCTACGCTGACCAACAATAAGAAGAGGGAAGATAAGCTGAAGCAGCAAATTTCTGACCTCGAGAAGCAGTTGAAGGCTAGCATTGATAAGCATGAAGAAGAGGTAATGGCCAGATACAGTCTCCAGAATGCTTTGAACAAGGCCATCGAAGGCAGGAACGAAGCGGTGTCTCAGAAGCGGAAGTTAGAGGATCGCTTCGGAGATGGGGCATGGGAGGAAACCACTGGTGACGTGCGACGTGTTCTCAAAAGAAGAAACCAGCTTGTTGAGGGTCTGCTTACCCAACCAAGCCATCCAGAGACCAAGAAGTTAATAGAAGAGTACCGGGCTCATGGGAGTACTTGATCACTTCATATATTAACTTGTATGCTTTATTTGCATTCGTGCTGACCATCACCAGGATTGTTGGTTGAGGTCATGCCATCTTATTGTATACTCTCAGTGATATTGTATTCTTGGATTTCTCTGCAATATACGAGGTTTTCTTTGATTCAGCTCCAATCACTGTTTTGCTAGCACTGTCACTGCACTGGCACACTCACACTAGAATCGGGGGATGATAATCCCTAATGCACAGACACACATTGCATTTTGCATGCATACTCATATTTGCATTGCAGGTTTGTGATCCAGGTATCTTATCTCCACCATTTTTCAGGTATTTTCAGGATTGCAGAAAAGCGGGTCCACCGTTACTCTACAAGGATCAACCAGAAGAAGATCATGGACAACGTGCAGAGTGAAATGCAAGAGATGCGTGACAGGATGGCCCTGCTCATGCAAACCATGGAGACTATCGCCAAAGGACAGGAGCAGCTGCAGAATCTGGTTCAATCGATAGTCGCACGGGCTGAGAACAACGGGACACCGCATGGTGAGAACATTGTTGCTTCTCCCCGAGTTGAGAATCGTCAAAGTGCTGACGCTATTCCCACGACCGGTTTGAATGCTGGGGAAACTGGTCCTGTAGGTGGAGGTGGGAACACCGGTAATATGAATGTCAATGCAGATACTGCTGGGGTATTTGTGGGTAATGTCAACCAGGGTTTCAATGGGGGTGTTGAGAATGTCGGAATGAATGGTATTAATGGTAACCAGGGCTTCAATGGTGTGAATATGGGGTATGGCAGCATGGCTGGCGCCAAGGTTGGGTTCGGTGGCTATGGTAATCTTGGATATGGAGTTGGCGCATACAACGCTCAAGAGATGGGTAATCTAAGGTATGACCCCAGGTACGTTCAAACGGGTCCGGGCCGTGATGCTGATTATGGTGGATACGATGCAGTACCTCGCTGGGAGGACCGTCAGGAGGATGTGTTCTCTGGTCAGAACGAAGGCTATGGGAGGCCCGCAGGAGACAACCTCCGAATGAGATTGTTGGAAGAGAAAGTGAACGGTTTGGCTAGCCAGAATGCTCTTGGGCTGGATATGTCAAATATGGGATTAGTCCCAGGGATGAGGGTCCCGCTGAAATTCAAAGCACCGTCATTTGATAAGTACAAAGGGGATACATGCCCTAGGGTGCATGTGCGTGCATTTTATAGGCGTATGTCTGCGTCTTCTAAGGATGAAAAGATGCTAATGCACTTCTTCCAGGATAGCCTGTCAGGGCCATCGCTGGAGTGGTACATGAGCTTGGAGCCTACTCAGATCAGGAGTCGGAAAGAGCTGGCATAGGCTTTTGTTCGACATTATCAATATAATAGTGATCTCGCCCCTAATCGAGTCCAGTTGCAGAGCATGTCTCAGAAGTCTAGTGAGAGCTTTAAAGAATACGCCCAGAGATGGCGAGATTTGGCTGCTAGGGTGCACCCTCCAATGGTGGACCGCGAAATGATGGATATGTTCATAGGAACTTTCTATGGAATGTACTATGACCGTCTGCTCAATTTTTCGATGAGTACTTTCTCTGAGTTGATCTTGATGGGGGAGCGTATTGAAAACGGGGTAAAGATTGGTAAAATTCAAGCGGGTGAGTCCAGTTCCGCAGGTGGTAATAAGAAGACGTTTGGCGGTAAAAGGAAGGGTGATACCAATGCTGTATTCAATGCCCGACGAAAGAATAAAGGTCAGAACTGGCGTCAGCAGTCGCAAGTTGCGAGTGTAACCATTCCAGGGCCTTCTCAGCAGCAGGGACAACAACCACCGCAGCAGGCTCAGCAGCGGCCCAATAATAATCAGCGCAGACTTCAGAACCCGCGACCGAGGAGAGTATTCGAAGTGCCGCCGGTATCATATGCAGAACTCCTTCAAACTTTGCTGAAATTGCAGCTAGTCGAGAAGAGGACCTTAGCACCACCAGCTGGCCAGCCGCCAGTCGGATATGATGTTAATGAGCACTGTGACTTCCATTCGGGTGCACCAGGGCACAATATTGAAAATTGCCTAGCTTTCAAGCATAAAGTACAGGATTTGCTTGATAGTACGGCTATCAACTTCGGGAAGGAAGGTCCCAATATCACGCAGCAGCTAATGCCCAAGCATGGTGGGGCTGGGGCCAATGCAATCATGGTAGATGATGAACTGAACTTGGTTTCAGAAGTGAGCGAGCTGAAAACCCCTTTGAGTGTCGTAAAGCAACGCTTGTTGAAAGGAGGAGTCTATCCCGGCTGCGGCGAAGAGTGTGCTGACTGTTTGGCTCAACTTGAGGGCTGTGAGAAGTTGAAGAGGGGAGTTCAAAGTTTGATTGATGAAGGAACTTTGCAGTTTGACAGGGCTGTGGGGCGAGAGAAGTCTGTTGAGACAGAATCTGAAGAAGAGCGTAGGGAGATTGCTACGATCACCATTCCGTTCAAATCGGTGACAATTTCGGCATCATCGAAAAGGCCGACCATCACTATTACCAATGCCAAGCCAGTCCCTTTTGAAAGCACAAAGGCAGCCCCGTGGAGTTATGGTGCTGAAGTGTATTGCAATGGGGAGAAGATTGACTTGAATGATCCGCCAGCAGGATCCGTGGACAATGTAGTGGGAGCGGGTGGCATAACCCGGAGCGGGAGAATTTTCACTTCACCTGAGGTTGAAGCAGAGAGGCTTGCCAGGGGTAAGAATAAAGTTGTTGAAGGGGAATCTTTGGGGAGTAAAGAGAAAGAGCCGATAACCAAAGATGTGGAAGAATTCATGAGGTTAATTCGCAAAAGTGATTACAAGATTGTAGATCACCTGCAGCAGACCCCGTCAAAGATCTCTATATTATCGCTGCTGCTGTGTTCTGAGACGCATAGAAATGCCCTGTTGAAGGTGCTTGAGACATCCTTTGTGCCGCAAGAGATTTCAGTTAATCAGCTGGAGGGAGTTATGGCACATGTTAACGCTGGGCATGGACTGGGATTCATGGATTTTGACTTAACGCCTCGAGGGCGTGATCATAATAATGCTTTGCACATCTCCATCGAATGCCGGGGCACTGTGCTATCCCATGTGCTGGTAGACACTGGGTCCTCATTGAATGTGTTACCAAAGAAAGCTCTGCTAAAATTAGATACCCGTGGGTTGTTGTGCACCCCTAGTGATTTGGTGGTGCGGGCCTTTGACGGAACCAGGAGGTCAGTATTCGGGTCAATAACGTTACCCATTCAGGTAGGTCTAGAGGTGTTTGATACAGTGTTCTACATCATGGACATACAGCCTGCATATAGCTGTTTAATCGGGAGGCCTTGGATTCATGCCGCTGGGGCAGTGACTTCTACACTCCATTAGAAGCTGAAATATATGGTTGAAGGGAGTATTGTGACGGTGTGTGGCGAAGAGGATATCCTAGTCAATCATTTGTCTTCCTTCAAGTATGTGGAGGTAGATGGAGAGATTCATGAAACGCTGTGCCAGGCGTTCGAAGAGGTGAAAGTTAAAGAAGAAGCTCCGTTGAAGAGTGAAGAGCCAGAGGTGGCCGTCTCCTCATATAAAGAAGCCAAGGCGTTGGTACAAGCAGGAGAGACTCAGAAATGGGGGCAGGTCCTGGACATCCCAGTGAAGCAAGACAAGTATGGCTTGGGGTACCGCCCATCTACCTTGCAGAGTGCGCCTAAGTACAAGGGACCTGTTGTGTTCACGCCCGGAGGAGTTAGCTTCGAAAGGATTAATGTCGTGTCTGGTACGGAGGAAGCGGATAGCGATTGCGACGTGGACTCATGGATTCAACCCAGCACGCCGGGGCAAAGCTTATGCAACTGGTTCATCCAGGACGTCATCCAAGTCACCAAACAGTAATGCATTGTTCTTTCAATCATTGTATGATCACATGCCTTGCCCGGGGCATCGATGATCTTGTCTTAGGGCCTAACTGTTTACCTGTATGTTTGCATGATTAATAAATGACGGCGTTTTTTACATTCAAATGTTGTGATCCTTTTCTTTCTGTTTTTATTTTATTTTTCAATAAAATGGCAGCGTGGTTATGCATTTTGCTTGCACAGCATTTTGAAGCACTTAACCGTTCCCTCGCAGGATTCATGAATTTTCAGATGACACCGACCAAAAACTTCCTATGACTCGTTTAGACTTCGGGCATCCGATCTTCCAAGCTGAGGAGGAGATTGGGGAGGATAGTGACTTACCAGAAGAGCTTAGTCGGTTACTGAAGCAAGAGGAGAGAGTTATTCTGCCTCACCAGGAAGAGATTGATATTGTCAACTTGGGGTCTGAAGAATGCGTCAGGAATATCCGTATAGGGGCCGCGTTGCAAGAGGACATTAAGCAGGAGCTTATTGAGATGTTGCGTGAATACAGTGATATATTTGCTTGGTCCTACGAGGACATGCCAGGTTTGGACACTGATATGGTTGTTCATCGTCTGCCGTTGAAGGAAGATTGCCCGCCCGTGAAGCAGAAACTCAGAAGGACTCATCCTGACATGGCTGTAAAGATAAAGGAAGAGGTGCAGAAGCAATGGGATGCTGGGTTCCTGGCTGTTACCACTTATCCCACTTGGGTCGCTAATATCGTGCCTGTGCTAAAGAAAGATGGCAAGGTTCGAATGTGCGTTGATTATAGGGATCTAAACAAGGCGAGCCCGAAGGATGATTTCCCGCTACCGCATATTGACGTGTTAGTTGACAACACGGCTCAGTTTTCGGTATTTTCCTTCATGGATGGATTTTTGGGGTACAACCAGATCAAAATGGCTCCGGAGGATATGGAAAAAACGACCTTTATCACCCCGTGGGGAACCTTCTGTTACAAGGTGATGCCCTTTGGTTTGAAGAATGTTGGGGCAACGTATCAGCGGGCTATGACAACGCTTTTTCACGACATGATGCACAGAGAGATTGAGGTGTATGTCGATGACATGATTGCTAAGTCTCAAACGGAGAAAGAACACCTGGTTAATCTGTTGAAGTTGTTCAAGAGGCTGAGGAAGTTCAGGCTGAGGCTGAATCCAAATAAATGTACCTTCGGAGTGAGATCTGGGAAGCTACTGGGGTTCATTGTAAGCAAGAAAGGAATCGAGGTCGATCCTGCAAAAATAAAAGCAATACAAGAAATGCCAGCACCGAGAACGGAAAAAGAAGTCCGTGGATTCTTAGGGAGGTTGAATTACATTGCTAGGTTCATCTCTCACCTAACGACCACGTGTGAGCCATTATTCAAGCTGTTAAAGAAAGATCAAGCGGTGGTCTGGAACGATAATTGCCAAAGGGCATTTGAAAAGATAAAAGAATACTTGCAGGAACCTCCGGTGTTGATACCCCCAGTAGCGGGACGACCACTGATTATGTACCTGACGGTTCTGGAGAACAGTATGGGTTGTGTTCTCGGTCAACATGACGAGACAGGGCGGAAAGAGCATGCAATTTACTACTTGAGTAAAAAGTTCACGGATTGTGAATCTCGATACTCCATGCTCGAAAAGACGTGTTGTGCATTGGCGTGGGCTGCCAAACGTCTAAGACAGTACATGCTGAATCATACAACCATGCTGATATCGAAGATGGATCCGATCAAATATGTGTTTGAGAAACAAGCGCTCTCTGGAAGGATTGCTAGATGGCAGATGGTATTGACAGAATACGATATCCAGTATGTTTCCCAGAAAGCCATTAAGGGAAGTGTTCTGTCTGAATATCTCGCCGAACAGCCAATTGAGGATTATCAGCCTATGAAATTTGAGTTTCCTGACGAGGACATAATGTATTTGAAGGCTAAAGATTGTGATGAGCCGTTGCCTAGTGAAGGGCCTGAGCGGAGTTCCCAGTGGCAATTGATTTTTGATGGGGCTGTCAATTCGTATGGTAGAGGGATCGGGGCAATCATTACGACTCCCCACGGGTCGCACATCCCGTTCACAGCCAGATTGAATTTTTCAGTGACAAATAATGAAGCCGAGTACGAAGCTTGCATTATGGGGTTAGAAGAGGATATTGATATGAGGATTAAGAATCTGGATGTATATGGGGATTCAGCGTTGGTTGTGAATCAGATTAAGGGAGAGTGGGAGACACGCCAACCTAATCTAGTGCCATACATGAATTATGCGAGAAGGTTGCTACCTTTCTTTGATAGAGTGGAGTTCCATCATGTACCTCGGGCGGAGAATCAAATGGCGGACGCCCTTGCAACGTTATCCTCGATGTATCAAGTCAACCGCTGGAATGAGGCTCCCAGCATTGTCATCTCTCGCCTTGATAGGCCGGCCTTTGTGTTTGCAATTGATGAAGCATCTGACGATAAACCGTGGTATTTCGACATACAGAATTTCCTGAAGAATAAGGAATATCCGGTTGGGGCATCCAGTCGTGATCAGAAGACTCTAAGGAGGTTAGCAGGCAACTTCTATCTGAATCCCGACGGCATTTTGTATAGAAGGAACCACGATTCGGTACTCCTCCGGTGTGTAGACGAGAAGGAAGCCAACTTGCTCATGGGAGAAGTCCATGAAGGAACGTTTGGTACACATGCAGGTGGGCATGCTATGACTCGAAAGCTGTTGCGAGCGGGGTATTATTGGTTGATGATGGAAACTGACTGTTTCAAGTTTGCTAAGCGGTGTCACAAGTGCCAGATCTATGCGGATAAGATCCATGTGCCACCCAGCCCATTGAATGTTATGGCATCCCCATGGCCTTTCTCCATGTGGGGAATTGATATGATCGGAAAGATTGAGCCTACTGCTTCTAATGGGCATCGCTTCATTCTGGTTGCGATTGATTACTTCACCAAGTGGGTGGAAGCGGCATCTTACGCCAACGTGACGAAGCAGGTGGTGGCCAGATTTATCAAGAAGGATATAATTTGCAGATACGGTGTTCCTGAGCGAATCATTACGGATAATGGTTCGAATTTGAACAACAAGATGATGAAAGATCTGTGTCGGGATTTCAAGATCGAGCATCATAATTCATCTCCCTACAGACCCAAGATGAATGGCGTTGTTGAAGCGGCCAACAAGAACATAAAGAAAATTGTTCAGAAGATGGTGGTAACGTATAAGGATTGGCATGAGATGCTGCCATTCGCCTTGCACGGTTATCGTACTACAGTGCGTACATCAACCGGGGCAACACCGTTCTCACTAGTATATGGCATGGAGGCTGTCCTGCCATTGGAGGTTGAGATACCATCTTTGAGGGTTTTGCTTGATGTTAAGCTGGACGAGGCAGAATGGGTGAGAAATAGATTGAATCAGCTGAGCTTGATAGATGAGAAAAGATTGGCATCCATTGCACATGGTAGGCTGTATCAGAGCCGGATGAAGAAAGCGTTCGACAAGAAGATTCGACCTCGAAGCTTTCAGACGGGTGATCTTGTGCTGAAGAAGATTCTCCCACCACAATCGGATCACAGGGGCAAATGGACTCCCAATTACGAAGGTCCATACGTCGTGAGAAAGGTCTTCTCCGGAGGAGCCTTATTGTTATCCACCATGGATGGTGAAGACTTTTCATCCCCTGTAAACTCGAACGCAGTTAAAAAATACTTTGCTTAAAATTGACCCGCTGGATAGAAAAAGAGAGTCCAGGCAAAAATGGGGCATCCTGGCGAACCGAAAAACCGAATAAAAAAGGTTCGGGCAAAAGTTAGGGATATAACGAAAAAATGTACACCCGCGAAGTCGAAAACCTACACTGGGCGGCTTCGGCAAAAAAGGGTATCCCGGTGAATCGAAAACCCGCAAAGGGCGATTCACGCAAAAGTTAGGGATTTAAGAAGCAAATGACTGCGGTCCAAGTTTGAGTGTTTAGCGGTTCGGGAGCATCTGGGGGTCAATTATCCAAAGCAATCTCTTCCGAAGACAAAAATCGGGACGCGTCAGAGTCTGACGAGTCATAGGAGGATCGGTTCATGGTGTTCGTCTGTAACACGTTGCCGACATGTGTACAAATGTTATTCTGTATATTTGTATACTTCTGCATTTTGTTTATGTGTGACTACCTCTTTTCAGGAGTTGCATCTGATGTACTAATCTTGCCTATTCTCAGGCCGTTATCAATAAAGTGTTTTATTCAGTGTAGTGTGTGACTTTGGTTTTAACTTTTTACAGTTTTGTTTGTAAAAAGCGCCGATGTTTTGATAAACTTACATGTGTGTAAACCGGCGGGCCTCGGCCAATGATTGTTAAAACCAAAAAAGTTACCTGAATGGTTGTCGTGGATGACTACCAATATGTCTCTTTTTACATAGATTGCCTTGTGTTTGCTTGTCGACTTTTGCAGGTATTCGAAAGCTTGCAAAGTTCCCTGCCAGAGTCCATGGCAGGCTGGTACCCTCTCCACAGGTTGAATGTTGTGTCTTCCCCAGTGAAGTCACCCCAGGCAAAACTGAATGTTATCTCCCCAGGAGAGTTGAGCTTGCGTCAAAGGAAAAGATCAATGCAGAGTCCTCCCCAGTGAAGGTCGAGATGGATATGGTTAACTCCCCAGAGAGTTCTTGTGCAGTGCAAATCAGAATGTGTAGTTCAATCCCCAGCTCAGTGATAGCCGGATGATTTCCCCAGCTCAGTGATAGCAGGAGGGGTTCCCCGCAGAGCGTGATCAAGTGGTTGGAGCTGCCGAAAGGAGTTTTCCCGAGCATGATTGTCCTTTCTTTCGCCAGCAAGTCACTTTTCCTCGTCAGGAGGATCGTCCTCAGCAGATTTTGTAGTTTTGAGTTCGTGAGCTACTTTCCCAGCAGGATGGTTATCCCCAGCGGAGTTAGTTCATCTTTCCAACATTTATTTTGTTGGAAGCGTATCGGTAGTGTTCCGGTCATCCCCGGCAGATCCAGTGTGTCTTCAGCATTTATTTTGCTGAAGCAACTCTTTGCATAAACATGCATCATGAGCATTTGCATTTTACCCAAATACGTAGCAGTGCCATGCAGTGTGGACGCATTTCGTCATTATCAAACATGCCTTCATGAAACATAAGCCAAGTGGTTACCTCTTCGGTTTCAGATATGTTGTTCCCTTCCGATAAGTGAAATCGTGGTTTCAGGAAGATGTTAATTTGTGGTCAAGGTACGCAGTGATCGTATTTCGTACCATCTTTGGGGTTCATGTTGTCAGGCACGCAGTGATCGTGTTGATTTTGAAAGTTGCTTTGTGGCCCAAGTGCGCAGTGATCGTATTGGTCCCGGCCTTTGGGGGTTCATGTCGTAGGACACGCAGTGATCGTGTTGATCTTGGTATGTGTATTTGTGGTCGAATTGCACAGTGATCGTGTTCGTCCCGATCAAAGAAGATTGTTCTGTACGGCACGCAGTGATCGTGTTGGTATTATCTCAGGGGTATATTGTGCAAGACACGCAGTGATCGTGTCGATATTGGTCTGTGTACGCAGTGATCGTATTCGTCCGTTATATGGTTTGGTTATAGTATGAAATACGCAGTAATCGTATTCGTACCGTCGGGGGTTTATTGTTCAAAACACGCAGTGATCGTGTTCGTTTGGTTGTTGGTGGTCGAAGTACGCAGTGATCGTATTCGTACCCGGTTTGAAGTAGTGTCACAGCATGCAGGGATCGTGTTTTCCTCCAGTCAAGAGGGCAGTGACATGAAGCGCGCAGTGATCGCGTTTACCCTATGTATGAATATACAGCGATCGTATTCGTCCAGTTATGTGGTTTAGTTGAGACACATAACACGCAGTGACAGTGTCTTCTCCAGTCAAGAGAATCGTGGCTCAGAATGCGCAGTGATCGTGTTCAAACACGCAGTGATCGTGCTCAAGATACGTAGGGGTCGTATTCATACAACATACAGTGATCGTGCTGATAGTACCATGGGGGACTTGTGATGCGGAGCACGTAGTGATCGTGACTATTGTATCAGTTGGTTTTGTTGGCCGGTATACGCAGTAATCGTATTCGTCCTGTTACATGGGTTGGTTTCATGGCACGCAGTGATCGTGTTGACATCATTTTAGGGGTTTGTTGGTCGAGATGCGCAGTGATCGTATTCGTCCTATTGCAGCACACGCAGTGGTCATGTTCATCATATGGGTAGTCGAAGTACGCAGTGAACGTGTTCGCCTCTTCTATGTGGCACGCAGTGATCGTGTTTATCTCGTCCGGTTGGATTTATGGTCGGTGTGGTTGTAACGCAGCATGCAGTGATCGTGTTCGTCGTGTTTGTCCCATTATGTGGTTTTGTCTGCAACGCCGGGACGCGCAGTGATCGTGTTTTCTCCTGGCAAGAGGGTTGGTGTAGAATACGCAGTGATCGTGTTCATCTTGTCATAGAGGGTTGTTGTGCCAGATACGCAGTGATCGTGTTCGTCATGGCATATTCCCCTAGCAGAGTTGCTTGGTCAAGCATTGCTCTTTCTCCCCAGCCGAGTCCTTCTTAGAGCATGGTGGAGACAGATCTTGGGTGGTTACCCATAGTTACCCAGTAGAGATATAATCCCCAGCGGGTAGTCTTCAACGAGACACTTGGTTAAGTTCCTCGTAGTCCCTGGCAGGATGTTCTTTGACAAGTCGCTTGGTTAAGTTGCTTGTATTCCCCCATCTGAGTCTTTCTCGGGATGCTGTGGAGTTAGTATTATGAGACGGTAATACAGATTTTTCGGGGGGTTACCCGTAATTCCCTTAACAGAGTTATGTTCTCCAACAGGGTGTTACTTCAATGGGTTGCTTGGTTAAGTCCCTCATAGTCCCCAGCAGGGAGCTTGTTACAGGAGTTGTTTGGTTAAATTCCTCGTATTTTTCAACAAGGGTGCTTGGTTAAGTCCCCAGTAGGTGTTTGATAGCAGTCGTCAGAATTGTCACCTCAGAGTTGCTTAGTTAAGTTTCTCATTTCCCCGCAGAGTCGGTTGTTCATGCCTCCGGACATTGTCCCGCTTGGTTAAACGTTCGCCCGTGTCTTCGGGATACGAAAGGTTGATCAGTGAAGTCAACATGACAAGTGAAGTTGGTATTCTCCCGCTAGTAAGCGTGTGCAGAGATTGATAAGTGAGATCAACAGAGGTTGATAAGTGAGATCAACAGAGGTTGATAAGTGATATCAACAATTTATCGTCGTGTGGTGTATGCTCATTTCTTCTGAGTGGAGTGGTCTGCGGACAACGTCAGATTATTTGACAGATGGATGGCTAGTTGTTGCTGTGACAACAGAAGCCAGTTCCCAGGGTTTTCCCAAGCAGTAGTCGTTTTCGCAATTTATTTTTGCGGTTGGCAAATTTCCGGGTTCTTTCGTATTCAACCATCTCGTACCTCGAATGTCTGAAGGCTGCGCGCTCTTCATCCAGTCGGGTCCAAGTCGCTTGAATAGGGGCAGCTGTGCACCCCAAAATTTGCCCAACCTTTTCTAACCTAGGTTTATGTTTCAATTACATAGTCATTTGCATTAGCATCATGTACATAGTGTATTCATCTGCATTGCATAGCATGGGCAAGCTACCTTAATCAGGAGATCAAGTGCTATTCTTATCTCAAGAGGCATATCCAAGGGTTTCATTCATATTCAAGACTACTCAGGTCATCAGGAAAGAATTTGGGCTTTGAAGAGCTGACATGTTGATTAATGAGTTCTCTCCTATCTTGAGGCTAGTTGGGGATCATCAGAGGGTGTGTGAGCTATGAGCCAAGAGCATGAGGTGTGTATGGATGTTATGAAGATCCTAGATGATCATTTTTGAGGAGAACCAAGTCATTGGAATGATTGCAAGAACCTCAGTTGAAGTCAGTCAATTTGGGTCAACACTAGGTCAATCCTAGGTCAAAGAAGTGTTTTGAAGGGCATCAAAAGAGCATTTGAAGAATGTGGGATTCATTATTTGCTATATGGATATGGATATGATGTTGTGTTAAAGAAAAATCAAGAGGAGTCAAGGAGAACTGGAGTTACTAAATTAGGGTTTCAGTGTAAAATCCCCTGATTTAGGTCAAACTTCCAAGCAGTGTAACTCAAGATACAAGCTTCATATGAATTCTTGGTCCACATGAAACTTGTATAGTATCTTCATAGCTTTAATTTTAGTGGTGGAAGTCATCAAGATGATTTATAGAACTCAAGTTATAGCTCTTGCAAGTTACAGGTCATCTGAGGGCACTTAAATTTGTCTGTGAAAGTTGTCTGTCTTCCAAACAACTTTTGACCTTCAAGGATATTTCAAATGGATTTATGGCCAACATAAGAGTTGTTCCTTATTGTCTTAGCTTTATAGGAAGGTATGGTATGCCTTCATATGATTTGTGTAACTCTACTTATGGTCTTGGAAAGCAAAGGGTATTTTGGTCATCTGAGGATTACAGGTCATTCTTAGCCTATGCCTAAAACTCATACAAGGAAGCTTCAAATGAAAACCTTCACAACATAAAAGTTGCTCAAAATGTCATTTTAAGTCTAGAAAAGAAGTCATGGAAGTTTGGAAATGCATAGAACAAGACTTGACCAAAGTTGGTGAAAAATGACCTAAAAAAGGCATATAAGTTGAAAAAGTTGAAATGAAAAATTGGTTTGAGAGGTCTACAAATCCAAAATGGGTCATCCAATATACCAATTTGATTCCAAACATCATTTTAGAGACATTGGTTCAGCCACGTTTTTGATTTAGGGGTTAAATTTTGGACTTGCTTTGTATTTTTGTTACTTGCATAATAAGGCAAGTATGGAAAACTTGGCATAAGTGAAATTTCAAGGCAAGGAGATTGGTTTTTTCACACATACCATTTCAATAACTCATGAGAAGAGATTTTGACACAAGTTTGGAAAGGTGTATGCATAAGATATGAGATGGTTCAAAGTATCATTAAGTGAGATTTTCATGAACTTTCCACCACATTCTACACTTTCCTAGATTAATCTAGAAACTTCTAGATCTGCCTATCCTCATCTATATAATGAACTGAATCCATTGGTGCAAAGGGTTGGTGAAAAGAGTGTGAAGAGAGAGTGATATACCATTTTCTCCATTTTTACAAATCAATCTAAAACTCCATTTTCTTCTTCATTTCCATTGAATTCTTCTCCACAAATCAATTCTTTGGATCATATTGAACACATACACACAGATTAGAGTGGCCATTGATGAGTGTTTGAAGGTGTAGCTTCCAAAGTGCAAGTGAAGCAAGTTGGATCCAATCTCACAATCCAAGCATTGTCCATCCAAGATCTTGCAAACAGAAAGGTTCTCAGCCATTGAAGATCCTTTGTGACAAGTTTCAAGCAGTGGATTGGAGTGTAGATACATCTGCCATCACCATTTTTTAGGTTTGCAAAAGCATTCGAATCCCTCTATTTATGCATTATTAGATGAAATGGTTAGGGTAAACTTGTTTAGAGACCTTAGGTGACTGATTCCTGAGAGTTAGAGAGAGTTCTATGAGGTTCCATAACAGGGTGATGATTCTTTGATGATCAAGATTAAGCTGGATATTGAATTATAATGGTCGTGTAATGGCTTGTTAAGATCAGTGTAGCATGATGAACAAGATAGGATAGTTAAATTGGAGAATTGTGAGGTTCCATTGTAGTGCATAATGATGGATTCAGATTGTTACACCTATCGGGTTTTATCCTAGGGTTAGTTTCAGTCCAAACTAAAGGCACCATCGTGTTTATGGGAAAGAATAGAGCAACTTTGCTCTTTGTAGTGTGGAGTTTCATGGCCTATGGAGAGAGCACGAGGAGCTTGCAGATGGTTGCATGGAAGCTGTGAAGTTCTGAAACCCTAGGTTTGATTGGGGACGATGGCCATGCACCGTTGGATCATTTCAATTATTTGACCTTTTACACCCATCCAATGGTCCAGATTTGAAGAAAAATATGGAGGGAATGGCTGAGCGTTGAAACGATGCGTTTCATTAAACGCAACCATGGGCCTTGGACTCAGATTCATATCCCCACCCCCCTTTTGAGAAGCCCAACGAAATTAACGTGAATTAGGTGCTATTTGCACCGTGTCTGTTTGTTTTTCTTTTATATTTTGAATTCATTTTCTGAAGTATATTGGGCCCTGCGCTTTTGATATCTGCGCCTCCCCTTCATGGCCCAATGACCAGATACAACTGAGCGAAGTTGCTGGCAACACCCCCCTCCCCATTTTATTTCTATTTTTGTGTTTTTTAATTCCTTTATATTTTTAGTACCTTTAAAAAATCATAAAAAATTGAAAATAGCTTGTTTTTCATTGGTTCTTTTTATGGTAGGTCAATAATCCTGTCTAGAAAAATATTAAATAATAAAATTGGCATTTTATTTTGTTTTAATATTTTTCATGCATTTTTCTTGTAAATAGCATTTTAATGAGTTTAGTTTAGCACTCAAGTTTGGTGATTTTAGTTTGAACAGATGCTTTAGTATTTTTAATCCATTCTTTTTAGGTTGATTAGTTTAGGACTTCAACTTGTATATAGGATTTAATTCATATTTTTAGAATTTAGTCTTAGGTGATTTGATTAGGTGTGAATAACATGATCAAAATTAGGGTTTTAAATGAGCATAGGTGAGATAGATTAATTCTTTTAGGAATTTTGATTTGATTTTTGGGTATGGGACTATAGGGGTTATGGGTATAAGATAGATCCCTTAGAAAATATTAGGATTCCCCTACTGCTATTGGTATATTTCTTATATTGATTGATTGTGTGGTGTGCCCTCTTTAGGGTTATGTTTTGTCTGTGTGTGGGGTATTGGGTTTGTTTGGGATTTGGGGAGAGCTGAAGACTGTGATGATGAAGCCCATTTGAAGATCAGAGACTGAAGACCAACTTCCAGAGGTGATGAGGAGTATCTCTTGCTGGCAGCTGTTGAAGTTTGTAGGATCTAGGAGTCAGGCAGAGCCCTAGAGTAGAAAATTTGATTCTCAAACATGGAAGGTCTTGACTGCCTCCATTCCTCTCTGTGATGTAGAGTCTCTCTAAGACACTCACCCCCTTCCTTTGGAAGGCTTGGTGCTAATGTCTAAGGGATAGAACTCTTGAGAGAAATATTTCTTTGTGTTGATAGCAGTCTGTTTGCCACCCTGGGTGGTCAACTAATTGCTTCACACCCAGTTCACTCTTGTGATTGATTCCTCAGCTTGGAGGTTAGGACTTGAAGAAAAGCCATTGGGAGACTGAAGATAAAGTCTGATGCTTGCTTGAAGCCTGTGGATAGCTGGTGTTGACTTGAAGATGGTTGCTGATGCTGATGAAGATTGCTTTGCTGTTTAGCTTTTGCTGTTTTAATTTTGATGTATTGATTGAATTTCCCGGATTGTATTGTTTGTTGTTTAACTTGTTGGGTTGAAAGTGAATCCTGTTCACTTTTGCCTATTGTTTTCTAGGTTCGAGGTTGAGTGGGACTCCCTTGCCTCGCTTGTTTTGTTGCATCCATGCATTTTACTGTTTTATTGTATATATATGTTGCTTCTGTTCCGTCTATTCCCGTAGGATCTCTGTTTCTCTCTGCGCAGGAGAGGAGCATGATAGACATTAGGAGTTAACCCATGCATGATAACATTAGGGTAGATTTTATTCCCCTTTTTTAACCCTAGGATTTGTAGAGTGTCATCTCTTCTTCCTTCAAAACAACAGAAAAACATTAATAAAGGTTATAACAGAGATTAATTCATTTCTTCCGTCAAAAGATTTGAACAAACATCAACCTTTTTGCAATAAGAAAACCCTTGTTTAAGGTGAGATTTTTCATAAAAGACACTTGAACAGCTTGTGTCGTGCGTAGCCCGAACTACGTTTGCTCTGATCTTCCATGCCGTGTGGAAGTACGTAGGCATAGGATGTGATATCCTAGCGAGCAACCTTCCCCTCCTTTCCCGTAGTTAGGCGAACTACGTTGACTCTGATTTCTCGTTCCAGACGGGAATACGTAGCCATAAAGTGCGATGCTTTGCCGAGTCATGTTTTCTTTTTTCTTTTCAGACCTCATCCTTTAGTTTAGATAGAAGTGTAATCCGTACAAACCAAGCAAGCGTGGATCCCGTCGAGTACGACGGACGTGAGGGGTGCTAATACCCTCCCCTTGCGTAACCAACTCCCGAACCCAGGTTTTGGTTGCGATGACCATACCTTTTCCCGTCTTTGCGAGGTTTACTTTGAGCGTTTCCTTTCCCTCCATTGGGATAAATAACGCACGGTGGCGACTCTTCTGTCAGCCGGCGCCGATTTTCGCAGTAGCGATAGCTGGCGACTCTGCTGGGGATCCAACGTCCCCTGGCTGCTAAGGACTGCGATAGTTCCTTATGCATTTGGGATCCAACGTCCCTCAAGAGAGTCGATCCT
Organism: Lathyrus sativus; assembly: GCA_963859935.3. NCBI lineage: Eukaryota > Viridiplantae > Streptophyta > Magnoliopsida > Fabales > Fabaceae > Lathyrus > Lathyrus sativus. The sequence continues at coordinate 488,923,133 of OZ012741.1, forward strand.
AGCGCTTGTTTGCCCGTCGAGGATTTTGTATGGATTTACATTTCTGTATTTACATTTCAGCATTATATTATCATTATTATTGCTGTATTGTGGGGTGTGACGGGTGTTCTATGATTGAGAGATAAGCCGGACCTGGGCTTGAGTGCACCTAGACTTAGAGTAGAGATTAGTGGGCGCGCACGTGCTTTGCATGTCCTAGTGTCCCGCGAAATCTACACTCAGACGAGGTTCTTCTGGTTGGCCTCCTGTCCTGCCCTTTGGGTGGCTCGGGTTGCTGGTTAGTTGGATTGTCGACTTTGGGGACCGATCATTTGGAAGTTGGCTAAGTGAGGCCTCTTCAGGATTTGATGATGCCACTCCTTCTGGGAATCATATCATCAACCCTGAAAGTCTGTGACGCCGACGACCGCATAGGATGCCGTACCTTTGTCAGTTACTAGGACATCCACCTTTGAGAGGGTTTGGGGTTATGCAGGTAACTAGACCTTCAGATACCGGTTATTTCTTGATCAGAGATCCTGGGTATTTATGGATAGTTATGAGGTCTATCAGAGACCAGTCGGAGTTCTGGTTTGAGGTCTATCAGAGACCAGTCTGAGTTATGGTATGAGGTCTATCAGAGACCAGTTGGAGGTATGTTATGGGTCTATCAGAGACCAGTGTGGAGCTTTGGGTTGGGTCTATCTGAGACCAGGGTTGATGAGTATCGGAGGGTCTACCTGAGACTTTTGATATGGTTCAGGCTTCTCAGCTATAGCACTTGGTCCCTGTTGCATGTTGCTTGCATTGCATTATTTGCATAATCATTATCATTGCATCCCATTAACGTGTGTCTGTGCTGCAGGTGCATTTGCATATCCCCCGGTTCTAGTGTCTGGACTTCTGAGTATTGATTATGGCCGGTTTGAGGATGACAGTTGCCTATAAGCTACCTATCCCTGATATTGCTCCACTCCTGGGTCTGATTTCTCTTGCAGATGAGGATGTCCGTAGAAGCTTCAGGCAGAGTTACGGACAGCTGTTGAGTTTGGTTCGCAGATCCACTGATGATGAATTGAACGGGCTGTACACGCTGATGCAATTCTATGACCCGACTTTGAGGTGTTTCACGTTTGCTGATTTTATCTTGGGGCCTACCATGGAGGAGTATGTAGAGTTTACTGAGTTGCCGGTGCAGAATGCAGTTCCCTTTATTCACTCTGCTGCTGAACCTAAGTTGGAGGATCTAGCTAAGGCCCTGCATATGAATGCTTCTGAGTTGTTGATGACTTCTTGGCAGGGGGTTCCAGGTTTCTCTCTTCAGTTTCTGGTTGGTAAGGCTCAAGAGTATGCCAAGAATGGGTGTTGGGTGGTCTTTAACGCTATTTTGGCTCTATGCATTTATGGGATCGTGCTGTTTCCCAATTTCCCAAACTTCGTGGACACGGATGCATTTCATCTGTTTGCTGCTGGCAACCCAGTGCCTACGCTGATGGGGGACTTCTACCATTCGATGCACTACAGAAATGAGAACAGGAGAGGCAAGAACGTCTCTTTTTGCGTGCATTTGTTGTACATGTGGTTTAAGAGCCATCTTCCCCTGAAGGGACCTTTTGTGGATAATGCGACCACATCTGACTGGCCAGAGCGTATGATGAGGTTGTCTTCTGAAGACATCGAGTGGTTTGACCGAGACCTGCTGGGATCCGAGCTTATTGTGAGTTGTTCTGGGTATCCTAATGTTCCATTGATAGGGAGAAAAGGGTGCATCAACTACAACCCATCTTTGTTCGTTCGTCAGTTTGGATACGCGCTGAAGAACCCGCCTCAGGAGGAAGAAGTACAGGAATCTCTGTACTTCACCGGTGATTTGAGTGGAGAGCTACTAGCCAAGCTTCGGCATGCCTGGACGCGTATTAACCGAAAGGGGAAACCGCTGTTGGGGAAGAATGATTGTCAGGCGTATGCACCCTACAAAGTTTGGATTCAGGAGAGAGCCAGACAGATATTGATGCCATTTTCAGCTGCTCCGGTCCCCGTTCATATTCCGGTGGAAGAGCCAACCACTGTTCCTAGGGAGGCCTACGAGCAAGTTGTGAAGAAAAAGGAAGCCTTGATGAAAATTAATGAAGAGTTAGAGAAGGAGCTAGCTCAGATGAGGAGTGAGAAGAATAAGGTCGTGCGTTCTTTCCAACAGCAGATCAAACTAGTGGACAGGCTAGGTGCTGAGTTGACGGAGGAGAAGAAGAAGCGCGAACGTCTAGGTCAAGAGTTCAGAAGCTCTCACGACATGCTAGAGGCAAAGAAGAAGGATCTTGACGCCGCTCACCGAGAAATCTCTTCTTGTAATAAGACTTGGAATGCTACGCTGACCAACAATAAGAAGAGGGAAGATAAGCTGAAGCAGCAAATTTCTGACCTCGAGAAGCAGTTGAAGGCTAGCATTGATAAGCATGAAGAAGAGGTAATGGCCAGATACAGTCTCCAGAATGCTTTGAACAAGGCCATCGAAGGCAGGAACGAAGCGGTGTCTCAGAAGCGGAAGTTAGAGGATCGCTTCGGAGATGGGGCATGGGACGAAACCACTGGTGACGTGCGATGTGTTCTCAAAAGAAGAAACCAGCTTGTTGAGGGTCTGCTTACCCAACCAAGCCATCCAGAGACCAAGAAGTTAATAGAAGAGTACCGGGCTCATGGGAGTACTTGATCACTTCATATATTAACTTGTATGCTTTATTTGCATTCGTGCTGACCATCACCAGGATTGTTGGTTGAGGTCATGCCATCTTATTGTATACTCTCAGTGATATTGTATTCTTGGATTTCTCTGCAATATACGAGGTTTTCTTTGATTCAGCTCCAATCACTGTTTTGCTAGCACTGTCACTGCACTGGCACACTCACACTAGAATCGGGGGATGATAATCCCTAATGCACAGACACACATTGCATTTTGCATGCATACTCATATTTGCATTGCAGGTTTGTGATCCAGGTATCTTATCTCCACCATTTTTCAGGTATTTTCAGGATTGCAGAAAAGCGGGTCCACCGTTACTCTACAAGGATCAACCAGAAGAAGATCATGGACAACGTGCAGAGTGAAATGCAAGAGATGCGTGACAGGATGGCCCTGCTCATGCAAACCATGGAGACTATCGCCAAAGGACAGGAGCAGCTGCAGAATCTGGTTCAATCGATAGTCGCACGGGCTGAGAACAACGGGACACCGCATGGTGAGAACATTGTTGCTTCTCCCCGAGTTGAGAATCGTCAAAGTGCTGACGCTATTCCCACGACCGGTTTGAATGCTGGGGAAACTGGTCCTGTAGGTGGAGGTGGGAATACCGGTAATATGAATGTCAATGCAGATACTGCTGGGGTATTTGTGGGTAATGTCAACCAGGGTTTCAATGGGGGTGTTGAGAATGTCGGAATGAATGGTATTAATGGTAACCAGGGCTTCAATGGTGTGAATATGGGGTATGGCAGCATGGTTGGCGCCAAGGCTGGGTTCGGTGGTTATGGTAATCTTGGATATGGAGTTGGCGCATACAACGCTCAAGAGATGGGTAATCTAAGGTATGACCCCAGGTACATTCAAACGGGTCCGGGCCGTGATGCTGATTATGGTGGATACGATGCAGTACCTTGCTGGGAGGACCGTCAGGAGGATGTGTTCTCTGGTCAGAACGAAGGCTATGGGAGGCCCGCATGAGACAACCTCCGAATGAGATTGTTGGAAGAGAAAGTGAACGGTTTGGCTAGCCAGAATGCTCTTGGGCTGGATATGTCAAATATGGGATTAGTCCCAGGGCTGAGGGTCCCGCTGAAATTCAAAGCACCATCATTTGATAAGTACAAAGGGGATACATGCCCTAGGGTGCATGTGCGTGCATTTTATAGGCGTATGTCTGCGTATTCTAAGGATGAAAAGATGCTAATGCACTTCTTCCAGGATAGCCTGTCAGGGCCATCGCTGGAGTGGTACATGAGCTTGGAGCCTACTCAGATCAGGAGTTGGAAAGAGCTGGCAGAGGCTTTTGTTCGACATTATCAATATAATAGTGATCTCGCCCCTAATCGAGTCCAGTTGCAGAGCATGTCTCAGAAGTCTAGTGAGAGCTTTAAAGAATACGCCCAGAGATGGCGAGATTTGGCTGCTAGGGTGCACCCTCCAATGGTGGACCGCGAAATGATGGATATGTTCATAGGAACTTTCTCTGGAATGTATTATGACCGTCTGCTCAATTTTTCGATGAGTACTTTCTCTGAGTTGATCTTGATGGGGGAGCGTATTGAAAACGGGGTAAAGATTGGTAAAATTCAAGCGGGTGAGTCCAGTTCCGCAGGTGGTAATAAGAAGACGTTTGGCGGTAAAAGGCAGGGTGATACCAATGCTGTATTCAATGCCCGACGAAAGAATAAAGGTCAGAACTGGCGTCAGCAGTCGCAAGTTGCGAGTGTAACCATTCCAGGGCCTTCTCAGCAGCAGGGACAACAACCACCGCAGCAGGCTCAGCAGCGGCCCAATAATAATCAGCGCAGACTTCAGAACCCGCGACCGAGGAGAGTATTCGAAGTGTCGCCGGTATCATATGCAGAACTCCTTCAAACTTTGCTGAAATTGCAGCTAGTCGAGAAGAGGACCTTAGCACCACCAGCTGGCCAGCCGCCAGTCGGATATGATGTTAATGAGCACTGTGACTTCCATTCGGGTGCACCAGGGCACAATATTGAAAATTGCCTAGCTTTCAAGCATAAAGTACAGGATTTGCTTGATAGTACGGCTATCAACTTCGGGAAGGAAGGTCCCAATATCACGCAACAGCTAATGCCCAAGCATGGTGGGGCTGGGGCCAATGCAATCATGGTAGATGATGAACTGAACTTGGTTTCAAAAGTGAGCGAGCTGAAAACCCCTTTGAGTGTCGTAAAGCAGCGCTTGTTGAAAGGAGGAGTCTATCCCGCCTGCGGCGAAGAGTGTGCTGACTGTTTGGCTCAACCTGAGGGCTGTGAGAAGTTGAAGAGGGGAGTTCAAAGTTTGATTGATGAAGGAACTTTGCAGTTTGACAGGGCTGTGGGGCGAGAGAAGTCTGTTGAGACAGAATCTGAAGAAGAGCGTAGGGAGATTGCTACGATCACCATTCCGTTCAAATCGGTGACAATTTCGGCATCATCGAAAAGGCCGACCATCACTATTACCAATGCCAAGCCAGTCCCTTTTGAAAGCACAAAGGCAGTCCCGTGGAGTTATGGTGCTGAAGTGTATTGCAATGGGGAGAAGATTGACTTGAATGATCCGCCAGCAGGATCCGTGGACAACGTAGTGGGAGCGGGTGGCATAACCCGGAGCGGGAGAATTTTCACTTCACCTGAGGTTGAAGCAGAGAGGCTTGCCAGGGGTAAGAACAAAGTTGTTGAAGGGGAATCTTCGGGGAGTAAAGAGAAAGAGCCGATAACCAAAGATGTGGAAGAATTCATGAGGTTAATTCGCAAAAGTGATTACAAGATTGTAGATCACCTGCAGCAGACCCCGTCAAAGATCTCTATATTATCGCTGCTGCTGTGTTCTGAGACGCATAGAAATGCCATGTTGAAGGTGCTTGAGACATCCTTCGTGCCGCAAGAGATTTCAGTTAATCAGCTGGAGGGAGTTATGGCACATGTTAACGCTGGGCATGGACTGGGATTCACGGATTTTGACTTAACGCCTCGAGGGCGTGATCATAATAATGCTTTGCACATCTCCATCGAATGTCGGGGCACTGTGCTATCCCATGTGCTGGTAGACACTGGGTCCTCATTGAATGTGTTACCAAAGAAAGCTCTGCTAAAATTAGATACCCGTGGGTTGTTGTGCACCCCTAGTGATTTGGTGGTGCGGGCCTTTGACGGAACCAGGAGGTCAGTATTCGGGTCAATAACGTTACCCATTCAGGTAGGTCTGGAGGTTTTTGATACAGTGTTCTACATCATGGACATACAGCCTGCATATAGCTGTTTGATCGGGAGGCCTTGGATTCATGCCGCTGGGGCAGTGACTTCTACACTCCATCAGAAGCTGAAATATATGGTTGAAGGGAGTATTGTGACGGTGTGTGGCGAAGAGGATATCCTAGTCAATCATTTGTCTTCCTTCAAGTATGTGGAGGTAGATGGAGAGATTCATGAAACGCTGTGCCAGGTGTTCGAAGAGGTGAAAGTTAAAGAAGAAGCTTCGTTGAAGAGTGAAGAGCCAGAGCTGGCCGTCTCCTCATATAAAGAAGCCAAGGCGTTGATACAAGCAGGAGAGACTTAGAAATGGGGGCAGGTCCTGGACATCCCAGTGAAGCAAGACAAGTATGGCTTGGGGTACCGCCCATCTACCTCGCAGAGTGCGCCTAAGTACAAGGGACCTGTTGTGTTCACGCCCGGAGGAGTTAGCTTCGAAAGGATTAATGTCGTGTCTGGTACGGAGGAAGCGGATAGCGATTGCGACGTGGACTCATGGATTCAACCCAGCACGCCGGGGCAAAGCTTATGCAACTGGTTCATCCAGGACGTCATCCAAGTCACCAAACAGTAATGCATTGTTCTTTCAATCATTGTATGATCACATGCCTTGCCCGGGGCATCGATGATCTTGTCTTAGGGCCTAACTGTTTACCTGTATGTTTGCATGATTAATAAATGACGGCGTTTTTTACATTCAAATGTTGTGATCCTTTTCTTTCTATTTTTATTTTATTTTTCAATAAAATGGCAGCGTGGTTATGCATTTTGCTTGCACAGCATTTTGAAGCACTTAACCGTTCCCTCGCAGGATTCATGAATTTTCAGATGACACCGACCAAAAACTTCCTATGACTCGTTTAGACTTCGGGCATCCGATCTTCCAAGCTGAGGAGGAGATTGGGGAGGATAGTGACTTACCAGAAGAGCTTAGTCGGTTACTGAAGCAAGAGGAGAGGGTTATTCTGCCTCATCAGGAAGAGATTGATATTGTCAACTTGGGGTCTGAAGAATGCGTCAGGAATATCCGTATAGGGGCCGCGTTGCAAGAGGACATTAAGCAGGAGCTTATTGAGATGTTGCGTGAATACAGTGATATATTTGCTTGGTCCTACGAGGACATGCCAGGTTTGGACACTGATATGGTTGTTCATCGTCTGCCGTTGAAGGAAGATTGCCCGCCCGTGAAGCAGAAACTCAGAAGGACTCATCCTGACATGGCTGTAAAGATAAAGGAAGAGGTGCAGAAGCAATGGGATGCTGGGTTCCTGGCTGTTACCACTTATCCCACTTGGGTCGCTAATATCGTGCCTGTGCTAAAGAAAGATGGCAAGGTTCGAATGTGCGTTGATTATAGGGATCTAAACAAGGCGAGCCCGAAGGATGATTTCCCGCTACCGCATATTGACGTGTTAGTTGACAACACGGCTCAGTTTTCGGTATTTTCCTTCATGGATGGATTTTTGGGGTACAACCAGATCAAAATGGCTCCGGAGGATATGGAAAAAACGACCTTTATCACCCCGTAGGGAACCTTCTGTTACAAGGTGATGCCCTTTGGTTTGAAGAATGTTGGGGCAACGTATCAGCGGGCTATGACAACGCTTTTTCACGACATGATGCACAGAGAGATTGAGGTGTATGTCGATGACATGATTGCTAAGTCTCAAACGGAGAAAGAACACCTGGTTAATCTGTTGAAGTTGTTCAAGAGGCTGAGGAAGTTCAGGCTGAGGCTGAATCCAAATAAATGTACCTTCGGAGTGAGATCTGGGAAGCTACTGGGGTTCATTGTAAGCAAGAAAGGAATCGAGGTCGATCCTGCAAAAATAAAAGCAATACAAGAAATGCCAGCACCGAGAACGGAAAAAGAAGTCCGTGGATTCTTAGGGAGGTTGAATTACATTGCTAGGTTCATCTCTCACCTAACGACCACGTGTGAGCCATTATTCAAGCTGTTAAAGAAAGATCAAGCGGTGGTCTGGAACGATAATTGCCAAAGGGCATTTGAAAAGATAGAAGAATACTTGCAGGAACCTCCGGTGTTGATACCCCTAGTAGCGGGACGACCACTGATTATGTACCTAACGGTTCTGGAGAACAGTATGGGTTGTGTTCTCGGTCAACATGACGAGACAGGGCGGAAAGAGCATGCAATTTACTACTTGAGTAAAAAGTTCACGGATTGTGAATCTCGATACTCCATGCTCGAAAAGACGTGTTGTGCATTGGCGTGGGCTGCCAAACGTCTAAGACAGTACATGCTGAATCATACAACCATGCTGATATCGAAGATGGATCCGATCAAATATGTGTTTGAGAAACAAGCGCTCTCTGGAAGGATTGCTAGATGGCAGATGGTATTGACAGAATACGATATCCAGTATGTTTCCCAGAAAGCCATTAAGGGAAGTGTTCTGTCTGAATATCTCGCCGAACAGCCAATTGAGGATTATCAGCCTATGAAATTTGAGTTTCCTGACGAGGACATAATGTATTTGAAGGCTAAAGATTGTGATGAGCCGTTGCCTAGTGAAGGGCCTGAGCGGAGTTCCCAGTGGCAATTGATTTTTGATGGGGCTGTCAATTCGTATGGTAGAGGGATCGGGGCAATCATTACGACTCCCCACGGGTCGCACATCCCGTTCACAGCCAGATTGAATTTTTCAGTGACAAATAATGAAGCCGAGTACGAAGCTTGCATTATGGGGTTAGAAGAGGATATTGATATGAGGATTAAGAATCTGGATGTATATGGGGATTCAGCGTTGGTTGTGAATCAGATTAAGGGAGAGTGGGAGACACGCCAACCTAATCTAGTGCCATACATGAATTATGCGAGAAGGTTGCTACCTTTCTTTGATAGAGTGGAGTTCCATCATGTACCTCGGGCGGAGAATCAAATGGCGGACGCCCTTGCAACGTTATCCTCGATGTATCAAGTCAACCGCTGGAATGAGGCTCCCAGCATTGTCATATCTCGCCTTGATAGGCCGGCCTTTGTGTTTGCAATTGATGAAGCATCTGACGATAAACCGTGGTATTTCGACATACAGAATTTCCTGAAGAATAAGGAATATCCGGTTGGGGCATCCAGTCGTGATCAGAAGACTCTAAGGAGGTTAGCAGGCAACTTCTATCTGAATCCCGACGGCATTTTGTATAGAAGGAACCACGATTCGGTACTCCTCCGGTGTGTAGACGAGAAGGAAGCCAACTTGCTCATGGGAGAAGTCCATGAAGGAACGTTTGGTACACATGCAGGTGGGCATGCTATGACTCGAAAGCTGTTGCGAGCGGGGTATTATTGGTTGATGATGGAAACTGACTGTTTCAAGTTTGCTAAGCGGTGTCACAAGTGCCAGATCTATGCGGATAAGATCCATGTGCCACCCAGCCCATTGAATGTTATGGCATCCCCATGGCCTTTCTCCATGTGGGGAATTGATATGATCGGAAAGATTGAGCCTACTGCTTCTAATGGGCATCGCTTCATTCTGGTTGCGATTGATTACTTCACCAAGTGGGTGGAAGCGGCATCTTACGCCAACGTGACGAAGCAGGTGGTGGCCAGATTTATCAAGAAGGATATAATTTGCAGATACGGTGTTCCTGAGCGAATCATTACGGATAATGGTTCGAATTTGAACAACAAGATGATGAAAGATCTGTGTCGGGATTTCAAGATCGAGCATCATAATTCATCTCCCTACAGACCCAAGATGAATGGCGTTGTTGAAGCGGCCAACAAGAACATAAAGAAAATTGTTCAGAAGATGGTGGTAACGTATAAGGATTGGCATGAGATGCTGCCATTCGCCTTGCACGGTTATCGTACTACAGTGCGTACATCAACCGGGGCAACACCGTTCTCACTAGTATATGGCATGGAGGCTGTCCTGCCATTGGAGGTTGAGATACCATCTTTGAGGGTTTTGCTTGATGTTAAGCTGGACGAGGCAGAATGGGTGAGAAATAGATTGAATCAGCTGAGCTTGATAGATGAGAAAAGATTGGCATCCATTGCACATGGTAGGCTGTATCAGAGCCGGATGAAGAAAGCGTTCGACAAGAAGATTCGACCTCGAAGCTTTCAGACGGGTGATCTTGTGCTGAAGAAGATTCTCCCACCACAATCGGATCACAGGGGCAAATGGACTCCCAATTACGAAGGTCCATACGTCGTGAGAAAGGTCTTCTCCGGAGGAGCCTTATTGTTATCCACCATGGATGGTGAAGACTTTTCATCCCCTGTAAACTCGGACGCAGTTAAAAAATACTTTGCTTAAAATTGACCCGCTGGACAGAAAAAGAGAGTCCAGGCAAAAATGGGGCATCTTGGCGAACCGAAAAACCGAATAAAAAAGGTTCGGGCAAAAGTTAGGGATATAACGAAAAAATGTACACCCGCGAAGTCGAAAACCTACACTGGGCGGCTTCGGCAAAAAAGGGTATCCCGGTGAATCGAAAACCCGCAAAGGGCGATTCATGCAAAAGTTAGGGATTTAAGAAGCAAATGACTGCGGTCCAAGTTTGAGTGTTTAGCGGTTCGGGAGCATCTGGGGGTCAATTATCCAAAGCAATCTCTTCCGAAGACAAAAATCGGGACGCGTCAGAGTCTGACGAGTCATAGGAGGATCGGTTCATGGTGTTCGTCTGTAACACGTTGCCGACATGTGTACAAATGTTATTCTGTATATTTGTATACTTCTGCATTTTGTTTATGTGTGACTACCTCTTTTCAGGAGTTGCATCTGATGTACTAATCTTGCCTATTCTCAGGCCGTTATCAATAAAGTGTTTTATTCAGTGTAGTGTGTGACTTTGGTTTTAATTTTTTACAGTTTTGTTTGTAAAAAGCGCCGATGTTTTGATAAACTTACATGTTTGTAAACCGGCGGGCCTCGGCCAATGATTGTTAAAACCAAAAAAGTTACCTGAATGGTTGTCGTGGATGACTACCAATATGTCTCTTTTTACATAGATTGCCTTGTGTTTGCTTGTCGACTTTTGCAGGTATTCGAAAGCTTGCAAAGTTCCCTGCCAGAGTCCATGGCAGGCTGGTACCCTCTCCACAGGTTGAATGTTGTGTCTTCCCCAGTGAAGTCGCCCCAGGAAAAACTGAATGTTATCTCCCCAGGAGAGTTGAGCTTGCGTCAAAGGAAAAGATCAATGCAGAGTCCTCCCCAGTGAAGGTCGAGATGGATATGGTTAACTCCCCAGAGAGTTCTTGTGCAGTGCAAATCAGAATGTGTAGTTCAATCCCCAGCTCAGTGATAGCCGGATGATTTCCCCAGCTCAGTGATAGCAGGAGGGGTTCCCCGCAGAGCGTGATCAAGTGGTTGGAGCTGCCGAAAGGAGTTTTCCCGAGCATGATTGTCCTTTCTTTCGCCAGCAAGTCACTTTTCCTCGTCAGGAGGATCGTCCTCAGCAGATTTTGTAGTTTTGAGTTCGTGAGCTACTTTCCCAGCAGGATGGTTATCCCCAGCGGAGTTAGTTCATCTTTCCAACATTTATTTTGTTGGAAGCGTATCAGTAGTGTTCCGGTCATCCCCGGCAGATCCAGTGTGTCTTCAGCATTTATTTTGCTGAAGCAACTCTTTGCATAAACATGCATCATGAGCATTTGCATTTTACCCAAATACGTAGCAGTGCCATGCAGTGTGGACGCATTTCGTCATTATCAAACATGCCTTCATGAAACATAAGCCAGGTGGTTACCTCTTCGGTTTCAGATATGTTGTTCCCTTCCGATAAGTGAAATCGTGGTTTCAGGAAGATGTTAATTTGTGGTCAAGGTACGCAGTGATCATATTTCGTACCATCTTTGGGGTTCATGTTGTCAGGCACGCAGTGATCGTGTTGATTTTGAAAGTTGCTTTGTGGCCCAAGTGCGCAGTGATCGTATTGGTCCCGGCCTTTGGGGGTTCATGTCGTAGGACACACAGTGATCGTGTTGATCTTGGTATGTGTATTTGTGGTCGAATTGCGCAGTGATCGTGTTCGTCCCGATCAAAGAAGATTGTTCTGTACGGCACGCAGTGATCGTGTTGGTATTATCTCAGGGGTATATTGTGCAAGACACGCAGTGATCGTGTCGATATTGGTCTGTGTACGCAGTGATCGTATTCGTTCGTTATATAGTTTGGTTATAGTATGAAATACGCAGTAATCGTATTTGTACCGTCGGGGGTTTATTGTTCAAAACACGCAGTGATCGTGTTCGTTTGGTTGTTGGTGGTCGAAGTACGCATTGATCGTATTCGTACCCGGTTTGAAGTAGTGTCACAGCATGCAGGGATCGTGTTTTCCTCCAGTCAAGAGGGCAGTGACATGAAGCGCGCAGTGATCGCGTTTACCCTATGTATGAATATACAGCGATCGTATTCGTCCAGTTATGTGGGTTAGTTGAGACACATAACACGCAGTGACAGTGTCTTCTCCAGTCAAGAGAATCGTGGCTCAGAATGCGCAGTGATCGTGTTCAAACACGCAGTGATCGTGCTCAAGATACGCAGGGGTCGTATTCATGCAACATACAGTGATCGTGCTGATAGTACCATGGGGGACTTGTGGTGCAGAGCACGTAGTGATCGTGACTATTGTATCAGTTGGTTTTGTTGGCCGGTATACGCAGTAATCGTATTCGTCCTGTTACATGGGTTGGTTTCATGGCACGCAGTGATCGTGTTGACATCATTTTAGGGGTTTGTTGGTCGAGATGCGCAGTGATCGTATTCGTCCTATTGCAGCACACGCAGTGGTCATGTTCATCATATGGGTAGTCGAAGTACGCAGTGAACGTGTTCGCCTCTTCTATGTGGCACGCAGTGATCGTGTTTATCTCGTCCGGTTGGATTTATGGTCGGTGTGGTTGTAACGCAGCACGCAGTGATCGTGTTTGTCCCATTATGTGGTTTTGTCTGCAACGCCGGGACGCGCAGTGATCGTGTTTTCTCCTGGCAAGAGGGTTGGTGTAGAATACGCAGTGATCGTGTTTATCTTGTCATAGAGGGTTGTTGTGCCAGATACGCAGTGATCGTGTTCGTCATGGCATATTCCCCTAGCAGAGTTGCTTGGTCAAGCATTGCTCTTTCTCCCCAGCCGAGTCCTTCTTAGAGCATGGTGGAGACAGATCTTGGGTGGTTACCCATAGTTACCCAGTAGAGATATAATCCCCAGCGGGTAGTCTTCAACGAGACACTTGGTTAAGTTCCTCGTAGTCCCTGGCAGGATGTTCTTTGACAAGTCGCTTGGTTAAGTTGCTTGTATTCCCCCATCTGAGTCTTTCTCAGGATGCTGTGGAGTTAGTATTATGAGACGGTAATACAGATTTTTCGGGGGGTTACCCGTAATTCCCTTAACAGAGTTATGTTCTCCCACAGGGTGTTACTTCAATGGGTTGCTTGGTTAAGTCCCTCATAGTCCCCAGCAGGGAGCTTGTTACAGGAGTTGTTTGGTTAAAATTCCTCGTATTTTTCAACAAGGGTGCTTGGTTAAGTCCCCAGCAGGTGTTTGATAGCAGTCGTCAGAATTGTCACCTCAGAGTTGCTTAGTTAAGTTTCTCATTTCCCCGCAGAGTCGGTTGTTCATGCCTCCGGACATTGTCCCGCTTGGTTAAACGTTCGCCCGTGTCTTCGGGATACGAAAGGTTGATCAGTGAAGTCAACATGACAAGTGAAGTCGGTATTCTCCCGCTAGTAAGCGTGTGCAGAGATTGATAAGTGAGATCAACAGAGGTTGATAACTGAGATCAACAGAGGTTGATAAGTGATATCAACAATTTATCGTCGTGTGGTGTATGCTCATTTCTTCTGAGTGGAGTGGTCTGCGGACAACGTCAGATTATTTGACAGATGGATGGCTAGTTGTTGTTGTGACAACAGAAGCCAGTTCCCAGGGTTTTCCCAAGCAGTAGTCGTTTTCGCAATTTATTTTTGCGGTAGGCAAATTTCCGGGTTCTTTCGTATTCAACCATCTCGTACCTCGAATGTCTGAAGGCTGCGCGCTCTTCATCCAGTCGGGTCCAAGTCGCTTGAATAGGGGCAGCTGTTGCACCCCAAAATTTGCCCAACCTTTTCTAACCTAGGTTTATGTTTCAATTGCATAGTCATTTGCATTAGCATCATGTACATAGTGTATTCATCTGCATTGCATAGCATGGGCAAGCTACCTTAATCAGGAGATCAAGTGCTATTCTTATCTCAAGAGGCATATCCAAGGGTTTCATTCATATTCAAGACTACTCAGGTCATCAGGAAAGAATTTGGGCTTTGAAGAGCTGACAGGTTGATTAATGAGTTCTCTCCTATCTTGAGGCTAGTTGGGGATCATCAGAGGGTGTGTGAGCTATGAGCCAAGAGCATGAGGTGTGTATGGATGTTATGAAGAGCCTAGATGATCATTTTTGAGGAGAACCAAGTCATTGGAATGATTGCAAGAACCTCAGTTGAAGTCAGTCAATTTGGGTCAACACTAGGTCAATCCTAGGTCAAAGAAGTGTTTTGAAGGGCATCAAAAGAGCATTTGAAGAATGTGGGATTCATTATTTTCTATATGGATATGGATATGATGTTGTGTTAAAGAAAAATCAAGAGGAGTCAAGGAGAACTGGAGTTACTAAATTAGGGTTTCAGTGTAAAATCCCCTGATTTAGGTCAAACTTCCAAGCAGTGTAACTCAAGATGCAAGCTTCATATGAATTCTTGGTCCACATGAAACTTGTATATTATCTTCATAGATTTAATTTGAGTGGTGGAAGTCATCAAGATGATTTATAGAACTCAAGTTATAGCTCTTGCAAGTTACAGGTCATCTGAGGGCACTGAAATTTGTCTGTGAAAGTTATCTGTCTTCCAAACAACTTTTGACCTTCAAGGATATTTCAAATGGATTTATGGCCAACATAAGAGTTGTTCCTTATTGTCTTAGCTTTCTAGGAAGGTATGGTATGCATTCATATGATTTGTGGAACTCTACTTATGGTCTTGGCAAGAAAAGGGTATTTTGGTCATCTGAGGATTACAGGTCATTCTTAGCCTATGCCTAAAACTCATACAAGGAAGCTTCAAATGAAAAACTTCACAACATCAAAGTTTCTCAAAATTTCATTTTAAGTCTAGAAAAGAAGTCATGGAAGTTTGGAAATGCATAGAACAAGACTTGACCAAAGTTGGTGAAAAATGACCTAAAAAAGGCATATAAGTTGAAAAAGTTGAAATGAAAAATTGGTTTGAGAGGTCTACAAATCCAAAATGGGTCATCCAATATACCAATTTGATTCCAAACATCATTTTAGAGACATTGGTTCAGCCACGTTTTTGAGTTAGGGGTTAAATTTTGGACTTGCTTTGTATTTTTGTTACTTGCATAATAAGGCAAGTATGGAAAACTTGGCATAAGTGAAATTTCAAGGCAAGGAGATTGGTTTTTTCACACATACCATTTCAATAACTCATGAGAAGAGATTTTGACACAAGTTTGGAAAGGTGTATGCATAATATATGAGATGGTTCAAAGTATCATTAAGTGAGATTTTCATGAACTTTCCACCACATTCTACACTTTCCTAGATCAATCTAGAAACTTCTAGATCTGCCTATCCTCATCTATATAATGAACTGAATCCATTGGTGCAAAGGGTTGGTGAAAAGAGTGTGAAGACAGAGTGATATACCATTTTCTCCATTTTTACAAATCAATCTAAAACTCCATTTTCTTCTTCATTTCCATTGAATTCTTCTCCACAAATCAATTCTTTGGATCATATTGAACACATACACACAGATTAGAGTGGCCATTGATGAGTGTTTGAAGGTGTAGCTTCCAAAGTGCAAGTGAAGCAAGTTGGATCTAATCTCACAATCCAAGCATTGTCCATCCAAGATCTTGCAAACAGAAAGGTTCTCAGCCATTGAAGATCCTTTGTGACAAGTTTCAAGCAGTGGATTGGAGTGTAGATACATCTGCCATCACCATTTTTTAGGTTTGCAAAAGCATTTGAATCCCTCTATTTATGCATTATTAGATGAAATGGTTAGGGTAAACTTGTTTAGAGACCTTAGGTGACTGATTCCTGAGAGTTAGAGAGAGTTCTATGAGGTTCCATAACAGGGTGATGATTCTTTGATGATCAAGATTAAGCTGGATATTGAATTATAATGGTCGTGTAATGGCTTGTTAAGATCAGTGTAGCATGATGAACAAGATAGGATAGTTAAATTGGAGAATTGTGAGGTTCCATTGTAGTGCATAATGATGGATTCAGATTGTTACACCTATCGGGTTTTATCCTAGGGTTAGTTTCAGTCCAAACTAAAGGCACCATCGTGTTTATGGGAAAGAATAGAGCAACTTTGCTCTTTGTAGTGTGGAGTTTCATGGCCTATGGAGAGAGCACGAGGAGCTTGCAGATGGTTGCATGGAAGCTGTGAAGTTCTGAAACCCTAGGTTTGATTGGGGACGATGGTCATGCACCGTTGGATCATTTCAATTATTTGACCTTTTACACCCATCCAATGGTCCAGATTTGAAGAAAAATATGGAGGGAATGGCTGAGCGTTGAAACGATGCGTTTCATTAAACGCAACCATGGGCCTTGGACTCAGATTCATATCCCCACCCCCCTTTTGAGAAGCCCAACGAAATTAACGTGAATTAGGTGCTATTTGCACCGTGTCTGTTTGTTTTTCTTTTATATTTTTAATTCATTTTCTGAAGTATATTGGGCCCTGCGCTTTTAATATCTGCGCCTCCCCTTCATGGCCCAATGACCAGATACAACTGAGCGAAGTTGCTGGCAACACCCCCCTCCCCATTTTATTTCTATTTTTGTGTTTTTTAATTCCTTTATATTTTTAGTACCTTTAAAAAATCATAAAAAATTGAAAATAGCTTGTTTTTCATTGGTTCTTTTTATGGTAGGTCAATAATCCTGTCTAGAAAAATATTAAATAATAAAATTGGCATTTTATTTTGTTTTAATATTTTTCATGCATTTTTCTTGTAAATAGCATTTTAATGAGTTTAGTTTAGCACTCAAGTTTGGTGATTTTAGTTTGAACAGATGCTTTAGTATTTTTAATCCATTCTTTTTAGGTTGATTAGTTTAGGACTTCAACTTGTATATAGGATTTAATTCATATTTTTAGAATTTAGTCTTAGGTGATTTGATTAGGTGTGAATAACATGATCAAAATTAGGGTTTTAAATGAGCATAGGTGAGATAGATTAATTCTTTTAGCAATTTTGATTTGATTTTTGGGTATGGGACTATAGGGGTTATGGGTATAAGATAGATCCCTTAGAAAATATTAGGATTCCCCTACTGCTATTGGTATATTGCTTATATTGATTGATTGTGTGGTGTGCCCTCTTTAGGGTTATGTTTTGTCTGTGTGTGGGGTATTGGGTTTGTTTGGGATTTGGGGAGAGCTGAAGACTGTGATGATGAAGCCCATTTGAAGATCAGAGACTGAAGACCAACTTCCAGAGGTGATGAGGAGTATCTCTTGCTGGCAGCTGTTGAAGTTTGTAGGATCTAGGAGTCAGGCAGAGCCCTAGAGTAGAAAATTTGATTCTCAAACATGGAAGGTCTTGACTGCCTCCATTCCTCTCTGTGATGCAGAGTCTCTCTAAGACACTCACCCCCTTCCTTTTGAAGGCTTGGTGCTAATGTCTAAGGGATAGAACTCTTGAGAGAAATATTTCTTTGTGTTGATAGCAGTCTGTTTGCCACCCTGGGTGGTCAACTAATTGCTTCACACCCAGTTCACTCTTGTGATTGATTCCTCAGCTTGGAGGTTAGGACTTGAAGAAAAGCCATTGGGAGACTGAAGATAAAGTCTGATGCTTGCTTGAAGCCTGTGGATAGCTGGTGTTGACTTGAAGATGGTTGCTGATGCTGATGAAGATTGCTTTGCTGTTTAGCTTTTGCTATTTTAATTTTGATGTATTGATTGAATTTCCCGGATTGTATTGTTTGCTGTTTAACTTGTTGGGTTGAAAGTGAATCCTGTTCACTTTTGCCTATTGTTTTCTAGGTTCGAGGTTGAGTGGGACTCCCTTGCCTCGCTTGTATTGTTGCATCCATGCATTTTACTGTTTTATTGTATATATCTGCTGTTTCTGTTCCGTCTATTCCCGTAGGATCTCTGTTTCTCTCTGCGCAGGAGAGGAGCATGATAGACATTAGGAGTTAACCCATGCATGATAACATTAGGGTAGATTTTATTCCCCTTTTGTAACCCTAGGATTTGTAGAGTGTCATCTCTTCTTCCTTCAAAACAACAGAAAAACATTAATAAAGGTTATAACAGAGATTAATTCATTTCTTCCGTCAAAAGATTTGAACAAACATCAACCTTTTTGCAATAAGAAAACCCTTGTTTAAGGTGAGATTTTTCATAAAAGACACTTGAACAGCTTGTGTCGTGCGTAGCCCGAACTACGTTTGCTCTGATCTTCCATGCCGTGTGGAAGTACGTAGGCATAGGATGTGATATCCTAGCGAGCAACCTTCCCCTCCTTTCCCGTAGTTAGGCGAACTACGTTGACTCTGATTTCTCGTTCCAGACGGGAATACGTAGGCATAAAGTGCGATGCTTTGCCGAGTCATGTTTTCTTTTTTCTTTTCAGACCTCATCCTTTAGTTTAGATAGAAGTGTAATCCGTACAAACCAAGCAAGCGTGGATCCCGTCGAGTACGACGGACGTGAGGGGTGCTAATACCTTCCCCTTGCGTAACCGACTCCCGAACCCAGGTTTTGGTTGCGATGACCATACCTTTTCCCGTCTTTGCGAGGTTTACTTCGAGCGTTTCCTTTCCCTCAGTTGGGATAAATAACGCACGGTGGCGACTCTTCTGTCAACCGGCGCCGATTTTCGCAGTAGCGACAGGCATTATCCAGGGGAAGAACGAACCTCTTCGAGACTACATAGAGAGGTTCAACCGAGAGGCCGTCCAGGTGTCCACCACGGACGATATGAAGAAATTCCTGATCCAGAGAGGCATAAGACCTCACTCCGACTTTTCTAAGGCCGTTGGGATCGAACGTCCCCGTACCTTGCATGCCCTGCTCCACAGATCCGAATCATACATCGACTATGAGGAGATAGAACTCACAAACACCTCTAGGGATACACAGAACCAAGAGGGTTTCAGGGGTGCCAGGCATGAGGAAGCCGCTCCTCTGCGACGAATCAGGGAAAAAAGATGTGAAGACCGACCCTGATAGCATAGGGGACCTTCAGGTCGGTTCATTGAGTACACACTGCTCACAGCTCTCCGCGAGTGCATCCTGTCCGAATGCATCAATTCGTAATTTCAGAGGGACGATGTCCGTTTCCCAAAACTGACGCCCCCAAAGCCCAACGTGGACAAATGCAAATATTGTCGGTTCCACCGAAGTCATGAACACGTCAGAGAGGACTGCATCCACCTCAAGGATGCAATCAAGATCTTAATCAAGGAAGGGAACTTGAAACAATACACCCGGAGAGGTGAAGCTCCCCGACCTGAGGCCCGCGAAGCCAAGAGGGTCGAGGAAGTGTCTCCTCCCTTCAACGAAGCGGGACTACAAGTTGCCCTGTGTATCTCCCGACCAGAGGATTTTCTCATTTTTAGCAAGCCCGCCAGACCATTGTTCGCCCACTGTCCGTGGGAGGATTTTCCAGCCACCCTGGTTATATTTGACGAGGGGCCAGACAAGCTATCGATAGGGTCGATCAAGAGGAAATTCGAGGAACTCATCGACAAGAGCTCGAAGATGAGCGCTATCCTCGACAAGTTTAAAGGTCAATCAAACCCGATCACCTTTTACCTCGAGGAAATTTATGGGAGTGCACCCAACTCAAGAATTTCCCTCTTGATCAGGTCTCAGATGGCAAACTTCGACGTGCACTGAATCCTAGTTAACCAAGGGAGTTCAGTGGACATAATGTACGCCTACCTCTTTACAACCCTCCAGCTTGAAGAAAGCCACCTAACACTGTATGTCGGCTCTGATCTCCAGGGCTTCAACGGTACCACCACCAAGCCTTGGGGATACGTGGAACTGCTTGTCACATTCGGAGCCGAGGAGACGGCCAGACAGATCAAGGTCTACTTCATGGTAATTGAATGCCTCTCCTTGTACCAATGCATCATGGGAAAGCCGACCTTGGCTGAGCTGACTGCGGTACCGTCTGCAGTTCATCTGAAAATGAAGTACTACACGACCAGAGGTCGAGTCGTCACCCTCCACGGGGACATTGAAGCAGCTAGGAGATGCTTTGAGGCAGCGCTCAAAGGTCTCAACTCGATCAGCGTCCCCCCTAATTCGAACGACAAGCCAGCCCGGATTGAGGAGTAGAAGCCACTCCCTCACGTCAACATCATCGACCTCGACAATCGTTTCCCCAGCAAGCAGGAGCAAAACACAAGATTTGAAGACACGCCCCTAATGAACAACAAGTAGCTATCCCATCCAACTCATCCCATTTCAAAAGGGGACTTTGAGCTCATCACGCTCGAAGACGACTCAGGAAGAAGCGTGAAGATTGGCACGGGACTCCCCGACTTGGCGAGGAAGCAGCTTACCTGCCTCTAGGAGAATGTTGACCTGTTCGCTTGGAGTGTTATGGAGATGCCCAGCCTAGACCCCGACGTAGCATGCCACTACCTCACCGTAGATCCGACCGCTAGGGCTATAGTTCAACATAGGCGTAGGCAGTCTCCCGAGAAAGCGGAGGCTGCTGAAAAAGCTGTAAAAAACCTTCTAGAGGCAAATTTGATATCGAAAGCCCAATACACAACCTGACTGTCCAATGTTGTACTAGTTAAGAAACATAATGGAAAATGGAGAATGTGTGTTGACTATACTGATCTCAACCGGGTATGTCCCAAAGATGCTAACCCGTTACCTAACATCGACAAACTCATCGACAATTCTGCAGGTTTTAAACTGTTGTCATTTACAGACGCATACTTGGGGTACAATAACATCCCCATGGAGAAGGCCGACAAACAACACACGACCTTCATGACTGAGTTGGGCAACTATTACTATAATGTAATTCCCTTTGGATTGAAGTACGCCGGTGCGACCTATCAATGGATGATGAATAACGTATTCCAAGGAGAAATCGGGGACATGCTCGAAGTATACATGGACGACATGATCGTAAAATCACAAGAAGAGGTCGACCACACCATCCACCTCAAGAAGGCCTTCGCGATAACGAGGAGGTGCAGGATAAGGTTCAACCTCGAGAAATGCACCTTCAACATATGGGCATGCAAATTCCTCGAGTTCTACCTGACAGAACGAGGAATTAAAGCGAATCCAGACAAGTGTAGTGCCTTCTCTGAGTTCTCCATGTTGAGTATAAAGAAGTCCATCCAATCACTAAACGGGATGCTCTCATCTTTGTCACGATTCGTCGCCAAGTCTGCTCACCACGCTCTCCCCTTCTTTAAGCTTCTACGCAAGGAGACCACATTTAAATGGACCGAGGAGTGCGTAGAGGCCCTCCTCTACCTCAAGCAAGTCCTCTCAGAGCCGCCAGTACTGTCAAGGCCCGAAGCTGGGAAAACCCTATACTTGTATCTTGCTGTCACCACAGAGGTCGTCAGCGCATCCCTTATCCGTGAAACTCCCAAAGGGCAAAAGCCGATATACTTCACGAGCAAAGCCCTCCAAGGTCTCGAGCTTAGATACCAGCAAATTGAGAAGGTCGCTTTGGCCCATATCAATGTGACTAAAAGGTTATGACATTACTTCCTGGCCCATACGATCATAGTCAGAACTGACCAACCCGTCAAACAGCTACTCGGGCGGTTGGATATATCAGGAAGAATGCTCAAATGGTCACTCAAACTCTCCAAATTCGACGTCCAGTACGAGAGCAAAAAATCCCTCATGGCTCAAGTCCTGGACGACTTCGTCACGGAGATGGCTTCCACAGAGTCCCCGATCCCCGAGGCGCATAAATGGACCATCTTCGTCGATGGTGCCTCTAGCTCGACGGGAAGTGGAGCGGGCATCATATTGGAAAACGAAGAGGGTATCTTGATAGAAGTCTCTCTCACCTTGGCATTCCCAACATTGAATAACCAGACCGAGTACGAAGCGTTCCTTGCAAGACACTGTCTCACTCAAGACCTTGGCGCGAAGGACATAAAGATCTTTACCGACTCCCAAATCGTGGCATCCCAGGTACGGAGAGAATATCAAGTCAAGAACGACAACCTCGCCGAGTACTTCTCCTTGGTAAGGGAAATAATGAAAAACTCTGATTTCGCAAAGGTACAACACGTTTCGCGCGAACGCAACACTCGGGCAGACATCTTGTCGAAACTGGCTAGCACGAAGAAGAAAGGCGGAAACAAATCAGTAATCCAGGAGGTCCTCTCTCGTCCCAACATTGAGAGAGGAACGATAGCTACTAGGGTAAATTCTATCGACGACAGTGACTGCTGGATGACCACTGTGTACACCTACCTTAGCACGGGATGCCTGCCCAACGATGCCAAAGAGGCAAGCATGGTTAGACATCGAGCCTGCTCGTACATCTTGATCGAGGACAAGCTATACAGATGGGGATTCTCCATCCCCCTCCTCAAGTGTGTTGACGAGTCCAAGGTACCGGGCATTCTCCAAGAGATCCACGAAGGGATCAACGCCTAACACCTCAGTGGAAGATCACTTGCTCGCAAGGCCCTACGAGCGGGATACTGTTGGTCCACCATGTAGTAAGACGCCAAAAAGCACGTCAAGAAGTGCTACAAATGCCAACGACACAGAGACATGCACTTGGTCCCGTCAAAAGAGCTCAAAACACTTTCGTCGTCGTGGCCCTTTGCATGGTGGGGGATGAACATCCTCGGGCCCTTCACCATCGGATCCTACCAAAATAAATATTTGATAGTCGGTGTCGACTACTTCACTAAATGGATAGAGGCTGAACCCTTAGCTAAAATTACGACCCAAAACATACTCTGTTTCTACAAAGGGAACATACTCGCCCAGTTCGGCGTGCCCCAAGCCATCGTTACTGACAATGGGACACAGTTCACCAAAAAGAACTTCCAAGACTTCGTCACCAGGCTGGGCACAAAGCAACACTTTATGTCGGCCAAACCCGCAGACGAACGGGCATGCCGAAGTTGCTAACAGAGTGACTATACGCGGTCTGAAGCGAAGGCTGAGAGACGCCAAGAAAAGATGGGTCGAGGAGCTACATAGCGTCCTCTGGGCTTATAGAACCACCTCGCACTCAACAACCGGGGAAACCCTGTTTTGACTGACCTACTGGACTGATACGGTGATTCCAGTGGAAATAAGGGAGCCTTCCAGGAGAACCGAGCCCCCCACCCCGAGGAGGCAAATAAAGAGGCACTAAGGGAAGAACTCGACCTAGTCGAGGAAATCAGGTCGGGGGCCTCCCTATGGGAAGTGTTGTTGAAACAAAAGACAACCTTGCAGCACGACAGCAAAGTCATCAAGTGCAAATTCCAGGTGGGCAACCTGGTCCTACAAAGGAACCAGAAGGATTCACGCGAGGGAAAGCCCTCCGCAAACTGGGAAGGTCCCTACCGTGTCCGAGACAAAACGGGAAATGGGGCCTATTAACTCAAAAATCTACACGAGGAAGAACTTGCTCGACCATGGAACCTAGAAAAACTCAAGCAATACTACAGTTAGACACTGTCCATGACCTACTAACACAGCGACTACATGGACGCGCCATGGTACAGACGCGACCCCTAACTTTAAAAATAAAAAGACAAGATTCATCCCCTTGCGCGTGCGGGCATGACCCTTGATCCAGTGGGGACCCATCGACCGAGCCCCACCGCTGCCATACCATTAGGGCAGAACACTCAGCTTGCAATGTGAAGTTCACACTCGGGAAAAAGACCTCGACCGAGATCTTGGCCCCATCATCGATCGAATACCAACTTCGATCACCCGACCAGTTCCCTGCACAGTCGGTCATCAAACAGGCCGAGCAAGAAAACAAA
This sequence comes from Lathyrus sativus, assembly GCA_963859935.3. Taxonomy (NCBI): domain Eukaryota; kingdom Viridiplantae; phylum Streptophyta; class Magnoliopsida; order Fabales; family Fabaceae; genus Lathyrus; species Lathyrus sativus. The sequence goes on from OZ012741.1 coordinate 488,947,110, forward strand.
CAGAAATGCAATTTATACATAAAAAACAAGCAAACATAAAAAATGAAGCACGTGCATCATAAAAGTAAAGTTACTACATTCCTAAATGGCGGGCAAATCCCATTGTTAAAAATTACAAGAATGGTACGCAGGCCAGAAACGGATACATCAAAAGTAGGCATGCAGGCCAAGAAAATAACACATGCACGCAGACCAGAAAAACAAAAACAAAACTACGAGGCTTCATTCTCCTCTTGCTCATCACCCACCTCGACTGGCCCGTCGTCTTCCTCCTTGTCTTTCGGCGCGGCTATGCGACCCTTGACGACCTGATGTAAGGGCCCCGTGTCTTCAGTGATAAACGGGGCGTCCGGGTTCACGATCCGGTGCTTCACCATGACGCTGTCATAGCCCACCTCGAGATCCCCCAGGAAATCCTGCTCGAGCTGCCGGGTCTTCGACACCAGAGCTGCTCGAGACACCATGTGATTTTCCTCGGCAGTCTCGTCCTCCGCAGGCTTGGAAGCCGCTTCCAATTCTACAATCTGCGCCAAGAGCCTCGTCCTCTCTTCACTCGCGACCTTCAACTGCTTCTCCACCTCGTCATGGAGCCTAAGCTGGGAAACACTCTTCTCTTTAGCATGGACAAGATCAGCAGCCAAATTTCTCCTTCCTACCTCGACGGTCGCAAGGTCATCCTACAATTTGGAGAGGTCGGCTGAAGAACAAGCCTCATCGTTGAGGATCAGAGTCATCTCGAAGACCCGCATCACCACGACCAGAGCCTTCTTCCTCTCTGTCGATCAACACCTAAGATGGCTTTAATCTCTGCGGCATCCACCACTAGGGAGTTGGCCTCACTGAAGAAAGCGGACTGCAAATAATAGGGTAGGAGCAAGAACCTCTCCTCGACACTACCATCGATAAGGTCGACGGTCTCGGGCTCACCAACCCACGACCTCTTAGGTGTCCCCTGTGAGGAGGGGGACTGGCTGCCCAGGGGGGAAGAAGAGGAGCCACCAGGCCCCTGGTCGGAACCAGGCATCTGCTATACCTAGGAAACCCGTCCTTACCAGATTTCTTTGCGCCCCTGCTGGCCGCCAACCTTTTAACACGCTCGTGCATGCTCGACATCTCTCCTACAAAGAAAAATAAACAAAGTCAGCAAAATAAACCGACAACAAATACACAGACAAGGTCTGAGCGAAAAATGGACCCACTACCTAAGAGACGCAGAGCTTCCTCATCGGACACACACTCGAGGAGGACCCTCATATTGATCAATCGCGACTCCTTAAGAATCTCCCTGTGTGAGTCGAGGATAAAATTCCCGTCCGACATCACGCACTTTGCAGGGGTAAAACTAGCCACAAAAATGACTAACTTTTAGTAGGCCACCCAGTCGCCAGAATCCAACGAACTTGCCCGCATTATATAGATGTCTGTGCCCTTTTCAAAGTATTCCTCTGTCCAAATCAGTGGAATCTTCGACACTAAGACCTCATCGGACTGCCCGTCTCTTTCCCGGAACTCGAGGTTGAAAAACAAGTCCATGGTTGTGTGAGTGACGGGCTTGAAAACGTAATATCGGTCCTTAAAAGTTCGGATGGAATTCATGTACGCCTGGAAAAGCCTCCTCGGTTTTTTCAAAGACACCCAGCTGTATTGACCATCAAACGTTTGTCTTTGAAGGTGGAAGATACGGAAGAAAAGGGTGAGAGTGGCCCCAGTTTTGGGATCTAGACAGACGAGCTCGTACGCTCGCACGAACGCAATCGCGTTAGGATGTAGTTATGAGGGAGACAGCCGGAGCCAGTCATTGAAGGGCATACACAATCCCGCTTCCTGGAAGGTAAACTCATACGTGGGGAACCTCATCCCCTTATACGCCGAGCATATTCAGTAGTTTACTCGTTGTTTGTACACCTGCCAGTTCACGGGGGAACCCTTAAGGCAGTCCTCGATATTGGCATAAGCGTCAGACTCATCCACGACAAAGCGAGAAGAGACACTCAGGGGCTCCTCCCCAGCCCAGTCCACGGTAGAACTTTTTCGCTCTTCACCGGCCTGCACCATCGGGGAGTCTGGCTCGTCGTCAGTTTCAATAATTCCCTATACCCAAGCAGCCATTTACATATGAAAAGTAGAGGAAATCAGTGAATTAAACATTCAATATCAAATCCACCCTTCTACCGCGGATCAAGTGAAAGGGCAAAGAGGGAGACCCCTTATAGACAGGGCCTCTCCCGCCTCGACAGACGAGAGAGGACCCCAAAGACTTCCAGCACTTGTCCCCAAGAAGTTCATGCGAAACTATCCAACGTCCCCGGGGACTTCCCTGCTTACCCCCAGGAAGTTCGGGAAAACTATCCAACATCCCTGGAGACTTCACTGCTTATCCCTAGGAAGTTTAAGAAAACTATCCTACATCCCTGGGGACTCCGCTGCTTGTCCCCGAGAAGTCCGTGCAACCTATCCTACATCCCCAAGGACTTCATTGGTTGTCCCCGGGGGATTTATCAAAACTATCCTACGTGCCTGGTGGCTTCATCGCTTGTCTCCGGGGGATTCTTCCTAACCCTACACTAATTCAAAGAAGCTCCAACGTATTCCCCAAAAACTCCACGGTCTCTCTGGGGCATTCATCAGGTCCATCGAAGAAACCATAGAAAAATAGGAAAAGCGAAGGTAGGGCAGCGGAGACTTACTTGGTACGATAGTTCTGGGAGGATGATACGGTGATGTGAGGTGGACGTCTCGGTGCTGAAAGTTGAGAAGCTTGAATGAGAGGAGGAGGAAGCGTCTTGAACGGTAGAGGCGAAAAGTGAGAAATGAAGTAGACTCGGTCCTATTTATAAGCCTAGCACGGGACTTGAGGCACCCTTATACACTCAAACGCCTCTACCTCTAGCCGACCTAACTAAGCAATGATTGCCTGACACATGACAACACCAGAAGCTTCACATCTATTCGTCTCCCTTTCGGGCTCGGAGAGCGGGTACATCCTTCACACTGTCCACCTCCCTGACATGTTGTCCCGTCGAGCATCCCCTGCTCCCGACCTGGTACACGACTCCTAATTCTATGTGTCAGGAAAATACCTTCTCTCGAAGAGGTCCTCGACATTTTGACATGCCCTTAAGTCATTACTCCTCCACCTAGGAGCAACGACTTAGGGGGCTCCTGTTCTGGACTGGGTCGGAACCTGCCCCTCAGATGGGCAGGCCCAACCCAATATTATGCTGATGAGGCCCAGTAAGGCCCGGTCCTCTCTGTCGAGCACAAACCCCAACAAGGAGTACACTAGTTGGGTAGAGCATTCTCTAACACGGGGAGAGCTCACACGCTTTCTCCATGGACTCTACGTGCCCCCCACGCGAGACACGTCATCAGGAAACTACCCAGTTCCGAAAGAGTTGGTCAACCCACCTTCCGAAGATCATGGGGCAGTTGATCCAAGTCGAAGACCACATGCTGGTCTTCACTATGCCACGTAAGCCCTGACAGTTACTTGTGTTGGGCTTGGCAATTCGGTCCACTGCAATGTAACCGTTAGCCCTGCGCTAGGGGCACATTATAAATACCCTCTTTCACTAGAGGGTCAAGTATTCCATTCACTACACCTTTTCTCTATACTTGCTCTCTCTAGTTTCAATACTCACTTAAGCATCAAAACATCTTGCAGGTACACCCCCTTTTTCTCCTCCACAACACCGGTGAAGGCAGCAACTCACGACGCGTGGTAGGCTACTGATTCCTTTCTGATAAGGTAAGATTAGTTAACATAAACCCAAGAAATTTCCTCGCATGTACTCCGAACGTGTTAGATTTATGTAACTTTTTATGCGCTACAATCAATTGTTGTTTAGTTTGTGAAAAATGGGTTAATCGTGATTTTGATGAGATGCATACATAAACCCTTTTATTAGTTAAGTGATATTTCTTAACTAAAGGTTGAGTATCTGAAATCTGATTGGTGTGGGTAAAAGTGTGGGCTTTAACTTTGCGTCTATAATGAATAGGGACTGTGGATCCGTTGCTTAGTCTGAATTTCAAATTATAACTTCTGAATTCATGATTGTCATACAAATTGTAAGAAATAATTTGGAATTCCGATTTAATAGAACAAAGAGGGAAATCAAGATTAATGAAATTCATATTTCTATTCAAGATTTTGAGTTCATATGCATTTTCAAGTCCGAATTCTATTACGAAATTCAAGTCCTTACAAGCATGTTCAAAATTACAACTTGTTTTACAGAGCCTAAAACCTAAGACTATTCTAAGAAATTCCAAAAATCGTCAAGTCCTTCTTCATCTTTGCCATCTTCAAAAATAACTGCACACAATGGAAAAACAACATTAAAACAGAACAAGGAAGTTCAAAAATTTCAAGGACTTTGAATTTATTTTTCAGCCCTCAGAAATAAGAATCATCACTGGGCTTTGGTTCAATCCAGAAGGGCAACAAATGTGAAATTATGGCTACCCAACAGTGGATGTTATCACGAATGTTATGACATCCACTGTAACACAGACTACTGGACTTAATAATAAGAAGTAAATGGAAAGCAGTAAATGACACAAGTAATTATTCACCCAGTTCAGTGTCAACCACACCTACATATGGGGGCTACCAAGCCAAGGAAGAAATTCACTATCAGTAGAATGAATTCAGAATCAAACAACCAGTTTACACTCTTCACTTAAGACCTACCCAATGACACTTCAGCCTAGAACCTACTAGACCTGAGAGACCCACTCACTCCCCCTCAATTACCACAGTGATATAAACCAGTACACAATTAAAAATGGAAAATGAAGTTACACTTCAAACACACCTTGATCTTGCTTCACAGCTTGGATCAAGAGACACAACACTCTTGCTTAAAAGCTTCGAGTGACACACTAAACAGCTTAACACTAATAAGCCAAGGCAATCATACAGCAGCCAATTGCTTGGCTTACAAGTATTCCTAAGGCACAATACAAACGTGAAGAACATAACTTCTTCACTCATAAGGACACTCAATACACACCCTCTTAAATTACTGTCCAGGGCCTTTATTAGGATTGCTCCTTCTGTTATTTATAGCAGCAACTAGTCCTTGGGTCTTCGTGCATAAATTAGGTTTACCCAAGATAAACCTCTCTTCATGAATCTGCACACTTACCATTTAGGTTAGGGGCGTCTTATGCTCTCGTTAATTTCTCATGAGATGCTTCTAAAATGTCTCCTGACTTCTAGCCTGAGCTCCCTCATTCTAGTTACCAGAAAACTAACTCTGCGCGCCCTGATGTCACTCGCTCGATGTCATAACATTCAGTATGACATCCAACTTAACTTATTCTCAGCTATCCAAACTTATCCTGCAGAACACTCTCCATGTATGTAATAACATTAGTTATGACATTCATACATATACTTATGTTTTTCCACAAAATGCAGCCAATCAAAACATCTACAAACTCCTCCTTTGGCAAATTTTTGGCTAAAACACTATGTTACAGTATCAGAGATTATAAGCAGCAAAAGTCATATAATTTATCATGCAGGAAAGCTGGCTAAAGCATACTCACACTGTTAGCTCTTAGCTTCTCAGGGTTAACCTGTTCACATACAATCTGTTAGTCAACACTACAAATGTCATAACTTTCTGTGAAACATCTTGTGTTACTCCCCCTGAAGAGATGCACAACACACACATTCTGCACACATACTGCAGACACACACATTCCTAATAGCATCCAGGAGCTCACACACATTTTAGCAGCTTCAGCAAAAACTCACACCTGCAAGCATGTTCAGTTCGAACATGCACACTAGTAGCAACAAACAATCAAGTCTTCCACCTGCTCTTCCACATGTGAGCTGCTGTTGCTACCACTCTTCTCCCCCTTTTTAGCCACAAATTAAGATCAAACTAATTAAATCTAAATCATATGGAAGCACATATTTTAGGGGTTATTACACCAAACTGCTCATGAAGAGCATCACAAATCCAAATAGTCATAACAAAAACAAAATTCTAATCAAATAAAAAAAATTAGTTAAATCAGCAGTACATCATCATCAGCTCAGACTCCTACATCCTGAGCCACACAGCAGGCCCTCAGCACACTAGTCTTCCTCCTCTTCAGCAGAACTGGAACTAGCTTCTTCAGTATCCCCATCACTGGTTTTTCAGAATTGTCACTATCCTTTTCAGCATCTTCATCACTGGCTTCCTCAGACCTGTCATCAGCTTCTTCTGATGCAGCATCCTGGTCATCATCCTTTTTTGAACCATCATCCTTTATCTCTTCATCAGTGTCAGTGAATTCAGGATCCTCATCCTGCACAAGAAACTTGATTAAATTTTCAAGATTTTCTTCCTTGTGTCCAACTCATTGCAAGTTTCTTTGAGCATTGCAATCACCTCAGCCTTTCTTGGCACTCCTCTTGGATGTTTCAGCTGATGTCACGACAATGTCAGGAACATGTGTCCCTTGAAACAGCTTGTGATGAAAAGACAAAGGGATTTCTCTCTTGGATGTTGTGTCATTCTCTTTGAGAATATTAGGATACTGATGCAAGATTATTCCACTAATGAGGGAAGGAAATCTAATGGGGCATTTGACACTAAAGCTGCCAGCATGCTTCATGGTCTGATCAAAAGTGTAGGTTCCATAATTAACTTTGGCTTTGGTCCCCACAACATAGATAAATTTCCCCAGGACAGTTGACTTATGATTTGTGGTCACCCAATTGGCAGCTCCAATCTTGTGTAGCATCACATATTTTACACTCAGCTTGTTGGTAACTAACTTTCTTTTTTATGGCCAACTCTTAACATGGTTGGTTGTTATCACTTGACACACCTTATTATCAGACACAACTATATCAGGGTGAGCTCCACCTGATCTCCCTAGATATTTGTTGATGGTTGCTGGAGAAAAACTGACACATTTCCCTCTCACATAAACTTTGCCAAATTCATCAGATTTTCTATTTGCACATGCTCCTAATAGGTTGACTACAAATTCTTTGACAAACCAGCATCATGGATAAGGGTCATGATCTCTGTGCTTTCAAGTGCATTTTGAGCTAGCTCTCTCTCCAATGCCAACCTCTTCTGAAAAAAATATTTCCATCTGTTGACACTTGATGGAAAATGGAATGATATGTTATCAATCGGCACATCAGAAACACTAGCATCAAGTTTTCTAGTTGAGGGTTTCTTCTTTGGTTGGATGTCAGTGACATCTCCAACAACATCAGAATTAGACTCTGATTATGTACTAGTTTCATCCTTCCTCTTCTTTGGGACTACCTTGCTCTATGCTTTGGTAGGTCCAACCTAAGTTCTCTTTGACCCAACCTTCTTTGTAGACGTATTCTCCACAACGACCTTCTTTCCTTTCCTAGTCATGAGCCTTTTGGCTATGCTAGGGTTGATTGTGGCTATCAGATCATTGTCTGAATACTCATCAAGATTCACGACATCAGCATTGTCCTCATTATCATCACGGTTACCACATTGCATGTGATCATCATTATTTTCAGAACCTTGACCTTGGTTATTATTCTCTTGTGAGGTGGTTTCCAATGTTTCAACATTGTGAGTGACATCACCTTGTTCCTCCAGTTGAGGTGCAGGATCCTTGGTGTTAGGGGGAAAGGATATTCTTAGCACATCATTTGGTTCATTCAATACCTTGGCTACCAAATTGGCAATGGTATTGTGGATTTGTCTGGCTTCTTCTTCATTAGTTTCCTCATGAGGGATAGATGTTGAACAGTGAGGAGCTTGCCCTGATACTAGTTCTTTAGGTCTTCTTGCATGGGTGGTTTGAGGTTTCTTCACCATCTGACCTTCTGGGGTTAGCATTCTCAGGGGTTCTATCTCAAGAATCTGGTTAGGGTTGCTAGACTCAGTTCTAGCACCAAAATCACTGGTGGACATCTTCTTGGAAGGAATCGATTTTGAATGTTGAGACATTTTCAGAGACTGTGGTAGTGAGAGAAGGGGTTTTCTGTGTTTGTTGGAAGAGGTATGGAAGATGAAAAGTTTGTATGAGCACCAAATGAAGTAAGTGTCTTGTATGTAGGTGCTCGAGGGGTAATATTTCAAAAGAGGAGGGAATTTAAACTTTTGACCAATCAGTAGACGATGAACTTTCAAAATGTAATTCCCTATTACCATTAATTGCTATAATTTATCATTAAGCCAAGTCCTCAACTTGCGTTGCATATTGTCAAATTGAGTAGACTTGAGACCTCTTGTAATCATGTCATCATTATGTAGATCAGGGTTTACACGAACCTTTCCAAATTGATACCTGTTATCACTGTGCATGGCTCTATTGAATTGAATGGAGTTCATATTGAAGTTACTAAGAATGTCACAAAATAATGTCATGACATCCTGAGTGACATTGCTCCTTTTATGCTGATCACCTTTCATGGACTCCATCAAATTCCAGTATAACATATCTAGATTTCTATGATATCCATCTTTTGAATGTGCTATCTGGGCTTGCCTTCCAACTTGATATTTATCACAGCCTTTTCTTTCATCTGGAATTAAATTAGGAATTCCCTTCACAACTTCCTTGGATATGGTCTTCTTTATCCTTTGAAGATGTCTACCTCTTTTAAGCCACCGTTTATCCTCCTTTTCTTCTTCGATCATGGGACAGTTATTGAGGTTACTTTTAGACTCCCACAAGTAACAATTATTCTGAGCTCTAGTACCCCTCATAACTTCCTCATCTTCTTTATTTGTAACCACACATGTCTCTTTGGTGAATTTGACACTAAATCCTTGGTTGCAAAGCTGACTTATACTGATAAGATTAACAGTCAATCCTTTAACCAACAAGACATTCTCCAGTTCTGGAACACCAGGACACTCTAGTTTTCCAGCACCTTTGATTTCTCCTCTAGCTCCATCACCAAATGTTACATGACTTGAGGAATGAGGTTTGATGTTTACCAAAAGATTCTCTATTCCATTCATATGTCTAGAACAACCACTATCAAAATACCAATCTTCTTTGGTTGGCATCCTAAGAGAAGTTTGAGCTACTAGAGAAACCTCCTTGGCAACCCATTGTAGTTTCTTGTTAGGGACTTCCTTCTTGGTTCTAACACGATGTTGTTTCTTGACTTGAGCACCCTGTTTGGATTTTCCTTGATGAGGATGACTAGGAAATCCATGTAGCCAAAAACAGAAAGGTTTAATGTGTCCAAGTCTTCCACAGTAGTAACACCTATACCCTTGGAATTTTTTCTTGACTTGGTTCCAGCTTATGTTCCTCTGATGTTGTGACATTGGTCGTGACATCCATTTTGCCCTCTGATCTTCAGGCTTTGGCCTCTTGAACTCTAAGATGGGTTTCTGTTCACCAACAAATCCCAGTCCAAACATGTTACCTGCTGTCTGACCACTCTGTAGGATTTTTTCTAGATGTCAGTCCCAGGGTTCAGCATCCTTATGGATTTTGACATTTGATCCAGATTAGATTTCAACAAGCTGACTTCACTTTTGAGAGACTCTATTGTTTCAAGATGCTCCATCTTCTCAATCTCTAACTCCCTTATGAGTTTCTTCTGTTGCTCTCCTTGCTGAAATAATTCTCCACTTCTGATGCAAAGCTTATTATATGAAGCTGCAAGTTCCTCAACAGTTAGCTCATCTTCACTTGAGTCATCATCAGATATGCATACACTGGTCAGAACATTGACATGTTTGGAAGACTCTTCTTCTGATCCACTTTCTGAGTCTCCATCAGACCAGGTGACATTTTAAGGTAGGAAAACACTTAGAAGGGGGTTGAATAAGGGTTTTAAAAAACAAATAAGGCAATAAAAATAACAGGTATTTTTATATTGGTTCGTTTGAACTCAAACTACTCCAGTCCACCCGGCCAAGGTGATTTCGCTTCTTTCAAAAGAGGACTTAATTCAATAATCAAAAAATGATTACAATCTTTTCACTAAGACAAACTTGTCTTAGTCTTCTCAAGAATACTGACCACAACTTGGCCTCTCAAGGATCTTTTATAGAGAAATAAAATAAAGTGTGTTTAAGTGCTTCTAAGAAAAGATTTTTCACAACAGTGATTTTACACAAATGAAGATCAATGAATTTTCAGCAAAGTAGTAGTACGTTGTAGAATAATGCTGTGTCTTTTTTTGAATTTGTTGTTGAAGACTTGTTTAAATACTTCACACCCATTTCTCAAATAGCGTGCACATACACAAAAAATGAATGTTCAGAGATATCCTTTTTGTTCTGAAATCATGTCCCATACACAAAAGAGGAATAGTGCCATTGGATGTAGACAATGAGTTTTGCAACGGATCTTTCTTGATCAGCATCTTTTTAATTGAATGAATATGGAAATATTTCCTGCATCAGATCCTCTGATGATGTTCCATTTTCTTCTTATCAGAGTAACTCTCTTCCAGAGTTCTGATGATGTTCCATTTTCTTCTTATTAGAGTAACTCTCTTCCAGAGTTCTGCAGCTTAGTGCTAGCATGATTGTTTCAACAAACTGTTCATCCAGAGGAGCGCTTTAGATCAGAGCAGATCTTCGCTCTTACGTGTTATCTGAATGTATCACTTTGTTACTAACGTTTCAGAGCCTTATGTGTTTTGATTCTCAGAGCCTCTGCAGATGTAGCGTTGAGTTTAGTACGCTCAGAGTTTTCTGAAACTTCGCCTTATACTCTACGCTCAGAGACTTTTGTAGCTTCGCTTTTTACCAAACGCTCAGAGTCTTCTGTAGTTTCGCTTTTTACCAAATGCTCGGAGTCTTCTGCATGTTGTAGCTCAACGTTCAGAGGAATATTTCGTCCAGAGGAATATTTATTATGTTATCTGAAACAAAAACACTTGAACAAAATTAGAGTATATATTTTCTCCATACAAAATTTCATTATTGTTATCATCAAAACATTGAGATATATTAAGAACCAATCTGTGTTCTAACAACATTTAGGCCTTTCTTCTGTTTCTTTATATAGGTGGGACATTCAGTTCTAATATGTCCATATCCTTCACATTTATGGCATTGGACCCCTCTGCCCTGGTAAGGTTTCTCTTCAGAGTTACTCCTTCTACTTATGTCAGAGGAGCTATTCTTGACATAAGGCTTAGACTTATGGTCTATTCTTTTGATTAGTTTGTTAAATTATCTTCCAAGCAAGGCAATTGCTTCTGAAAAATTCTCCTCATTGTCTTCCTCTGAGTCATTTGAAGTGTTTGAAGCAAGAGCTATGCTTTTGTTCTTTTTCTCCACATCTTGACCACTCATTTCCAACTCAAAGGTTTGGAGAGAACCAATGAGTTCATCCACCTTCATATTGCATATGTCTTGAGCTTCTTCAATGGCAGTGACTTTCATGGCAAACCTTTTAGGCAAAGATCTAAGAATCTTCCTCACAAGCTTCTCTTCATACATCTTTTCTCCCAAAGCTCCTGAGGTATTGGAAATTTCAAGGATATTCATGTAGAATTCATGAATAGTCTCCTCCTCCTTCATTCTCATATTTTCAAACTTGGTGGTTAGCATTTGTAATCTTGACATCTTGACTTTAGAGGTTCCTTCATGGGTTGTTTTAAGTGTATCCCAAAACTCTTTGGCCAGTTCACAATGATGTACCAGTCTGAAAATATTCTTGTCAATTCCATTAAATAAGGCATTCAAAGCCTTGGAATTTCCAAGAGCCAAGGCCTCTTGCTCTTAGTTTCATTCCTCTTTAGGAATTATCATAGATATTCCATCTTTATCAGTCTTCTCTGGATGTTCTCATCCTGAGTTTGTAGCTCTCCATGCCTTGCTATCTAAAGACTCTAAGAAGGCTATCATCCTAGGTTTCCAGTATTCATAATTGGATCTATCCAGAATTGGTGGTCTATTTATGAATCCTATATCCTTGTCCATAGTACCAGAATTTATCTTCCCTAGATCTTACCCAGAAATAACAGACAGGGTGCCTGCTCTGATGCCAATTGAAATTTTGGCTACCCAACAGTGGATGTTATCATGGATGTTATGACATCCACTGTAACACATACTACTAGACTTAATAATAAACAGTAAATGGAAAGCAGTAAATGACACAAGTAATTGTTCACCCAGTTCAGTGTCAACCACACCTACATCTGGGGGCTACCAAGCCAGGGAGGAAATTCACTATTAGTAGAATTAATTCAGAGTCAAACAACCACTTTGCACTATTCACTTAAGACCTACCCAATGACACTTTAGCCTAGAACCTACTAGACCTGAGAGACCCACTCACTCCCCCTCAATCAGCACAATGATATAAACCAGTACACAATTACAAATGGAAAATGAAGTTACACTTCAAACACACCTTGATCTTGCTTCACAGCTTGGATCAAGAGACATAATACTCTTGCTTAAAATCTTCGAGTGACACGCTAAACAGCTTAACAATAATAAGCCAAGACAATCATACAGCAGTCAATTGCTTGGCTTACAAGTATTCCTAAGGCACAATACAAACATGAAGAACACAACTTCTTCACTCACAAGGACACTCAATACACACTCTCTTAAATTACTGTCCAGGGCCCTTATTAGGATTGCTCCTTCTATTATTTATAACAGCAACTAGTCCTTGGGCCTTCGTGCATAAATTAGGTTTACCCAAGATAAACCTCTCTTCATGAATCTGCACACTTACCATTTAGGTTAGGGGCGTCTTATGTGTCGCTACTGCGAAAATAAGGTGCTGGCAAAACAGAAGAGTCACCACCTTTCGTTATTTATCCCACATAAAGGGAAAGGAAACGATCGTAAAAACCTGACGAAAAGGTATAAGACGAGGTCATCGCAACCATGTTTGGGTTCGGGAGTCGGTTATGCAAGAGGAAGGTATTAGCACCCCTCACGTCCGTTGTACTCAACGGGATCCACGCTTGTTGTGTTTATCTGACGGGTTGGTTTATCTATCTACCTATCAAGGCTGGTCTGAAAAGAAAAGAAAATGACTCGGCAAAGCGTCGCGCTTTGTGCCTATGTATTCTCGTCAGAGAACGAGAAATCAGAGTCAACGTAGTTCGGCTAACTACGGGTAACGGATGGGGGGAGGTGGCTCGCCAATACGTCAGTATTGCGCCTACGTACTCTCAACAGATATGAGAGATCAGAGCTTACATAGTTCGGGATAATACGGATTACGGGGGTTCAGATTCATCTGTTTTTCCGAGTAGGGTTAACAAACAGTTCCATCAGTTTGGTGTATGTAGCTCGCTCGTCAGAGACTCGTACGTTACCGTTTGCAGTAGAACTGAGAGTTAACGACACTCTTTTCTTCAGAAAAGTTTTCCTTGGTTTAAGGGCCCACGGGGGCAAAAAGGAGGTTTGAAGTTTGTTTTCTGTCTTTTACGGAAGAAGTGTTTTTTATGGTTGTCCGTAGTTTCTACAGCACTACAGACTATGACTTAGGAGCGAATGCGTCGCATATCGTCCAAAGAACATATACTAAACACTCTAGATGATTGAGAGGAGACCGATCAATTATCATTTCCCAAGTAGCTTAAGGCTCGTAACATGCTGTACTAACTTGCCTTTATTACGTTTTTTACTGTTGTTTTGAGATGAGAAGAGAGAGGGCACAACTAAGGGAAACTATTAAGTCCTAATGTTGTCATGCCAAGGATTCATCCTATGGTTGAGGTTTAAAACGGGGAACTCCTAGATGTTATCATGCATAGTTTTCAACCTAAAGTTCTATCATCACTTCCTTATCAAAGGAAGTGAGACTCCTAGGGGATCATGTCAATGGGAAACAGAAAACAACTGCAAGAATCATCAAAGCAGATAAACAGAAAAGAAAACAGTAAAGATGCAAATGCAATGCAGCAATACAAGCAGAGGGAGACCCACTCAACCTCTAAGCAATCAAGCAAAGAAAACAGTCAAAACAGACAAGCAAAGGGAGCCCAGCTCAACCTTTATATGCAAATACATCAATTAGAAAAAGAAAAACAACACACAAGCAAGGGGAGGATCACCTCAACCCTTAAGGCAAACAAGCAGAGGGAGACTCACTCAACCTCTTAATGCAGTCATGCACCTACACTTAGAATATCCTAAACATGAACTATCCTAATGCAAAACACCACTCAATCATGAATGAAGGCAAGGATTTATGACAAACAAGGAATTCATTCCACAAGTAATCAAACAAGGCACCTATCCTAAGGAAATGAATTAAATGTTGGGAAGCAAGGGTAAGGTCCACAGGAACTTGCCACAGGCACTCAACCAACTAAAAGGGATTTGGAGATTTCTTAGAGGTTTGACTCCTTCAGGAGATGAGCAAAATTCCCCCCACATGAGGGACTATGCTACCCCAAGAAGGTTCCTAAAAAAGGAAAAGAGAAGATTAGGAGAATGAAGATGGGAAGCAAGGTAAGGTCCACATGAACTTACCACAGGCACTCAACCAACTCCATTTCCTCAGAAAGCTTGCATAGATTCAACTCCTATGTGAAAGGCAGGGAATTCCTCCTGAAATTATACTCACAAGGGAGGATCCTAGTTAAGCAAGGAAGATTTTGAGGGAAACTAAACTTATAGGAAGAATCATCCACCTAATTTGAACTTCTAAAACACCTCAATGATTACCTTCTAAGGATCACCTAAACTAATGGCTCAAAGGCTCTATCAAGGCCTAATCAAGGTTCTAGAGATCTATCTACCTAAGTTCTATTCTATCAAGAAAGTATTTGAAACTTAGAGTTGTCTAATGCTCACTTAAAGACTAATCTATGAAGTTAACCTAGTTAGGGTCACCTAAACTATAACCAACTTGGAAAATGGGGGAATAATAGAAAACTAATTCTAAAAATCTTAAGGAAAATCCTAGATCATCATACATGGGTTAAGAATCTATAGTAGAAAAACCAGGGGCAAAACTGACTCCTAAAGGTTCTAATAGAATCTAAATCCAAAGGGTGTGCTAAAGGGAAACCATCAAGGAATGCTCCTAAAAATCTATCTCAAACTCCTACTTAGAATCATCTAAAAATTACAACAAAAATCACACAAACCTATCAAGGAGTCCATAACAAGCGTGCAAAATTTCAACATCAAATTCTAAAGCATGAACTAGTAATAAAATCAGCAAGCAAGATAGTCATATTATGCATTTTTTAACATGTATTAAAAATAGAAAAATGGACATTAAATTTAAAACAACACCAAAATAAAATCCAAAGGCATGGAAAAATCATAAATCAAACAAGGATCACCCACATATTTTTTCCATAATTTTTTGATCATTAAAACTATTTAAAATGAATTAAACATGAAAAATCAATTAAAAGAAAATAGAAAATCAATTAAAGAAATTAGAGAAATCAAAAAATATCAGGACCCTAGGATCACACTACTAGTCAACTCATCCTACAGCTACATGCGTGCCACATCAATTAATGAAACTATGTGTTTTGGCCATGGACATTATAAGGTTTAGTTGACTGAAGTACACGGTACTCCCTAATCATGTACGTCCAATGAAAAAGTACTCTAATCCTACGCTCCAGATTGTGCCAACTCACCAAACCCTAGTCCAACTAAACTTCATCCATCAGATGCCAAGACCAAGTCAATGAATTCAATCATACCCAATGGCCCTCACTCATCTTCTCCGTTTGAACTGAATAAAGGAGGGAAACTCAACCATGGTGGCCGGAGAAGAGCTTCACCGTCTTCTCCAGCAAGAACAACAACACCAGAAATCGAAGTATCACCAAACTTCACGAAAATTGTATCGTTCTTCTCGTCTCCTCACCGGGATCACTAAGGCATTATCCATTTTCATTAATTCTCCACGAATAACCGAACACGACGATGAACAGAAAAATCCTCAATTCCAAAATTGTCACCAAACTCAAAATTAACTATACAGAAATCTTCCTCACCTCTCAAGGATCAAAAATTACTATCCAATGCATCTTAACTCTCAAGAATTAGCCATGTATGAATCCAAACAGAAATTGCATCCAATCAAGAATCATCAATAATCTCCATAATTATGATCCTAAAACGATCTATGTTGTATCTACAACCTAACCACATGCCAAATTCCTTCTAAACATGCTTAAATCAAGAGGAATTGTGAGAAGTAAAAACCTGTTCTGAAGCTTGAAGTTGGAGGTCTTCGCGTGCGAATCTTGACTTCAAATGCCGTAGATTTCTTCACTGAATCATCTTGGACGATTCTTGATGCTCAGAAGCTCTTGAATATTCCTCAAACTCCAAAACCACTTCTTGCTCGAAAGCTCCAAAGTTCTAACTGCAATAACCGTTTTTCCTCCAAATGCTCTCCAAAAAAATGATCTGAACATGATACTGAACTTATATAGGAACTATTTGGATCATAACATGGCCCAATCATGGCCCAATTTGATGAATCCAAATTTTCAATTTTCCTTCAAAGTGTAACCATTGAACTCGTGTATTCTATGTAATTTCAGCTCAAATCTCACTCAAATTCATTGCTTAACATCCCTTGAATGTGAATGGATCAGTTTGAAGGCTTGAATTGGTCCTATTGTGTTGATTGGTTATGTTACTTCCATTCTAAGTAATCCAAACAAAGTCCATGAATTATGACTCAAACCAAAAATTTAACATTGCCATCGTCTTCAAAATGTCATTTCCAATCAAAATGTGTACCAATTTGTGATTTTTTGAACCATTATGATTTATTTTGAATTTTTTCCTTTCTTAATGCCTTTAATGATCTTTTTTTCAAATTTCTTCATACACTTCCATATTCATTCCATATCAATGGATGCTTGGGTCATGGTTGGACTAAAAACACCATTTTGAACAACTTTCAAGTTGAACAAATCTTCATTTGAGGTTCACAAGATATTGAAATGGACCCATAACCAAAAATGACTTGTAATTCCAAATCCCCAAAATACCCTTATCTTGTAAAGCTTGTAACTTGAGTTCTACAAATCCAATCATGGACTTCTAGTACTTTCTAGAAAGCTAAGAAGATAAGTAACAACATTCATGTTGGACAAAAGTTCATGAGAATCATGCTTCGAGGGCAAACATGTCATGCAAGTTGGGTTACTTTCAAGCTCCAATTTCACATTCCACTGATGACCTATAACTTGTCTGGCTCATAGCTTGAGTTCTATAAACCCTATCAAGGACTTCTAGTACTCAAATTAAAGCTATAATCATGCCCTACAACAATCATGTTGGGGTCAAGGTGAGATGAAAATAACATCTTGAGTTAAGTGGTCTTGAAGTTAGCATCAAACTAGGGGATTTTACACTGTCAAGCATAGCAACCCTAGCCTAGGAACTCCTCACACTCTTAATACATGATAAGTTGACCTTGGAATCATCCCTTGGACATCTTAATATATAAATCCATGATCACATGGCTCTTGAATTAGGTCTCAACCTTCTTCACATCATCAGTTATCCTAGGGTTGTCCAGATGAAACCCTAGTTGCACCAATCTTGGGTAGTTGCTTCTTATCCTCCACATAATGACCTGTCTAGGCTTCAAAATGCACTTTCAACACTTCTCATGAGCTCTCTCAAGGTATCAAGTCCAACTCCATGGCTTCAGAATCATCAGATGGCTTCTCACAACCTTCAAGTTAAGAGATATACACACTTGGCTTCAACCACTCTCTCTGAGAATCTTTAACTTCATTGATGAGGATATCAACCCTTGAATACTTGAATAAAGACTCTTAGATAGCTTCATAGCCTTGTGTAGCCAATTGTTGGTAGTCATACCTCTCGATCCCCTGCACACATGTCAATGCAATGCAGATGATAATGCTAAAATGTATGCAATGAAACACAAGCTAGGTAAAGAAAGGTTAGGCAAATTTTGGGGTGCAACATTATGCTCTCGTTAATTTCTCCTGAGATGCTTCTAAAATGCCTCCTGACTTCTAGCCTGAGCTCCCACATTCTAGTTACCAGAAAACTAACTCTGCGCACCCTGATGTCACTCGCTCGATGTCATAACATCCAGTATGACATCCAACTTAACTTATTTTCAGCTATCCAAACTTATCCTGCAGAACACTCTCCATGTATGTCATAACATCAGTTATGACATTCATACTATGTTTTGCCACAAAATGCAGCCAATCAAAACGTCTAAAAAATGTTTTGCTACCAGCTTCTATTTCACAGTAAACCAAGGCAGAATCTGTTCATTAAAGGAAAATAGATTTTCGTAAAAGAAAAGGAATTTTCTCTCAAAAAACATGGTTCAAAGTCCAACAGCCTCAAAATCGTAAATGGAAATAAATCGACCATCATTCAACATTAAACCAAGTAATACAAAAATGGAGTTAATGCAACTGTCAGAAGCAATCCGAAAATGGACCATCATCAATATCACAAAAAACAAAAATCCAACAGCATCGACAATAAACAAAAACCCGGAAATGGATTTCATCATCAATAAAACAACAAATCCGGGAATGGAGGTAATATCATCGTTAAAAAAAATTTCCATAACAAACATCAAAAAGCTTCCGAAAATGAAATAGTAACAGCAACACCATCAATGAGCCCAAAATCCAGAAGAGGAAACATATCACCATCAAAGCAAATCAGTAAAACTTTCCAAAACAATTCTTCCAACAATATCAAACAAAAAAGGAAGGTTTTGACTCTCCTTCAAAATATTTAAAAAAAATCAGATTATAAGAAAAGGAGAGAGTTCAGAAGAAAAGGGGGACGAGTCCGGAAAAAAAGCCATCCGAGGAAATCACAAAACCTCTTCAAAAAATCACAAATCTGGTAAACATCACAAAACCGTTGAAGCCCTCAAAACCCATATCCGAAAAATCACAGAAACACCAAAGGGGCTCAGAAATCATCATCATTGCCCAAGAACAAAAAATTAGTTCGAAAACCAACGGAAGCCATCATCGAAACACAACTGTCACCAAACATTCACGAAAAAACCAGATCGTCAAACAATCATCCGCTAGGACTCAAAGAAAACGAAGAACTTTCGTTTCTCATCATCGCCCAACAACCAAACCGTCACGTCTTTGGATAAAAAAAAGAGAGTTTTTTAAGCGAAGGAAGAAGATAAAAATATCGTGTATAAGAAGAGGAAAAGAAAACGTGTAGAGAAGAGAGAGAGAGTTCAAAGGACAAAGGGGGGCGCCGTTGGCCTCCCATTTTAGGGTTTACCAACCCTTGTCTACCCCCCCCCCCCCCCCTCTTATTATTAACCGGGTTTGGGTCTGGGACTTGATAACCCAACCCAACCCACCTTTTTATTTTGCTTTTTTGTGTCTCTTTTAGTTTTAGTTTTATCTGTAATATTAATTAATGATAATACACTAACATCACTAACATTACCAACTACTAACTTAATTTTAAAAACTCTGAAAATAGTTTATAATATTAAAAAACGAATTTTTAATTAAAAAATAAAAAATATATTCATTTAGATTTTAGATTTAATTTTGGTTTATTTTCTTTTTAATCAAATAAATTATAAAAAAAAGGTTTAGTTTAATTCTAATTTAATTTCATTTTTTTTAATAAGTAAAAAAAAAACAATAAAAAAATGTATTTTATTCAAATCTAACACAATCTCTAATTGTTCATTGTACATTATGGACATTTCATTATCTCATGCTTATCAATTATCATTTGCTCTACATTTTCGATATCAACTTTTTACGTTTCTGAAGGAAAGGTTCTTCGTTTGACCGTCGTGTCAATGCCTTTACCCTCAACCCATCCTAGCCTTAGGATCTGAGTCTTCGTACTCGTGCATAGGCGTCCCGCTGTGGACATTCCATCCTTTTATCCTATCCTTAGGATCAGGAGTTGTTGCACTCCATGTAAGTTCCCGCCGTGGAATACTTACTTACGCCCTTTTTCAATTCGACCTTACAACGTAGAATAGGAGTCGTCGCACTCCACGTAAGCGCTTCCATATGAACGTTTACCTCCCCTTGGAACCTTGAATACAATCAAGAAGTTCCTCTTTCTCCCTCAGTGAGGAGAACTAAAAATACTCTGATTTCATTCCCGTCAGAATATGTAGATACAAGATACGACGTCTTGGCGAGTATACTTAGGACTAACCTCTTAGGTCCTTCTCTTACCCTTTAACCCTTAGCATTACCCCTTAAATAGATAACCATTAGCAATAGCATATTTTAAAACAAGAGGTTCCTGTAGAGTACTACAGAAGTTTAGGATGCCAATACCTTCCCTAAGCTTAACCAACCCCCGAACCCTAGATCTCTCCCCGTATTGTGTTTACGATACAAACTAGGTTTTTCCTTTCTTTAATCTTTCCTTCAGATAAATCAAAGACCGATTGTGAATCAAGAGTGTGATTCAAATTAATCAATAATTTGATATCCAATTCTCACGGCGACATGATCCTTTAGAGGATATCCTAACTGATGGCGAGTTAGAACGGGATTGTAACTAATTCCTCCATTGATGCTAAGGAAAGGTACATTGGCGAAGTCTCCGCAGCCGTCAATAATTAATATCTCATCATATACACGGTTATACCAATCAATATCCGAGTGGGTCAGAGCCATAATTTTCTATGACCAACGTCCTTTATTGAGATCCCAAAAGGAGCCAGACTTGAGCAAGTGTGAAATAAACCATTTGTACAATAAAGGTACGCAACAAGTAATCATTCCTCCATCATGAAAATTTTGGAGATGAACTGAATGGTAAGCATTAGCAAGCAAAGTTGGTACTGGATTCTTCTTCATGAGAGCTTTGATGGCATTAAGGTCAAAAAATCCTTCAAAACTTGGGAACAAGAACACTCCATAGATAAGTAAGAGGAGGATTACTTCAAATGTGCTCATGCTCATATGATCAGCGTAATATTGGGCTTTTTTGATAAGGAAGTTTGTTGTTAATCCAAAAGTTCCACCTTTAGTAATCATATTGGCTTTGATATCAGATAACTTCAGAAATATGGCTTTAGCAATGTCCTATTCTTTAGGGTCCTTCTCCAGGAAAGGGAAAGGAGACTCAACCAAAATGGGCAAACCAACCAACTGAGAATATTCTTCTAAGGTAGGCACAAGCTGATAGTCTGGGATAGTAAAGAAGTGATACCCTGGATCATAGAATTGTAGTAAGGTAGAAAGAAGTCCACTGTCCACCTGAATCTTCAGTAATGATAAGAGCTTTTGATACTTGTTTCTGAACTTTTCTTAATCTTCAATCAGAGTTCCCAACTTCCTTAGGTCGTCCAATTCAAGACTCTTGAAAGAATATATCAAAGTATTTTTCCTTTTGCAATCCATAATGGTCCTGCGATGTTTATAAATAAAATTTGAATTCCATGAAACCAATGCAATATAATGTTTATGAATGCAAGGATGCACAAACACAAATAAGCATAGATACACAAAGATACACACATATATACAAATAAATAGGAAATTCTAGGTTTAAAAGCAGCAAGCAATGGAGTAAGGGTCTACCCATCCCCAAATGGTGTGAACTAAGGGTTCAATGTACCTGCAGAGCAAGGGTTCTAAAAGTTCCCAAAGTCATCAGTCCATCTTTAGAATATTATCAATTTCCCAAATACTTGGTAGTTAATAATATTCTCAAGAGAATCTCTTTTAAGTGTAGTATCACGTATCAACTATTTTGGGACTACTCCCTTATAGTTATCGCACTACGTCCTAAGAAAGGCCAAATTAAGTTAAGCTTAACTAAAGGTTCCCAGTATCACAGGCTTCTAGGTCGAAAATAATAAGTGCTTTCACGAATACTTGTTCAATAATACCATTCTCAAGAGGGCCTCAACTAAGCGGTGATTTTTAAGTTAGCTTGGTCGGGAATCAACTCCCTATAAGCCTTTTCAAATATATCACCTTCTTATCATAAGTACACTCAAGTCCAGGTGTAGGACATTCCTCACCACACAAGGATAACAACCCCAAAGCATAAATAGATAAACATATATACAAATAAGCAGATATATGGATATACAACATAAATAAACAAGTTAGGGGGAACCCTCATAAAGAAGTCCCCAGTGAAGTCGCCATTCCTGTCGCGGTGAGAATCAGATATCAAGCTTTTGATTAACTTGAATCGCAAATCACTATTCACCATCGGTCTTTAATTTGTCCAAGGGAAGGGAAAAATATTGAATTACCCACAAAGTATGCAATGCAATGCAACTAGATAATCTAAGGTTTGGGGGTTGGTTAAACTTAGAGAAGGTATTAGCATCCTAAGCATCTGTAGTACTTTACAGGAACCTCTTGTTTTATTGTGTTATTGTTGTTTGCTAAGGGTAAGAGACCTAGGGGGTTTATTTCTAAGTATACTCGCCAAGAAATTGCATCTTGTGCCTACGTATCCTGACGGGAATGGAATCAGAGTATTCGTAGTTCCCCTAAAGGGTTTGAAGAACCATTGATTGTGGTCAAAGATCCAGGAGGAAAGGTTTGTTGATTGATTCTAGGAGAAGAGACAAGTCTTCATCTTAGGGAGAATACTCGACTCAACCTCCATAAATGTTAGAAGACGGTCTTTGCGTCGCATTGAGAGAAAAGCTCTAACTCGGATTTGATTGACGAGTATGCCACATACCTCTCTCAAGCGGAAAAGATTCTACATCTTTCTCGATTACGTTATGGGGTAGGAGAATCACATCTCGACTACACAGATGAATCACGTCTAATTCTCTTGTGGGGAGAATAGAGGATTTAATTTGGTTGTCTAAGTTGAAAATGGTAATCCTATGTTGAAAATACAAGGGTGACTTAAGCTGATCGACCTAAAAAATCAGGGATCAAGCGGGGGGAAATGGTGCAGATGAACAATGCGTTGTATACAACTTAAAAAAAGTTATATACATGTTCTTCCTGTGGACATGTAACATGCAAATATAATCGAGAGGAAAGTAAAGAAGTGATAAGCGGACGAATCAAGATTGAAATCAATATGGGACATATAGGATAACCAAATTATAAAATGAGATGCCATAAAATAGATAGATTAAGTTAGGTACGTGTAAATCTAGGAAAGAGAATAGGTACATAAAGGTATGAGTATGCTCGGTGCAAATCACGAGTATGCCTCTCTATTTTATTCGAAAGAATCATGGCCAAATCACATGTTTCCCCTGCATATTACTCTTTTATTTATGCTATTACTACTGCATGTGATCCTACTTCTTATAAGCAAGCTAGTGTTTCTTCCCATTGGCTCAAGGCTATGGAGACAGAATTACAAGCTTTAATATCCAATCATACTTAGACCATCACCACTTTACCACCAATTAAGAAAGCAATTGGTTGTAAATGGGTATATAAAACCAAATATCACTAAAATGGCACAATAGAAAGATATAAAGCAAGGTTAGTGGCACAAGGCTTCGAACAAATCCAAGGTATTGATATTTTTGACACTTTCTCTCCAGCTGCCAAGCTCACAACTGTAAGATTACTTCTTGCTCTTACTTCTTCCTTAAACTTATATATTCACCAACTAGATGTGCATAATGCCTTTTTGCATGCAGATTTGGATGAAGAGGTTTATATGTCTTTACCTAAGGGCATGATAGCCTCTTCACCAAATCAAGTATGCAAGCTTCTAAAATCAATTTATGTCCTAAAACAATCTAGCAAACAGTGGTTTGAGAAGCTTTTCAAAGTTCTTCTCACAAATAATTTTAAGCAATGCACTTCTGATCATTCTTTATTTATACATCAATCCCAAAATAATCTCACATTTTTTTTGATATATGTGGATGACATTTTACTTGCAGGAAACAACTCGCAGATCATCCAAAAAACTAAGGAGATGATATATACACATTTCCATATAAAAGATCTTGGTGACTTGAAGTATTTCTTAGGCCTCGAGGTAGCAAGAACCAATTCAGGTATTAATACATGCCAAAGGAAATACACACTGGACTTGCTCATCAACACATAATTACTAGCTTGCAAACCAGCTACAACACTCATGGCTCGTGATACTCGACTCAAGACAACTGATGGCACTCCTTTGCAGGATCCAACCAAATTTTACAGGCTGATTGGACAGCTTATTTACCTGTTGAACACAAGACTTGAGATTGCCTACTTAGTACAGCAACTCAGTCAACATATGAGTTGTCTAACTGACATACACTATGTTGTTGCTCTGCGTGTCATTCATTATCTCAAGTCTTCACCTGGCCAAGGTCTCTTCTTTCTCAGATCCTCTCCTCTTCAGCTCAAAGCTTTTTCAGACTTAGACTGAGCATCATGCCCTGAAACTCGCAAATCCATCACTGATTTTTGCATTTATCTTGGTGATTCTTTGATATCGCGGAAATCCAAAAATTAACCTACGGTCTCAAGGAGATCTACTGAGGCGGAATATCGTTCCATGGCTTCGACAGTTTGCGAGTTTCAATGGCTTACCAATATTCTCAAGGAAATGCTTGTCTCCTTCAAACAACCTGCTCTCTTGTATTGTGATAATGCATCAGCCCGCCACATTGTCAACAACTCATCATTTTATGAACAGACGAAACACGTTGATTTGGACTGTCATTTAGTTCGTGAGAAGTTACAACAACACTTGTTTCATCTTCTTCCAGTCACATCCTTTCAACAGCTAGCCGACGTTTTTACCAAATCTTTGGATGTCAAACCTTTTCTTTACAACATTCGTAAGCTTGGACTTCATTCTATTTACCCCCAAGCTTATGGGGAGTATTAGATAAATAAGTCTCTTTGGGTTTTAGTATTGTATAGTTTTGAGCTGGTCCATGTAGCTTTGTATATTAATGGGCCAAGCTTTCTTTGTAGGGTAACATTTTTTCATTCTGTAGATTCCCTCCTTCATTTTGAATTGAATGTACAATGACATTTCATCTTTTTCTTTTCACACTGCATATCATATATTATATGTGTACAAATATCTAAATAATAAGATTAGTGTGTTGAACTATTATAATAATAAAAATATTCGCACTAACTATCATATTAAAGTTTCAAGCACGCACACACATGATTAATTGAAATACACTATTAGTATAAAATTATTTTATATTGTCATTCAATTAGAATGAATCATTTTGACGTATGAGAAGAGAGAAAAATATGAAAGAAGTAGTTATTAAATTGATTTAATTATAATTTTATTTTTAATTTTTAATTTCATACTTATGTATTAAAATGGTTTATTCTAATTGGACGACAATGTAAAATGCTTTTATTCTTAGTGTATTCTAATTAATCTTATTTTATAATCATATCTTTTACTATATTATAATATTTATCTTCACACTATTTTTTTAATCTATAACTTTATTCACCATTTTTTTTATGTCTAATTATATTCCTCTTTATATTGAAATTAATTTAATTCATTTAAATAATAAAATATTTATGATTATACAATTTACATAATTGATTAAAAATAGATTAAAAAATATATAGTTATATAAGATTTCATAAAACATTAAATACAATAATTATGAACAATTCATATTATCATTTAATTTGTACAATATTTATGTATTTAATAATGATATGATCAGACATTTCATTTTCTATATATTAGTACACAACTGACCATTAGATATGTAATAATATTATTTTATAAAAAATGTGTAAAAAACATCTAAATATATAGTAAGATGTGTGTTAAATTGTTATAATATATATATATATATATATATATATATATATATATATATATATATATATATATATATATATATATATATATATATATATATATATATATATATATATATATATATATATATATATATATATATATATATATATATATATATATATATATATATATATATATATATATATATATATATATATATATATATATATATATATATATATAACTTGATGTCTATTTATTTTTTCAACTACTCCATCCATTCCAGAATAAAGTATTAAAGATCACATTTAAAAAAATTATTTATTTTAAAATATTTGTTATTTTATCTTATAAATGTAATTTTTATTTTTTTTTCTATTATATTTTCTAATTAATACTTTTAATTTATTATTATTTTTATTTATATTAATGCTGATTCAAATACATCAAAAATTGATAAGAAAAGTTTTATAAAATTATTATTCTTTTTTTTTATATTATTACATTATTAAATTTTTTTAATTTGTATAAAAAATATAAAATATAACAGTGATTTTAAAATAGAAGATGTATCATTTAAAGATTTTTACACATTTATTTTACATTCTCTTTTTTTATGCTTTGTTCTATTCAATTATTCTAAATTAGTATTACCTCTATTTTTTATTATAAGTCTTTTTTAAAAATATTTTGTACCACATTTTATAATATCAATGAATTATTAATGTTATTTTTTTTTATGATACCCTTAAATATTTATTAGGCAAAACTACTATCTACCTCCTTTAAATTATTTAAAATATCAAGTTAATTTTTAAAAAAAATTTTATAACGCTTTGGTTCTTTTTTAAAAATTTCTGTTATAATAAATTACAAACTCATATACCATTTGAACTGGTTTTTCGCGCTGATCACGAATATGTAATTAGTTTTGCGTTTGATTGTTTATTTTGGTCGGATTATTGATTTTTTATTATGTATTTCGTTCACTTTTACCTAATTCTCATGAACCGTAATTTGTTGATAAATTTGATTGCATATTCGTGATCAGCGCGAAAAATCAATTCAAATGATATATGAGTTTGCAATTTATTGTAACGGAGATTTTTTAAAAGGGATCAAAACATTATAAAAAAAACTTAATATTTTAAAATAACTTAAAAGACTAAAACAATAGTATTGCCTATTTATTATTCTCTCAGCATTAAATCATGTAAATTTTTCTTTTCAATATAATTAATGAAGAATAATTTTATAAATTTTTTTATAATTTCTCTTTTCAATGTCACAATTATTATATTTTTCAATACGTGTGAAAAATAAAATACGATTTATAATAAAAAACGGAGAGAGAGTAAATTATACGAGAATGTGAAAATGAATAAGAACTATCAAATTTAAAAAGAAAAGGTTGAGATTAAAATATATTTTTAAAACTTGTTTAATGATTTCTCTTTCCTCTTAATGACACATGATTTAGTGAAAATCACAATTTAATCCCAACATTTCTTTTTTAAATCCGATTGTTTTTATTCATTATCACATTCGCATATAATTTATTCATTATATATATATATATATATATATATATATATATATATATATATATATATATATATATATATATATATATATATATATATATATATATATATATATATATATATATATATATATATATATATATATATATATATATATATATATATATATATATATATATATATATATATATATATATATATATATATATATATATATATATATATTACAATTACTTATTTCTTTATGAAATTAAATTGAAATTGATTATCTAGTAGTGTCAATAGAATTTTATAAAGTTTATCTAAATTTATTTTATTATTTTTTATTTTTTATCTTATTATTTATTTGTAAAATTTAAAAACTATTTAAAATTAATTTCAAAAACTTTAAGTGAGATTGCTCAATGGATGTTTTTTTAGTTGATATAAATTAGTGTGAGTTGTTGTTCTCAGATTAACATTTTTTATAGCAATATTTATTTGTATCTTTTTTCATAATTTAATAGTGAAATTTAATATTTATAAATCAACAACTTTATAAAAAAATTAAAAATTTTATGTAATTTTTTTAATAGCTTAAATTTATAATTTTAATTTAATATTTAAATAATTTTGAATACATAAAACCATAAAATAAACCTAACATATATTTAAAAAAAGGGTCATGCTAACCAGTGCCCTCGGCACACTAGTTAAGAATTCCAAATAAGGAAAATATGTTATATTTATTTCACTCAATACACACAATATTATTTAAAAAGTCTGATTATTTCTCTTTTCAGGATATTGAATACATCTATATTTAAAAAAAAATGTATTTTTAATCTCTTAAATAATGCTTAACTTACCATTTTAATCTCTTAACAAATGACACTCGTTAGCATTTCCCTTAAAAAAATTAGAGATGATGTTTTTTAAATTATTGATTTATAATATAAAAAATATTTTGACATTAATACATAAATATAACTAGATATTTCCTTCGTGAATTGAACTTTACATCTATTTAAGTCAATCAACACATGTTATTTGAGTTGTTCCACTCACACATAATTTTTTTATTATTAATTCAAGTTATATTAATGTAACATTTTATGTATTTCATTAATTCAAGTTATATTAATGAAACTCTTCCTACTAGGTATCATATCTCAAGTGCATGCTTAATTATAACGGTATACTTTACTTTAATATTATTATAAATATATTTTAAACTGGTTATTTAAATGAAATTAACAAATACAATCATATAAAAGTTATGTCTTGATAAACACTTCAAATTTTTTTTATACGTATAATTTATTCGAATATTTATATAAATATATTTTAAACTGTTTATTTAAATAAAACTAACAAATACAATCATATAAACTTTATGTGTCCCACATACAAACATCTAGTTTTTGTTAATCTTAAAAGAATTTAATTATAACTTATTTAAATAGTATAAGATAATTTTACAAGTATAATCACTTTGATTTTAAATTATATTATGTATTGCACAATTTTACATAAGTATAATCACTATAATTTTAAGTATATAATCATAAAACCTGTATACAAAAATGAAAACCACTAGAAAAATTACAAAGAGATGTATATTAAACTCGGCCTATTTTATAAAATACAAAAAAAAAAAAAAAAAAAAAAAAACATAACTAATGTATATAGTTTGTATATAAATGTATTTAACATTAGTTTTTGATATTTATAATAAATTTGTAATATTAATGATAAAAATATATCTAGAAAAAAGTATCTACATATATAAAAGACTCTATTTAAAGAAAAATAGATTTTTCAACAAGATTTAATAAATAAAAACAAAATATTTATAAAATGTCAAATATATTATATATATATATATAAGACACATAATATAGGGCTATTTATTTTAGCTTTAAAAAAATAGATTTTTTATTTTTATTTTTGAAAATAGATTCTACAAAAACGTTTTTTTAAATATTATAAAAAAAATTAAATTAATTTTTAAATTAAAAGATTAACTTTGATATTCTATAACATCACCTTTTAAAACATAGTCAAAATCATAATTTTTAAAAAAAATTATATTTTCAAAAATAATTTTTATGATAAGCTATTTTAAATAGCTTCAAAGTTAAGTGATTTTTTGAAATTTTGATATCTAAAATTTTTTTTAATAAAATACCTAAATAACATGTTAAAAATAACTATTCAAACCAAATTTTTATTTAAGTTTTTATAAAAAAAATTCTTCATAAATTTTTTGATATATATCAAAATATGTAACATTATAAAAGTTATTTTAAGAAAAAAATTCAAAACAAACAGGCCATAAAACATATAAACTAATATATTATCCCTCAAATAGTTCAAAATATATAAAAATAGTCAATGAAGTAGGAAGCTTTGCATTCAAGATGTCAAACCATTTGAATCTCTTCTCAGGTTAGATGCTCTAGAGGTAAACAGCCCGTACACCTCATTCGGCATGGCTATAAGGCATGTAGCCAAACACTTAACACTACGTATGGTTTATCGCACATCATCATTCGGCATGGCCAAAAAGCATATAGGCAACCCCTTCGTTCACAAAGTACTGCAACACAGCAAATAAATGAATCCCACTTTTTTTCCTTTTACAAAAGGGATTATTAGTTCTGAGGCTGGCCATGTGCTTTGTCATGCAAATCTGATTAAAAAAAAGCATATCATAACACGTGGGAATTTAACACTTTATTTCAACTTTCTCCACAAGCTTATTGCTTTTTAATAATTTTTAATAATTGAATCAATGAATTTACGTCACTACTATTCATTTAGAGGATTTTTTTTTCCTTATCCCATATCATTGTGCATCTTCATGTCTTATTAAAGTTCCAACAAGTTTGTCTTTATTAAAGTTACAACCTCTAAATATGTGAAATAGATAATGTATGCATAGTAGTTAAAATGTTAAAATGAATACTCAATAATATGGACTTACTACTCTGCATATAATTAATTACTTAATTAATTAATTAATTAAGATAATTGTTGAATAATTACTAAAAATTCAAGCAACCTAATATGGACCCAGTAACACCGACATCTAAACCAGACAACATCACTGACTCAACTCAAGGATAAATTTTTAGGAAACAAAAACATAAATGTGCAAAGACTCTTCTCTAACTGATTGACTCATAAGACTAGAAGAACTATCATATCAAACTATGTAACAATCTCAACTGGATACCTATCAATGCAATCTTCCCATGGATTCATAGGTGAAGCTTTCACATGTTTCATCGCCTGCCACACTGCACTGTTACACTTAAAACCACTCCCAAATGCAATCTGCCAAATTCTGTTACCTTTTCTCATCCTCCCTTTGGCTTCTATATAAGCCAATTCATACCAAATTGAACTTGATGAAGTGTTCCCAAATCTATGCAAAGTCATTCTCGACGCCTCAACATGATTAGGCAAAAGCTGTAAATTCTTCTCAAGCTCATCGATCACAGCTCTTCCACCAGCATGTATACAAAAATGCTCAAAAGCAAGTTTAAAATCAGGTATATAAGGCTTCGTTTTCGCATTAAAAAGCTTCTTAACAACCAAGGTAGTAAAAAACAAAAGCTGTTCACTGACTGGTAAAACAAGCGGACCCAAAGTTGTTATATTAGTCTTAAGCGCTCCACCGGCAATAGCCATAAGATCTTTAGACAAAGAAACACCGGTTTTACCAACATCGTCTTGTTCTTGATACACACACTTAAACGCTTTATCATCAGCACCTTTATGAGTTCTCACAACATGAACAAGCTTATACTTAGCTCTTCTTTTATCGCAGCCTTTGTTCGAAAGCAGAACCGCGGCACCACCGACACGAAACAAACAATTAGGTATTAACATAGATTTCTTATTCCCGAAATACCAATTCTGAGTAATATTCTCAGTACTAACAACAACAGCATAAGTGTTTCTATGAACCTGAAGCATATCTTTCGCAAGATCAATAGCTATAACACCAGCACTACAACCCATACCACCTAAATTGAAACTCCTTATATTCCCCCTTAGTTTATACTTGTTAACAATCATAGCCGAGAGTGAAGGCGTTGGATTAAACAAACTACAATTAACAACAAGTATACCAATTTCTTTAGGCTTAATCTTTGTATTAGCGAAAAGATTATCAAGAGCACCATACATAACCTGTTCAGCTTCTTCTCTCGCAGAAACCATGTTAGGTGTTGGTGGAATCTTATGCATAGCTTCAGGGAGGTAGGTTTCTTCACCGAGACCAGAACGTTCTAGAATCTTGCGCTGAAACTCTAACGAAGATTCATCGAAATCGCCTTTGAGTTTGGAGTGTTGGATGAACTTGGTGAATTTAACGGTGAGATTGGAAGGGGGTTTGTAACAAGAGTAGTCGACTAGGTAAATGGATCTGGGTCGGGTCATGATGTAAACGGTGGATCCGAAAACGAGAATAGCGGAGCAAGTAATGACACAGACGAGATTGTATTTGAGGTGAAGCCAGAGATGGTGAATGTCTTGAGGGTTCATTTGTGAAACTTGGACAATGATAATGGACATTAGAGGGATTAAACAGAGAGTTAAGAGGTGTGTGATTAGGTAATGGTAACCTAGTTTGACATATTTGAGATTTACGGTTTGGAGAAAATCTGGTAATCGACGAGTTTGATGGATCTGAAGGTGTTCTCGTTGATCAGAACTCATGTTTTGTATTTTTGGTTGTTGTTTTTGAGATTGATGAGAAGAGGTGGAAATAAGAGTATGTGTTGGAAAAGGTGATGATTTATTGAAGTGAAAGAGAAAGAGAAAGAGGAAGAAAAACAAAAACCTTAGGGTATGGAAACAGACGGTGTGACAGAGAGAAACATAAAAACATAGACACTAGTCGGTCTATATTTCAGTGTCTGTTTGTTATGAGAAGAATCGGTGAGTTTATGATGATGGCTGCGAAAATATAAAATGGGAAAGGAAGGAAGGAAGGAATTAAAAAAGGGTTGGGATTTAGGAAGAGAGGTAGCGGTCAAACCACGGAAACGCATACCACTATAATTTT
The DNA here is from genome assembly GCA_963859935.3 of Lathyrus sativus. Taxonomy (NCBI): domain Eukaryota; kingdom Viridiplantae; phylum Streptophyta; class Magnoliopsida; order Fabales; family Fabaceae; genus Lathyrus; species Lathyrus sativus. Next base: position 488,979,365 of record OZ012741.1, read on the forward strand.
CAAATTATTGTTAATTTACTCACTAAGTTTTTTACTATACAAAATAAATTAAGTATATTTAGGTGTACTACGTATTCTAGAATATATATATATATATATATATATATATATATATATATATATATATATATATATATATATATATATATATATATATATATATATATATATATATATATATATATATATATATTTCTTTAATTATTTATTATTTTCTCTTTTGTTAGTTTTATTTTTTTCAATATCATTAATAAAAAATAACCTTTTTAATTTATTATTTTATGTAAAATTAATTATATTTTTTTAAGGTCAAATATCTTATCATTTGAGAAGGAAATTGTACATATTTAATCATTATTATAAAAAGTGTTTTAAACATTAGTCATTAGGATAAATAAAATTAATTATGGTTTTGCATGGGTAATTGTCACATTACATTAGTCCATTTCAAACTTCTTTAAAATGTCAAGTGCAAATCTCTTTTGATGTATAATCTGTCACTTTTTAAATTTGTGAGACTCAATGGCAAGGAAATATGTCATGAGATTAAGGTCGGTCATCTCAATCTCCTTCATTAAATCACCCTTGAATTTGATAATGTAACCTTTATTGTGATTCGTAATTAGTAAATCATCGACGTAGAGACATAAGACGATCACTTTTGCTTGTATCCTTTATCACATACACACCATATTTGGATACACATTTATCAAATCCTATCTCCTTTGAAAATCCATCAATTATCTTGTTCCAAGCTCTTGGCATTTGCTTCAGCCCATACATTGTCTTTCTCAATCTATAGAACTTGGATTCCTGGTTTTTCACAATAAAACTAGGTGGTTGTGCCACATACACTTCATCTTCCAAAGAACCATTCAAAAATATAAATTTGACATCCATTTGGTAGATTGACGAATTGTTGTTATTTGCAATACCAACAACTAGCTTAATGGTTTCAATTCTAGCCATCAATGTGAATACGTCTTCAAAGTCTATGACTTCTCTTTGCGAAAGTCCCTTTGCCATTAATCAAGCCTTATGCTTGATTATTTCACCTTTGGGATTTTCCTTCACTTTGTATACCCATTTTAAACCAATTGACTTCTTTCCTTGAGGTAGATCAAGAAGTTCTCGTGTCTTATTTTTTCCAATCAATTCCAACTCCTCCTTCATTGCACATATCCACTTTGGATCACTCAAGGCTTCCTCCATTTTCATCGGTTCGGATTTAGCCATGAGTACAAAATGGACAAGATCGCCATTATAATTCTTTCATTATCTGGGATCAACTCACAATCTTGCAATCTCGCATGCATGCCTCTTTTCCTTGTTGACATTCTCACATTTTCTTCAACTTGGACTTTGTCAGATGCAATTTCTTTCCTTTCAGACACTGCAGGAACGTTTCCATCCCTGTTGTAACTAGTTACAACTAATACGTAATCAATTACAACATGTTTCCAGTTCCTTAATTAGTCAAAAATCATGTCTCTATTGATTACATTTCTTTTATTAACTCCATCATAGAGTTTGTAGCCTCTGGGTGAGTGATACCCAAGAAGTATCAGTTATTATCCTTTGTCGTCTAGCTTCTTTCTAAGCTGGTATGGAACATGTCTATATGCAACCAAACCAAATACCTTTAAGTGACTCGTACTTGGCTTGAATCCGGACCATGATTCTTCTGGTGTAATATTTTTCAATTTCTTTGCTGGACAAACAAATATGTGTTTGTGGACACCATTTCTCCCTGAAATTCTTTTGGCAAGTTCTTCCCTTTCAACATGTTTCTCACCATGTTCAAAGTGATCAATTCTTCCTCTCAGCGACTCAGGTTTGTTGAGGCATATAGGGTGACACTACCTCGTGTACAATGCCTTTCTGATCACAAAACTTCTCAAAGTCATTTAAGACATATTCACCTCTACCATCTGTTTTTAGAGTTGATTTGTGATTACTTTGTCTTTCCACCATGGATTTGAACTTTTTTAATACTTCCAGCACCTTGTATTTTCTTTTAATTAAGTAAGTCCACAACTTTATACTAAAATCACTAATGAAAGTGACAAAATACCTATTGTCTCCGATTGAGTCAACTTACATCAGTCCATAAACATCTGAATACACCACCTCAAGATGACACTTGATTATGCATCTTGCATATTTTCTAAAGTTTCCTCAGTGTTGCTTAGCCTGCACATACTATTCACATACTTTAGTTGGCATATTGATCAATGGCATCCCCATAACCATGTTATTTTTCTGCATAGCATTTAGATCCTTGAATTTCAAATGCCCAAGCTTATAATACCATATATCTTCTTCCTTTATAGTAGTTATTGCAAGACACATATGCTCAATTACTTTCAATTCAACTTTGAAAGTTTTGTTTTGAGCCATATGGGGCCTTTAGGATCAAACTCCCATTTGCATCCATAACTTTTAGCATTTTATTTTCCATGTGAATCTTATAATTCCTTTTAATTAATTGACTAATGCTTAAAATATTACATTTGATTCCATAAATATACAACATATCTTTAATCAAAGAATGCCCACCATACTTCCTCTTGATTGATACATCGTCAATACCCTTTGTTACTAATATGTTGTCATTTGAGAATTTCACCTTGTGTTTGAACACTTTATTGATTTTTACAAACCAATCATTCATTCCCGTAATGTGAGTTGAACACCCAGAGTCAAAATACCATTGATCATTGCATTCTGCATCTTCTCGTGTAGTCAGCTTCACATTTTCAACTGATGGTAATCGGATACGCTCTGCTTGTAACCAATTACATCTGCCCTTTCTTGTGTTGTTTTCTGTTTCAGCAATCACTATCAACATTGTGCTCTCATCATATTTTTGCCTCGTGAAGTTTGCTTTAGCTTATTGGACAATGCTCTTATAATCTTTCCTTCTTCCTCCTTTTGTTTCCACCTTTGTAATTGCTTGATCCACCATGTTTATTGCAACTACTTTCACCCTTTTGAAATGTTGAATTGTTAAAATTTTGGGAGTCTCTTCCGCCATTGTAGTGGTAGTTTCCTCTACCTATATTCATGGACGATTTTCCCTTCACCTTCTTGTCTTTTCCAACTAAATAAGCCTGCAAAGAAATTTCGGTCTTTACTTTGTCAACATTCCTCTCTTCCATTCTCTGCTCATAATTCTTAAGAGAACTTTGCAACTCTTCTTTGCTCATAGTTGAAAGATCATTGGACTCTTCAATCGCAACCACTATGTTATCGAATCTTGATATTAAAGATCTCAAGATTTTACCAGCTACATACTACTCAGTGGCTGTTTCTCCACATGCTTTCGCTTGATTCACCCATCTTTTGATTCTTGTAGTAAATTCATTAATGATTTCCTTCTCTTCCATCTGAACTAGTTATAGCCGTGTCTTGTGAGTTTGTAACCTCACCACTTTTTCCTTATCCTCTCATGCATAACTTTTCTCAAAGATTTCTCAAGCATTCTTTAAGGATGTGCAATCACCAACCTTCTCAAAGTTATCAGCATCAACGCATTGTTGAATGAGATGACAAAGTTTTGAAATCTTTTGCCTTCTCTTCTTTGTGTGCAATCCTTTGTGCAACCATTGCACCTTCTACAAGTGGATTAACATCATTCTTGATCATTTCAATAACATCTTGATAACCAAACAACACCTTAATCTATTTGCGCCACTTGTCATAATTCTTTGCATCGAGAGTGGAGAGATTTGGAGAGATACGTTCATTGGAGATGGAAAACATTTTCGCACACTAAGTGTTCGATCAAAGAACTAGACTCTTGATGCCAAATATTGGGCCATCAATTTAGATATCAACATGATGAGGCATTTTTACATTTGGACCTTTTTTACGAGCAACACACCTTGTGTGAGACACACCACATATTCACCAAAAACCTTAAGATGATAAGTATGTGGATTTTTTCACTTATAAAGTGTCATATCTCTACTTTTCTAATCAATTTGAAACTTCCCCACACTTTGTTTCTCAATACTTTCAACTCACACTTCTTTTTCTCAACATAAATGACCATAGACGTCAAGTTAAAATATATACAAAAGGCTTAAATAGTCTTTTTGTTCTTGCAAATTAGCGTGTTTTTGGTTTTAGTCCTTAAATTATTTTTTTAAAATAGTCCTTAAATTTTAAAATCATTTTGGTTTAAATCCTAAAATGAAAATCCGTAGAAAAATTTAAAGGAAAATCCACAGAAAACCCGCAGATTTTATATATATAAAAAGCAAAAAGATTGTCCCTTACAAAGACGATATATATATATATATATATATATATATATATATATATATATATATATATATATATATATATATATATATATATATATATATATATATATATATCACTCATATTCAACTTTCATTGGTTTGAGTGTGAGAATGTTTGCATATATATATATATATATATATATATATATATATATATATATATATATATATATATATATATATATATATATATATATATATATATATATATATATATATATATATATATATATATATATATATATATATATATATATATATATATATATATTCGCTTCTCTATTCAATTTGTAAGCTCTAACACTAGGAAGTTTAAATTAAAACCAAAAACGATAACTAAATCAAATAATTTAAAATATCAAAAATTTTAATTATAAAATGAAGGGTATGTGTTCTTATGAACAAAATTACAATTAAGTAAATAGTTAACTAGTTGTATTTTGTTACCACTCAAAACAAATCATAAATATTTTGTTTAATAGACTTTGAGAAGAGTTGCTAGCAAAAGCGGAGGCTACGATGTCACTAGTTTAAGGATTCTGCACATTGTAACTGACACCATGGACTCACAGCTCAGTTGTGCTGTCTCACTCATTTATTTATTATCTTCGGTCAATGATCATATTCATTATTCATTTTACTTAAAACTTAAAAATAATACTGTACCAGTTTTTAAATTCTGTTCGGTTGGAGCTCCATTAAATATTCGACCGAAGAGAAATATAGATTCAAAATCGGTGACAACTCGTTTATTTATTTTAAAGGGTAATATATATACTGAAGAGAAGAGAAATATAGATTTAAAATCGGTGACAACTAGTTTATTCATATATATATATATATATATATATATATATATATATATATATATATATATATATATATATATATATATATATATATATATATATATATATATATATATATATATATATATATATATATATATATATATATTAATTTTAACTTCTCTTTTCCATAACGACGGTTATATAACCGTTTATTATTTTTTATATTATTATTTTTAATTATTTTATAAATAATTTAAAATAAAATAAAAATATAATATAATTTATATTTTATATTTTATGTGTGTCATTATTGATAGAAAATTAAGACACAATAGTAGATCAATATGCAGTAGATATAAAACTCCTCAAATTTATAGGAACATTAAGGATCAACAACGAATATAAGACGACAAATCGAACAAATAAAGACACAAAAGAACACCGATATTTTAACGTGAAAATCCCCTTATTATGATAGTAAAAATCACGAGTCATCCAGACCAAAAAAATAATTCCACTATAATCAATTAAGGGTACAAGAGAGTCTTAAAGTGATTCACAAACTAGTGTTAACAACCGCAAATCACAAAGCAAACTAACTTACAAATAAGAATCAAAAAGCTGAATTTTTTACCCAAATCTGTAGCTTAGTGCGAAGCAAATAACTTTCACCTCAGACATTGTTTTAAAATTATGAATGGGCAAAAGTTAGATATATGTGTTACGAACTTGCCTTCCAAATTTGAACTCTATCCAACGGTTACCGAATCGGAGATCGTAGATTTAGTGAGACTGGTTGCAGAAAAACGAGAATGAGTTTCTCTCATCTTTTCTCTCTTTTGAATCCTTATTTTTCATTTATCTCTCCCAACCCTAAATTGATCATATCCACTTAAATAAGTGAGACAAATGAGTTAATCATATTTGGGTCTTTATCCACATAGGAAGGGAGTCCAAACCCAACAAATCTCCCCCTCACAACTATGTGGAGGAAATCGTCAAACCGACAATATCACAACAAACTTCAAATTTCTCTTTTGGTAATGCTTTAGTCATCATATCAGAACCATTATCATCTATATGAACTTTAGCTAACTCCAACACCTTAGCATCCAAAACATCACGTATCCAATAATATCTCACATCAATGTGTTTGGACCTATTATGGAAAGTTAGATTCTTACCAAGATGAATAGCACTTTGACTATCAATAAATAACGCATATTTGTCTTGAACAAAACCAAGCTCCTGCAAAAATTTCTTCAATCATGGTAACTCTTTGCATGCTTCAGTAATTGCAATGAACTCAACCTTTGTAGTAGATAGTGTTACACACTTTTGTAATATGGACTGCCAAGCAACAACTCCCCCTGCAAATTTAACCATGTAGCCTGAAGTGGACTTTTTGGAATCAACGTCTCCAGCCATATCAGAGTCAGAGTACCCCATGTAACGCCCATTTTAATTATTTTTGGTTTCAGAAATATTTTATTCGCGGATGTGTTTTGAGAAATTAATTGGATAATCAAGAAATTATAATATTAATATATAGTGATAAAAAGTGATAATTAGTAGTAATGTTAATATTGCTATTAATCATTATTATTGTTATTACTAATATTAATATATATATATATATATATATATATATATATATATATATATATATATATATATATATATATATATATATATATATATATATATATATATATATATATATATATATATATATATATATATATATATATATATATATATATATATATATATATATATATATATATATATATATATATATATATATATATATATATATATATATATATATATATATATATATATATATATATGAGCAAAGATATTATTATTGGATTTTTGGAATTAAAAGGAATAAGATTATTAAATTATGGAATTAAGAAATATGGAGGATATTATTTATTTGGAAATAAAAGTGATTTTTGGGGTATTAAGGACAATTGTGGCATTATGGAAAAAGGGGATAGAGAAGAACACGATAGAACAAAGGAGGAAGGACAAAGAACGCATGGTTGAAGCGATCAAGTGAACAAGCTCGGCAAGGAAGACGTGAAGGCTGTGAATTTGTGAAGGTTCATCATCATCATCATCAGAATCGAATTTGAGGTAAGGGGAGGATTGATCGGTTAAATTCGGTATTGCATGAAAAATTGGTAGAACGGGGAATTCCCTAAACCCCATAGATGAATGATGAAATTATGTTGTTGCATGTTGTTGATTTCTGTTGTAATTGTGATTATTGTGTTTGAGTTCATTGCATGTGCTATGGAATGGTTGTTTGGTGATTTTGGGTTTCCGGTAAATTCAGAGTTAATGCCGGAAGTTGGAGAATTGAGTAGAACTGAGGATTTATCGAGTATGAACTAGGAGAATCAGTGTAGTCTTGTGAGATAGTACTGTACTGTTATAGTGCAGGATTTCGCGGGATTTAATCAGACGAAATCGGGGTGTGGGGCTGTTTTTGAACAGCAGATTTTCTGCAGAATTCGCGTGCATTCGCTGGGCGAATGGGGGCGAGACTTCGCTAGGTTTCGCCAGGCGAACTGGGCAGCGAATGCTGCCTGTTGCTTCTGTTTGGCTTCGCTAGGGGTTTTGTCGGGCGAGTCCCAGCGAGTGTTCGCTGCGGGGCTTCGCCAGGCGAATGGCAGCGAGCATGACAGCATTTCATGGTTTTTATGTTGTGTTGTTCCGTTTCTCGCGTGGTTAGACCCTTTTTGGTCGTGAGCGAGTACGTGGTTATCGTGGATCGGTTGAGAGCATGAAGGTGATGTAGGGAGCGTGTGCTTGAATATTCGCTGATATGAACGGTTGAACCGAAGCACGCTGTAATGCCTAAAGTGGCTATGTATCCTTCGATTAGGAATGAATACGTGTGATACGAGAGTGTGATTCTCGTGGTAATTGTATAACCGAATAAGTGACCTGATATACGTTATGAGTATATGTGATATTGTAAGAAACTCTTGAGATGTGGTTGTATGAGATTCAGGTGATAGGTGGCGAGCATAACAGAACTTTGTTTTCCCTGGAACTGTGTGCAGCTGTGATTGCTGAGCGTGGCCAGTCTGAAGTACCGTGATGATTTATGGGTGCTGGGTGTATGTTGGGTGTTAGAGGGCTATGTGGCCGGCGGTTAACGCATTCGACGTGATCGGTGGATTATGTGGTATACTTATATGTGTGTGCTATAAGTTGTGTGACTGTGGATCAGTAGAATTGTGTGCACCGTGAGTGCTGTGTTGATGAGTGAGATATCTTTGATATATGATAAATTGTGATCAGTAGGATCGATACGCTTTATGTGCGTTACGTTTACATACTGTAGTAGGAGTACTGGATCAGTAGGATCGTTACGCCTTGTGCGCGTGGTATTGATATGTTGTGTGCGAGATATGAGGATCAATATGATCGTTACGCCTGAGTGCGTTGTGTTGGTGTGTTATAGTGAGTGGATCCATGGGGATCGGTACGCTTATCATGTGTTACACTTATGTGCGGCTATGTGATATATTTGGGTCAGAAGAACCGACATGCCTTGTGTGCATTGTATGTGATAAGTTGTGTGGTGAGTGGATCAGTGGGATCAACACGCCTTGAGTGCGTTGTGGTGATATGTTGTGATGAGAGGATCCGTAGGATCGATACGCTTTATATGCATCGTGTTTATATGTTGTTGTGATGATTGGGTCAGTAGGACCGATATGCCTTAGGTGCATGATGGGTGATATGTTGTGTGGTGAGTTGATCGGTAGGATCGATGCACTTTGTGTGCTTGTGTATGTATGCATATTATGATGCGATGGACTAGTGGGGTCGTGTGCACTGTGTGTGCTGTGTGTTTATGCATAGTGTCTTGCATAGCGTGTGGACGTGAGGCCTGTGTGGCTCACGTGCTCCAAATGGGGAGCGTGTGGACGCGGTGTATGATTCACTGGCGTGCTCAAGTGGGGAGTGTGGACGGGATTTGGATCGTTGCTCGGATGGAGTGTATGCGACCACCCGTGTCCCAAGTGGGAGACGTTGATGATGTGCTCCCTGTGAGGAGGGTGATGGCCCAGTGACCATCAGAGATGTGCTCCCTGTGAGGAGGGTGATGGCCAGGTGTCCATCGATATTATTATTGTGCTCCCTGTGAGGAGGGTGATGGCCAGGAGTCCATCGGTGCGTGTGCTCCTTTGTGGAGGGTTGATGGCCAAGTGCCCATCGTTGATGTGTGCTCCTTTGTAGAGGGTTGATGGCTCGGTGTCCATCGTTATTGTGAGTCGGTACCGCATGATTGTTGAGTCGAGTGCATGTGTTGCATTATGGTTTGTGCGTGTGTGATTGTAAATGAGGGGACAGTAGGTCCAGATATGTTGTATGTGAAATAATGATTTATTGTTTTCTGCCTTTTATTTCATGTATGTTTATACCGTTATTATTTGATTGTGATTCTCACCCCTCTGTTGTTGTTTTGGTCTGGGCTTCTTCGGAAGTACAGACAATCCAGGTGTTTAGCTAGCTTGGATTGTGGCGTCGTCGTAGGATTGCTCAGATACGTAACACCAGGGATTTTTTTTTGGAGAGTTATTGTTTATTGTTGATTATGTGTGCCCCTGTGGCGTATCTGGTTCTGTGGGATATGTGTTGATGTATGACAGATATATATTATGGGCAGATGGCCTTAAACGTTGTATATGACATGATATGCATGTGATATGTTTATATGAATGAAAAGAGTATATTTTCTCCGCTGCATATTTTGACTGTGAATCATTTAATGAGAACTTGGTGGAAATTGTGACATCCCGTTGTGGGAGATACTCTAATACGTGTTTGTTTTAATCATTTTATTTTATTTTGGGAAGTGGGGTGTTACACCCCACTTGAGTATGCTTATCTCCTCGAAAACAAAGCCTCGTATAAGTAGTACTGCGAAGATACCTTAAAATCTATTTTACAGCATTTCAATGCTCTCTACCTGGATTTGACAAAAATCTACTGACTGTGCCAACAATATGTGTTATATCTGGTCTTGTACACACCATTATATACATCAAACTACCCACAAGAGACGCATAAGGAACATGTTTCATATCAAATGCATCATATTCACTTGAAGGACTTTGATTGGAACTCAACTTGAAATGAGTAGTGAGAGGAATGCTTACCGCCTTAGAACTTTCCATTTTGAATCTTTGCAGCACTCTTTCGATATAATTTTCTTGTAACATCCAAAGTTTCTTCTCTTTTCTGTCACACATGATTCTAATACCCAGAATCTGTTTAACTGCTCTCATGTCTTTCATGACAAATGACTCTCCTAATTGCTTCTTTAACATGTTAATGTTAGAAATACTTTCCCCTACAATTAGCATATCATCAATATATAACAACAGGATAATGAAGTCATTGTTAGAAAGTTTTCTAACAAAGACGCAATGATACGAAGTAGTCTTCTAGTATTCTTGATTACACATAACAGACTCAAACTTCTTGTACCACTGCCTTGGAGCTTGCTTCAACCCATATAAACTCTTTCTCAATCTACACACATGATCTTCTTTACCTTTAACTTGAAAACCATCGGTTTGTTTCATGTAGATCTCTTCCTCCAAATCACCATGAAGGAAAGTCGTTTTCACATCCATTTGCTCAACCTCTAAATCAAGAGTAGTAGCCAAACTCAACACGCTTCTAATTGATGATATTTTTAAAACATGTGAGAAAATATCATTAAAATTAACACTCTTTCTTTGATGGAAACCTTTCACCAATAATCTGGATTTATATCTTGGAGACTTATGGTTGCTCTCATGTTTAACCATATAAACTCATTTGTTTTCCAAAGTCGTTTTTCCTTTAGGCAGATTCACTAAATCATAAGTGTGATTATTATGCAATGATTTCATCTCATCATGCATTGCATCCATCCACTTTTGATTTTCATCACTTTCCATGGCCTTTTGAAAACACTCGGGTTCACCCTCATCAGTCAAGGTCACATACTCATCAGAATTAGACTTTGTAAAAGGTTGTCTCTGCCTGTTAGACCTCCTGGGTTAAACTTGAGATGATTATGGAGTTTCACCATGATTCTCATCTTGTGAAAACTCACTATCCCTTTCACCATCATTAGTTATATTATTTACCTCATCTCTAAGTTGTTGTTCATCAACATCATCATATGACTCACCATTGTAATCATCACCGTCAATAGCATCCAGATTATGACTAGGTAACCGAACTGGATAACATTAGACAAACTAATATCTTTCTTAGGTTCAGCCTTCTCTACCTTATTAATATCTTCAATAGTTTGGTCTTCCATAAACACCACATTGTAACTTCAAATAAGCTTCTTCCCAGCGGGATCATACAACCTATAGCCAAACTCATCTTGCCCATAGCCGACGAAGATACGTTGTTTTGACTTTGCATCCAACTTGGATCTTTCATCCTTTGGAATATGCACAAAAGCCTTACAACCAAGGACTCTCAAATGATCATACTTTACATTATTTCCAAACCAAATTTGGTCTGGAACTTCACTGTTCAAAGCAACAATAGAAGTGAGATTAAGAACATGCACTGCCATGTAAAGTGCCTCGCCGCAATAATGATTGGGCAACTTAGCTTTAGAGAGCATACATCGCACTCTCTCAATTAGTGTTTGATACATCCTCTCTGTTAAACCATTTAATTGAGGATTTTTAGGAGGAGTCTTTTCTTGTGAAATATCATGTTGCTTGCAATAGGAATCAAATGGTCTACAATACTCTCCATTATTTTATAAATGAACACATTTCAACTTCTTTCCTGTCTGCCTCAACCAAAACATGGAATTCTTTGAACTTTTCCCAAAATTGGTATTTTGTCTTCAAGACATAAACTCATATTTTTCTAGAGCAATTATCAATAAAGGTAACAAAATAAAGTGCTCCATTAAAGAATTTTACCTTTAATGGACCACAAACATCAGAATATACCAATTGAAGCAACTTTGACTTCCTTGAGGAAGGATGTCTCTTGAAAGATACTCTAGTATATTTACCAACCATGTAGTAAGAACACTTATCCAAGTGTACATTCTTTAATCCAGGAAGAACATCCTTTTTGGCCAATATTCAGCCCCTTTTTACTAATATGACTAAGTCTTCGGTGCCACAAAGATGCTTCCATGTCGATAGCATTCACATTATCCCTAGCAACCAAAGCTTTTGTCAAATACAATTTAGAAATTTTTTTCCCTCTAGCCACAACCACGTTATCTTTGTTGAGTTTTCACTTTTCATAACCAAAGTGATTATCATAACCACAATCATCTAATATATGCACAAAGATCAAATTAAAGCGGACATCTGGAGCATGTTTGACACCTCTAAGAAACAATTGCATTCCCATGTTGGTTTACAAGCAAACATCACCAACACCGATACACCATCATTACCCATCTTCAACACTCAAAAATCACCAGAAGTATAAGATGTGAAAAAAATTCTTCCTTAGTGTAACATGCAACGTAGCACTATTGTCAATTATCAACATGCTCTCGTCTGATACAAGATTAACAGACTCATGATCACGGAGAATAATAAGACCATCACTAGTAGCAGTAGTAACACGATCATCATTATGATCTTTAGGTCTCTTTGTTTAGACTTACCCTTCTTGCATTTCTTATCTCTTTTCCACTGATAGCAATACTTATATACGTATCCTGTTTTGTGACAATATTGACACTCTAGATTCTTGTATCGTAACTTGGACTTGCTTCTGTTATTCTCTCTACCACCCTTCGGTTCCTTTTTATGACTATCCCCCTATTTTCGGTGACAAGTACCTCGAGTTGAGATGAAGAACCATGTGTCTTCCTTCTCATCTCCTCATTAAGAATACAACCCTTAACCGTTTCCAAAGAAACAACACCTCTAGGAACAGAACCTTTGATAGAAACCCGAAATGTCTCCCAAGACTCTGGTAAAAATAGCAATAGAAATAGTCCCAAAAGTTTATCATCAAATTTGATACTCATTCCTAACATCTGATCAAGGAGGCCTTGAAATTCACTCAAGTGATTTGAAATAGAAGTCCTCTTCTTATACTTCAAACTTATGAAGCTATTCAACAAGAACAATTTATTATTGCCTGATTTAGAGGCATACAAGGACTTTATCTTCTCCCACAAAGTTTTTGCATGTGTCTCATTAGCAATATGATTATAAACATTATCTTTTACATATTGTCGAATAAAGCTACACACATGTTGATGTTCAAACTCCCATTCTTCATCAAACACAAAATCTGAATTTGCGAAACTAAAAATCGGTAAAATACAATTTCTTTACAAATAGTAAGTTTTTCATCTTGTCCTTCCATAAATGATAATTAGAACCATTCAACAATACCATCTTCATCTTTGTATTTGACTCTATCATTCAAACAACTAAAATAGCACTTAACCAAGAGCTTTGATGAGAAGTTAAGACACAATAATAGACCAATACGTAACGGATATAAAACTCCCCAAACTTGTAAGAATATTGAGGAACAAAAACAAATATAAGACGACAAATCGAACAATTAAAGGCACAAAATAACATTGATATTTTAACGTGAAAAACCCCTTAATATGAGAATAAAAACCACGAGTCGTAAAGACCAAAGAAATAATTCCACTATTTTAAAGTCATTCACAAAATAACGCTAACAACTGCAAATCATAAAACAAACTAACTTACAAATAAGAATAAAAAAGCTAAAAAAAATTTCCAAATCTGCAGCTTAGTACGAAGCAAATAACTTTCACCTCAGACTTTATTTTCAAATTCTGAACGATCAAAAGTTTGATATATGTGTTACGAACATGCCCTCCAAATTTGAGCTTGACCCAACGGTTAACAAATCGGGGATCGTCAATTTAATGAGACTGGTTGCAGAAAAAACGGGAATGAGTTTCTCTATTCTTTTCTCTCTTTAGACTCCTTATTTTTTTTCGCTATCTCTCTCAGACATAAATTAATCTTCTCCAATTAAATAAATAAGACAAATAAGCTAATCATATTTAAGTCTTTCTCTACGTAGGAAGGAAATTCAAATCCAACAATTATTAAAGATAAAAAAACAGACAAACAGACATGTGAGTATCTGTCTAAACACTAATAAACTATAAAAGAAAAAAAAATGAGAGAATTGTATTTCTTTTCTCTTTCTTTTACTACTTCTCAATCTACTATACTTCATTTTTTCATCATAGCCCTAATCATTTCATATCAATTAAAAATATATATAAATAAAGAATAGAGAATAATGCATTTCAAAAAAGAAAAAAAATAAGACCCAAAATTATTATTGACTTATTTTATGGAAAAATACACTTAACCTCTTTTATTCGAAAATTTTAAAGATAAAGTGGTAAAAGAGACTTGATTGTCCTTTGCAAAATTCAAGATACTAATTGTTTTTCTGTTACTTTTTAAGTGTTATTTTTTAAATAATTTTTTATTCTTTTTTAATTATCACTTGTAAAATTTAAAGTAGTAATAAGTGTATTGTCAAAATTATCCTATGTATTTATTAAAATAAATGTAATAAATAATAGAAATATTATAGATAAAAAGAAACTTATAATTTAAAAAAATGAAAAGATGACACTTAAGAAGAAAGGAGTAGGCTAGTACTATTATGTAATTTCTTGCACGTACAATTAATACATATATTACACTGCTATTCAATTATCGCCCAGCTACCTCGTATAAATATTTGTTACTTGCATTAAAAGCAACAAAAAATTCCTTCAAGTCCTTTCTTTTTACAGCTAGCAACTTGAAAAACAAGTAACTAGTGAAAATGAATTTTCAACCAACAATTCAACTGTGAAGGTGAAGGTGAAGGGATTATTTGCTTAATATCGTTAACTGACAAAAATTGAAGATAAGGGTTCTTTATACAACACATTAATTTGGTGTAGTATTTATCTGAATCTATTTTTAGTTTATAATCACCACACAAATTTCTTCACATGGTCTTTCTCCAAATTATTAGCCTTTAATAATGGAAAAGCTTTTTGTAAATTAGCAAGAAAGTGACTCAAAAGAAAGTAGTGGTGTAGGATGTTTTATAAAGGTGAATGTCACAAACTCGTGTTTGCCAAGCATTTCAATTAGACAAATGGTTTAGAAATTTGAGTGAGACATCTAGGTTACGACTCGGTTGCTTAAACTAATTGTAATGATTTAATTGAACTGATTAAGTAGTGGTTGAACTAGATAATATATGTTTGAATTATCTATTCAATTTATAACCTACCTGGTATAATATAATATATAGTATTGTTTGATTTATCTGGGTGTCTTACTTCAATTTTTATTTTTATTTTAAATTAAAAGGAGATCAATTGGGTTAAGTTTAGGAGAAAGAGTTTTTTTTTATAGATAATAATGGAGGGTAAAAATAACTCTAAAAAAGTTTAACAATGTATTTTTAAACGTTAAGAAATATTTATCTATCATATCAAAGTTGTTTGATTATGTTTAGTAAAAATAATGATTGAGTAATAAGTTAACGGATATCTTATAATTTATGGTTGATATCTGATAAGTGATAGATTATAACTTATAGTTGATGGTTGATGAATGGTGACTAATAAACAAATTGAAATGCTTTATAAAATTACAGGTTCAACTAATTGATAAACGTAAAATGTCATAATTATTTGATATTCTTTGCATTTAATACATAATTGTTTTATTTTAAATTAAAATAGATTATAAAGGGTAAATTTGAGTTTTAGTTAAAATAATAAGGGTAAAAATGAGAGAGAAAAATGATAAGTTATAAGTTATAAGGTAAAATGCTATTTGATTTTACCTGATCAAAAAGAACCAATGGTCTGCCACGCGTCGTTGGATTGCTGTTTTCACCGGAGTTGTGGGGAAAGAGGGGGTGTACCTGCAAGTCACACCGATGCTTAAGTGAGTAAAGGATAAGAGAGAAAGCAAGCACATAGAATAAGTGTGTAGAAGAAGTTACCTGATCCTCTAGTGAAAGAGGGTATTTATAGTGTGCCCTCAGTGCAGGGCCAACGGTTACATTGTATTGGGCCAGACTACTAGGCCCAACCCAAATAACAGTCAGGGCTTACGTTGTGAGGGCAAAGCCTCATATACTAGATATACGTGTTTCGATGATGTCAAAACTCAGTCGCATGGAAGAATATATGTTTGGCGTTATCACCATGTTGCATGAGCATACCTTATTTCTCATGATTTGTTTGCGTGCATAAAATCTCTCGAGTATTGCATATAGAGTTGTCAAAATATACGTCATACGAGTTAAACTCCATTGGTCTATCATAGGTATCATCTAAGAGAATCAAAAATATGAATTTAGGCATTTTCTGAATTTTCAGGTCCTTGAGTCGACCAAAACTCTGCTCCGGTCGACTCATGGCATGTGCCTTAAAAATGCATTTTCCTCGGGTTAGGTATGGTCGACCTACCGGTCGACGCATACTGTTAGTATTTCCATTGTCAAAAAATTCAAGTTATGCGTCGACGCATGCCTTGTTCCGATCGACGCATGGCTGTGTGTTTTGCACAATATGTTTCCTCGGGTTAGCTTAGGTCGACCCTGCACTCTGGATGGGTCGACCACTCACTGTTTTATGCATATTTTCTGATTTGTCTATTACTTTTGAAAAGTGGTTTTATCAGTTATAACAGTTTTGTCTGGTATAAATATTCAGTTGCTCTTTTCACTTCACATACATTGAATCATTCAGAAAAATAAGAAAAGTGAAAGAGGTGTCAATTCAAGTTCTCATCATCTTCATCTTCTATATTTCATACCACAACAATCACACACAATAGTCTTTGTTGTGCATTATGGATTGTCAAAGGTGATAACGTTCGAAGCCGCTGATTGGGTAATCCGATTCAGATTGAGGAGTTGACAGGTTTTTCTTGAATAAAACATCTAGGGTTTTGTCCTCCAAGATTCTTTGAATTTGGGAGGTTTTTGCATGATTCTTCTCAACACATATTCAGCCGAGTGAAGGGGATCGAGGAGCAGTGGGTTCCGTCGATCTAGTAACGGTAAGCGGAGAATTGTGAAGGAGAGTTTCGGGTTCGACACGCGAGTGTTTGAGATCAGTCGGGCTGGGGTTTAAAGACGAAAGGTTGTTCAAACATAGAGTTGTAATTGGAGGTTCACTCACGAGTTGTCGAAGGACTTGATTCGACTCGAGTCAAGGGGCAAGAGGAGATAGCATCTACAACAACAAGGGTGTTTGCTTGTTTGATGGCTTTTAATTCTTGTATATACGATTCTATAACAGGTTAAATATATATTATAAGGTCTCAATTTTATTGTTAGAATTGAGGGCAGACGTACCCCGAAGCGGAGACAGCGGGGGAACTGCCTCAACAAATCCTTGTGCCTTTTACCTTACGTTTTTATATTGCTTAATATTTGTGTGGTTTTAGTGCAAACAATTATATCAAATTTAGGACTGTTTTGAGTAAGTGCTAAACTGATTTTGACTCTAGTACAATCGTTGATTGTACATGGAAACTAGAGCAAATTACTCAAAGCTGAACTCGCTTGTAATGCTCTGCATTCCAAGTGTTTGATAAATTGTCTGAACGAAAAGCCTTGTGTGCTGTCCATTTATTTTGGTAATATATTAAGGCATTGGAACTAGTCATACCACATAGTGAGCCAAATCAAATTGATAGTGTGACTAGCGTAGTGATTCTCATTACTCGTTATCCAATTCCATCGGCTAAAACGCATATCCGGTTTTCTAGTAACCATTTGTTATAGACGGTATTTTTTCCATGGCCGCTTCCGCAAATTAAACAAATATTTAAAACCAATATTGGTAGCGCCGGCTCATTTTTTCAAGGGATCTGTTCAACCCCTCTTCTAGATCCGCGCCATCGTCTAACAAGTGGTATCAGAGCCTGGTTCACTCCGTGCTTCAAGTATAACTTAGTAGAAAATGGATAACGAACCTAAAGGGGCCTATAATAGAGCTCCTGTTTTTAATGGAGAAAATTATAGTTACTGGAAAGACTGTATGCAGGTGCACATTAATTCCATTTATAGGAAAGTGTGGAATGTTATTCTTAACGGTCCGATTGAAATAACTATGACCGATGAGAATAACATGATTGTGCCTAAGCCTAAAGCACAATGGACTGATGATGACGAGAAGAAATATAATTACGATTGGAAAGCCAAAAATATTTTGATCTCCTCATTAGGAGTTGATGAATATTATAGGGTTTCTCATTGTTTAACGGCAAAAGCTATGTGGGACTCATTGCAAGTTGCCCATGAGGGAATCAATGATGTTAAGCTAGCGAGAATCAATGCGTTAACACAAGAGTTCGATCTCTTTCACATGGAGCAAGGGGAAACCATTGCGAACATACAAAAGAGATTCACTCATCTAATTAATAGATTATACTCACTAGGTAGGCCAGTTGCCAATGGTGTTGCTACTAACAAAATTTTGAGATGTTTTAACAGGGAATGACAACCGAAGGTAACCGCCATCGAAGAAGCCAGCGATCTCACAATTTTGGATCTTACAATATTGTTTGGAAAGATGCAAGAGCACGAGCAAGTGCTTCTAAGCCTAGAGCAATATGAAGAGAAGGAAAAGAAGGAGAAAACAAAAAATATTGAAAAGAAGTCTATTGCTCTCAAGACTTCTTCCTCAAAGTCCCAAACTAAAGAGCATAGTGTAACACCCCGTTTGAATTATTTAGTATTTTTATACTTTATTGTGTGCATATTGGTTGTGATGTCTTAATTAAGGGTATGAGGTTAAGAGCGAGAGTGAAAGCCGACCTTAGTTCGGGGTAATGTGGACCTAGAATAAGGGATAATTTAATAACAAGATTAGGAGCATTATGATTATTAATATTATTATTTCAATTATTATTAGTAATAATATTAATAGGATTATGGTTATTATTAATATTATTATTATTATTATTAGTAATTAAATTAATAGAATTAAAACCTGATTAAGGGGTTAGGAGAGAGTTAGTGGAGGATTTAGTCAGTTAACACATAAAAGAGGAAAAAGGCAGAGAAAGGAGAGCTAGGGAAAAAAGAACCATTTCTCCATTGTTGTCAAGGAAAAAGCTTGGATCCAAGGTAAGGGGGAGAATGGATTTCAATATGGGTGATTTAACATGAGAGGGTAGTGAGAGGTCCTTTCTCTCATAGGAATTTTGCTAGTTCTTGCTTTTTGGTTGATTTTCGTGATATTATGATTTCCATGTGATTGTTGTTACTGTTGAATGATCATTGTATAATGTTTTATGCATGATTCTGGTACGAATATGAAGATTCGTGTGGAAATTCGCTAAAGTTGGGATAGAATACTGTGGATTAACAGATCTGAGAATTAAGGGTTTAACCGTAATCGAAATTAGATCTAATAAGTAGAATCTTGAAAGAATAGAAGATATGATTCATTGGAATCAATTCAAATCTGAGTTTTAGGATGAATGGGAAGGTAGGATGATGAATCTTGAATAGGAACTCGTGGAGATGATTATGAATCTGCATTTTTTTTGACAGATCTGCTGGTCATACGCGTATTTGAGGTGTCAATACGCGTATTACGGACTTCCCAAGGGGTTGTACGCGTAGCAGACGTTCCCTGTCCCTAGTGCCAGCACGACCATCTGATGATACGCGTATGGGGGTAGTCATACGCGTAAGGGGTGACTTTGATGGGGTTTTGGGAGGTAGAAGCCTCTGGTCGTACGCGTAAGGGAGGTCCAATACGCATATGATAGCAGGAAATACGTGTATGGGCCTTGTTGGTACGCGTATGGACAACCTGGGGTGACTTTTCCCCACTTTTTGTGATTTCTGTCCAGATTTCTCTTGGAATGCAATTCCGTTTAATCGGTAAGATTAGTAATGAATTAGAATCGAGGGAATATGGAATGTTAGGCGTGTTCCCTTATGGGTGTGTTTTGATGAGTATGAGCCATGATTGTCGAATTTGGACAATCTTGTGCGATTGTGATAATTCTCGAGAAGATTACGGTGAGCGGATGGCTCGTGTGGATTGTTACGGTGAGAATAGGATATCAAATTATTAAGTAATTTGAATCGCAAATCTTTAATTTACAACTGGTCTTTGATTTATCCGAAGGAAAGGTCAAAGAAAGGAAAAACCTATTTTTTGCATTGTAAACAATGCGGGGAGAGACCTAGGTAAAGGGTTGGTTAAGCTTAGGGAAGGTATTAACACCCTAAACTTCCGTAGTACTCTACATGAATCTCTTGTTTAAAGTTTACTATTTTGCTTGATTATTTGCTTTAGGGTATATGTGCTAAGGATTAAAAGTGAAAGAAAGGCCTAAGGGTTAGTCCTAAGTTTACTCGGCAAGATTCGCATCTTGTGCCTACTATCTGAGGTAGGGGATGGAATCAGAGTAATCGTAGTTCCCCTTGAAAGGGAGGTTAGAAACTTCTTGACTGTGGTCAAGGTTTCAATGGGGAATAAGCGTTCTTAAGGAAACGCTTACGTGGAGTATGGCGACTCTAATCTCTACGTTGTAAAGAGTTGAATTAAAAAGGGTAAAACTAGGTATTCCACGGCGGGAAACCTAAAATGGAGTGCGGAGACTCCTTACCCTAATACTAGGGTAAAGGGTAATTTGCTCCGCGGCGGGGATGCCTATGCAATTAGGGTTTGAGCGGTGAAAAAGTCAAAGGTAAAGGACTATTGACGCGGCGGTCAAACGGCTAGACCTATTCCTTCGGAAGGGATTTAACGGTAAATAAAATAATGAAAATACGATTAAGCGGCAATATGAAAATACGGGAAAGCGTAAGAATGGTAACAGAATAAAACAACAACGACGATTGCCTCGCATAAATTACAAACCAAAATGAAATACGAAAATAAAAGAGTAATAACTGTACAACTGAGAAAGCAACGAATGAAACGACATAAAAATATAGACGAAATTAACGAGGCAAAGTTAGAGCTCAAGTCTGCAGTTAGGCGACCGTATCATCCGAACCTGAAACTGAAAATGCTAGACAAACCTTTAAGAAAAGGATTTAAGATTGATGATAGAATTTACAAAAGAATTTGAATTTGAAAATTTTATTCTTAATTATGCTGAATTTTATTAACAAAACACTTATTTTTTTCAAAAAAGTTTTTTATTTATAAATGCTAAAATTTAAAGAAATAATTTCTAATTAAAATTTAAAAGGTTTCTTGTACATTTTTAAAAACTGCTTTAACTAAAAAAAAGGTTTTAATTTTAAACGTTTAAAAAAAAGGATGGCTTTAATTTAATGTTTTAATTAAACAAAGATGGTTTGAATTACAAATTTTTTCAAGATTGTTTAATAAAAATGGTTTTATATTTTTCTTAAAATGTTTTATCAACCTAATTAAACTAAGTTATAAAATTAACAATTATAAAAAATTATTGTTTTAACTATTATTATAAAACTATAAAATAATAATAATAAACATCAAATAAATAAATAAAAAGAAAAAGAAAAAGAAAAAACAATTGAAATCAAATGGAGGAGAGGGACGTTTGGAGGCTGAACAACCTTTAGGGTTTGTGACCCATCTTCCATCTTCTCCTCTTGGACCCGCGGTGGCTTCCATTGTTGAGCTTCCTGTAGCTTTTCCGCCATTATCATGCTTCTTCATGTGAAACTTTTCATTTCGCCGACCACCATGGCATCCGTTGCTCCTTCATTCATCTGAAACAAAACCAAAAAAATTCCACAACCAAAGCATGCCGGAGATGTTTTTACCTTTTGATGATGATGTGGGTTTTTCTTAAAAGGATCTGGTCGGATTCGTTACGAACTCAAGGGTTTGGGCTGGTCAATGATGATTCCTCTAAGGCCATCCCCTTGATGAACTCTGATGGATTCTTTTTGATATTTGTTCTCTGATGCCTCCTCTTTTTTCTGATGATTGTGATTTATATTAGTTCCGATTTGGATTTTTTTGGACCTCGATCCATTGCTTTGTCACGATTTGGTGATGAAATGGTCAAGATTTGTTGCATTTTTGTTGGGGATTTTTTGGAACTTAGTTGCTGTTATGAATTTCATGATGGATTTGCGAAAATGTTGGTTCATCTTTTGCGATTTTGCTGCGTTTTGACTGAGATTTGGGGAAAGTTTGTTGGATGGACTTGTTTGATCCGTTGTGGCTCATAATTTTTTAGAAAATGTGTTTGTGACCTGTTTGGCAAAACTATTTTTTAGAATAAGTGTTTTTTTCAAAAGCACTTTTTTCAGAATCACTTTTCCAAGAAATCACTTTTTCTAAAATCACTTTTCTCTCTCTTGGACCGTAATGAACAGATGTTGCCGGATTTGTGCCGGAGTCGAGAATTTAAAGTCGGGAGCTGGCGGCAGAATATTACGTTACCCTCCCGACGTACCCGATGATGATAATCAACTGAGGGTATCGGACCCGAAAAAAACCAATTTTAATTAATTCTATTATTTTCATCTGTTGTTGATTTTTTTGCAGGTCCAGCAAAGTCGAAAGTCGAATCGGACGCGAAGACAAACCTTAGAAAAATTAGGAACTTTAGGATTTAGGAATTAAAATTGTACTTGTAATTAATCTTTGTAATATTGTAATAATATAGAATTTAAATTAATAAATTCAAATTATTTCTCCAATCACATTTCTCCGATTAAAATCTCCGGTTGCAATCTCCAAATAATTCCTCCGATTAAACTTAAACGAACAAATTCATTTAATAAATTTATCCGGCTAAATTCCTCCAAATAAACTCAAACAACTAAATTCATTTAATTTAAATTTATTCGATTAAGCTCCTCCTAATAATTGATCTGAATGAATTCGATCCAATGAAAATTATCTGATTAAGCTCTGACATTCCAAACTCCGAATTCGAACAATTAGAATTGTGTCCAACGTAAAACTAACCCTTGATGATTAGTTCATACTTGATAATAAAAATTGGTGGATATTGTTATAGGCTAGAGAAACAGAGAAATTCAATTAAACGGCAAGACGATCTTCCCTCTGCATTTAAAATCCAAATTGTATCTTGAGTAACCTGTCATTGTAACCTGAATCAACTCGACTAATAATCATGATCAACCCAACCGAAATTCCACTGTTCCACTAAAATTTGACTGATAACCAGTAGCAACAAACTGTAAATTAATAACCTTTTTTCCCTTCATGAATTAAAGCGCACCCAATGTTATTTCCTGCAACACCAGGTGACTGAGCAAAATGGTTAGCGGTTAGTTTACAATGCAATGTCGAATGAGATGAAATGCGAAATGAACCGACTAATTTAAGGGCAAATTTTGGGGTATGACAGTTGCCCATATTTAAATAGCTTCACCAGATGATATGAGTGATGAAAATCCGAGAAATCATGGTGAACGGGATTTAAATACAGATAACCGAAAATTTTGCCCTTAGATGCAGCGATATGCAATGCTATGGATAAAACGACAAACTATAATGCTGACAATGTTATGATTCTAGTATGATGCATATGATGAAAATGATAAATGCAAGGATACAGACGACATGACAACACAGGGGACATGCGCGACGAACAAACCACACTGGGGAATACGACACACTGGGGGAACAACACGGCACTGGGGACTTCTAAAGCGATGGCCAACTGGTGCAAGCGCGACCAGCTGTCACTTTAGGATGAAACAGTAAGAATGGGATCCTCAATGGAGATGGCACCGGCGAGACGGCCTCCACTGGGAAATATCCAAGAGTAATTGTGCAACGGATTACGACATGACCGAATGACACTTTAGGATGACAGGGTAACACAGGATCCACACAGCGGTAGGATCAGGTAAATGACAAGTGCTGGAGTTTTCCGGATATTCCTTTAAACGAAGAGATCGAGCGGGATCTTCAAGAATCATCGGAAAATATACAGGGAGAAACAAACATCAGGAACATCCAGAAGAACATCAAATGAACTCTGAAACCCACCAGAGACACTCGGAAAAACATCGAATGAACTCTGGGCTGCCTCCAAAAACAAAACGACAATATTTATAGGGATATGAGATGAAGACAATTCTCTGAAGGTATATCTGAAACATTTATGAGAGCATTAAATATACGGGAAGAGTTTGAAGACATATCTGGAATAACATCAGATAAGCAAAAAAGGAGTTTTGGAAGAACATTAGAACCAAACTCAATTTGGAAAAACATCAGAAGGAGAAACAAGTCTGGAGAAACATTGGGTAGATTCTGGAAAACCATCAGAATCGAAGGGAAATATCTGGAAAACCATCAGATAAGTTCTGGAAGAACATCAGAACAAAGACTCAAATCTAGAAAACCACCAGAGAGAGAAACAAATGAGTTCTAGAAGAACATCATAATCATAAGGAAATATCTGGAAAACCATCAGATAAGTTTTGGAAGAACATTAGAACAAAGACTCAATCTGGGAAAACATCAGAGAGAGAAACATATCCAAAAAAAAACATCGGAAAGATTCTGGAAGAACATCAAAATAAAGACTCAATCTGTGAAAACATCAGAGAGAAAAACATATCCGGAAAAACATCGGAAAGATTCTGGAAAAACATCAGAATCAAAGGGAATATCTAGAAAAACATCAGATAAGTTCTGGAAAAACATCAGAACAAAGACTCAATATGGGAAAACATCAGAGAGAGAAACATATCCGGAAAAACATCGGAAAGATTTTGGAAAAACATCAGAATCAAAGGGAATATCTGGAAAAATATCAGATAAGTTCTGGAAAAACATCAGAACAAAGACTCAATCTGGAAAAACATCAGAGAGACAGAAACAAAGATGACATCCAAGAATGACGTTGGATAAAAGGGATACCTACCCTCCAATAATGGCTTTGAATGAAAGGTATAATCATAATATCTAAGAATAGTATTGGATGTATACAGGAACAGACATATCCGGAAGAACAATCGGATAAGAAAAATGTCATATCTGGAAGAATGTCAAATAGACACGACAAAAACTGTTTGGTAGGTACCAAGTGAGTTGGACTTTGACCACAAGGTAAGAGTTTGTTAATGAAACGACCTCAGGAGAAATGCAAATGAGGATGAAACACTCATGGTATGCATATGTATATGAATTATGCAGATGATATATGATCAAATGTAAATACAGACGTCGACGACAAGGCTCGACTCTTTGGGTGAGACGACAGTGGAAGACTGATTCCTTAACACGGAGATCACTGTCATTCTGCTTTAGGGACCAAGCATGTTACTGTTGAACACATCTCCGTCACTATGGTAAACGGTATCAAGTTGATGGTCCTTGTAGGAAGGATGAATAGTTGTTTGGGGATCCTTCAAGTAAATTGCCCCAGATTAAACCGTCTGTTATAGATAAACTGATAATTACTTCAGCTTGTCTAATTCTATAAATGATTGCGCTACTATGCCCCTAGAAGGTGTGCCCCATTAGGAGTCTTGAAGGATCTTATGGATAAATCAAATCTGAGAATGGCTTGCCCTGAACAAATCTTGAACTGATACTCAACAGGACGTATAAAAAAGCTTGCCCCTGATAGGATCACCTGACCAAGTTTCTCAATTGTTTGAAAATTCCTTGAGAGAAAAGGCAGTTTGCAAAAAAAAGTGTTCATACAAACATTGTAATGTAAAGTTCATGCAACTTTTGAAATCAAAATTATTTTTGAAAAATGAAAATCATAAGAGTCGTTGGTCAGAACACGGTGGTTCAAGACGCTCAAAGTTTAAAACAAATGTGTACTACCAAAATGAATGATTCGCAAAGATCTTTTGGAGTCAGCTTACGCAACCTTGTTGTAGTACGCTTTCAAAATAACCTTGCTTCAATTAGGTCTTTTGAGGGTTGTAACGTGGCCTGGTTCACGGTTTATGAAACAAAGGATAAAGGCTCAAAATTTATTTGTACCCACCCAATCTATGTAATAATCTTCAGTCCTACGCTCAGTTAACTCCTATTATGCATTCAGGTTCCTATAGGTTAGGAATTGCACTGATGGTAGCAATGATGGTTCAAAAGTCAAGGGACCTATGAAAAGGCAGCCACTACTTCCCTATAACATTTGGTTGTTTTGACATTGAGGATTTTCAGGGTAAGGATTTAAAGATCACCTCTTTTTATTATCCTTAACTTTTGCCTGAACTGTTTCTTACGAAGATTACAGTCAGCGGGATGCCCCACTTTTTTCTAAGTCTCCTTCATAGGTTTTGACTTAGCGGGCTTTTTCTTTTGATTTTTTTTTTTGGAAGAAAGTGACTACCTAGCTTAATGATCACGGTGAACCATCATCGACTTCTTGGCTTGAAAAACATCTTCGACACTTATTTGTTGTGTGTGAAGGAAAATTTGTGAATGCAACCTTTATATGAAAGGTGTATTGTAGGAAAGCATAACCGAGTTAACTGAGAAACTACCCATGCCCTAGGTTAAGATTGCAGGTTTTTTTGTAAAGAAAGAAACTCCAACTTCTGGGCTCGAAGGGGGTGACAAGGGAATAACTTCCTTATTTCTCCAATGTTTGGGGATTGAAACAATGCCTTACATCGTCAACAAAGTTTGATTGAAAGCATACTGACAACAGTTATGGGTATAACATTTTTGTCATCCTCCCTCCAATCTTTGCATATCAAAAATTTGAACAAAAAGGTGCATATTTTAGAAGATAAAGCATAAAGATGCAAACAATGAATAAAATAAACGGAACCAAAAGTCGCAATACTCATTTCATTAATATAAAAGTACAAATATAATTTGAAGGCAAACAACTAATATAAAAATAAGGAAAGTACAAACAACGAGAAACAAAGGCCTAGTGACTAAATCAGTACAAAGATGAGTCGTCCTGTCTGAAACACTGGCGTTTAGGAAAATAAATCCATTGGGGTTAGTTCAAAGCTTCACTTTTGATGCACCGACAAAGGATTTTTCTGGACATTCGGATAACTATCCTCAAAATCAAGTATTCTGACTCTAACCAATTCACACACTCTAGATTTCAGTGCAAAACAATGCTCCAAGTCGTGGCCTAGGGCACCCTCATGAAAAGTGCACTGGAGATCAGCCCTAAATCCAGCTGGAGGATGATTAGGAGGAGGTGTTAAAGCCCTTGTATTGATCAGCCCTTGTCGAACCAAGTCAGGATACAGTTCTGTGTAAGTCATGGGAATAGGATCAAATTGATTCCTATTCCGATACTAGTTTTGTCTAACAATTGGACGTTGAGGAACTAGAGCTGGTTGTGGAGTAGTAACAGTAGCAACAACATGATGATCAACAAATGGAGGTCCATAGCGAGACCTTCTTGCTTCAGTCATGACAACATTGGTCTGATCCTCTTTCCTCTTCTGGAAATTCCCATAGGATTTCTTTACTCCACTAGAAGATTCGGCATCTTTGGATACCTTACCATTTTTCAAACCTTCTTCTAACCTTTGGCCAATAGTCACCAGATCTGTAAAGCTTAAAGAGACACTCCCAATCATCTTTTCCCAATAGAAAGGAAACAAAGTATCCATGAACATTCCTGTTAGTTCCTTCTCTGCTATAGGGGGTTCAACTTGGGAAGCTAACTCCCTCCAACGCTGAGCGTATTCCTTGAACGACTCTCTTTCACTCTGAAACATACTTTAAAGTTGACGATGATCGGGAGCCATGTCCAAATTGTATTTGTATTGCTTCATAAAAGCATTGGCAAGATCCTGGAAGCAGAGGACGCTGTTATGCTCTAAGTTCATATACCATTTGAAAGAAGCACCACTCAGACTATCCTGAAAGCAGTGGATGAGCATCTTCTGATTGTTGGTGTAAGCTGCCATCTTTCAGAACTACATAACTAGATGGGGTCTTGGACATGAGTGACCTTTATACTTCATAAACTCAGGAGTCTTGAATTTGGCAGGAAAAACAAGACCCGAAACTAGGCACATATTTTCTGCATCTATGTTGAAGAAACCAGTACCCTTGACAGCTTGAAGTCTCTTATTTATGATCTGAAACTATTCACGGGTAATCTCAGGCTCAACAAAATCTTCATGGTCTTCCCCTTGAACACCGGCAGCATTGTACTCATATGGAGGGTTCTCAAAGGGAGCTTGGACAGTCTGGTTAACAGTGTGGACCACAGGTCGGGTTTCGGCAAGGACGGGAGCTTGAAAAACCGGTCTGATAATCTGATAAATCATAGCAGTAGATGCAAGAGGTGGAGAGTAGTTAGGAGGTAAACCAAACTCTGGCCAAGTAAATGGTGGCAATTGAACAGAAGGTGGATCAACACTTGAAACTTCCTGAATGACAGTCCTCTACGGTGGCTCTCCTCTGGCAATCAGTACTTGAAGCATCTCGATGAGCTTGGTCATGCCTGATTTCAAATCATCGATCTCCGTTTGGATTTCTGCATTATATGTCTCTTGTTCTGACATCTGGTGTTTATAGTTAGCTCTAGTCCGATATCTGTGTTGGGGAACCAACTTGACGACTCAAAGGTACACTAGAAGGCGAGAGAACCGAGAATGAGAAACCGGGGGAAAAAATGCAATGCAAGACCTAATGCTAGTGCAATGCAATGGTTTCAAGAACTTTAGCGATCGATTGCGAATGTTTTCTAAGAAAAGCTGGAAAATGTTTTAGACTTTAAAATGTAAGACTTTTTGAAATTGCAAAGGACAGTTGAATTCCTTGAAACTAGGAATGATATGATGCTTTATTGATGCAATGCACAAACACACACAAGCACACAAGGGTCCTAGGTTAGAGGAACATGAACGGAGTCAAGGGCTACCCTTCCCAAAAAGTTATGTACTAGGGGTTAATTATACTTGCAGAACAAAGGTTCTAAAGAGGTGCCCAAAGTCATCAGTTCATCTTTCGGATATTATCAATTTTCCTACTGACTCGGTGGTTAATAATATTCTCAACAGAACCTCCTTTGAGTGTAGTATCGCGTAGCAACTATTTTGGGAATACTCCCTCATAGTCCTCGCACTACGTCCTAATAAAGGCCAAAATGGGGTTAAAGGTAACTACGATCCTCGGTATCACAGGCTCCAATCGAAAATAGTGAATGTTTTCACGAGTACTCGATCAACAATACCATTTTCGAAAGGGCCTCAACTGAGCAGTGATTCTCAAGTCAGCTTGGTCGGGAGTCACTCCCTATAAGCCTCGTCGAATATATCACCTTCCTATAATAATGTTACTCAAGTCCGGGTGTAGGACTTATCTCACAACAAAGATACCCTAAGCATAGTGCAACAAATATATATACAAGCAAATAGATGAAGCAAATAGCAAGCAAATAAACAAAGTAGGGATAACCCTAAAAAAGATACGACTAGTCCCTAGTGAAGTCGCCATTTTATGTTGCGGTGAGAATAGGATATCAAATTATTAATTAATTTGAATCACAAATCTTTAATTCACAACCGGTCTTTGACTTATCCGAATGAACGGTTAAAGAAAGGAAAAAACCTACTTTTTGCATTGTAAACAATGCGGGGAGAGACCTAGGTAAGGGGTTGGTTAAACTTAGGGAAGGTATTAACACCATAAACTTCTGTAGTACTCTATAGAAACCTCTTGTTTAAAGTTTACTATTTTGCTTGATTATTTGCTTTAGGGTATATGTGCTAAGGGTTAAAAGTGAAAGAAAGGCCTAAGGGTTAGTCCTAAGTTTACTCGGCAAGATTCGCATCTTGTGCCTACATATTCGAGGTAAGGGATGAAATCAGAGTAATCGTAGTTCCCCTCGAAAGGAAGGTTAGAAACTTCTTGGTTGTGGTCAAGGTTTCAATGGGGAATAAGCGTTCTTAAGGAAGCGCTTACGTGGAGTGCGGCGACTCCAATCTCTACGTTGTAAAGAGTTGAATTAAAAAGGATAAAACTAGGTATTCCACGGCGGGAAACCTAAAACGGAGTTCGGCGACTCCTTAACCTAATGCTAGGGTAAAGGGTAATTCGGTCCACGGTGGGGAAACCTATGCAATTAGGGTTTAAGCGTGAAAAAGTCAAAGGTAAAGAACTATTGACGCGACAGTCAAACGACTAGACCTATTCCTTCAGAAGGGATTGAACGGTAAATAAAATAATGAAAATACAATTAAGCGGCAGTATGAAAATACGGGAAAGCGTAAGAATGGTAAAGGAATAAAACAATAGCGACGATTACCTTGCATAAATTACAAACCAAAATAAAATACGAAAAAAAAGAGTAATAACTGTACAACTGAGAAAGAAACAAATGGAACGACATAAAAATATAGACGAAATTAACGGGGTAAAGTCAGAGCTCAAGTCGATAGTTAGGCGACAGTATCATCCGAACCTGAAACTGAAAATGCTAGACAAACCTTTAAGAAAAAGATTTAAGATTGATGAGAGAATTTACAAAAGAATTTGAATTTGAAAATTTTATTCTTAATTATGCTGAATTTTATTAACAAAAATCTTATTTTTTCAAAAAGTTTTTTATTTATAAATGCTAAAATTTAAAGAAATAATTTCTAATTAAAATTTAAAAGGTTTCTAGTACATTTTTAAAAAGTTTTTTCAAGATTGTTTAATAAAAATGGTTTTATATTTTTCTTAAAATGTTTTATCAACCTAATTAAACTAAGTTATAAAATTAACAATTATAAAAAATTCTAGTTTTAACAATTATTATAAAACTATAAAATAATAATAATAAACATCAAATAAAAAAAAAAGAAAAAGAAAAAACAATTGAAATAAAATGGAGGAGAGGGACGTTTGGAGGCTGAACAACCTTTAGGGTTTTGGACTCATCTTCCATCTTCTCCTCTTGGACCCGCGGCGACTTCCATTGTTGAGGTTCCTGTAGTTTTTCCGCCATTATCATGCTTCTTCATGTGAAACTTTTCATTTCGCCGACCACCATGGCTTCCGTTGCTCCTCCATTCATCTGAAACAAAACCAAAAAAATTCCACAACCAAAAGCATGTCGGAGATGTTTTTACCTTTTGATGATGATGTGGGTTTTTCTTAAAAGGATCTGGTCGGATTCGTTACGAACTCAAGGGTTTGGGCTGGTCAATGATGATTCCTCTGAGGCCGCCCCCTTGATGAACTCTGATGGATTCTTTTTGATATTTGTTCTCTGATGCCTCATCTTTTTTCTGATGATTCTGATTTATATTAGTTCTGATTTGGATTTTTTTGGGCCTCAATCCATTGCTTTGTCACGATTTGGTGATAAAATGGTCAAGATTTGTTGCATTTTTGTTGGGGATTTTTTGGAACTTAGTTGTTGTTACGAATTTCATGATGGATTTGCGAAAATGTTGGCTCATCTGTTACGATTTTGCTGCGTTTTGACTGAGATTTGGGGAAAGTTTGTTGGATGGACTTGTTTGATTCGTTGTTGCTAAGAATTTTTGAGAAAATGTGTTTGTGACCTGTTTGGCAAAACCATTTTTTAGAATAAGTGTTTTTTTTCCAAAAGCACTTTTTTCAGAATCACTTTTCCAAAAAATCACTTTTTCTAAAATCACTTTTCTCTCTCTTAGACCGTAATGAACAGATGTTGCTGGAGTCGAGAAATTAAAGTCGGGAGTTGGCGGCGGAATATTCCGTTACTCTCCCGAAGTACCCGATGATGATAATCAACTGAGGGTATCGGACCCGGAAAAAAAACCAATTTTAATTAATTCTATTATTTTCATCCGTTGTTGATTTTTTTGCAGGTTCGGCAAAGTAGAAAGTCGAATCGGACGCGAAGACAAACCTTAGAAAAATTAGGAACTTTAGGATTTAGGAATTAAAATTGTACTTATAATTAATCTTTGTAATATTGTAATAAATGTAATATTGTAATAATATAGAATTTAAATGAATAAATTCAAATTATTTCTCCAATCACATTTCTCCGATTAAAATCTCCAGTTGCAATCTCCTAATAATTCCTCCGATTAAACTTAAACAAACAAATTCATTTAATTAACTTTATCCGACTAAATTCCTCCAAATAAACTCAAACAACTAAATTCATTTAATTTAAATTTCTCCTCCAAATAATTGGTCTGAATGAATTCAATCCAATGAAAATTATCTGATTAAGCTCTGACATTCCAAACTCCGAATTCGAACAATTAGAATTGCGTCCAACGTAAAACTAACCCTTGATGATTAGTTCATATTTGATAATAAAAATTGGTGGATATTGTCGTAGGCCAGAGAAATAGAGAAATTCGATTAAATGACGAGACGAACTTCCCTCTGCATTTAAAATCCAAATTGTATCTTGAGTAACCTGACATTGTAACCTGAATCAACTCGACTGATAATCATGATCAACCCAACCGAAATTCCACTGTTCCACTAAAATTTGACTGATAACCAGTAGCAACAAACTATAAATTAATAACCTTTTTGCCCTTCATGAATTAAAGCGCACCCGATGTTATTTCCTGCAACACCAACAGACTGAGAAAAATGGTTAGCGGTTAGTTTACAATGCAATGCCGAATGAGATGAAATGCAAAATGAACCGACTAATTAAAGGGTAAATTTTGGGGTATGACATGGATCTTTGATGATTGTGAATTATGCTTGAATTATTATATTGCATAATTGTGTTGTCATGCATTTCATGTCATGTGTCTTGTGGAGATGGCTAGGTGAGAATCCATGATAGGTGCCAGTTTCATCCGGACTTCATGTGGAAGTTGTTGTGGAGATAAGTTGTAGTTCAGAGGAATATATATGACTTATCCGGATTCCGACGGAAGTCGGGTTCTAGGGTGAATCGTATGTGATTGTGTTGGTACCACATGCATTGTGTCGAGTCAGTGAGTCACATTGCATATTTGTATTTGGATATGGGATATTGATGCCGAATTATTGAGATGGAACATGTATGTGTGTTGTATGTGCATGATTATATATGTGGTGTGTAACTACTCCTTAGCATGTGTACTTCACAGTTTATTTATTGAATGTAGTTCTCACCCCTTTTCTGTTTCGAAGGATTACATGATCCAGATGTAGCACAAATATGGCTGAAGGATATTAAGAAGATCTTCAGAGTCATGGGATGCTCAGAGGATCAGAAGGTACAGTTTGGTACCCATGTGCTGGAAAGTGAGGCTGAGGATTAGTGGGACAACACCCGTCAGAGATTGGAAGCTGGCGAGGGTCCCATTAATTGGACAGTGTTCAGGGTAGAGTTTCTGAAAAGATATTTTCTGGAAGATGTTCGCAGAAAGAAAGAGATTAAATTCATTGAGTTGAAATAGGGGAACATGACAACGGCAGAGTATGCAGTGAAGTTCGAAGAACTGGTAAAGTATTGTCCTCATTACAATACTGATGCAGCTATGAGTTCAAAGTGCATCAAGTTTGAGAATGGGTTGTGCCCCGAGATCAAACTGGGTGTCAGTTATCAGAAGATCAGGTACTATCCTGAGCTGGTGAACAGGTGTAGAATCTATAATGAAGACAACAGAGCTAGAATCGCTCACTATAAGAATCTAAGTGACAGAAGAAGCAAACCGAGCATGAAAATACACCTTACAGTGCTTCGGCTGATAAAGGAAAGCAGAAAGAGTTTGCTGGGAAGAAACCAAGTGGGGGAGGAAATCCTTCCAATCCTCTCAAGTGTTTCAGATGTGGTGGCGCAGGTCACCGTGCGAATGAATGTCAGAATGAGGTGAAGAAGTGTTTTAAGTGTGAAAAGTCAGGTCACGTGGTCGCGGATTGTAGAACCAACATACCAACCTGTTACAACTATGGTGAGCAGGGTCATATCAGCACCCATTGTCAGAAACCAAAGAAGTCTCAGACAGGTGGGAAGGTGTTTTCATTGATGGGAGCTCAGCCTACCAGTGAGGATCGTTTGGTCAGAGGTACGTGTTACATTCATAACACTCCTTTGATTGCTATTATTGATACGGGTGCAACTCACTCGTTTATTTTTGTGGATTGTGTGAAGAGACTGGGGCTTGTGCCATCTACTTTGAGTAGAGGGATGGTGATTGATACTCCATCTATTGGATCAATCACTACATATTTGGTGTGTTTGAATTGCCTTGTGTCAACCTTTGGTAAAGATTTTGGAGTAGACTTGATTTGTCTACCACTCAGCGAGTTGGATGTTATTTTAGGGATGAATTGGCTCGAGATCAATTATGTGTATATTGATTGTTATATGAAGAGGCTGTTATTCCTGACTCCTGAAGAAGAAGAATTGGCTAGTCTTATATCTACCAAGGAGTTGAGAATCTTGGTAGAAGACGAAGCTAAAGTATTTGTTGTGTTTGCTTCGTTATCTATGGAGGGTAAGTCGTCGATTGAGGAATTACCTGTTGTGAGAGAATTTCGTGAAGTGTTCCCAAAGGATGTTACAGAGTTACCTCTAGAGAGGGAGGTAGAGTTTACGATTGATCTTGTCCCTGGTACCAGACCTATATTTATGGCACCATACATAATGTCAGTGTCAGAATTGGCAGAGTTGAAATCTCAATTGGGAGAATTATTGGACAAAAAGTTTATCAGACCCAGCGTGTCGCCATGGGGGGCGCCAGTTTTGTTACTAAAGAAGAAAATTGAAGTATGTGCTTGTGTATCGATTATCTCCATTTTTGAATAACCATCAAGAATAAGTATCCATTTCCAAGAATCGACGATCTGATGGATCAACTCGTGGGAGCTCGTGTGTTCAGTAAAATTGATTTGAGGTCAAGCTATCATCAGATTCGTGTGAAAGAAGACGATATCCAGAAAACAGCTTTCAAAACTCGGTATGGGGATTATAAATATGCAGTGATGCAGTTTGGTGTGTCCAATGCACCGGGTGTATTCACGGAGTACATGAATCGTATCTTCCATGCTCATTTGGACCAGTTTATAGTAGTTTTCATTGATGACATTTTGATTTACTCCAAGTCAGAAGCAGATCATGTAGAGCATTTGAGGGTTGCGTTGAAAGTGTTGAAGGATAATAAATTGTTTGCAAAACTTTCAAAGTGTGAGTTTTGGTTGAGCAAAATGAGCTTTCTGGGACATGTTATTTCTAGAGGAGGCATAGTTGTGGATTCATCTAAAGTGAGTGTTGTGCTTTAGTGGGAGGCTCCGAAATCAATGGCAGAGATTAGAAGTTTCTTAGGCTTGGCAGGCTATTACCGTAAGTTCATCAAAGGGTTTTCTAATTTGGCTCTTCCGTTGACCCAGTTGACTAGAAAAGGCCAAACATTTGTATGGGATATTTTGTATGAAGAAAGTTTTCGAGAACCGAAGAAAAGGTTGACTACCGCACCAGTGTTAACCTTACCAAATCTGAATGATCCTTTTGTGGTATATTGTGATGCGTCTAAAATGGGATTAGGCGGTGTTTTGATGCAAGATGGAAAAGTTGTGGCTTATGCTTCACGAAAATTGAGGATTCATGAAAGGAATTATCCTACTCATGATCTTGAGTTGGCTGCATTGGCTTTTGCGTTAAAGTTTTGGAGGCATTATTTGTACCGATCGATATTCGAAGTGTTCAGTGACCATAAGAGTTTGAAATATCTGTTTAACTAGAAGGAATTAAATATGAGGCAGCGAAGGTGGCTGGAATT
Source organism: Lathyrus sativus (assembly GCA_963859935.3). Classification (NCBI taxonomy): domain Eukaryota; kingdom Viridiplantae; phylum Streptophyta; class Magnoliopsida; order Fabales; family Fabaceae; genus Lathyrus; species Lathyrus sativus. The sequence goes on from OZ012741.1 coordinate 489,015,141, forward strand.
TTTGAAAGACTGTGACTTTATCTTGAGTTACCATCCCGGTAAAGCTAACATCATGGCATATGCTTTGAGTCAGAAGACGATTCATATGTCGATGTTGATGATTAAAGACTTGGATTTGATTGAGCAGTTTAGAGACTTGCGCATGGGTTGTAAGTTAACTCCGGAAAGTCTAATGTTGGGGATGCTGAAAGTGAATAGTGAGTTCCTTCGTGAAATAAGAGAAGGTCAGAAACTGGATTTGAAATTGGTAGACTTGATGACCGTAGGCGGAACAGATAAGGAAGAAGACTTTAAAGTAGATGATTCTGGTGTGTTGAAGTTCAGAGACAGAACTTGTGTGCCAGATAATCCTGATTTGAAAAAGGTAATTTTGCAAGAAAGCCACAGGAGTAGCTTGAGTATTCATCCAGGAGCTACGAAAATATATAAAGACCTGAAGAAATTATTTTGGTGGTCGGGTATGAAGAAATACATAGCTCGGTTTGTGTATGCTTGTTTGACTTGTCAGAAGTCAAAGGTGGAACACGAGAAACCATCTGGTTTGATGCAACCGATGGAAATACCAGAGTGGAAATGGGATAGTATTGCAATGGATTTTGTGACTGGATTGCCGAATACAGCGAGAGGTTTTGACGCCATTTAGGTAATTGTGGATAGACTGACGAAGTTAGCGCATTTTATACCGATTAACATCAATGTTCCTTTGACGAAGTTAGCAGAAATTTATATCAGAGTGATAGTGAAGTTAAACGGGGTTCCGTCGAGCATTGTATCTGATAGAAACCCGAGGTTTACTTCTGGATTTTGGAAAAGCTTGAAAGAAGTTATGGGTTCCAGTTTGAAATTGAGTTCTGCTTATCACCCACAGACCGATGGTCAATCTGAGAGGACTATTCAATCGTTGGAAGAATTTTTGAAAGCTTGTATACTCGAGCGAGGAGGCGCTTGGGAGACTCATTTACCGTTGATTGAATTTACTTACAACAACAATTATCATTCTAGTATTGGAATGACACCTTTTGAAGCATTGTATGGTAGAAGGTCTAGGACACCTCTATGTTGGTATGAGTCGGGCGAGAGTATGGTACTCGGACCCGAGATTGTGCAACAGACCACAAAGATAATCTAGGTGTTTAGAGAGAAAATGAAGACGATCCAGAATAAGCAGAAAATATGCCATGATAATAGGAGGAAATACTTGGAATTCAGCGAGGGTGACCATGTATTTCTTAGAGTCAATCCGGTGACCGGCGTTGGTCGTGCGCTGAAATCAAAGAAATTGGATCCTAAGTTTATTGGACCGTATCAGATTGTGCAGAGGGTTGGAGTTGTTGCCTATAGAGCGGCGTTGCCACCCGAACTTTCAAATTTGCATGACGTGTTTCATGTATCGCAACTTCGGAATTATGTTGTTGATTTGTCTCATGTGCTTCAGAGAGATAAAGTACAAGTTCGAGATAACCTTGTGGTGGAGGCGATGTTGTTGAGGATCGAAGACCGCAAGATGAAACAACTAAGAGGGAAAGATATTTTATTGGTGAGAGTAGCTTGGGGAGGAGCTATTGGAGGAAGTGTGACCTGGGAATTGGAGAGCAAGATGTGAGAGTCGTATCCAGAATTGTTTTCATCACGTACATTTTCGAGGACGAAAATATTTTAAGTGGGGGAGAGTTGTAACACCCCATTTGAATTATTTAGTCTTTTTATACTTTATTGTGTGCATATTGGTTGTGATGTCTTAATTAAGGGTATGAGGTTAAGAGCGAGAGTGAAAGCCAACCTTAGTTCGAGGTAATGTGGACCTAGAATAAGGGATAATTTAATAACAAGATTAGGAGCATTATGATTATTAATATTATTATTTCAATTATTATTAATAATAATATTAATAGGATTATGGTTATTATTATGGTTATTATTATTATTATTATTATTATTATTATTATTATTATTATTATTATTATTATTATTATTATTATTATTAGTAGTAGTAGTAGTAGTAATTAAATTAATAGAATTAAAACCTGATTAAGGGGTTAAGAAAGAGTTAGTGGAGGATTTAGTCAGTTAACACGTAAAAGAGGAAAAAGACAGAGAAAGGAGAGCTAGGGAAAAAAGAACCAATTCTCCATTGTTGTCAAGGAAAAAGCTTCTATCCAAGGTAATGGGGGAGAATGGATTTCAATATGGGTGATTTAACATGAGAGGGTAGTGAGAGGTCCTTTCTCTCGTAGGAATTTTGTTTGTTCTTGCTTTTTGGTTGAGTTTCGTGATATTATGATTTCCATGTGATTGTTGTTACTGTTGAATGATCATTGTATAATGTTGTATGCATGATTCTGGTACGAATATGAATATTCGTGTGGAAATTCCCTGAAGTTGGGATAGAATACTGTGGATTAACAGATCTGAGAATTAAGGATTTAACCGTGATCGAAGTTAGATCTAATAAGTAGAATCTTGAAAGAATAGAAGATAGGATTCATTGGAATCAATTTAAATCTGAGTTTTAGGATGAATGGGATGTAGGATGATGAATATTGAGTAGGAACTCGTGGAGATGATGATGAATCTGCATTTTATTGACAGATCTGTTGGTCATACGCGTATTAGAGGTGTCAATACGCGTATGGGGGACTTCCTAAGGGGTTGTATGCGTAGCAGACGTGCCCTGTCCTCAGTGCTAGCACGACCATCTAGTGATACACATATGATACGCGTATGGGGGTAGTCATACGCATAAGGGGTAACTCTGATGGGGTTTTGGGAGGTAGAAGCCTCTGGTCGTACGCGTAAGGGAGGTCCAATACGCATATGACAACAGGAAATACACGTATGGGCCTTGTTGGTACGCGTATGGACAGCCTGAGGTTACTTTTTCTCACTTTTTGTGATTTCTGTCCAGATTTCGCTTGGAAGGCAATTCCGTTTAATCGGTAGGATTAATATGACTAAACTGAACTTAAGGAACATTAGTAATGAATTGGAATCGAGGGAATATGGAATGTTAGGTGTGTGCCCTTATGGGTGTGTTTTGATGAGTATGAACCATGATTGTCGAATTTTGACAATCTTGTGTAATTGTGGTAATTCTTGAGAGGATTACGGTGAGCTGATGGCTCGTGTGGATCTTCGATGATCGTGAATTATGATTGAATTATTATATTGCATAATTTTGTTGTCATGCATTTCATGTCATGTGTCTTGTGGAGATGTCTAGGTGAGAATCCATGATGGGTGCCTAGTTTCATCCATACTTCATGTGGAAGTCGTTGTGGAGATAAGTTGTAGTTCAGAGGAACGTATACGACTTATCCGGATTCCGACGAGAATCGGGTTCTAGGGTGAACCGTATGTGATTGTGTTGGTACCACATGCATTATGTCGAGTCAGTGAGTCACATTTCATATTTATATTTGGATATGGGCTATTGATGCCGAATGATTGAGATGACACATGTATGTGCGTTGTATGTGTGGTGTGTAACTACTCCTTAGCATGTGTATTTTACCGTTTATTTATTGAATGTAGTTCTCACCCCTTTTCTGTTTGTTGCGTCTGTGCTCCTTGGGGAGTGCAGATGACCGGGTACCTGAGTAGTGCTTGGAGTGTGTTGCTATTTGATCGAGTCCTAGGAGTCGCTCTTATACTTAACATGGGATAATGAAATTACATTATATTTTGCTTATTTTCTTTATTAATTGTTACGTATCTTTTATTTGTTGGACTACGGATGTATGATCACCTTGTGGTGGAGATTATGTTTAAACAATTGAATTTATTCCGCTGTTTAATTAAAAGCTAGGTATCATTGGTTTAATTATGAAAAATGAAGTGATTTAGTGTGACATCCTACTTGTTTTGAGGACTCTGATGTGCTTTTATGCAATATTTCCGTATATGTTTTATAATACGCGTACGGGGTAGAGTGGGGTGTTACACATAGTGATTACACTTCGAGTGATGACTAAGATGATGAGAAGAGTGAAGCTATGGGGCTGTTTGTAAAGCGTTACAACCGCTATGTCAAAAAGAACGGTATCCAACACTTCGAGAAAAATCTTGTCAACTTCTTGAAACAATCAAGATACTCTAGAAATAACGACATTAAAGGAAACAAGACAAAAGGGTCGTGTTAAACTTCCGGAAAGACCGGACACTACAAACCGGATTGTCCCTTGAATAAAAAGGGCAAAGAAAAGGAAACAAGTAGATCACATAAGAAGAAACCAAAGCCAAAGAGAGCGTATATAGCTTGGGAAAGCGATAGCGAATCCTCCGAGGATGAAAGCTCAAGTGATGAAGACGAATTCGTAAATCTCTGTCTTTTCGCCCATCAAAAGAACAAAAAGAAAAAGGTACGACATGCCAAGTATTAAAATTCCTTTAAAATGTCTCATTTTGAATTGCAAACTGCTTTTAATACTTTGCATTGTGAAGCAAAAGAAGCCTTTAAAAGGCTTGCCTTAAATAACCAAATCTTTGCTCACCTAGAGCAAAAGATTCGTGATTCTGAAAAGAAACTAGATGCATTAAAAGCTTCCATAGTGGAAAGTACAAAAGTAGGTTGTGAGGAGCTAAGAAAAAGAGTTGTTAAGTTTGGGTGTGATACTTGTTACATTTGGCAAAATGAAGTTAGAAACCTAAATGCCAAACTTAACAAGGCTCTAGAGCCTAAAATTACTTTTGCCATTGATAAATCTAATTTTAGAAAGAGTATGGTTAATCCATATCAAAAATACACATATGTTGTAAGAGATCATGATAGCAAAAGTAATTCAAAAGTTAACTTTTCTTGTTTGTATTGCTGCAAGAAAGGCCACACCATTGCTAAATGCCGTTTTAGGAGATTTTTGGTTCCTAAAGGTGTTTATCAATGGTTGCCTAAATGCAACCATTTTTTCACTCACAACTTAGGACCCAATAAGCCATTGGGTACCTACTCTTGTTAATTGTTTTTCATAGGTACAACGTCTTGAGATCACCGAGAGAAGATGGGTTCTCTATAGTGGCTGCTTAAGACACATGACAGGAGACATATCTCTCTTCATCGACTTTGTGGCAAAGAAGAAGGGATATGTAACCTATGGAGACAACAACTGTGGTGCAATACTTGGAAAATATAGTGTAGGTAATCCCTCTTCCACTACTATCTCTGATGTATTGCTTTTCGAGGGCCTTAAACATAATCTCATTAGCATTAGCCAATTGTGCGACAAAGGATACAAAGTATCGTTTTCAAAATATTGTTGCCAATTGCGCATAATGATAAAATGAAGGATATGTTTAATGGTCTAAGAGTAAACAATGTCTATATGCTGGATTTGGATGAAGTATCTTTGACAAGTGATAAATGTCTCATGACAATGAGTGAGGACTCATGGTTATGGCATAGACGTTTAGCACATGTCAACTTTGACTTGCTAAACAAGGTAGTTTCAAAAGATCTAGTCATAGGTCTGCCTAAAATTAAGTTTACCAAGGATCACCTATGTGATGCTTGCCAAATGGGAAAGCAAACGAGGATCTCTTTTAAATCTAAAAACATCGTTTCAACTACGAGACCTCTTGAGCTTCTCCATATGGATTTATTTGGGCCATATAGAATTAAAAGCCTAGGTGGTAACTATTACAGTTTTGTAATAGTTGGTGACTTTTCGAGATTCTGTTGGACTATCTTCTTGGCTAGCAAGAGCGATACATTCGTAGCCTTTGAAAAATTTGCTAAGATTTCTCAAAATAAATTAAACACAAACATAATATCAATTAGGAGTGATCATGGAGGTGAGTTTGAAAACCATTTGTTTGAGGAATATTGCGGTAAACACGGTATTGATCATAACTTCTCTGCTCCGTGTACCCCTCAACAAAACAGGGTCGTGGAGCACAAAAATCATATTTTGGAAGAGTTAGGGAGAACCATGATCAATGAAAGTGAATTACCTAAGTATTTTTGGGCTGACACCATAAGTACGACATGTTATGTATTGAATAGGGTGCTAATCCGCCCAATTCTAAACAAAACACCGTATGAATTTTTAAAAGGGCGCAAGCCAAATGTGTCTCACCTATATGTCTTTGGTTGTAAGTGTTTCATGTTGAATAATGGAAAGGAAAGCTTAGGTAAATTTGGTTCCAAGGTCGACGAAGGTATCTTCCTCGGATACTCTCAGTCAAGTAAAACCTATAGAATTTACAATAAGAGATTACTTACTGTTGAAGAGTCTGTACACATAACATTTGATGAATATTATCCGAAAGATGTCAGAAAAGGTAGTGTTGTTCATGGTGCAGGTGTATCTTTGGAAGACATACTCAAAAGTGCCGAGCCGGGAATTAATCAACCCGACCTAGCCAAAATTGAGAAGGAAAAAGATGACCGTCATGAACATACCGAGGTAGTTCATCTGTCTGAAAAAGATGATCTTCCTCCATCTTGGAAGTCTTCCAAAGACAATCCCATCGACAATATCCTCGGTGATATATCAAATGGGGTGACGACTCGGTCTAAGATAAGTAATTTCTGTTATCATTTCACTTTCATTTCTCAGATAGAACCTAAAAACCCAAAAGAAGCCTTACTTGATGAACATTGGTTCTTATCTATGCAAGAGGAACTAAATCAGTTCAAAAAAAATGAGGTTTGGGACCTTGTCCCCCCCGTAAGGTTATCGAGTAATCGACACCCGATGGGTGTTTAGGAACAAACTGGACGAAAACGGGGTAATAACTTGAAATAAGGCGTGTTTAGTCGCACAAGGGTATAACCAAGAGGAAGGCATCGACTATGAGGAGACTTATGCGCCGGTTGCCCAAATCGAGGCTATACTCCTTTTACTTGCCTTCGCTTGTGCGAAAATTTTTAAGCTATTTCAAATGAATGTAAAAAGTGCATTTCTTAACGACTATATTAATGAAGAAGTTTACGTTGCTCAACCTCCGGGTTTTGAATCTCATGAATATCCTGATCACGTATACAAGTTAAAATGTGCCTTGTATGGACTCAAGCAAGCCCCTCGGGCTTGATATGAACGTCTAAGCAAACTTCTACTTGATCAAGGGTATTCAAGAGGCAAAGTCGACACAACCCTCTTCATTAAGCGTCAAGGTAAACACTTAATTTTGGTGCAAATTTATGTTGATGATATTATATTTGGATCAACTAACATCAATCTCGTAAGAGAGTTTTCTAATCTAATGCAGGGAGAATTCGAGATGAGTATGATGGGGGAGCTCACATATTTTCTCATATTACAAATCAAGCAGCTTGAAGAAGGAACTTTTGTGAGCTAGACAAAATATTGTCTTGAGCTTCTCAAGCGGTTTGACATGGAAAATTCCAAAGCCATTGACACACCAATGCCAACATGTGCAAATCTCAGTCGAGATGAAAGTGGTAAGGATGTAGAGGTAAAAAGATATCGAGGTATGATCGGCTCTCTTATTTATCTTACAGCCTCTAGACCCGATATTATGTTTAGTGTTTGTATGTGCGCTAGATATCAATCCTCTCCTAAAGAATCTCATCTAAAAGCTGTTAAGCGCATACTTAGATACCTTTCTGGTACTCCAAAGTATGGGTTATGGTATTCTAAAGGAAACGATTGTTCCTTGGTTGGCTTCTCCGATTTCGATTTTGCTGGGTGCAAATCGGATAGGAAAAGTACGAGTGGTACTTGTCACTTATTTTCAAACTCTTTGGTAAGTTGGCATAGCAAAAAGCAGGTATCTGTTGCTTTGTCAACCCCAAAGCGGAATACGTTGCCGCCGGTAGTTGTTGCGCTCAAGTCCTATCGCTTAAGCAACAACTGCTCGATTTTAATCTCAAACTTGAGCGTATTCTGATCTTCTGTGACAATACGAGTGCTATCAATCTTACCAAGAATCATGTGCTGCATTCACGCACTAAACATATCGAAATTCGACACCATTTCCTTAGGGATCATGTGGAGAAAGGCGGTGTGGTTTTTGAACATGTTGATACTAAGAATCAACTAACTGATATTTTCACAAAACCTCTTGCTACTGAGCCTTTCTTTCATATCTGATGGGAACTAGGTATTCTCGATATTTCGGATCGTGTTTTGTCAAATTTCTTGCACATCATATATATCTATGTCTACATGTACTTTGATTTTCGGATATCTAACAATTGAAGATGTTGAAAGTATATGTGTGTGTTCATCTAGCTATATTTGGAATTGAGGTAATATATTTCCTCACCTAACTCTCTCTCTCTCTCTCTCTCTCTCTCTCTCTCTCTCTCTCTCTCTCTCTCTCTCTCTCTCTCTCTCTCTCTCTCTCTCTCTCTCTCTCTCTCTCTCTCTCTCTCTCTCTCTCTCTCTCTCTCTCTCTCTCTCTCTCTCTCTCGATACTCATGTTCACAAAATGTATCAAATTATGTGTTACATTTGCCATATATGTTGTATTGTATGTATGTTACCTATTTGAATGCTTAAAATATGGTTTGGCTATTTATCTATGTCTTTATGTATGCCTATATGATCAAAAATGTCAAATTTTGCTAGTTTTAACTGCATGAGTCGACCTAAACAAGGTCCGGTCGACTCACAAATATGTCTTCTAAATTGAAATTGAGGCGGGTATGCTCAGGTCGACCTACCGGTCGACGCATACCTTTTTTTTTGAACGTGTGCTTTTAATCATAATATGCGTCGACGCATAGACAAGAGCGGTCGACGCATCGTGCGATTTCTTTCAATTTTTTTTCAAAACCATTCAAAATTTCCCTCCTAAATCACTTTTATGATTCATACTCATGTGCATTATGACATTTGCATAGAAACCTGATCCTCCGCCATATCTATATCATGGGAGAGGCCATCATGTCAGGGGGAGAAGACCTTGAAGGCTATGCATTATGCATAATTGTATTTTCATCATCTTGTTTTGTTGTTATGAATCTTTCGTTCTGTATTAAGTACATTTCTAATGTGTTAATGTCTTGCATTATGAACTTATATGCCATTACTTGTTTGTAGTTTCTAGCAACAATTACTATTTTTTTTGTCTGTGTATGGTGTTATTTATCTCTTTGTTCTTTGATCATTAACTTTATCATGTGTGGATGTTTGTTAATGTTTATTCTGTTGTGCGTATTTTTGATATGAGCATCTGTTATTTTTTTCTCATTTCTTGACAAGCATTTATTTCTTTTTGATGTTGTCAAAGGGGGAGAAAAAGTCAAGCTGTTTAGTAGAACCATAAAGATCAAAAGTGAAGACGTCGCATGTAACGCAAATGAGTAAGTAAGATTGAAGGCATCAAGCAAGGGGGAGGATAATGCCGCATATCATACAGACAGGTTCCACGTGTTTTGCCATCATCAAAAAGGGGGAGTATGTGAGGGCAAAGCCTCATATACTAGATATATGTGTTTCAATGATGTCAAAACTCAGCCGCATGGAAGAATAAATGTTTGGCGTTATCACCATGTTGCATGAGCATATCTTATTTCTCATGATTTGTTTGCGTGCATAAAATCTCTCGAGTATTGCATATAGAGTTGTCAAAATATGCGTCATACGAGTTAAACTACATTGGTCTATCATAGGTATCATCTAAGAGAATCAAAAATATGAATTTAGGCATTTTTTGAATTTTCAGGTCCTTGAGTCGACCAAAACTCTGCTCCGGTCGACGCATGGCATGTGTCTTAAAAATGCATTTTCCTCGGGTTAGGTATGGCCGACCTACCGGTCGACACATACTGTTAGTATTTCCATTTGTCAAAAAATTCAGGCTACGCATCGACGCATGCCTTGTTCTGGTCAATGCATGGTTGTGTGTTTTGCACAGTATGTTTCCTCGGGTTAGCTCAGGTCGACCCTGCACTCTGCATGGGTCGACCGCTCGCTGTTTTATGCATATTTTCTGATTTGTCTATTACTTTTGAAAAGTAGTTTTATCAGTTATAACAGTTTTTTTTGGTATAAATATTCAGTTGCTCTTTTCACTTCACATACATTGAATCATTCAGAAAAACAAGAAAAGTGAAAGAGGTGTCAATTCAAGTTCTCATCATCTTCATCTTCTATATTTCATACCACAACAATCACACACAATAATCTTTGTTGTGCATTATGGATTGTCAAAGGTGATAACGTTCGAAGCCGCTGATTGGGTAATCCAGTTCGGGTTGAGGAATTGACAGGTTTTTCTTGAATAAAACCTCTAGGGTTTTGTCCTCCAAGATTCTTTGAATTTTGGGTTTTTTGCATGATTCTTCTCAACACATATTCACCCGAGTGAAGGTGATCGAGGAGCGGTGGGTTCCGTCGATCTAGTAACGGTAAGCGGAGGATTGTGAAGGAGAGTTTCGGATTCGACACACGAGTGTTTGAGATCATTCGGGCTGGGGTTTAAAGACGGAAGGTTGTTCAAACATAGAGCTGTAATCGGAGGTTCACTCACGAGCTATTGAAGGACTTGATTCGACTCGAATCAAGGGGCAAGAGGAGATAGCATCTACAACAACAAGGGTGTTTGTTTGTTTGATTGCTTTCAATTCTTGTATATACGATTCTACAACAGGTTAAATTTATATTATAAGGTCTCAATTCTATTGTTAGAATTGAGGGCAGACGTACCCCGAAGCGAGGACGGCGGGGGAACTGCCTCAACAAATCCTTGTGCCTTTTACCTTACGTTTTTACATTGCTTAATTTTTGTGTGGTTTTAGTGCAAACAATTATATCAAATTTAGGACTGTTTTGAGTAAGTGCTAAACTGATTTTGACTCTAGTACAATCGTTGATTGTACAAGGAAACTAGAGCAAATTACTCAAAGCTGAACTCGCTTGTAGTGCTCTGCATTCCAAGTGTTTGATAAATTGTCTGAATGAAAAGCCTTGTGTGCTGTCCATTTATTGTGGTAATATTTTAAGGCATTGGAACTAGTCATACCACATAGTGAGCCAAATCAAATTGATAGTGTGACTAGCGTAGTGATTCTCATTACTCGTTATCCAATTCCATCGGCTAAAACACATATTCGGTTACTCGTTATAGATGGTATTTTTTCCACGGCCGCTTCCGCAAATTAAACAAATTTTTAAAACCAATTTTATTGGTAGCGCCGACTCTTTTTTTCAAGGGATCTATTCAACCCCCCTTCTAGATCTGTGCCATCGTCTAACATACGTGGCGTAGTGAAGACCAGCACATGGTCTTCGCCCTAGATCAACTGCCTCGTAACCTTCGAAAGGTGGGTTGACCAACTCTTTCGAAGGTGGGTAGTTACCTGATGACGTGTCACACGTTTCCCCCACGTTCTCCACATGTTCCCCCACGCGGGGATACGTCATCAGGCAACTACCCACCTCCGGAAGAGTCAGTCAATCCACATTCTGAAGGTCATGGGGCAGTTGATCTAGGGTGAAGACCACGTGCTGATCTTTATTACATCACGTAAGCCCTGACAGTTACTTGGATTGGGCCAAGCAGTCTGGCCCAATACAATGTAACCTTTGGCCTTGCGCTGGGGGCACACTATAAATACCCTCTTTCACTAGAGGATCAGATAACTTCTTCTACACACCTATTCTTTGTGCTTGCTTTCTCTCTGATTCTTTACTCACTTAAGCATCAGAGTGCCTTACAAGTACACCCACTCTTTCCCCACAACTCCGGTGAAAACAGCAATCCAACACGCGTGGTATGCCATTGGTTCAATATCATTACTCTAACAAACAAAAATCAACAACATGTATCAAAGTGAAATCAATAAAGATAAATGAGATACCAACTAGAATAGGGGATGCGATGTCAGATCTGACGTTTCTGGTGGTTTTACAGCGATGTACGGTTTTGCGGTGGTAGATTTGTGGTAAAGATTCAAACTTTCTACATATATTTTGTGCTTATATTAATTAATATTTTATATGTCCATAATTTAGGGTTTCTTCTACGAACGTTTTTTATATTTGTAGATTTTAGGGTTTCATACTCTAGGATGCTTCTGTTGGAACTACTCTAATTGTTAAAGGTACAAATGAAACAGTTATTTTGTGTTACTAATATTTCTTCCAAGAGGCAAATGATGTGGATACAAATTATTGTATTCATTTTAATTTTTTTACAAAGATCTATTCCTTTGTATTTTTGTTTGCTTATGTTAATTATAGTTATGAAACATGTATCATTTTTTATCTGAACATATTTTTTTTGTGTTTTCTTAATTTTATGCAGGTTGAGAAGGCACATGATGGAGATGTACATTGAAATATTCATGATATAAATTTAATTATGACTGAGTATGTCACTTCCCTATTTTTATGTACTTTTAATGGTTTATCATTCATTTGGATACCAGAAGTATTTAACTTTATAGTTTATACATAAATTTTCCAATGAAATTAAGATTGTTTCTTTTAGGTTGGTAAAACATCAAGTGAGGTTAAATTTTGTAGAAACTTATTTTGGTTTGATTTATTGCAGATTTGACGGATGATGGATCTAATTTATCAACCAGAGTGAAAATATTATTTGTTCAGTAGTTCGTACTAAGCATATAACGAAGTAGTATATGGATTGAGTAGACAACCTGTTGTTTTGCGAACATTAATAATAATAATAATAATAATAATAATAATAATAATAATAATAATAATAATAATAATAATAATAATAATAATAAGGATCAATTTATTTTTGTTATTATATGATATTTCATATTCTACTTAAGTACGTCGTACCTTACGGTGTTTTATAATTCTCTGAAGTATATTGTACCTTACAATGTTCCTCATTTGTTCTATCTAATATCAATATGTTCTCATGTGTGTGACCTTGTAGGTTCTCGTGACGTTGACAATTATATTAAATCCCACATTTATAATATAAGAAAATAAGATGTTGTGGAAAAGTCATTTTTATCCTACACTCTAAATTTGTCACATTTCAAAAATGGGGGCAGTTTTGGTCCTAAAATTACTTTTTGTGACCAAATTAGCAAATGAAACTGGTTTGTTGATTTGGTTATGCCTCTTTTTGTTTTACATAAACTGATTTTGTTGTTTTGTAGTTGAAAACCAACAAATGTAATCCAACTTTATGTACTTCCAACACGCCAAATCAAATTTTTTTCAAAAAATCTCACAAAAGATCTCGTTGTCTTTTCAAATCTTTTCATTCTTTCTCTCTCTGCCATTCCAACGCTCTCTCTGCTAATATCTCACTCCTTCTTCTCACTCTCTCAAGATTGTCTTTGTACATATCTTTCTCCTTTTCTTCTCACTCTTTCAAAGTTGCTCTTTTCGGTTAGTAATACTTCATCTCTCTTTCTTCAACTTCTTTTTTGAATACAAATTTCACTATCATTACTCTAGAAAACAAAAATCAAAAGCATGGATCAAAGTGAAATCAATAAGGACAAATGAGATACCAATTAGAATAGGAGATACGATGTCAGATCTGGTGTTTCTGGTGGTTTTACAGCGATGTACGGTTTTGCGGTGGTAAATATGTGGTAAAGATCCAAATTTTCTGCATATATTTTGTGTTTATATTAATTAATATTTAATATGTCCATATTTTAGGGTTTCTTCTAAGACATTTTTTTTTTTTGCAGATTTTATGGTTTCATACTCTAGGATGCTTTTGTTGAAGCTACTCCAACGGTTAAAGGTACAGATAAAACTGTTATTTGTGTTACTAACATTTCTCTAAAGAGGCAAATGATGTGGATACAAATTATTGGATTCATTTTAACTTTTTTACAAAGATCTATTCCTTTGTATTTTTGTTTGCTTATGTTAATTATAATTATGAAACATGTATCATTTTTTATCTGAACATATTTTTTTGTGTTTTGTTAATTTTATGCAGGTTGAGAAGGCACACGATGGAAATGTACATTAGAATACTCATGATATAAATTTAATTATGATTGAGTATGCCACTTCTCTATTTTTATGTACTTTTTATGGTTTATCATTAATTTGGATGCCAAAAGTATTTAACTTTATAGTTTATACATAAATTTTTCGGTGAAATTAAGATTGTTTCTTTTAAGTTGGTAAAATATCAAGTGAGGTTAAATTTTGTATAAATTTATTTTGGTTTGATTTATTGCAGATTTGATGGATGATGGATCTAATTTATTAAAAAGAGTGAAAATATTATTTGTTCAGTAGTTCGTACTAAGAATATAGTGAAGTAGTATATGGATTGGATAGACAACCTGATGTTTTTCGAACATTTAGCCAATGATTAAGCACGTACATATAAAATAGTCTTTCTTTTTTTTAACTCAAAACTGATATATCACGTTTGCAGAGACTTCAATGTTGTTGGAATGAATTTGTGGAATAGATTATGTGGTTGACTTTGTTTTCAATGAAATTTTAAAGTAAAATAAGTATGTCTTCTGAGTTTTTGGATTTTTTCACCCAAATAACCAAGTTTCTACACTATAATTTCCAATCTACCCAACTTTCCAATATATTATCCAATCTACCCTAGTTTTGTATTTTTTTTATTTTTTTTTACAAGGGGGCGCCATGGGGGTTGGAGCCTCCCTTATAATTTATATGGGGGCGCCATGGGGGTTGAAGTCACCCTACAAATTATAAAGGGGGCGCCATACCCATTGGAGCCTCCCTTAAATGCCTTAAAGGGGGGCGCCATGCTCCATGGAGCCTCCTTTATACGAAAATAATTTTTAAAATATATTATATTTAATATAATTAAAATATTATATTATGGTTTTTCAATTTTTTTTTATAAATAGGTAGACATGTTGCTAACATTGTTTCATCCAAATTTAGAAGAGTGAGTCATGTTCCTTAGAAGATATGGGCATATAATTTTTTCACCGACGAAGCCTCCGATAAGGATGTTGGGCTTCATCGATGAAGATATAGGCTTCATCGGTGAAAAAATTACATGCCCATATCTTCTAAGGAACATGACTCACTCTTCTAAATTTGGATGAAACAATGTTAGCAACATGTCTACCTATTTATAAAAAAAAAATTTGGAAAACCATAATATAATATTTTAATTATATTAATTATAATATATTTTAAAAATTATTTTCGTATAAAGGAGGCTCCATGGGGCATGGCGCCCCCCTTTAGGGCATTTAAGGGAGGCTCCAATGGGTATGGCGCCCCCTTTATAATTTGTAGGGTGACTCCAACCCCATGACGCCCCCATACAAATTATAAGGGAGGCTCCAACCCCCATGGCGCCCCCTTGTAAAAAAAAATTAACAAAAATACAAAACTAGGGTAGATTGGATAATATATTGGAAAGTTGGGTAGATTGGAAATTATAGTGTAGAAACTTGGTTATTTGGGTGAAAAAATCGAGTTTTTGTTCTAATATAGTTCTTGGTTCCTTAATATTTAATTTTTAGGAACTTATTCCCTTAAGCTTTATGCGTTATCATATATGTTGCTTTCTGGATTTTTATTCTTCATGTTATATCTTTTAGAAACTTTGCCTTTTATGTTTTTGATTATGCTATTAATATATTGGTAGTAAGTTATGTTATGTACAAAAGTTGTGTACATCTATATTAAATGATATTAATTTGTAATAGTTCGTGTACATTAGTAGTAATTAGTAGTAATTGATAGTAAGTTCTGATATTACTAATATTTTATGCTACAAGTTGATAGTTATTATTGTAACATAACTAAATAATTTGTAATAATTGGTAGAATTGATAATAAATTATGTTACATTTGCTGCACTTAATTTGCAGTTATATTTCTGAATTGAAAATGTAGCATAAATATTTTGTGAAAGTTATGCTTCTGTTTTTGTAATTGTTATATAAAATTGTATGTACATACTGAATAGTTAAACATAACCTTTAAATTATAAAGACAAAGACTACTACATAGTAGATTATATCTCTGAAAAAAATCATTAATGTTGTTTTAAAATTATAAAGTAATTTATAATATAAGAGATATTTCTTTTTGCAAAATGTATAATTTGTTATTCATTTAAAATAAATATTAAACCTAACATGTGTTCCTGATGCGGATCAATTAATTGGTTGTAGGCTATTGTTTAGATGAATCTACGGGAAAATGGATTTGCTATGAGATATGCAGAGATAGAATAGAAAAATCATGAAAATCAAATACAAAGTTCACACTGTGAAAAAATTAGGAAAAGTTGAATAAATATTTCAATTTAATTATAATCAGTATTTTAATTACTTAATTATAAATAAAAAGATTATTATTAAATTGAGAAAAAAAATTACTTAATAAATTATTAAATTCTAATTATTTAAAATTAAATATTATTTTAACTATTTATTTATAAATATTATATGAAAATAGAATAAAAAAGAGTGTAAAATTTTAAACACTTTTTTAACTAAGATTTTACCTTAGTTGATGATGTCAACAACCAAAATAACAATAACTACATTTTTTGCACTTTACTCACAAATAATGGATTTGTTTTTTTGGGAGACTGTCATTTACTATATGCAACAACTACGTACATATGAGTCATGATGAAACAAGATGATTTGTTCACACCCTATAACCATTACTAATCAAACGTGTTTATCCATTATGTCATAATTTTTTAAATTTGATTGATGTGCCAGGAAAATTTGTTGACTAACTTCAATAAAGTTGAAGAAATAAACATATGAAGGGAAATAATTAGACTATGTATCCTTCAACCACCTTAGAATATGATTTATATTATATGAATTATCATGAAGTTGTTACAATTTTTATGGTATTTTTCCTCATATATAAATAGTTCTAATTTAAGGTGTAACAAAAATATTATTTGTATCATATGCATTTGAAATTATATCAATGCGACATTACATAAATATCGAAACACTATTATATTCTAATCAAATACACAGTTACCATTGCAGATACACTGGTATATTAAATAGGAAGAACGAAACTATTAATTCAAATATTGAAAAATAAAAATTTATTGACAAAATTTTTAAATATGTCAACAAATACGCATATGACACCAGTATCGATGCAAATTTTGCCATTACAATATAATAATATTGATCAAGATATTGAATGATAACGGAACAATTTTACTATTGATTCAAATATTTTTATAAATATTGTTAAAATAAAAATAATATTTATATACGAAAAAAAATACATTGTTAATTCAAATATTTTTATATACGAAAAAAATATTATTGTTATAAACGGGAACAAATTTACTGTTCATTCAATTTTTTATATAAATAGTGTCAAAACAAAATTAATATTTATATACGGAAAAAAATATATTATTGATTAAAATATTTTTATATATGGGAGAAAATACTATTGTTATAAACGAGAATAACTTTACTATTGATTCAAATATTTTTATATTGTCAAAACAAAAATAATATTTTGATTTAAATATTTTTATAAATCGGAACAATTTTATCCTTGTCCAGTTGTCTGTCACCCTTGTCCAGTTGTCTGTTGTCTGTCACCCTTGCCCAGTTCAATATTGGGCCTTTAAATATTTATCCTATTACGCCCTTAAATATTTATCCTATTACGCATGATGGACAATTTTATCTAGGTCACTCATTTCCCTCAACATGATTTGTGGTGTTCTCATCAATTGTCTTTATGGTCATCCAGTTACAGACAACGTTTGATCAACAATAAAGTACTCAATTTCACATCTAGCGTTGATAGTGGTTTCAGGCTGATGGGTGATATACACCACTATCATTACGAGAATAACTTATGAAAATTTGCATAAGATTTTATGTAGTATTCTTTTAGGGGGTCAATCTGGTATAAATATTACTCCTAATATTCATACTTATGTTAAGACTTGATAACTCTTTATCCATGATATATGAGATGTGATCATTAGTTTATCTGCATAATAGTCACAGTGCTTTAATGTTATCCCATTTTACAATAAAAGCTTGATTGTGAATATTTTAAGAATAATGTCCTTATGTTTAATGGGATCTCGTGATTAGGTCACAGTTAACATTTCATTAAAGGAACTAGCTATTTTAGGAGCTTGATTATTTTGGAAAAAAACAAACATAATAAAGAAATGCCTTTTAATTATTAGTAAATAATTTGGTACAAGTAGCAAGTTCTAATAAAACTAGTGGTCTCTAGGGCTTACACCAACACTAAGTCCCTCAGGCGAGGAGTTTAAATAAGCCTGTTCGAGGGAACTCTCAATCTTCCAAACGAAGTTATATATTTAGATCTGCTTATACGACTTCAATTCTCTTAGGCGAGTCATTGACCCTCTCGGGCAATACTGTTATAAATCCCTTAGATAAGACTTAAAACTAAGTCTCTGAGGAAAGACTTCAGCCACGCCTCTACGGGGAGATTTATATGTCTTGGTCCCGCCCAAGGAAACTTAAATTCCCTCAAGAGATGAGTTTGATAGCATGAGAATCTTAGTCCCTTGGGAGAAATTATATGAAGCCTGACTAATGAGACAAAAGTTTCTCAGGCGAGGCAATGACCCTCTTGGGCAGGACTTCTATCAAGCCCTCAGATAAGACTTAAAATTAAGTCCCTTATGCATGACTTCAGACGCGTCTGTGGGGCGAGAATTTACGTGAGGTGGTTTTTAGTATATATTATAGTTATATTTCCCTTAAGGGCGATAAGGATCTTCTTGTGGAAGCCCGTCATATTGGTATCGTTTGGAAAGGCGGCAAGGATCATCCTGTGGAAGTCAGTCCAACATAATTGTATTGCCTAGAAAGGCAACAAGAATCTTCTAAAGGAAGTTAAGCGATGTGATTGCCTCGTAGGGTGGCAAGTCCTTCAGTGAAGGTCTAGTAGATAATTGCCTCATAGGTGTTGAATTGTAATTCCTTGTGTTGAAGCAGCTTTAAGGGACACTTGAATCTCATGAACAAAGAATGAATGAAAGAAATGCAGGCAAGTCGAAGAGTGATATAACTCTGTAGATGCAATCAGCAAAAGAAAAGAAGGGCAATGGAAGTTGGAAAGGCAGAGGAGGCTACAATAATTTGACTGGTCAAAATAAGTAAGAAAGAGACTGGTCGAATTAGAGAAAGTCCTCATACCAAAGGAACCAAAGAGGTGGTGCAGTAGGTAGAGGAAGAAGTGGTGGTCGAAAACCTAACAAAATTCACATTCAGTATTTCAATTGTCAGAAGCATGGTCACTACTCTAGTGATTGTCCTGGAAAACAAAAGAATCAAGATAATGATGCAAAGTTTGCAAAACATGAAAAAGAAGTGATGTTGTTGATTGTCAACAAGAGATGAAGAAAGATTCCAAGACCAATGGTACTTGGACTCAGGATGCTCATCACACATGACTAGTATGAAAGATTGGTTTGTCATCATAAAACCCTTAATGAAGAACATGGTGAAATTTACAAATGAAAATACCCTAGCAACTAAAGGTGTTGGTTATATTCTGATTATGAGGAGAGATGGAAAGAGGTAAGTAATTTCCAATGTATTGTACATGTCATACATGAAAAGTAATTTTCTCAGCATAAGGCAGTTGGTTGAAAAGAACTAAAAAGTATTGATTAAAGACAAGATTATGAGAGTTCTCAACTCAGGTGGAAGGTTAATCTTGAAAGCTCCTATGTCTCAAAATAGAACCTTCAGGATTGAGCTTAATGTGACGGAGCATAAGTGCCTTCCAACTGCAGCTAGAAGGGATTAATGGACATAGCAGTGTAAACTTGGCCTTCTCAACTACAAAGACATTAGAGATCTAAAGAAAGAAAAAAATGGTCTTAGGGTTACCAAAAATCGACATTCTAAACAAAGTGTGTGAAGAATGTGTGCAGGCATAGCAGCATAAGAACAACTTCATCAAGGATGCAAGAAGCAGGTCGAAGGCAGTTCTTGAAGTCATATACTTTGATGTATGTGGACCTATCCAGGTGGATTCAATTGGAGGTAATAAATACTTTGTCACATTCATAGATGATTTCAGTCAAAAATTGTGGACTTACCTGATCAAAAAGAAAGATGATGTGATCGAGGTACTCACCAAGTTTAAATTTATGATCAAAAGACAAATTGATAGAAAGCTCAAGGTTTTAAGGACTGATGGTGGTGGAGAATATGTGTTGAAATACTTTTACATATTATGTGAGAAAGAAGGGATTATGCATAAGGTGGTGCCACCCTACACTCCACATCAGAATGGAATTGTAGAAAGGAAGAATAGAACCATCATGAATATGGTGAGAAGTATGTTGAAAGGCAAGTATCTGCCCCAAGAATTATGGGGAGAAGTTGTGTTGACTGCAACATATATTTTGAACAAATGTTTGACGAAAAGGCTAGAATAAATTATGCTAGAAGTGTGTTCATCTGGTGTCAAGCCTAGCTTGAGTCATCAGAAGGTATTTGGATTTATAGAACATAGACATGTGTCAGATCAGTTGAGAAGAAAACTTGATGATAAATCGAGTCAAATGATCCTAATAGGATATCATTTGACTGAAGGATACAAGTTGTTCAACCCAATGAACAAGAAAGTAGGGACCAGTAGTGACGTGGTCATAGATGAGCTTGAGGAATGGGGTTGGAATGGACATGTAAAGAAGGATCTAGTGAGAATCTTACGTAAAGAACCAGCAAATGAAGTCGAAAGAGAAGTTTAACAAGAAGAAGTCGGAGGTCAAGCAAGTACAAGCAGACCTCAAAGAACGAGACGCATGCCTGCAAGGTTACAAGAATGTGTGATTATATCAGATGATGCGGTCGATGATGAATATGATCTGGTACACTATTCTTTCTATGCAGATGTCAAACAAGTCAATGCAGCTTAGGCATTGAGGGATTCGAAATGGGTGAAAGCAATGAATGAGGAACTAAAGTTCATCGAAGTGGACAACACTTGATCACTTGTTAAATTGCCTCAAGACAAGAAGGCAATTAATGTGAAGTGGTTATGCAAGGTGAAGTTGAATCCCAAAGGAGAAGTAACTTGACACAAGGTGAGACTTGTGGCGAAAGGATTTCTTCAGAAAGAAGGAATCGACTTTGACGAGGTTTTTGAACATGTTGCTAGGATCAAAACAATCAGGTTGGTTGTTGGTCTAGTAAACATGAAAAATTGGTACATGTGTCATATGGATGTGAAATGTGAATTACTGAATGACCCATTAGATGAAGAAGTTTATGTTGCACAACCAGCTGGGTTTGTGAAGCAAGGTGAAGAAAGCAAGGTATACAGGCTGCATAAAGCCCTGTATGGACTTAAGAAAGCTCCAAGAGCTTGGACTAAGAAGATAGATAGATTTTTAAGGGAGAAGTAATTTGTGAAGTGCATAACTGAGCATGGAGTACATGTAAGAAGAAGCAATTATGAATTGCTTATATTATGTCTCTATGTCGACGACCTGTTGATAACAGGAAGTTTCAAGAAAGAGGTCGAAGATTTCAAACATGACCTAAGCGAGGAGTTTGAAATGTCAGACTTGAGAAATCTCTTATATTTCCTTGGCATCAAATTCTACAAGAGCGGTAGAGTTTTGATGATACATAAAAGAAGATATGCAGGCGAAATACTCAATATATTTGAGATGTAAGATTGCAACCCAACTTCGACTCCAGCTGATCCCAGAATACAACTATCGAAAGACACAGATAAAGACGATGTCGATCCCATAATGAAGAATCATTGGATCACTTTGATACCTTTGCCATACAAATCTTTATCTAGCATACAGTGTAGGTATGGTGAGTAGATTCATACAAAAGCCAAAGGTATCATGCCTAGCAGCGATGAAGAGGATACTAAGGTATCCAAAAAGAACTCTCGACCATGGCATTTTATTTCTTACAGTTGATAAAAGAAAAGAATGCAAATTAGTGGGATACATTGACTCAAGGTGGTGCAGTGATGCTAAGGATAGAAAATCTACAGCTGGTTATGTGTTTATGCTAGGTGGTGCACCACTTTCTTGGAGTTCAAGAAAGGAACCGGTAGTGGCACTATCATCATGTGGAGTAGAGTACATAGTTCCTTTGCTCTATGCATGTTAAGCAACGTGGATGGTGAATTTGGTCGAAGAGATTACTGGAAGAATCATGGGGCAGTTACCATGAAGATCGACAACATGTCTGATATCAATCTGGCCAAGAATCCAATAACGCATGGACGAATCAAGCACATCAAAATGAGGTTCCGTTATCTTTGAGAGTAGGTAGAAGATGGGAATATGAACTTGGAACACTATAGAACTAAAAATCATATTGCAAATATCATGACAAAGGGCGTGTAGGTTGAAGTGTTCAATAAGTTAAGGTCTATGATTAATATAGATAGCTTAGACACAATGAATTAGGTGGTATGTTGAATTGTAATTCCTTGTATCGAAACAAGTTGCTCGACAGAGGCAAGGAAGTTGTCAAATAACCTAGTGTGTGTGTTGAAATTATTTTGTTATCAAAGTGTCGGAGGAGTAGCCTCGACATGGATATTGTCTTAAACCTAATTTTTTAGTGTTGGCAAAATTAGGTATTCTGGGCCTTTTGTTTTTAGGCTTTGCTTAGAAAGCAAACAAGTAAAATCTATAAATAAGGAGTAACCCCTATTATTGTATACACTTGAACACTTGCAGTTATAAAAAATTAAATTCCAGTTTGGAAGCATAGAGAAGCTCTGCAGAAAATCTTTTCTTCTCCTATTTTCTCTAAAACCTTAATCTTCATTTCTTCCCAAATTCAATCTTTTTCTTTGTTTTTCATCACCATTGTGCAACAATAAAATTTTTCAACCAAGGTTGGTTGATTCACTTGATTGAAGAGTGAAGAACAAGAGGGAATTCGATTGGTGTGATTAAATCTTGTTCATCAAGATTGATTTAGAAATACTCAAAGTCTTGGGTTTAATTCCATCAGTAGGGAGTCAAGGATCTTTCAGTGAAGGTCTGACGTTTGTATTCACCTCATAGAACAACAAGGATATTAAGTCCAACATTTGTATTCACCTCGTAAGGCAGCAAGGATCTTCTTATTGAGAGACAGAGAGGGAAAACACGGGTACGGTTATAAAATTTTGAAATTGCTCAGAGAGAGGAAATAGCAACCGATTAGGGTAATGAGAGGTTATTTGCATCAGCACCCCTAATCATGAAGTAAGGGGACATCACAATTAATGGGCCTATCCAGAAGCGACGTCACGCACTGGGCTCAATAGACTGTCTACGCCCGTGGCTTCAATTTCTCTCTCCTGCATTCAATTTTTGTCTTATTAGCACTCCTTTTTTTAGCAAAACTACCACTTGTCTTATTTCACTGGATTCAAAAAGACAATAGTTACCTGTTGCACCCCAAAATTTGCTCAACCTTTTCTTGCCTGATTTGTGTTTCATTGCATTTCATTTGCATAGTCATTTCATTTGCACATTTCAATCATTTGCATATCATAGCATAGCAGGCATCCAACAAGGGATCAAGAGTGTCTATCAAGAGAAGAGACTAGCAAGGTGTGTTATCCAAGATGAGAAGTCATCCAGACCATCAAGAAAGGATTTGAAGTCTTGAGAAGTTTGAGTGTCTACATGTGGGTTTTGCTCCTATCTTGAGGAATATTGAGAATCATCAGTGGGATGTGGAGCATGGAATGTGAATTTGAGGTGTGTATGGATCTCATGGGGTGCCTAGAGGGCCATGTTGAAGTTGATACAAGTCATTGATTCAAGTATGAAAGCCACAGTTGAGGTGCAGTCAACTAGGGTTTCATTTGGGTCAACCCTAATTCAATTGAGCAGTTGGAGAGCATCAAGGCCTACCTTGAGGTCAAGGGATTCATGGTTTGGTATGTTGATACATTTGTGGTGTTGTTCCAAGGTTAAGCAAAGAAAGATCAAGAATGTGGGAAGTTGCTAAAGTAGGGTTTCAGTGTAAAATCCCCTGTTTAGTGCCTAACTTCAAGGCCACATAAGTCAAAATACAAGTTTCAAATGGATCCTTGGCCAACATTAAACTTGTAGAGATTATCAATACCTTTAATTTGAGTACTAGAAGTCTTCAAGAAGATTTGTAGAACTCAAGTTATGGTCTTTGCAAATTACAAGTCACCAGAGGACACTGAAATTTATCTGTGAAAGTCACTTAACTTCCAAGCAACTTTTTCCCCTCAAGGAGTTTTCAAATGGATTCTTGGCCAACATAAGAGTTGTAGGTCTTGATCTTAGATTTAATTTGAGTACTAGAAGTCCTCAAGAAGATTTGTGGAACTCAAGTTATGATCTTGGCCATCCAGGGGTATTTTGGGAAAGTTGAATTATGGGGCATTTTCAAGCATGTGCCAAAATCTCTATCTTCCATGCCTCCAATGAAAAATTGTTCAACATGAAATGTGTTTAGAATGTTGTTTTTAGGTCAGATAAGTCGTCATGGTGGATTGAATTGGCTTATATCATGAAGTGATTCAAAAGGGCCTAAAATGGAAAGAATTTCAAATGGGATTAAAGAGGGAAAATGTGATTTTTGAATTATAGGTCATAAACATGTCATGTGAGTAGTCATTTTGACCAGAAATTGTATTCTAAACACAATGGCATTTGCACATTTCTGAATTGAGCCCTAATTTCATGACTTGCTTTGAAAAGTTGTTTCTTCATTTACAAGTCACATTGCCAAAGTCAGTTCCAATGCAATTCAGGCCTCTCTCTTGATCCAAACACATTCACAAACCAATTTGCAGTTGAAAGGAACCTTCTAGAGCAAGTTGAGAGTGCAGAATCGTGACTGTCACCATTGATTCACAAGTGCCATAACAGAATTTTGGATTGGTTAATTTGGGCTTCAATTTAGATCCAAAAGCCCACAAACAGTTTCTATTTAAGCTCTAGGGCGAATCCAGATGGGGGTTGGTGCTGTATTCGAGTTGAAGAGGAGAATTGCAGTTGGTTTTCACAAGCTCCCAAGTCAGAATCGGTTTTTGAGTTGCAAGCATATTCAGGCCAAATTGAAGGTTGAAGAAGCTTTATGGTGTATCACTGATCGTGTCTGGAAGGTTTGAAAGGTTGAATTGAGCCACAACTACCTCTGTTGATCAAGATTCAGCAGGTATGTAACTCTCAAATTTCATGTTGATCTAGGAAGAATTGAGTAGAATCTTGCATGTGGTTAGGACCTAGGTTGATCATGGATCGTTTCTGGATAAGAATTTTAGTGTTTAGAGACAATTAAGTGTGATACACCATTTCTGTTTGAAGACGGTTATGCATAATCTTGAGGTTTTGACTTGAATTAGATAGCTAGTAGTGATCAGTGCAACAAGAGGAGGAGATATGTGGCTTTGTTTTTTGATTTGGTGTTGATCCAATTCTTGGTGCCATTTCTGTTTGCTTTCGAATTGAGGAACGTGGTGAGAATTAAGTGATTTGGAGTGGAGATTTAGAATCCTTGTAAAATTCTGGTCAAGGTCAACATTTGGTTTGTGTTTTCTGATCACCTGCAACCACCATCTCACCGGAGAAGATGGTGGTTTCCACCGTGGACCACCGCCTGAGAATATGACCTTCGCCTGAGCTAGAGGTAGGAGATGAGGTCTTAGCCCTTGGATCAGCTTCTTCCATTGACCTTGTATGTGCATCTCACGATCCAGATTCAAACCCAGGATTGCCTCCAAGCCATTGAAACGCATCGTTTCATTAAATGATGTGGCACACCAGTCATCACCACACGTGGACACGCTCTGGAGCTTTGGATGTGTTTACCAGTCAATTAATCTAATGGCCCTCATTTATTCCAGCATTTTAATTTCTTTTATTTGATTTTTTTTTTAATTTTTAATCCATTTTGTTTCTAAAATTCATAATAAATAGGAAAATAATCATTTTTTAGCTATATTTTTTCCCTAACTCCTTAAAAAATGTAGAATTTAATAGGATTGAAAAATAGTTAATTCATGCATTTTTTTTATTTTATTTGCATTTTTTGTATTTTAATTAGTTTTATTTTTAATTTGTTTGGTATGCCATTTTGCTGATTTTATTGTGAATAATTGGTGATGAATTTTGAGTTGATTCTTTTTGGACTTGCTAGCTTAGATATGCATGCACTCATAGTAATTGTCTCATATATTTGTGAGAGAAGTTTATGCTAGTTTTAGCAATGGACATTAGGTGGTTTAGAATTAGGGTTTTAAGTTGATACCTTTAGGTTTAGGGCATAGTTTAGGGTCCAAATTAATGAGTAACCCCCTGGTTTTTGTATGAAATATTCATAAGAGGTTTAGGAACCCTTAATAATTTTTTTAGTATTTTACAATCCCTTTTGGTATTTTAAGTAGAATTAGTTTTAAGGCTAACTTTTAGGTGTTTTTGATGAACTAATTTGGCTAGTTTGATTCAATAGTTCCTCTTAGATTAGGGTGGTGTTGCTTTGGAGCTTGGGTGGTCATGAAGACTAATTGAAGGTGCTTTGGAGAACTTGAAGGAGCTTAGATGTGAGGATTCTCTAATCTTGTGGGTGCTTGTCAGGAGCTTAGGGAAACTAGGGTTTTAGGAAGAGCCTCAGAGTAGTTTTTCTTCTTTCTTTCAAACATAGAGAGCTTCTTGTGCCTCTATTCAATCCTATGACACAAGGTCCTCCCAAAGAAGTTCCATCTCTCCTTAGGAGGGATGTAGAGCATGCTTTGGTTGAGTGGAACCTTGAGGATATCTTTCAATTATCATGTTAAGGCCTCAGTGACTTCCCTTGGTTGTCATTGAGCTTCTTAACATTCCAACTTGATCTTGTTGAATGATTCTCCCTTGGAGGTGCTTGAAGCTTGGTAAAAGAAAAGGTGAGGTAGCTTGTTGAAGCTAGGGTTTTACTGCTAGTTGAAGTTGAAGTCAGGAGCTTGTTGAAGCTAGTTGCTGGTTGAGAGTTTGAGCTTGCTTAAGCTGGGGTCTTGTTGAAGTTTGAAGCTTGTTGAAGTTTGGTGCTGGTTAAAGATTGAAGGTTTAGTAGAGCTTGAGGAAGGGATCTATTCATGAAGATGAAGGTTGTTGCTGTCAACTTTTTGCTGTTGAATCAACTGTTGCTGTCAGAGCAATTGCTTGTGCTGTTTGCTGTAGAAGATTGGTGCTACCTTCTCTGCTTTGGGTTTTGTTTTTTGTATTGTTTGTTGGCTTGTGTAGCTTGTCCCCTAGGTTTGAGGTGAATGTTGATTCACTTTGCCTGTTGTTTTCCCAGGTTCGAGGTTGAGTGGGACTCCCTTGCCTCGCTTGTATTGCTGCATTGCATGCATTTTACTGTATTTGCTTGCTTTCTTTTCTGTTTATCCCCTAGGATCTCTGATTTCCTATGTGCAGGAGGGAATTATGACAGACATTAGGATTCTTATCCACGCATGACAACATTAGGTTAGTTTTATTCCCTTTCAACCCTAGGCTTTTTAGAGCTTCTTTCTCTTTTCTCATCTCAAAACAATTCAAAAACACAGAAATAAGGATAACGCGCGTTGTACGCTACGAGCCTTAAGCTATTTGAGAAAAGGTTGATGGAGGGTCACTCTTCAGTAATCTGACTGCTTAGTATGGTACCCTTAGGGTGACATGCGACGTAGTCACTCTCGGATCACAAGTCTTTAGTGCAGTACGAGTTGCAAACAGACTAAAAAACACTTCTTTCGTAAAAGATTCAAAACAAACATCAAAGTGTCATTTTTGTCCGCTTGGACTCTTAATCAAGAAAAACCCTTTCATAAGGTAATAAAAAAAAATCAGTCAGACAAGCTTGTGTCTTCCGTAGCCCGAACTACGTTTGCTCTGATCTTTCATGCCATATGAAAGTACGTAGGCACGAGATGCGATATCTCGGCGAGCAACCTTCCCCTCCTTTCCCGTAGTTAGGCGAACTACGTTGACTCTGATTTCTCGTTCCAGACGGGAATACGTAGGCATAAAGTGCGATACTTTGCCGAGTCATTTTCTTTTCCTTTTAACCCAGACCTTTAGAGTAGATAGAATAATAATCCGTACCAGAAAACAAGCGTGGATCCCGTCGAGTACGACGGACGTGAGGGGTGCTAATACCTTCCCCTTGCGTAATCGACTCCCGAATCCAGGGATTTGGTTGCAATGACCATTCCTTTCCCTCTTTGCGTTAGGTTTACTCTGAGCATTTCTTTTCCCCCTTGTGGGATAAATAACGCACGGTGACGACTCTTCTGTCATAGCTGACGCCGATTTTCGCAAAATGTATAATTTGTTATTCATTTTAAAATAAATATTAAACCTAACATGTGTTCCTGATGCGGATCAATTAATTGGTTGTAGGCTATTGTTTAGATGAATCTACGGGAAAATGGATTTGCTATGAGATATGCAGAGATAGAATAGAAAAATCATGAAAATCAAATACAAAGTTCACATTGTGAAAAAATTAGGAAAAGTTGAATAAATATTTCAATTTAATTATAATCAGTATTTTAATTACTTAATTATAAATAAAAAGATTATTATTAAATTGAGAAAAAAAATTACTTAATAAATTATTAAATTCTAATTATTTAAAATTAAATATTATTTTAACTATTATTTATAAATATTATATAAAAAAAGAATAAAAAAGAGTGTAAAATTTTAAACACTTTTTAAACTAAGATTTTACCTTAGTTGATGATGTCAACAACCAAAATAACAATAACTACATTTTTTGCACTTTACTCACAAATAATGGATTTGTTTTTTTGGGAGACTGTCATTTACTATATGCAACAACTAGGTACATATGAGTCATGATGAAACAAGATGATTTGTTCACACCCTATAACCATTACTAATCAAACTGAATGTGTTTATCCATTATGTCATAATTTTTTAAATTTGATTGATGTGCCAGGAAAATTTGTTGACTAACTTCAATAAAGTTGAAGAAATAAACATATGAAGGGAAATAATTAGACTATGTATCCTTCAACCACCTTAGAATATGATTTATATTATATGAATTATCATGAAGTTGTTACAATTTTTATGGTATTTTTCCTCATATATAAATAGTTCTAATTTAAGGTGTAACAAAAATATTATTTGTATCATATGCATTTGAAATTATATCAATGCAACACTACATAAATATCGTAGCACTATTATATTCTAATTAAATACACAGCACTGGTATATTAAATGAGAAGAACGCAACTATTAATTTAAATATTGAAAAATAAAAATTTATTGACAAATTTTTTAAATATGTCAACAAATGCGCGTATGACATCAGTATCGATGTAAATTTTGCCATTACAATATAATAATATTGATCAAAATATTGAATGATAACGGAACAACTTTACTATTGATTCAAATATTTTTATAAATATTGTCAAAACAAAAATAATATTTATATACGAAAAGAAATACATTGGTAATTCAAATATTTTTATATATGAAAAAAATATTATTGTTATAAACGGGAACGAATTGACTGTTTATTCAATTTTTTTTATAAATAGTGTCAAAACAAAACTAATATTTATATACGGAAAAAAATACATTATTGATTAAAATATTTTTATATATGAGAGAAAATACTATTGTTATAAACGAAAATAACTTTACTATTGATTCAAATATTTTTATATTGTCAAAACAAAAATAATATTTTGATTTAAATATTTTTATAAATCGGAACAACTTTACTATTGATTCAAATATTTTTATAAATAATGTCAAAACAAAAATAATATTTATATACGGAAAAAAAATACATTATTAATTCAAATATTTTTATATACAAAAAAAATATTGTTATAAACTGTCACAACTTTACTTTTTGATTCAAATATTTTTATATACGGGAAATTTTTTACTATTGATTCATTTTTTTATATTAATTGTGTCAAAATAAATTTAATATTTATATACGGAAAAAAAATACATTGTTGATTAAAATATTTTTATATAAGGGAGAAAATACTATTGTTATAAACTGGAATAACCTTACTATTGATTTAAATATTTTTATATTGTCAAAAAAAAATAATATTTTGATTTAAATATTTTTATAAAATAGAACAACTTTACTATTGATTCAAATATTTTTTATAAATATTATGAAAACAAAAATGATATTTTTATTCAAATATATCTATAAATAATGTCCAAAAAAATAATATTTATATAGGGGAAAAAGTATTGTTGAATAAAATATTTTTATATACAAAATCAAATACTATTGTTATAAACGGGATCAACTTTATTACTGATTTAAAATTTGAATTCTATAAATTTATCAACTATTGTATTCTCTCTTATAACATAATTGTTTATTTGTTAAAAAAACTTAAACGATTAATTTATCTAATACAAGTTTCAATAGTTTTTGTTAATCATATTATTAATGATATTGTTGTTTACCTTTCATCTTCTACATGTATTACTATTTCAACTTAAATTTACTATTATTTTAAAGTTTTTTCTATTTTTTTTCTTTCTATTTTCAACTTTCAAAATTTATGACAGTCTACAAAAAAACGCGCACCCAAAACTATATCCCACCCACAGACGTACCCCGTGCGTAGGCACGAGTTTGTTACTAATTTAATATAATAAACAGTGAGGAATATCTAGCAACATATACTGCTACCTAAATCACAAAAATGTCATGTGATCTGACAAAACCTTCAGTGATAATATTTGTGTACAATTATCCTTTTGTCCTTATGTATATATTGAACACAACACATAAGAATATTTGAATTATTAGTTTATCTGCATAATAGTCACAGTGCTTTAATGTTATCCCATTTTACAATTAAAGCTTGATTGTGAATATTTTAAGAATAATGTCCTTATGTTTAATGGGATCTCGTGATTAAGTCACAATTAACATTTCATTAAAGAAACTAGCTATTTTAGGAGTTTTATTATTTTGAAAAAAAAACAAACATAATAAAGAAATGCCTTTTAATTATTAGTAAATAATTTGGTACAAGTACCAAGTTCTAATAAAACTAGTGGTCTCTAGGGCTTACACCAACACTAAGTCCCTCAGGCGAGGAGTTTAAATAAGCCTGTTCGAGGGAACTCTCAATCTTCCAAACGAAGTTATATATTTAGCTCTGCTTATGAGACTTCAATTCTCTTAGGCGAGTCATTGACCCTCTCGGGCAAGACTGCTATAAATCCCTTAGACAAGACTTAAAACTAAGTCTTTAAGGAAAGACTTCAACCACGCCTCTAAGAGGAGATTTATATGTCTTGGTCCCGCCCAAGGAAACTTAAATTCCCTCAAGAGATGAGTTTGATATCATGAGAATCTTAGTCCCTTGGGAGAAATTATATGAAGCCTGACTAATAAGATAAAAGTTTCTCAAGCGAGGCAATGACCCTCTCGGGCGGGACTTCTATCAAGCCCTCAGATATGACTTAAAATTAAGTCCCTTATGCATGACTTCAGTCGCTTCTGTGGGGCGAGAATTTACGTGAGGTGGTTTTTAGTGTATATTATAGTCATATTTCCCTTAAGGGCGATAAGGATCTTCTTGTGGAAGCCCATCATATTGGTATCGTTTGGAAAGGCGGCAAGGATTGTCCTGTGGAAGTCAGTCCAACATAGTTGTATTGCCTAGAAAGGCAACAAGAATCTTCTAAAGGAAGTTAAGCGATGTGATTTCCTCGTAGGGTGGCAAGTCCTTCAGCGAAGGTCTAGTAGATAATTTCCTCATAGGTGTTGAATTGTAATTCCTTGTGTTGAAGCAGCTTTAAGGGACACTTGAATCTCATGAACAAAGAATGAATGAAAGAAATGTAGGCAAGTCGAAGAGTGATATGACTCTGTAGGTACAATCAGCAAAAGAAAAGAAGGGCAATGGAAGTTGGAAAGGCAGAGGAGGCTACAATAATTTTACTGGTCAAAATAAGTAAGAAAGAGACTGGTCAAATTAGAGAAAGTCCTCATACCAAAGGAACCAAAGAGGTGGTGCAGCAGGTAAAGGAAGAAGTGGTGGTCGAAAACCTAACAAAATTCACATTCAGTGTTTCAATTGTCAGAAGTATGGTCACTACTCTAGTGATTGTCCTGGAAAACAAAAGAATCAAGATAATGATGCAAAGTTTGCAAAACATGAAGAAGAAATGATGTTGTTGATTGTCAACAAGAGATGAAGAAAGATTCCAAGACCAATGGTACTTCGACTTAGGATGCTCATCACACATGACTAGTATGAAAGATTGGTTTGTCATCATAAAACCATTAATGAAGAACATGGTGAAATTTACAAATGAAAATACCCTAGCAACTAAAGGTGTTGGTTATATTCTGATTATGAGGAGAGATGGAAAGAGGTAAGTAATTTCCAATGTATTGTACATGTCATACATGAAAAGTAATTTGCTTAGCATAAGGCAGTTGGTCGAAAAGAACTAAAAAGTATTGATTAAAGACAAGATTATGAGAGTTCTCAACTCAGGTGGAAGGTTAATCTTGAAATCTCCCATGTCTCAAAATAGAACCTTCAGGATTGAGCTTAATGTGATGGAGCATAAGTGCCTTCCAACTGTAGCTAGAAGGGATGAATGGATATAGCAGTATAAACTTGGCCTTCTCAACTCCAAAGACATTAGAGATCTAAAGAAAGAAAAAAATGGTCTTAGGGTTACCAAAAATCGACATTCCGAACAAAGTGTGTGAAGAATGTGTGCAGGCATAGCAACATAAGAACAACTTCATTAAGGATGCAAGAAGCAGGTCGAAGGCAGTTCTTGAAGTCATATACTCTGATGTATGTGGACCTATCCAGGTGGATTCAATTGGAGGTAATAAATACTTTGTCACATTCATAGATGATTTCAGTCAAAAAATATGGACTTACCTGATCAAGAAGAAAGATGATGTGATCGAGGTACTCACCAAGTTTAAATTTATGATCGAAAGACAAATTGATAGAAAGCTCAAGGTTTTAAGGACCGATGGTGGTGGAGAATATGTGTTGAAATACTTTGACATATTATGTGAGAAAGAAGGGATTATGCATAAGGTGGTGCCACCCTACACTCCATAGCAGAATGGAATTGTAGAAAGGAAGAATAGAACCATCATGAATATGGTGAGAAGTATGTTGAAAGGCAAGTATCTGCCCAAAGAATTATGGGGAGAAGCTGTGTTGACTGCAACATATATTTTGAACAAATGTTTGACGAAAAGGCTAGAATAAATTATGCTAGAAGTGTGTTCATCTGGTGTCAAGCCTAGCTTGCGTCATCCGAAGGTATTTGCATCTATAAAACATAGACATGTGTCAGATCAGTTGAGAAGAAAACTTGATGATAAATCGAGTCAAATGATCCTAATAGGATATCATTTGACTGAAGGATACAAGTTGTTCAACCCAATGAACAAGAAAGTAGGGACCAGTAGTGATGTGGTCATAGATGAGCTTGAGGAATGAGGTTGGAATGAACATGTAAAGAAGGATCCAGTGAGAATCTTACATAAAGAACCAGCAAATGAAGTCGAAAGAGAAGTTTGACAAGAAGAAGTCAGAGGTCAAGCAAGTACAAGCAGACCTCAAAGAACGAGACGCATGCCTGCAAGATTACAAGAATGTGTGATTATATCAAATGATGCGGTCGATGATGAATATGATCTGGTACACTATTCTTTCTATGCAGATGTCAAACTAGTCAATGCAGCTTAGGCATTAAAGGATTTGAAATGGGTGAAAGCAATGAATGAGGAACTGAAGTTCATTGAAGTGAACAACACTTGATCACTTGTTAAATTGCCTCAAGACAAGAAGGAAATTGATGTGAAGTGGCTATGCAAAGTGAAGTTGAATCCCAAAGGATAAGTAATTTGACACAAGGTAAGACTTGTGGCGAAAGGATTTCTTCAGAAAGAAGGAATCAACTTTGACGAGGTTTTTAAACATGTTGCTAGGATCAAAACAATCAGGTTGGTTGTTGGTCTAGTAAACATGAAAAATTGGTACATGTGTCAGATGGATGTGAAATGTGAATTCCTGAATGACCCATTAGATGAAGAAGTTTATGTTGCACAACCAGTTGGGTTTGTGAAGCAAGGTGAAGAAAGCAAGGTATACAAGCTGCATAAAGCCCTGTATGGACTTAAGAAAGCTCCAAGAGCTTGGACTAAGAAGATAGATAGATTTTTAAAGGAGAAGTAATTTGTGAAGTGCCTAACTGAGCATGGAGTATATGTAAGAAGAAGCAATAGTGAATTGCTTATACTATGTCTCTATGTCGACAACCTGTTGATAACAGGAGGTTTCAAGAAAGAGGTCAAAGATTTCAAACATGACCTAAGTGAGGAGTTTGAAATGTCAGACTTGAGAAATCTCTTATATTTCCTTGGCATCAAATTCTACAAGAGTGGTAGAGGTTTGATGATACACAAAAGAAGATATGCAGGCGAAATACTCAATATATTTGAGATGTAAGATTGCAACCCAACTTCAACTCCAGTTGATCCTAGAATACAACTATCGAAAGACACAGATAAAGATGATGTCAATCCCATAATGAAGAATCATTAGATCACTTTCATACCTTTGCCATACAAATCTTGATCTAGCATACAGTGTAGGTATGGTGAGTAGGTTCATACAAAAGCCAAAGGTATTATGCCTAGCAGCGATGAAGAGGATACTAAGGTACCCAAAAAGAACTCTCGACGATGGCATTTTGTTTCTTACAGCTGATAAAAGAAAAGAATGCAAATTAGTGGGATACATTGACTCAAGGTGGTGCAGTGATGCTAAGGATAGAAAATCCACAGCTGGTTATGTGTTTATTCTAGGTGGTGCACCAGTTTCTTGGAGTTCAAGAAAGGAACCAGTAGTGGCACTATCATCATGTGGAGTAGAGTACATAGTTCCTTTGCTCTATGCATGTTAAGCAACATGGATGGTGAATTTGGTCGAAGAGATTACATGGAAGAATCACGGGGAAATTACCATGAAGATCGACAACATGTCTGATATCAATCTGGCCAAGAATCCAATAACGCATGGACGAATCTGCACATCAAAATGAGGTTCCATTATCTTCGAGAGTAGGTAGAAGATGGGAATATGAACTTGGAACACTATAGAACTAAAAATCATATTGCAAATATCATGACAAAGGGCGTGTAGGTTGAAGTGTTCAATAAGTTAAGGTCTATGACTGATATAGATAGCTTATACACAATGAATTAGGTGGTGTGTTGAATTGTAATTCCTTGTATCGAAACAGGTTGCTCGACAGAGGAAAGGAAGTTGTCAAATAACCTAGTGTGTGTGTTGAAATTATTTTGTTATCAAAGTGTCGGAGGAGTAGCCTCGACTTGGATATTGTCTTAAACCTAATTTTGTAGTGTTGGCAAAATTAGGTATTCTGGGCCTTTTATTTTTGGGCTTTGCTTAGAAAGCAGACAAGTAAAATCTATAAATAAGGAGTAACCCCTATTATTGTATACACTTGAACACTTGCAGTTGTAAAAAATTAATTTCCAGTTTGGAAGCATAGAGAAGCTCTGCAGAAAATCTTTTCTTATCCTATTTTCTCTAAAACCTTAATCTTCATTTCTTCCCAAATTCAATCTTTTTCTTTGTTTTTCATCACCATTTTGCAGCAATAAAATTTTGCAACCAAAGTTGGTTGATTCACTTGAGTGAAGAGTGAAGAACAAGAGGGAATTTGATCGGTGTGATTAAATCTTGTTCATCAAGATTGATTCAGAAATACTTAAAGTCTTGGGTTTAATTCCATCATTAGGGAGTCAAGGATCTTTCAGTGAAGGTCTGACGTTTGTATTCACCTCATAGAACAACAAGGATATTAAGTCCAACATTTGTATTCACCTCGTAGGGCAGCAAGGATCTTCATATGGAGAGACAGAGAGGGAAAACACGGGTACGGTTATAAAATTTTGAAATTGCTCAGAGAGAGGAAATAACAACCGATTAGGGTAATGAGAGGTTATTTACATCAACACTCCTAATCATGAAGTAAGGGGACATCACAAGTAATGGGCCTATCCAGAAGCGACATCACGCACTGGGTTCAATAGCCTGTCTATGCGCGCGGCTTCAATTTCTCTCTCCTGCATTCAATTTTTGTCTTATTAGCACTCCTTCTTTTAGCAAAACTACCATTTGTCTTATTTCATTGGATTCAAAAAGACAATAGTTACCTCCCTTTTCATGTTTAACCCCTAACTTACAAACGTGAAAATACTTGACTCTGATCTTTCCCACTTTTCTTTATCAATCTCAATCATCTGAAAATTAAATAAACTAGAAAAAATAAAAATAGCATTTAAGTTGGGTTGCCTCCTATTAGCGCTATTTTATAGTCTTATAGCCTGATGTCGCAACTTTGAAAAAGGGTCGGCGGAAACAAACAGAAGAGTTTCCACTGAACGTTACTTATCCCAAAGATAGGGAAAGGAAACGATCAAAGAAAACCTAAAAGAATGGGAAATACAAGGTCATCACAACCGAATCTTGGATTCGGGAGTCGGTTACGTAAGGGGAAGGTATGAGCATCCCTCACGTCCATTGTACTCAACGGGATCCAGGCTTGTTATCTAAATCTATGGGTGAAAGCTACTTCTAAACGTGGGTTGGAGAGAAAGAATAGACTTGATAGGACATCGTCGCCCTATGCCTACGTATTCCCTCGTGCAATGGGAAAGTCAGAGTCAATGTAGTTCGGGAAACTACGGGTGATGGGGGGTTTCTCGCCAAGACATCATCGTCTTGCGCCTACGTATCCTCATCTGATATGAGAAATCAGAGAAAACATAGTTCGGGAAACTAGACCACTGGTTGGTTAAGTGTTTTTTTATGAGTGACACTAAGCTTCCATTCTAGTAGTTAGGGACGATGTTTGTTTGCAGTAGAATGGAAAAGTACTGTACTCTTTCTGAAAATAAAGTTTGAAACAATCCCGAATGATGAAAAGGTTTGAGTTTTGTTTGTGAGTTTTAGAAGAAGTGGATTGAATTGAACATGTTGCACTAAAGACTACGACACAAGAGCGAATGCGTCGCATATCGCCCAAAGGGCATACGCTGAACACTCTAGACAAGTGAAGAGAGACCTCCCCACTTATCATTTATCATGTACTTAAGGCTCTTAGCGCACAACACTTGTCATTCTTTATTAAGTGTCTTAGAGGAGTTTGAGATGAGAAGAGAAGACACAAGGACACTAAAGGGAACTGAGAACCCTAATGTTGTCATGCAAAGTGATCCTAAAGTTGGGATGAAAGGGTACTACCTAATGTTATCATACAAAGGATTGAAAACCTAATGTCTCTCCTACTCCCATCTTAAACAGAGGGACTAGGAATCCTAAGGGATCATGTGAGCAAACACAAGTAAACACATCACTAATTAATCACAAATGAAAATAGAAAGAAAGATTTAAACAAGTCATGAAAGATGAAAAGAGATGAGCGAAGCAAACACACAAACAGATAATAAACATGCCAACATGAGACATTGTTAGAAAGTATTTTGTGGTAGTATTTTATCGTATCCACAGGGATTGAAGAGAATATAGATGCTTGTCGTTTAACAGTTTAATGACTTAAGAAAAAGGGGGGTTTTTTAGAATGGTTTCAATTTCGTAACAAAAGTTTGCAAGAAATAAAACGGAATAAAAGTCGGTCTAAGTTTGATAAAAGCATGTCAAGATTAGGGTTCGCTAGTCCGTCCTAAACGTATCCAACCAATCATATATGTGAACGAAGTTCTAACCAACATAACCGTGTATCCTCGCAAAAACGTTCATCTCTAAAATGATTTCGTGAATGTTATTGTTTCGACCGTTAAATGATCTCTCTAAATAACAATCAAAACAATAATCATTAAGATCAATACAACACGGATATCAACTTTCAAATCTATTTCTAGCATTTGTATAGTTGATAGATGAAGAAGTTAGGTCAAGACTTGGAAAGTTCATGTCTAAAGCATCCTAACTACAAATGTACAAATAGTAGCAAATAACTTCATCTACATTGATCATAACATTGTTCACATGCAAGAGATTAAGAAGAATACATAAAATCTGAACTAACTACTCCTAACCTTGACAAGAGAGGGATTTAGCCACTCATTTCCATGATAGCTTGAGCAACAAGTTTTGGAAGAAGGTTGATCAACATCTGAGTCGAATAATTGAGAATGGATGAGAGCCCGCCTTCTTTTGGTGAAATATTGCTAAGAGATGATGAGAAATGAAAGAATGGGTTTTTAGGTTAGAAAAATCCTCTCCAATGCAAATACAAAATAATAGTTATTTTTACAAAAAGTAGCTCATGGTACTTATAGAAGGGTCAGCTGAGCTGTCATGTTCGCTAGGCGAACAAAGTGGTTCACCTAGCGAACCCCAAAAATGCCACCTGAAGTCCCTGTGTCCTGTGAACTCTCCCAGAAAAGTTTCCAAAAGTTCGCTAGGCGAGTAATCCTTTGTCTAGCGAAGCCTTCGCTGTGAACTTCGCCTAGCGAATTTGTGGCCCTTTCCTTGTTGTTTTAAGTCTGGGAGTATTCGCTGGCTACTCGCTATCTCTTCGCCTAGCGAGTGCTTCTCTACCTCCTTCGCCTAGAGAGTTTATGGCGCTTTCCTTGCTGTTTTAAGTTCCTGGCCTTCGCTACATAGTTCGCCTAGCAAACTTTGTGAAGTTTTGGAGGGAGCTTCGCTGGCAAGTTCGCCTAGAGAACTTGTTGTTGTTTTCTTGTTGTCCTGGTCTCTTTGCCATCATTCATGTGTCTAAATTTCCACTCTTTCATGCCTAATTCCTGCATAATAACGCACAAATTAAAGGCACCAAGATACTTTCACACAAAGTTGCAAACCAACCAAAGCGAGAGTTATTTTGAATACTTTCTTGACAAAAAGGAGTGAAAGATGCCCACATTTGATAGCTCAAATAAGTAAAATTGGGCATTTAACAGACATACATTAACGACACATACATGTCAAGCTCAAATCAACAAAATGGAAGTTTGAAACACAAAGGCAAACAAAGCAAAACACACAACATCATATGCCTTAAACATCTTTAAGAAAATGATATCAATCATCAAATCACAAACAAAGAAAAGAGGAGAGAAATAGAGTGGGGCAGCAGCCACATCATGAACATCTAAATCATACATCCACTCATGATCAATCAAGAGAAAACAACCAAACACTCCTCAAAAGAAGTTCAAATATCCAAGTCATTCCCAAAATGTAACACACATCACAAAGGCAACAAGCATAAGCATACAATCATCACGGTCAGAAAAAAAACCCAAGTGATATCCATCAAATTCAAACCCAAGTTTTCAAACAAAGTCAAGAATGATCAAACTCAAATTAAAGGACCAAAGTCCAAGCAAAAGTCTCACACCTCAAACACAAATGGAAACACATGATCATACAAGACTTGTGAGATAAAACACACATCTAAAGGACATCCAATCATGTAAGGCAGCACCTCCAACATGTTAACAATATCTAACAAGACTCAAGAGGCCCTCAAGGGATCACACAAGATCATATCCCCAAAACTAGGTCAAGACATGCACACATACACCTAGTTAAAACAATGAAGTTTTAAGGCATCAACCAAAAATGGAAACAAGTCTAAATAAAATCCAAATAAAATAGAAAACTCAAGTCAAGTCTATCAAAAATCAGTGTGCAAAAGATCATGGCAAGAATTGCATCAAAGCATCACCAATTGTGTCAATCAAGACAAAGTACTCAACTTATCGAGCATCAATCGGGGGTCAAATAAAATCCAATGAAAAACAATTGAGAAATGATCATCAAGACACCAAACAACCCTCAAATATAACTCAATCAAATACCTAAGTGTGAGAGGAAAATTGGTCAAAGGGGGTATTCAATTGAGGTCAAAGATCAAGTTTAAAACAAATGAACAAGCTAAGAAACCACTTCACAGATTAAAATGATTAAAAATAATAAAAATAATTGAAAAATAAAATAAAAATATGGAAAAATATCTTTGTTAGACTATGGCACGAATCTAGAAGGGGGGGGGGGTTGAATAGATCCCAATTAAAAATTTGAGTCGGCGCTACCAATTAGAAATTGGTTTTGAAAAATTATTTTAAGTGCGGAAGCGGCCGAGGAAAATATAGTCTAAAACGAACGGTTATTGGAAAACCAAATATGCGTAAGCCTTTGGATTAATGACAATATGAAAATAGAATCACAACACTAATCACACTTATCAATGATCTAATTCAGTTGTTAGGATTCCTAGTTCCAATGATTTAAGGAGCAAACCAAAACTAGATACACAAGTAAGATAATTTTGGTTTAAGCAATTTGTCAAACACTTGGTGTGCAAAACACTCCAAGTGATATTTATGTTGAGTAAGTGATTCCAACTAGCCTAGTACAATGTCTTATTGTACTTTGGAGTCAAAAACAGAGTTTTAACCTCTTACTCAATTAATATCACAGTTTGACAATAGTGCTTATACAAAAATCACTTATTTTTGAGCTATAACGTAAATGCTGAAAAATAGAGAAGACAAGTATTTGGTGAGGCAGTTCCCCCGTTGTCCTCGCTTCGGGGTACGTCTGCCCTCAATTCTAAAACTAGAATTGAGATAGATTTTATAGATATCACCTGTTGAATGTAACAGTTTATACAAGGATTGAGCAGCAAATATACAACAGAAATCTCAATATGTTGAAAGTTGCTTTCACTCCTTGCCCCTTGATTCAAGATGAATCAAGTCCTCCGATTGTTGTTGATGGACCTCCGATTCCAACCACCTTATTGAATAACCCATTGTTGTTCAAACCTTCGGCTCCGGCTGATCTCAACAGCAAAAAATCGAACCCGAGATCTTCCCTTCAATATCACTGAATCCGCTACTAGACTTGTGAAGAACACCTCTTCACAATCACCTTCGCTCAGTTGACCCTTGATGAAGAATCTCGTCCAAAAACCCCCCAAAATTCAAACCAATCTTGGAGGGTAAAACCCTAACGGTTTTATTTAAGAAAGAACCTGTCACAAGCTTCAACCCGAACTAGATTACCCAATCTAAGCTTCGAACCTTATCACCTTTAATCACTCACAATGCACTTCAAAAATGGCTGTGTGTAATTGATGTGTTGTGAGATGTTGAAGATGAAGATGATGAATCTTGGACACCTATTTCACTCTTTCTTAATCTTGAACACATGAATCAAATATTATCAAATGTTAATGTGACATAAGTGGTTAAACAAGTATATATAGTACCAACCCAATTAAAGACATAACAGTATTTCAAATAGAAGAGGGAATCATTTAAAAACAGGATTTCCACGCGAAAGGTCGACCGCAGCAGGTTTGTGCGTCGGTGCATGGCCTGTGTTTTTGGAAATCTGGAAAATGCATCAGTATGCGTCGACCATACAGTCGGCGTGCGCTGACCCGTTGAAAACTATTTCCTTCATGCGCCGACCCTATGGTCGACTCATGCCTTTATGCGCTGAGCCGTTGGAAAATATTTCCTTCATGCGTCGACCCTATGGTCGACTCATTGCCTTCATGCGCTGACCAGTGGAAAAGTGCTCTGATGCATGCGCCGACCCTATGGTCGACTCATGTCCTGCAAACCTGCAAAAATTCATCAGTTTGTGGTTTTTCATGCCTCTGGTCATGATTGCATTTTATCTACACATAGTATATTTATTACAACAGTTTTAAGACAAGTATAAAAGGATATGGTAGGTGATGCGTTGCATCTGTTTAGTAGATCTGGAGTTTATAATTTCCAATCCATCCAAGGTTGAAATTTGTCATCATCGAAACTTGTATTGAACAATGTCTTGCAGACTTGTGTGATGTGTGGCGATTTGCCTCCACATTCTCCCCCTTTTTGATGATGACAATTTGTATACAACCAAAACAACCAATATGCAATGTATACACTAGCTCCCCTTTTCTTTTGTACTATAAGGCTGCAGAACAAACAACCATCATCTGTTTGTAATATAAGGCTGCAAAACAAACAACCATCAACTGTTGTGAATATCCTGGCTTGACTTTGGTGCTTGCTACATGTTGCTTGCTACATGTTCTTCTCCCCCTTTGACAACATCAAAAAGAGAAGGAGAACGCATCAATTAACAGAAGAACATACAATAGGTGATAGTTAATTACCAAACTTCACACATAAGAGTGATAATGAACAAAAGTAACTGGAATTAATAGATAATTACGAACACATGCAAATAGGTGAATATTCAGGCAAACATAACACGGAAAAATGGAAAGTACACAGAAGAAACACATATGAAACTATGTAACTAATATCCCCGACCCCGACCTCGGCCCCTCCCCCGGTATGCAGTATCGGGATTGCGGTAAGGATCCGAGAAGTCCATAAATGCTTCAACGGACATGTTGAGGTGATGGAGACAGTCGGGGATTTCCAGGTCTTGCCTTTCATGTGATGCAACAAGAGCTTTAAGACGGGCATCCATCCGAGTCGAAAATGAATTTAACCTTTCATTTTGAGTATGAAGTTCAACTCTGATCTGCTCCATTTGCGTATCTTGACTCCTCATGAAGGTCTGTTGATCTAACTGCATGGACTGCAGCATATTAATGACTTCAGAGTTGTC
Source organism: Lathyrus sativus (assembly GCA_963859935.3). NCBI lineage: Eukaryota > Viridiplantae > Streptophyta > Magnoliopsida > Fabales > Fabaceae > Lathyrus > Lathyrus sativus. The sequence continues at coordinate 489,057,704 of OZ012741.1, forward strand.
TGATGGTGGAGGAGGTGATGAGTGCTGGGAAGGTTGATAGTTTTGAGTGTAGTCGTGATATGGATCGTAGAATCTACCCAGGGTGGTCCAGCCTGTGTATTGCCATTCACCCCATCCCTGATTTGTGTAACCTTCTTCTTGTTCTTCAGATGGAGCTGAATGCTGGAGCCAATCGGTATTTGGAGACGCATGTTGAACTGGCGATTGATGATAGTCTTGCGTCTCACATACAGGTTCTTGTACCTCTGCAACTGTATTTTCTTCATCATCATCCTGTTCACCTTGTTCTTCACTTTCCTCTTTAGAGCTGTCATCGGAACTGTCATGAGTCACCCGAGGAATATTGGCTCTACGGACAAATCTGTATGATTGTCGTTCATCACACCAGAAATACCCCATCATGGCAAGGGTTTTGGTGCTAAATTCTTTGTCAGAGGGGACTGAAACACAAGGAAATGTTAGGTATACAACATTTGTTGCGACAAGAATTTCCGAAATAAACGACCCATAGGCTAGAGCAGTGCCTCTACCTAAGTCTCTCAGAGCAAAAATCCTGCTTGCAATATAGTATGGCCAGTTTATTTTGATCCTATGTTTCAATATATAGATGAGATGTACCTCAGCTTGTTCGACACGGGACAAGCCACCTTTTTTCGGTCGTAGGATGCGAGCGACAATCCACTGAAGGATGCGCTCCCCTGTTAGGAGTTTCCCTGCTGTAACCGTTCTTGGAAAGGCATCACTGTTGACAATGGCATCTGGATAGGGTCTTTTGAGCATGTCATTCAGAGCGCTCTTAAACTCATATCCTGGCACCGTACGAGAGTCCGTTACCTCATGAAGAGGTGGTGCATCAACATCGACAGTCAAATCAAAATACTTGTTCTAGACTTCAGAATTTATGTTTACCAGTTTATTGCCGACAGAAGTGTGGAAATATTGACCTTGAAAGTTATCACGCAGACTTGTGTAGAACACCCAGACTAAATCCTCATTATACTTTGTGTTGCACTCCAGAAAATTGAAGAACCCCTGAACCTCCAGCAGAGATAGAATTTGTGTGAGATGCAAGCGCTCCGCCGTTGCCTGGTAGAAGGCATGCTGTGGAACGATTTCTCTTTTGCTGAGATTCTTGTTGAAGTTTTCAACAGCAGGTGGATGAACTAGGGAGACAGTGGTAATGGGGACTGAAGCGGATGATGATGAGGCCCTTGATCTCTTACCTGTATTTTTGCGAAAAAGAGAAGCCATTGATGATGATTTCTGGAGATTTTGTAGAGATGAACTTTAATGGCTTTGAAGAGAGTAGTTGAGGATGATTTTGGAGAAGATGAAGACTATTCCTTTTAATAGATAGAGGTTTTAGGGTTTTGGTAAGAGGGAGGAGACAAGAGGACACATTAGATGCCTAGATGCAATTTACAAGAAAAATGCACTATCAAATCATAACAAAAGTTGACAGCACATTAAATGGAGAGGAAGAGAAGCTGGAACAGTATTCAAAAAAATTTTTGGGTTTTTGCGCGAGCCGTCAACCATAGCCCCTGCATGCGTCGACGCATACTGTGTGTTTTTTGATAATTTTGAAAGTCTACAGCATGCGTCGATCGTTGTCCTGTTTAGGTCGACTCATAACCTTCAAAAACCCAATTTTTCAGTTTCATATTATGCAGAATGCCACACTTGCCTATTTATCATGCCTATTCACCCTTTCATGATATAATTTGCATTTAACACACATAGTATTAGCAGCAAAAGTCATAGACATATATAAGTACCATGATTATCAAACAATATGCTTAGTTTTAAGTCATGAATGTTTAGAGAGAGAGAGATATAAAGAGAGAGAGAAAGGAGCAATATCACCTCTATACCGACCACACTTGTTAACCATATATTTGTACTTGCAACAAAAGCTAAACTTGTTAGTAGTACAAAAGCATAGTTGTAAATAGACTAATTATGAACGTAGTAATTGTTAAACCCGATCAGAAATGTCGAGAATGCCAAGTTCTCGACGGATATGAAAGAAGGGCTCAGTGGCTAGCGGCTTTGTGAAAATGTCCGCTAGTTGGTTTTTGGTATCAACGTGTTCAAAGACAACGCCACCCTTCTCTACATGATCCCTCAGAAAATGGTGTCGAATTTCTATGTGTTTGGTACGCGAATGTAACACCGGATTTTTGGTAAGATTTATAGCACTGGTGTTGTCACAAAATATTGGAACATGTTCTAGCTTCAAATTGAAGTCCAATAGTTGTTGTTTAAGCCATAGGACTTGCGCACAACAACTACCGGCGGCTACGTATTCCGCTTCGGCGGTTGACAAAGCAACAGACACTTGTTTCTTGCTGTGCCAACTGACCAAGGAATTTGAAAATAAGTGACACGTACCGCTGGTGTTTTTCCTATCCGATTTGCAACCGGCAAAATCAGAATCGGAGAAGCCTACCAATGAACAATCATTACCTTTGGAATACCACAGTCCATATTTCGGAGTACCAGATAGGTATCGAAGTATGTGTTTGACAGATTTTAGGTGGGATTCCTTAGGACATGATTGGTATCTGGCGCACATACACACGCTAAACATAATGTCAGGATGAGAAGCAGTAAGATAGAGAAGCGAGCCAATCATACCTCTATACCTTTTTACCTCAACATCCTTACCATTTTCATCTTTACTCATATTTACACATGTTGGCATAGGAGTGTCTATGGCTTTTGAATTTGCCATGTCAAATCTCTTGAGAAGCTCCAAACAATATTTTGTTTGGCTCATGAATGTTTCTTCCTTCAGTTGCTTGATTTGCAAACCAAGAAAGTATGTGAGTTCACCCATCATACTCATCTCGAATTCACCCTGCATAAGCTCAGCAAACTCTCTTACGAGATTCATGTTAGTGGATCCAAATATGATATCGTCAACATAAATTTGTACAAGAATTAAGTGCTTTCCTTGACGTTTAATGAAGAGAGTAGTGTCAACCTTTCCTCTTGAGTAGCCTTGATCAAGTAAAAATTTGCTTAGTCTCTCATACCAAGCTCTAGGAGCTTGTTTGAGACCGTATAAAGCTCTTTTGAGTTTGTAGACATGATCAGGATACTCATGAGACTCAAAACCAGGTGGTTGAGCAACATAGACTTCTTTATTTATGAACCCGTTAAGGAACGCACTCTTGACGTCCATTTGAAATAACTTAAAATCCTTCGCACAAGCGAAAGCAAGTAAAAGGCGTATAGCCTCGAGTCGGGCAACCGACGCATAAGTTTCCTCATAGTCGATGCCTTCCTCTTGGTTATACCCTTGCGCGACTAACCGCGCCTTGTTGCGAGTTATTACTCCGTTTTCGTCCAATTTATTTCTAAACACCCATCGGGTGCCGATTACTCGATGACCTCGCGGAGGAGGGACAAGGTCCCAAACCTCATTTCTAGTGAACTGATTCAGTTCTTCCTGCATTGACAAAAACCAGTGTTCATCTAGTAGGGCTTCCTTAGGGTTTTTAGGTTCCATTTGTGAAACGAATGCGAAGTGATAACAGAAATTACTTAGCTTCGATCGAGTTGTTACACCCTTTGTGATGTCTCCGAAAATGTTTTCAATTGGATGGTCTTTAGATGACTTCCAAGCTTGAGGGAGATCATCGTTTGAAGGCGGATGAACTTCCTCGGTTACATCATGGTGTACATCCTTATCCTCCTCAAGTTTGACTTTGTCAAGTTGATCAATCCCCGTCTCACCACTTTTGAGTATGTCTTCTGTGGATGTACCTGCACCATGAACAACACTATCCTTTCCGACATTTCTCGGATAGGACATATCAAAAGTAACATGCACATACTCTTCTACAACAAGTAATCGTTTATTATATATTCTATATGCTTTACTCGATTGAGAGTATCCGAAGAAGATACCTTCATCGGCTTTGGAATCAAATTTGCCCAAGTTTTCCTTTCCATTGTTTAATACAAAACATTTGCATCCAAACACATGCAAGTGAGAAACATTTGGCTTTCGCCCTTTTAAAAGTTCATACGGTGTTTTATTTAGAATGGGGGGAATAAGCACCCTATTCAAAACATAACACGCCGTACTAATGGTGTCGGCCCAAAAATATTTCGATAAACCACTTTCGTTAATCATTGTTCTTCCCAATTCTTCTAAAATTCAGTTTTTACGCTCCACAACCCCGTTTTGTTGAGGGGTGCGTGGAGCGGAGAAGTTATGATCTATACCATGGTTACCGCAATATTCTTCAAATAAGAGATTTTCAAACTCACCTCCATGGTCGCTTCTAATTGACACTATGTTTGTATTTAACTTATTTTGGGAAAGCTTAGCAAACTTTTCAAAAGCGGCAAATGTATCACTTTTACTTACTAAAAAGATGGTCCAACAAAACCTAGAAAAGTCGTCCACTATTACAAACCCGTAATAGTTTCCTCCTAGACTTTTGATCCTAGACGGCCCAAACAAGTCCATATGAAGAAGTTCAAGAGGTCTCGTTGTTGAAACTATCTTTTTGGATTTAAATGAGATCCTCGTTTGCTTCCCTTTTTGACAAGCATCACAAAGGTGATCCTTGGTGAACTTTATTTTGGGAAGTCCTAAGACTAGGTCTTTTGAGACTACCTTATTGAGTAAGTCAAAGTTAACATGCGCTAAACGTCTATGCCATAGCCATGAGTCTTCACTCATAGTTATGAGGCATTTGTCGCTTGTTAATGATACTTCATTTAAGTCAAGCATATATACGTTGTTTACTCTAAAACCATTAAACATATTCTTCTTATCATTTTCATGCACAATTTTGCAACAATCTTTTGAAAAAGATACATTGTATCCTTTGTCGCATAATTGGCTAATGCTAAGCAGATTATGTTTAAGATTTTCGACAAGCAACACGTCGAAAATCATAGTAGAGGCGGGATTACCTACACTACCTTTACCTAGTATTGCTCCGGGGTTGTTATCACCATAAGTTACATACCCTTTATTCTTAGCCACGAAGTCTATGAATAAGGATATGTCTCCAGACATGTGTCTTGAACACCCACTGTCGAGAACCCATCTTCTCTCGGTGGTCTCGACACATTTCACCTATCAAAACATAATTAGCACAAGGAGGTACCCAATGGCATATTGGGTCCTAATAGGTTAGCGACAAAACGGTTGCGTTTGGGCAACCATTGGTAGATGCCTTTAGGAACAAGAAATCTCCTAAATCGGCATTTACTAATGGAGTGGCCTTTCTTGCAACAATATAAGCATGCAAAATCGACTTTAGAATCACTTTTACTTGTTTGATCCCTAATTACATATGCATATTTTTGATATGGGTTAATCATACTTTTTCTAAAATCCTTTTTATCAATAGCAAATGTAATTTTAGGCTCAAGTTCCTTGTTTAATTTGGCCTTAAGGTTTCTAACCTCACCTTGCCAAATATGACAAGTATCACACCCAAAGTCGAAAGGATTTCTATTGTCCTTACAATCCGATTCATTGCTTTTCACAATGGAAGCCTTAAGGTCCTCTAGTTTCTTTTCGGACTCTTTAACTTTGTGCTCTAAATACGTAAAAATTCTTTTATTAGAGGCAAGTTTCTTGAAGGCTTCAATTGCTTCATTGTGTAAAGCATTAAATGCGGTTTGTAATTCTGAATGCGACATATTTGAGGACTTGTCATATTTAGAGTGACGTACCTGTTTTTTCTTATTTTTCTGATGAGCGGAGAGGCATAGATTCATGGACTCTTCTTCATCACTAGAGCTTTCATCAAAGGAGGAAGAGTCGTTGTCGCTTTCCCAAGCTATGTACGCCCTCCTAGGCTTTGATGATTTCTTGTGTGACTTTGATGATTCCTTTTCCTTTCCCTTTTTATTCATCGGAAGTCCGGTTTGTAGTGACCGGGCTTCCCACACTTGTAGCACATCCCTCTAGTCTTTTTGCCTTTTGAGTCGTCATCTTTGGAGTACCTCAATTGTTTCCGGAAGTTAACCAAGTTCTTCTCGGAATGTTGGATGCCGTTCTTTCTCACGTAACGGTTATACCGTTTAACGAACAACCCCATATCTTCGCTCTTGTCCTCTTCTTCTTCGTCGCTTAAGGAATAATCACTTTGCTCTTTTGCTTAAGACTTCGAGGAGGAAGTCTTGAGAGCTATCGATTTCTTTTCACTCACCTTCGTTTTGTCTTTCTTTTCCATCTTTTCGCGTTGGTCTAGGCTCAAGAGTACCTGTTCATGCTCTTGTAGTTTGCCAAACAATGTTGTCAAGTCTAATAAGGTAAGATCATGTGCTTCTTTGATGGCGGTCACTTTTGGCCGCCATTCCCTGTTAAGACATCTTAAGATCTTATTAGTAGCAACATCATTGGAAACAGGCCTACCTAATGAATGTAAACGATTTATGAGATGAGTAAATCTCTGTTGCATGTCAGCAATGGTTTCCCCTTGCTCCATGAAAAAGAGATCAAACTCTTGTGTTAATGTGTTGATTCTAGCCAACTTAACATCGTTTGTCCCCTCATGGGCGATTTGTAGTGAATCCCACATGGCCTTAGCAGTAGGACAATGGGATACACGATAGTATTCATCTACACCTAATGAGGAGATTAAGATATTTTTGGCTTTCCAATCATAATTGTATTTTTTTCTCATCGTCATCGGTCCATTGTGCTTCGGGCTTTGGCACAACTACGTTATCCGCATTGGTCATAGTAATTTCTATTGGACCATTAAGGATAACGTTCCATACTTTTCTGTCTATGGAGTTTATATGCACCCGCATACAGTCTTTCCAATAACTATAATTTTCACCGTTGAAAACGGGAGCTCTATTGTACGCCACTTTTGGTTCGTTAGCCATTTTCTATCTACGTTGTATTTGAAGCACCGAGTAATCGGAGCTCTGGATACCACTTGTTAGACTATGGCACAGATCTAGAAGGGGGTTGAATAGATCCCAATTAAAAATTTGAGTCGGCGCTACCAATTAAAAATTGGTTTTGAAAAATTGTTTTAAGTGCGGAAGCAACCGAGGAAAATATAGTCTAAAACGAACGGTTATTGGAAAACCGGGTATGCGTAAGCCTTTGGATTAATGACAATATGAAAATAGAATCACAACACTAATTACACTTATCAATGATCTAATTCAGTTGTTAGGATTCCTAGTTCCAATGATTTAAGGAGCAAACCAAAACTAGATACACAAGTAAGATAATTTTGGTTTAAGCAATTTGTCAAACACTTGGTGTGCAAAACACTCCAAGTGATATTTATGTTGAGTAAGTGATTCCAACTAGCCTGGTACAATGTCTTATTGTACTTTGGAGTCAAAAACAGAGTTTTAACCTCTTACTCAATTGATATCACAGTTTGACAATAGTGCTTATACAAAAATCACTTATTTTTGAGTTATAACGTAAATGCTGAAAAATAGAGAAGACAAGTATTTGGTGAGGCAGTTCCCCCGTCGTCCTCGCTTCGGGGTACGTCTGCCCTTAATTCTAAAACTAGAATTGAGATAGATTTTATAGATATCACATGTTGAATGTAACAGTTTATACAAGGATTGAGCAACAAATATACAACAGAAATCTCAATATGTTGAAAGTTGCTTTCACTCCTTGCCCCTTGATTCAAGATGAATCAAGTCCTCCGATTGCTGTTGATGGACCTCCGATTCCAGCCACCTTATTGAGTAACCCGTTGTTGTTCAAACCTTCGGCTCCGGCTGATCTCAACAGCAACAAATCGAACCCGAGATCTTCCCTTCAATATCACTGAATCCGCTACTAGACTTGTGAAGAACACCTCTTCACAATCACCTTCGCTCAGTTGACCCTTGATGAAGAATCTCGTCCAAAAACCCCCCAAAATTCAAACCAATCTTGGAGGGTAAAACCCTAACGGTTTTATTTAAGAAAGAACCTGTCACAAGCTTCAACCCGAACTAGATTACCCAATCTAAGCTTCGAACCTTATCACCTTTAATCACTCACAATGCACTTCAAAAATGGCTGTGTGTAATTGATGTGTTGTGAGATGTTGAAGATGAAGATGATGAATCTTGGACACCTATTTCACTCTTTCTTAATCTTGAACACATGAATCAAATATTATCAAATGTTAATGTGACATAAGTGGTTAAACAAGTATATATAGTACCAACCCAATTAAAGACATAACAGTATTTCAAATAGAAGAGGGAATCATTTAAAAACAGGATTTCCACGCGAACGGTCGACCGCAGCAGGTTTGTGCGTCGGTGCATGGCCTGTGTTTTTGGAAATCTGGAAAATGCATCAGTATGCGTCGACCATACAGTCGGCGTGCGCTGACCCGTTGAAAACTATTTCCTTCATGCGCCGACCCTATGGTCGACTCATGCCTTTATGCGCTGAGCCGTTGGAAAATATTTCCTTCATGCGTCGACCCTATGGTCGACTCATTGCCTTCATGCGCTGACCAGTGGAAAAGTGCTCTGATGCATGCGCCGACCCTATGGTCGACTCATGTCCTGCAAACCTGCAAAAATTCATCAGTTTGTGGTTTTTCATGCCTCTGGTCATGATTGCATTTTATCTACACATAGTATATTTATTACAACAGTTTTAAGACAAGTATAAAAGGATATGGTAGGTGATGCGTTGCATCTGTTTAGTAGATCTGGAGTTTATAATTTCCAATCCATCCAAGGTTGAAATTTGTCATCATCGAAACTTGTATTGAACAATGTCTTGCAGACTTGTGTGATGTGTGGCGATTTGCCTCTACAATCTTAACATGCCAATTGATCAGAAAAGTATTTTTGTTGATTTTTAAGATGATTAAAACTATTTTAAATGGAATTAAAATGAAAATAGAATAAAATAGAATAAAAAGAAAATAAAAATGCAAAAGGGGGTGTGGTAGTAAATCTGGATTGACTGATTTCATGTTCAAACGCGTATGGGCCCAAAAAAAGGGGTGTGTGGATAGCAAATGATCGAAAGCCCAAGCCATCAGACACTTCAATAAACATGAAATGCACCGTTTCATTAAACCTCGTGGGCAACACATCAGATTCAACCCTCCACGCGTGCAAGTCAAAGCCTAGTCATCCCAACACCTCAGCATTGACCTTAGACGCCAGAGCCTTAGCTCCGGTCGTCTTCTCTGGTGAGCTTCACTGGCGATGACTGGAAAACATGATAAAAATGAAAACACTTGACATGATTTTGAAGGATTTTTCACGTAGGTTCCGAATATGCTAATGGTTTTTCATAAAGGTACTATCACCATGAAAACAAGCCACGAAAATTTAACACATAAACTGAAATTGGTTTAAACAGAAAGAACAATTTTATCCAAAAATTTCCTACACAAGGCTGAGCTTCAGATGCAACCAAAATGAACTTAAATACATGCCTAGAATGAAGGTTTCAGCTTGAAGAATCTTACCTAACGGAACAACTCCATTGGTCCTTCAAATGTTGTTTGAGCTTCAATCCAAAGCTACCAATGAGCTCCTTATGCTTCAGTGAGTGAGAACTAGAAAAGAAATAAGAGAAAACTTCCCAGAAATGAGCAGCTCGAAGTGAGAGAAGAACTTGAGAAAATTTGAGGTTTTGAGCTCTCTCTGCACCATAATCATTCTCTCTCTCCACGTTAAGGTTTGAGTCCTTCTTATATATGAGGGCTTAGGGACATTTTTGAAGGCCCGTGATGAGTAATACTCTTGATTTCAAAACTTGCCAAAAAAATGAAGGCACACGGGTTTGGGTGACTAGCCACTCACTCCACTCATTCTTTTTGGTCATGTGGGGGTGAGGAAAGGAATGTGTATGATTTGGAAAGTTGGAAATAAGTTTACACAAAGCTTTGAACAATTGATTTATATGGCCTAAATTTTTAAAAATGACTTGAAAATATGAGCTCATGTTTTCTCATTTTGGGTAAAAATTAGTGTGATCACAACATGATGATGATATGGCATCAAAGGATCAAAAACAAACTCATTTGGTGACTTGAAATGAAAGAAACTCACAAAAAGTCCAAAAGTTCATATCATCGTGCTTATCATGGTTTAATAACCTCATAAATCATCCAATTCCATGGTTTTTGGGATCATGATGGAGCTAAGGTCTTGGCAAACAAGTCTCATGTGACAAGAATTTGGATTTAAGGCCTTGAAGTTCATGCATTTGGTCATTGAAGTGAATGACCTAAAACTAGGTTTCCAAAAATGACCTTGACTTGGGATGATCATAACCAGAGCTTCACACATGGGAATGATGATTTCTAACACTTTTTGGAATGATAATACAATGTGTAATAACTCTCATGTTTGTTGAAAAATGAGGAAGAGCTTAGTTCCATATGAAAAATTCATTGGAAGTGAGCTATCTTTGAGTGCCTCTAAATTCTCTTCATTTTGTGACACCAACTTGTACCAATCATAACTTGAGATGTATGAACCCAATGGAATATTTCTTGTACTCAAAATAAATCTTGAATAATGAGGAACAAAACTCATGTTTGTTGGAAAATGAGACAAGATTTGTACCATAGTGAAACTTATCCTTGAAGTTAGAGACTAAAAGAGGGGACTTTACACTTAGAATCATCTAAAACCCTAATTTAGTAACTTCTTGAATCCTTGAATCTCCTTGACCTAGCTTCAACATGGAAATTAAGATGATTTAGGATGACCTCTCATGGTTTCAATGATCAAGAATCAAGCCTTGAGCTCTCTCAAATCCATAGTTGACTTTTGTTGACCAGATGAAAACCATAACACCCTACCCATTGCCTGAGATTCTTGCAGATGATTTGTGTGATCATGGGACCCTCATAGTATATATTGAGCTCTTAAACCATGTCTCATTCAAGGATATAGCTGTATGTACCTCTAATCATCCTCAAGATAGGAGGAGATAACCAAAAACCTACTCTCTCTCCTCAAAAAGCTTGAGACCGACTCTAATGACAATAATGACTTGGTGCCTTGAAATTGTACCTTTGCTTGAACTTTGAACATGAAGCTTCTCCTTTGAATTGTAAATACAACATCTTGATCCCTTGTCTAGAACCAATGCTATGCACAAATGCTAATGCAAGATGCTATGAAACATAAGGCAAGATAGAAGAAGAAGGTTGGGCAAATTTTGGGGTGCTACACCTGACTACAACAAGATCAAGAAAATTCATGAAAATCCTAAGTGATCCTTGTCTTGTGCATGGATTCACCATAATAAACCTTAATTCTTTGTCCATTCACCTTGAACTCTTCATTTGTTCTTTCATTCACTAAGTCTACTTTCCCATGACAATATATTTTAATCAATTTGAAGGGTCCAGGCCATCTGGACTTAAGTTTTCCTGGAAAAAGTTTAAGCCTAAAATTGACATAGATCTAACTAAGGTTGTGACTCTAGGAACCTTTTATCAAAAGCCCTAGAGCTAACCTTATGAGCAGGTAGAAAAGATGAGAATGATCCTATCATAGAAAGTTATCCTATATAAGTTATTCTGTTGTTACGTTATCCCCAAACTATTACATGGCATTGCATTGCATTTTATTCCAACCATACATAACATGGAATTCCATTTTCATAAAAAATCACGTTTGCATAGAAAACAAAAAAAATTCATGCATGCATATTTCGCCCCCCCCCCCCCCCCTAAAAAAACTCATTCTATCATTTTTCCATAACCAGCAAGTAGATTACTCGCCACACGCTTATCGTGTAAAACATGTCTCAAAAAACTATGAATGAACTTCAGCGTGGTCATAAATTATTAAGAGAGGAGGTTAATCAGTTGAAGAGTCAAATGGGCTTGGTCATGGAAACCTTGTAAGCTTTATTGAGAAGAGAGGAAAACCTCACACCAATTGCTGCAGTAGAAGTGGTTACCTTTCTACATCCGTCTGGGTTCACCACAAGTCAATGGAAGCCCCATGCAACAACTACTCATTTTTGAGTTCATGACCTTTCTCTTGGATGCCATCACCAACCCTTACTTCCAAGGACTCCTTACCAACAACCATTGCATATTCCTCAACCAAGGTAGAGGAACCAGACACAGAAACAGAATCACGCTCAAACCAGACCTTGAGTTGATTGAGAAATAAACCTCCCCTATTTTGAACCACTACCAATGTCATATGATGAGATGTTGCCTCAACAAATTTAGAATTCTTTGATGTCTCCTAAAAATATCAAGACAATGGTATTACCATACCCACCTGGGTATGAAGAGAACGCTAGGTGTGGAATCCATGATGGATCACCTAGGAGTACCTCTGATGATTGCAGAGCCTTCAAATATAGGGTGAAAATGTTGATTGATAACAAATTATTAACCTTTAAAGAGAACAGACCAAACATAGACATTTTGATTACATGGTCGGATAATGACGAATCAAGGGATCCCTAAAACCCCTTGAATATTAAGAAGGTGTCAAAGCCTTGGTAACCAACATCAATGACATCTCGGAAGTCAATGGGTCGACTCAGAATGATAAAATGTTAGCTTTAAAATAATTCAAGGTAAAAGTTGATGAAATAGTTCTAGAGTCCTCAGGTGGCAAAGATCTTCCACACCCTAGAAAGGGGAAATACCCATCCAAAGAGGCCATAGCTCGTAAGAAGTTTACAGGAAAAGACTAAGGAAATCATTGTTTCATCTTTGACGAGCATGACGATCTCAACCTTTTGGCATGGAAGGGTTAATGAAACATGAATCCAGCATGAGAAGTTACCTCCTATATCCAGTGGATCAGACAAGAAAGATCGTCCTCAACGTTGGTGATCATTAGACTATTTCATCATTTTCATTTGCAATCTTCCTTGTTTATTAAGGTGTTGTTTTCCTTTGAACTTGTTGTTTTTTAATGGTAATAGTAATGAAATGAACATGCATTTTTGAATTAATACTTTCATATTCACTCATTTTATCCCACAAAAAACAAAAACAAAAATCAATATTTCTCCACCTCATTTTCTTTATCAAAATGTTGTTTTAGCAAATATTGGAAGAAGGATGATGAAAAAAAACCCAAATGTGCTACGGTATGCTTTTGGATAAAACCTTGTTGACGATGTAAGACATTGTTTCAATCCCCAAACACCAAGAAGTTAAGGAGTTAATCCCTGGTCAACCACTTTGATCTAGAAATTGGTGTTTCTTTCGAATTTAAAAAGCCTTTAATCTTAACCAGGGGCAGGGTAGTTGTGTTCAGATAGTTTGACTATGCATTCAATCTTCAAGAGAATCAGTTCATCTATACACCTTCCAATAAGAGGTTCAACCACATGCTCTTCTTCGCACACATATTGAAGTGTCAAAGAAGTCGTGAAAAGCCAAAAAGTTTATAGTGGTTGTTTCTCAATCAACCAATAACAAGGTATTCACAATCATTCAAGAAAATGAAAGAAAGAAAGAAAAGTCCGCTAAGTCGAACACCAAAAAATGCGTCTTATGCAAAAATCAGGGCATCCCGGGTGACATAAAGCTTCAAAGAAGTGGTCCAAACAAAAAGTAGGGATAAAAAAAGGAAAAGGAAAAATCAAAAGAGTTCGCTTAAATCCTTAACAAAAAGCAAGATTTGACCACCATATCAAGAATCAAAGAGTCACCAAAGTTCTTGACAAAGACAAAATTGTGTGACTAACAACAGAAATAGGTGACTGCCACCTCAAGAAAAAAATCTCATTGGCTTTCAAACCATCACATTTTCACCTTCGAAACCCTCTTGGAAGTTGAATGAGTGTGTCAAATTAATTAGACGTAGGACTAGATATTATCAAGGAGAATGGTGTGGGTTAAAATCAAAATTTGAGCCACATATCCATTTGTTCGAAAAACTGTGAACCAGGAAATGTTACAACCCTCAAAAGACCTAATTGAAACAAGGTTTATTTTGAAAGCTTACAATGGCAGGTTTGTTTGAGTGCAACTTTCTATTAGATGTATTAAACTAAGATACTTTAGTGTTAATATATATTGGACGGTATCATCTGATTCTTAATGTGCATCTTAACATTAAGAAGCATAAAATCATTTGGAAACACGTTGGAAAAGGTTTCATGCATCAAAAACGCACGAAAAGCAATTTTTGTGAAAAATCATACTATATGTCGACACATGCATACTTCAGGTCGACACATAGAAGATATTTTTTTCTATATGTTGACACATTCGCTCCATAGTGTCATACTCCAAATTTGTCCTACCTTTTAAAATTTTTCATTTATCAAGTCATGATCACCTAGATTTTGTACTTGGTTTTTTTTATGCACATATTGGGATAAAGACCTATTCTTCAATAAGCAAAATTTTTGGTTCAACAATAAGTGTTTAATTTCAAACCCGATTAAATCATTTCTCAATGCAATTAAATCATTTCTCAAACTCTTGAGGTGCCCTCAATCTTATGACTAAACTTCAAGACGAGATTAATTGCCCAAACTATGTGATTGGTTCATTTTAATTGATTTCTAGTGACTTTAGGCCATGTTTAAAGATGAGCTCAGGCTATGTTCCAAGATGACATTGAGGTCATGTTTAGACTTGTTCAATCTAAGTTTGAATTGGTACAAAATGAAGTGGTGATTTTAAGGCATATATGAAGGCATATGTCACGTTGGAAAACTATATTAAGGCATAAATTCGAGTTATCTTCAAGTGAAAATCAAGTCCTCAAGTGGTATCAAGATCATGCTCAAATGGTGTTTCTTCAAGTTATGATGCAAATTAATCAAGTCCATGTTTAGAGTTATGCAAGTCATGATTAGTTTTTTTTCAAGTTATGCTTTGAAATAGATTCAGTCACTCGTTTCTAAAGGCAAGTTTAGAATTCTTAGCCATGAGGGGATAATTTTCAAGGCATGCTTTACAAAGCCATCTTAAACCTTCAAGTTGAGTTTCAAGTCATAGTTGCAAGGAAGTCTTCAAGTCATGTGCGGATTTGTTTCAGAACCATAAAACAAGCTTACTAAGAAAGCTTCCAAATCAAGTCATGGACGCAAGTTTTCTTCAAGACATATTGGAATATGGCAAGTCATGACCAGAGTTTTTTTTAAGAAAAGTTACGTTAAGACTTTTTTTTAAGTCATGATTAAATTTCTCAAGTCTTGGTGGAAAATTTCAAGACATGATGGGATTATTTTCAAGTTATGTGAGGAATGCCTGAAGCTAATTTGGATTTTGGGGTGCAAGACATTAAATTGTTAAATCAAATTTCAAGATGTGAGCCATATATGCAGGCCCTGAACTATGACGTGCTAGGCATCTTAGTAATTTGGTGTATGACTCTTGTACATGATTTGGCAGCTACAACATTGCAATTCACGTTCAGTACATAAATAACCCAATTCAAAGATCCTAAAATAATCTATGAACTGTGTGAGCCCATGGCCCCACCTCATCCAACTTCGGAAAAAAACAAGCACACAAGTGGTACTGGCAGCAGAATACAACAACTCACAGTGCATTTGTTTCATCAGTTTCTTTACAAGATCATGACCGTTAATTCTAAAATTTAATCGAACAAATATCAAGATTACTGCATACAAAGGTCCTCAGATTCATAATCAGAATCTGAGTGTACCTGAGCTTAATCTCATCACGTCTTACCAGTAACAACCACATCACAGAGAAATAGAAGGGAAAATCAAAATACCATAAAAGGCGAAAAAAGTAGTGACGGAAGAGAAAGGCGAAAGTGGTGAAAGAAGCAAGAGGTCTTTTGTGCTAATTTATATCACTTCTTTGCTTGATGATTGTTGATCAGTTGATGACATGCCTTTAATCATGATTTTGACTTTGTTTGTTTTGTTTTATTCTGAGAACTAGGATTTAAAATCCATAATCTCCAATTTGTGTTTATGTATGGTCTATGTGGTAGAATCAAATGATATAATTGATGTGTGGGTATTGTATTGGTTTATAGTATTTGATAGAAGGGGAATGATGATTGAAGAGATGAAATAAGAACGTAAAAGCTAAGAGAGAGAGAGAGAGGGAGATTTTGGGGAAAAGAAAGAGAGAGTAGTTAGCAATCAGAGAGATTCGTTTGGGTTTGAATCAATCGTTACTTTTTCTTTTGGATTACTGAGTTGTCTATTCATTAATTTTTGCATGTCTTGGAAAAACCATTGACGGCCACCTAGAAGCATTCAATGTATGCTTTTAGTCTTTCCACCATTTCAATGCGCCGATTGTTGGAATTCATAGTGGTAAATGGCACTAGCCCATTTTGAGGATGCATTTTTCACTCCCTCATAAGCAAATCGTTTTTTTTTTATTTTTAAACTTTATTCCATATCCTATCATTTATTCTTCTATCCCTACTTTCTATATTTTTTTACCAAAATATCTATAAGTATAAAAAAATTTTAATTTAATTATTTAATCTGAAATTTAATACATAAATCTATCTTTAAACACTATTTGATTAATATGGTTAATAAACATGGCAAGTATTATATACTTTCCGTAAAAGTATTATATAATTTTGTTTATAAAATTTTTAAACTTTAATTTTTTTAAAATTTTAATATTATAAAAAATGAAAAACAAATTATCCATATTTTTAAAAACTGATATTTTTATTAATTTTAATTTATTATCAAAAATATATACTTTTTCTTTTTTTTAATTCATATTTTATATTTTTAGTTTTTTTTGAATGTCTTCCAATTTCAAATTACCTCATAGCTCATATCATGAGAAACTGTTCGTTAAAAAATATTCTATGTTTTTTATATCAGTTTTTTTGAACCGTAATGTCTTTCAACTATTATCTTAAAATTACTTCATACCCCCACCATTTATAATTTTTTAATAATTAGCCCAACTATAAGGTAACTTATAGTTATGGTTCGAGATATTGGCTATTTTCATCATCTTTCTTCAAACAGGTTGGCTCATACCTGAAGTATTTAGAAAATAAGAACAAGAAAAAAACTTAGAAAATAAGAAGACGAAAAAAACTACTAGTTCAAAAATCGTGTTGTATATAGTTATTGTCATTCAAATCACATGCGAATATAAATTAGTATCCTTACATCTTTTTACGAAAAATATATAATACTTGCTATATTTATTGAAAATATTAATTAAGTAGTGTTTAAAATTAGATTTATTTATTAAATTTCATATCAAATAATTAAATGAGAAAAATTTTACACTTTTTTATATGAGAATATTTTGGTAAAAAATATATAAGATAAGAATAGAAGAATAAATGATGGAGTATGGGGTAAAATTTTCTGTTTTTTTATTCTTTTTCTCTTTGACTAGTTGATTGGATTTTGGGCTTTTAGATTCTCAGCCCAACCAGATTCCTATGAAGTCATACCCTTCCAGTATTCTGTACCCCTTAAGCCCTTATTTTAGATTTTATTCTTATTTATTTTTTATTATCATTATATTTAATTATTTCTTTACTTTAATCAATTAATTTAGTAAATTAGGTGTAGTAAAGTTAATTAAGTTGTCGTTTTTAATTAATTAAATATAAGCTAAATTAATAGAATAACTTGAATATTTATTAATTATTCTTTATTGTTTAATAGTTTCTTGATCTACCCATTTGATGCTTCATTAAATGAATGACTATTTATGCGTATTAATGTGTGTGATATTGAGTTGTATGTACTTGCGTAAACTATTCTTGTATGACGATCTAAATTGTTAAACTAGACATAAACACCTTTCTTTGAGATTGGATGAAACCCTTAGTTTAACACCGAGTAAACCATTCTCAGTGCAATTAATCTTTTTTTATTAATTAATTTTGAAAGGAGTGAATTCTTGGGGTCTAGCACCCCTTGAATCCTTGAATGAATACTCTTGAGACACACACTTGTGTTTGTTTCGTCTTTCGTTTAAAAACAATTAAAATACTATATCTAATTAAAATATTTAATTTAATCAAATACTCAACATAATCAACCTTTAGAGTTACTTTCTTAACTAAATCAAAATCATAATTCACTGTTGGCTAATACTTCTAACGTTTTCTTAATCAAATATTTAAAATTCTAATATTAATAATTAATATTTCTCATTTGATTTATTAGTTATTTTAAGAGTTAATCGATAATTAACAAAAAAAATTCCAAATCTTTTCCCAAATTAAAACATAATGTCTAAAACTATTTTCCTAATCAAATACTTTCAATAAAGGTAGTGGATTTTTGGGGTCTAGCACTCCTTGGATCCTTGAATGAATGCTCTTGAGGCGCACGCCTTGAGTTGTGTTCGTTTCGTCTTTCATTTTTTTAAGATGCTTAAATCCTCCAATCCTTTTAAAATATACTTAATTCTTTTTAAGGCTTTTAATCCACGCAAACCCTAATTGAATTAAGAGCCTTTAACCTAATTAAATCACTCCTCAAATATGACTAAGTAAAGTTTTCTCTTAATTAACAATGGAGATTTTGAATTCTTGAGGTCTAGCACCTCTTGGGTTCTCGAAAGATCTCTCTTGGGGCACATGCCTTAGGTTGTGATCCTTTCGTCTTTCATTTCTAAAACACTCAATCCGTTTAAAATACATAATGTGTCTAATCAAAATACCCTAATCAAATCAATTATTTTCTTAATTAAATTACGAAAGAACTAAGTTCTTGGAGTCTCACATTCCTTGGATTCTTGAGTGACCGCTCTTGGGGCGCACGCCTTGGGTTGTGGGTCATTTGGTCTTTCGTTCCTAAGATACTTGCCCTAATTACTTGGACAAATGCGTTCATCATCCAACAAATATGATTTCGTGATTAATTGAATGAAAAAGGTGTCGTTGGGATCTAGCATCCTACCTAGTATTGCTCTGATTAGTTGGTTGCGAGGTCGACGACTCGTTTATTGAATAATCGTCATTCTCCCTCAAAATACTCAACATATTAAACCTCAACCTCTCGCCCCCGTGTGATCTAAACCCTAAAACCTACTCAAATCAAATATTTTCTCAATCAAATCCCTAATACACCTTAATCCATATTCAAACAACTTTTCGCAAAGAATATTATTTAGACCCTTCTTCCGCGCATATCAACTAGTGTTTCAACCTCCCCTAGCGAGCATACAAGCCAACGTTTAGAAGTTAGAATGCAACCTAAACACTCGTTTATTTAAAACACTAACCAACCAACCATAATATTATGTACTATGATTGCTCTGACTTTCCCATTGCACGAGGGAGTACGTAGGCACAAGGGCCCTAATCTTTGGCGAGCACCCTAATAAAAACCACTCATTTTTCCCTTAGAAGTGAATCCTTAGAAGAAAACAAACAACCTAGCTAATTTTTCTCTCGAATCGAAGCAAGTGGTTCTCGCTGAATACAACGAACGTAGAGGGTTCTATTACCTTTCCTCTGCGTAATCGACTCTCGAACCTAGAATTTGGTTGCGATGACCATTTTCTTATCCTTTAAAGGTTTTATCGATATTTTCCTATTCCTTACTTGGAATGAATAAAGTTCGGTGGTGACTCTGTTCGAACGTTTTTTCCGCGTCCATCGCGAGGATCATATTCTTTTGAGGTACGATAGATGGTGACTCTGCTGGGGAAATGCATTGCCCTATGCAAGAGAGAGTCAAGCCTAACTTGACTCGATTCGAGAGTGCTAACTTCGCTTGGTTGTTTTCTTCTTAATTGTTTTCTCGTATGGCTTATTTACTTGTTATTATTGCTTTTTCTTTTATTATTATATGATATGTCTGCCTGTTGGATTCTAGGATGATATTGTAAGTAAAGCTCTACACTCGAGCTTTGGAAAAAGAAGAGAGAACACTTAGTTTAGATTTTGGAAGTAATTAGTGTTAGTATTAATACCTGAGGACCCGCTCCTCGTGAGCCTAGCATGAGGACTCCGTTCAAGAGAGACCTTTTTGTATTACCGTTATAATGCAACTAGCCTGTTGTGTGGTGTTGATGCGATTAGTGTCTGTGACCTTGAGAACCTTATAAATCATACAGTTTTATACATCTGCTAGACAAATGTTTATGCCATGACACAATTAGAGGCCGCGGCAAGTGAAACGAGAAACGTGAAAACAAGATGCATTGTGTGAAGAAGAGTCGCATCAAAAGAGACAAATTTGTCTTAGACATACCCAAATATTCCATAAACATAATCAATATATTCATTTAATCATGTTGCAAATAATCAAGACCATTTCAAAATATTCCCAAAAGCAGCCGACCGACATAATCTCACAAAAAAATCAATCTTGACAGTTTAAATTAGGGAAGATCACAACTGCTTTCAGGGCACACTAAAACATGTTTCTTTTGAAAAGGAAACAACTTTGAATCAGATGGCAAGAAAACAAAATAATTGCAGGGAACTAATGTCATAAATACAATCCGAATAGGCTTCAAACACGATAAACCGAAAGAAGAAAGAAATCAAGGCTTTGTCTTCAAAATGGTCACTTCGTTTGAGGCCTATATAAGAGCATCTCGACATGATACAAAGGGAGAAAAAGAAAAAAATCTTGAAAGAACAACTCTCCAGTATCACAAAAAGCAACAATATACACGTATAAAACATCAAGGCATCACCGTACAATACGCAATAATCGAGAAGGATTACAAACCTTTGAGATATGAATCTAAAGCTGCAATAGAGTTACCGCGAGCTCCGCCTCACCCGTGCGCTTGCTTGTAACGACCACGACACGTTCATCATTCGAACCTTCGCCAGAGTTTGTCGAAGCCGCCGTTATCATCAAAAACCAAGGGAGGAAGATGTGAGTGATGTCTGGTGTACCTTTTTACCTTGAAACTGTGACTATAGGTCTGGCTTTGTGAGGCTGTTGGTTTGAACTAGGATTGTGCTTGCTTCTTATGAATGACCTAGGAAACAACGTTGTTTAGTGTCTGGGAGAATTTATTTTTCTCTGCAGAATATTTGTGTGTCTTAAATTGGGGATTTAAAATCAATTGTTACTTGTGGCCTTAGCAAGTATTTAATTAATTATTCTCTTAATTGGCAATGTCAAAAGTGTCACTCCTGAAGGTGTAGCTTCAGACAGGGCAAGAACTCAAGATTCAATGTCTATGTTCACAGGGCAAAGCTATGTGGAGTTTATACTGTGAAGGTTGCTTCTCATCATGATGAAGCATGGTGTATGATTGCTTGTCATGAAAATGATCATAGTGAAGAATCATCTTGTTCCGACTATTGATGGATTTGTGCAAAAGGGTAGTAGATAGAAAGTAAAAGGAGAAGTAGTCTATGTCCATGACTAGGTGCTTGTAGTCTAACTGATTGATGAATGAATCATTTCTTAAGGTGCTTAAGAATAATTATTGTATTTGTAATGTCAAACAGGATGTCTGAATATTATGTCTCTGAGGAAGCTACATGAGAGTTTATTTCTCTCTATGACTTTCTGGTGTTTGTGATAATCTGTTAAGCTACTATTGTTGTGTCCTTTTGAGACCTTCATGTGTATCTTAATAAAATGTATGGACTACTATGGAAATGATAAGTCACGTGCTTGGTGTCTTAAGAACCAAAGTGAATGGTAAAGGAGTTGATGTCATACATGATGGGTTGGAATTAGGATTTTGATGCTTGATACTCACAATTTGATTCAGAAGTGTTTTAACTAATCATGTTGGAGCATGATCTGGAGGTAGTGGTCAAGACTGCTCTGTATCATGGTGTAAAGTAGTCAGTGTGCTAGTTCATATGCATAAGTTGGATATAAAACTTAGTGCTCTGATTTATGTTGGATCAGAATGCGTGTGAGAAGTGTCGCTACTCGAAAAATGCAACGACGGGGAGGCGAAAAGATAGACAAAAGAGTCACCATCGAACTTTATTTATCCCATGGGGGGAAGGGAAAAATTCGAGAAAATCCTAGGGAAGAAACGGATAAGATGGTCTCGCGACCAAAAACGGGTTCGAAAGCCGGTTATGCGAGTGGAAGGTATTAGCACCCCTCGCATCCATCGTACTCGATGGGAAACATTTGTTTGTCGACGTGTGGTAACATTTGCTTTAAAGTTTATTGATAAATGAATGTGTTCTAGGGGATAAAGAGAAAGGTTAGAAACCGGAAAAGGAGAGGTAAAGGGGGGAAGAAAGGACTCGGTAGGACTTTGCGGTCCTAGGCCTACGTATTCTCAACAGATATGAGAAAATCAGAGTCGACGTAGTTTGGGGAACTATGGATATAGGGGGAACTGTGCTCGCCAAAACATCGCCATCTTGTGCCTACGTATCCTCGTCTGGCATGAGAAATCAGAGCAAACGTAGTTCGGGATAAGGTTAACCGATGTTTTCATGGATGATGTTATCGTGCACATTCTAGCAGTTTAGGCATATTGCTTCTCGACCATTGGAGACTTAGACGTTACCTGTTTGCGGTAGAACGAATGTAACATATCCTTTTTTGACAAATTATGTTTTGTTATGAAATGGTGTGGCGAACATAGCGTCTTTGTGTTGAAAGACGAGTATCAAGACCACACACACTATAATGAGTATCCTGACACTCGGAGAGGAAGAAGTCTACACTCAATCCTCTCTCTTTAATTCAACATAAAGAGAACTTAATTCTCTTATTAAAGTATTTTTGGTTTTGAATGGTAAGTGCTTTAGCGACTATAAACCCTACGGTAAATGTCAAGCACTCAGGATAGGAGAAGGCCTATGCTTAACCACTCCACGACGATTCAAGTTTTTGTTATGAAAATGATTTTGAAAAAAGGCACTCGGCACAGGACCGAGGTTTTTGGAGAGCAAGGTGTGGCGAAAGGTGACGTCTTCATATTGAAAGACGAGTATCGAGACCACATATTCTACGACGAGTATCCCGACACTCGGAGAGGAAGAAGTCTATACTCAATCCTCTCTCTTTAGTTTAATACAAAGAGAACTTAATCCTTTTATTAAAGATGGTGTATTGGTTCAACAATTGTTTGAGAAAATCCGCTTGACGTTGGATCAAGGGTTTGATTGCTTAAAAAGTTTGAGGTGATGCGAACAAGGCAATCGACTTACAAGGTCAAAAATGGCTCGATGAGAATCGAGAGTTTGTTTTCTTGAAAATAGTTTTTTGGAACCAAAGGTCAAAAATGACCAACAATAAACATATACAAAACATACAACCACAACGAGTTGTTCAGCTTAAGAACTCCTTGAAATTTTTTTTTAGGAACAAACTAAAAAAAACAGGGGAAGTTTGCTAGGCGAATGCTGTAGCGAAGCTACCCAGAAAAATAATAAGTTCGCTAGGCGAAGGTGCTAGCGAACGCAAACAGAGGCGAAAGGGGACTGAAGTTCGCTAGGCGAAGGTTCTAGCGAAGCTGCCCAGAAAAAACAACGATAAGTTCGCCAGGTGAGGTGCTAGCGAACACAAACAGAGGCGAAAAGGGGTAAAGTTCGCTAGGCGAAGGTGCCAGCGAACATGACAAAAGAAAAAGTCAAGAAGTTCGCTAGGAGAACTTCATGTTGTTTTGCCCAGAATGCATGTTTTTTATGGAAGCAGTGGGGAAAAGTGGCAAAGTTCGCTAGGCAAACTTGCCAGCGAACATGACAGTGTTTTTGAGTTTTTCAACTCATGTCACTATGCAACCTACACCATGTTCTATCTCTTTTGCAATAGATTTTTAGTCATATCAAGACCTTATTACCACATACATACAAGCAAAAACAAAATGAAAATAAAACATGTACACAAAAAAGTAAAAGAGATAAGGGTTTGAAAGGAAAGATACCCAATAGTTACTATCCTCCTTCACTAATGGTTTGTGCTTCTATGGTCTACCTCCTCCTTCTGGTTTTCTACCTCACTCTTTGTTCTCTCAAGGTTTTCTTTTCAATCTTTTTTTCTGATTTTTCTCTCTTACTCTTTTTTGCTCTCTATCTTTTTTTTTGCTATCAATCTCTCTATGTCAAATGTGGTGTGAGTAATGTGTTTGCAGCCTCCTCTCCTTTCTTATCTCAGCACCCTAGGGCTTGCTCTCCCTTCAAGATTTCAAATTTTTACTTGGAAATGTTCAAGACAACTTTATTTGTGTCACTCTTTTTCTTTCCATTTCCATGTATGTTGCTATGATGCATTTTTCTGCACTACTTGTCCATGCTGTTTTTTCTGATGCACTTTGTATCTTGCACCCCTTTGTTGGATGTGCTTGGACAGCCCTTTTGGTCAACGTTAACCTTTGGACAGAATTTTGAAATTCTGATTTTTAGATGCATTATCATATGCTATTCCCCTGGTCTTGTGACATGAGGCAATTTGTCACCTCTTGCATGGGACTATTTTGGATCATATTCAAATTGCTCATGAATACATGCATAGCCTTAATCTTGAAATATTCCAATATTGAGTTAACTCTCAAATATTTTCCTTGCATGTTTGTAAGCACAAAGAGGATCATGTCGACTTGATAGGGCATGAAGGGTACCATGGCATGAAGTTATTTAGAAGATTGAATTAAGACTAGAAATAGCTTAATTTTCTAAGCATTACTAAGAGTTTGAAACTTTGTAACAAATGTGACATTATTGTAAATGTCATGAAATTTCTCTTTGTAAAAAAATCTTGAATTTAGCCTTGAATTCCATGAACCTTGAATTTGGAACAATGGGTCTCCCTTATACCAATCAATTTGCAAGGGATGAAGTCTTGAATTATGAATTGGTGATCTTTGAACTCCACTTGAACATAGAGTTGGAAACAAAGTTGGATGGAAAAATCTTGAATTAGGCATTGCACTTCATGTTCCTTAGGAATATTAATCTTAAATATCCTAATAAAAAAAGGGCAAATTTTGGGGTGCAACAGGGAGGTGGTTTCTTCTTCTGGAAGTGATCTGGGAAAGATTGATAACTTGTGAAGCACGCTAATTGAGAATTTTATTCTAGAATATGTTAGTATGTCAAGCCGAGTATGCATGACATCTTGACTATCCAAGGAGTTAAGATAACTTGTGTGGATGCGTAAGGCTATTTGTCATATTTGTTTTGGGTGGGTGATTAGCTCAGGGTGTCAAGATGTATTCTCAAGGAACTATGGTATCTGGATCTGTACGAATAGAGATTGATTTTACTGTGTTTGAGTGAGTTCAGCAGGGGGTTTATGTCCTTGTCCATGGACTGTTGCTGTAGTGGTGAAGTCTTTATATTGATTGGGGATCTAGCAGTTTGTGTATCTCTTAGGAGGTTGTGAGATGTCAGACTAGATATTTGGACACCATGTGCAATTTGTCAGATGAGTCTTGCTTTGAAGTATGATGATTCTGATTCACTTTTTGGGTTTGGCTCTGATTGATGTGTTATAATTTTATATGTGTGCATCTGAGTTTATATGTGTGTACATTTACTCTAATTTTTGTCAATTTTAGGCTTAAAAGGGGGAGTAAAGTATTAATGTTATCTGTTGCCCTGATGTTATGTCACATGTATTGGCATGATGACCAACATTGTGATAGGACTTTGCTACTGCTAAAGAAAGAGTAGTGTGTTGTTATTGCTTGCTGAATGCAACTATTAAGGGAGAGAATGATAGTTTGTGAGGCTGGATGTATTTGAGAAAACTATTGTTGTTGCTGCTCTGATAAGTCTATATCTCAAGATTTATCATGGTTTGGTTGTTTTAGCCAAAATTTGCCAAAGGGGGAGATTGTTAGTTCCATGGTTCCATGTGTTGCACCCCAAAATTTGCCCAACCTTTTCTTTATTTGACTTATGTTTTCATTGCATTCTCATAGCATTAGCATTTGCATACCATTGTCATTTGCAGGGGATCAGGAGAAGAGTGCATAGCAAAGAGAAGGTTACCCAGTGTCTAAGCTTAAGCAAGAGGTCTTATTCAAGTGGTCAAGTGTCTATCATCATCAGGAGAAGGTCAAAACTCTTTGAGAAATGGGATGGGTAGTTGTGGTATGTCTCCTATCTAGGAGGCCATTGAAGATCATCAGAGGATTGTGAGTCCATGGTTATGTATGGAGGTTATTCAAGAAGCTCATTGAGTACTTTGAGAGCCATTATGGAGCTTATCCAAGTGATTACATCATGTACAAGAGGTTGCAGTCAGAGGATTGCACACCTAGGGTTTCATCTGCCTAGTGCAAAGTCATCTGGAGATTTGAAGGAGATTAAGACTTAATTTCAAGTTATTGTAATCATGGAATGTTGTGTTGAGGTATCTAAGATGTTATTCCAAGATCAAATCAAAAAGATCAAGAGTGTGAGAAGTTGCTAAGCTAGGGTTTCTAAGCTTGTCAGTGTAAAATCCCCTATTTTAGTGCCTAACTTCAGAACCGCATATCTCAAGATACAAGTTTCATCTCATCTTGACTCCAACATGAGACTTGTAGAGCATGTTTCTAGCTTTCTTTTGAGTACTAGAAATCATCCATTGGATTTCTAAAACTCAAGTTATGATGCTGACAAGTTATGGGTCCTCAGATGAATGTGATTTTGGTCAACAAAAGTCAACCAACTTCCAAGACATTTTTGACCAAGAAGAATGTTTCTCCTCACTTTGACCCAAACATGAAAGTTGTTCCTAATGATCTTAGCTTTCCAAAAAGTACTAGAAGTCCTTCATTTGATTTGTAGAGCTCAAGATATGAAACATGCAAGGTAGGGGTATTTTGGGAAACTTTAATTATAGGTAATTTTGGTTATAGGTCTATTGCATAACTTTGTGCACTTTAAATGGAACTTTCTCCAATATAAAACTTGCATCAAATGAACTCAATTTCATCATTACAAATTCACTTGTCATGGGTTTGGCTTGTATGTGAAGAATGGTGAAGAAATTTCATGAAAAAAAGGACTTAAAGGCCATGGTTTGGATTGATTTCATTTTTAATCATTTCATGACATATTTGTGCATTTTTTGAGTCACTTGAATATGCTAAAAACAATGCCTAAGTCAGAATTGGTTCATGATGAGCAAAACATGTCTATTTCCATGGTTACTTCATAATGAAGTTACATATCCAAGATCCACCATGGGGTCATTTCAAGGGATTAATTCTCTCCATTGGATCAGTACACATGACATGGAACTGTTTGAACCAAGTTCAGAGCCATTGAAACCAAAATGCACGTGGAATTTCAAAGCTAAAACTCAAAATTGGATTTTTCTCAATTCACCTTAACAGGCCACAATTGGGCCTCCAATTTGTTTTAGATCCAAAATATATAATCTCTTGATGAAGAACAAAGCTTCCGAGTTGGAAATTGGTGGAAATTGAAGCATAAAACAGTTGCAAAAGTGAGGGAAAATTTGAAATCATGAAATCAAGATTCAGAGGAATTCAAGCCAATTGAAGGTTACCAATAACTTTATTGAAGATCAGTAAAGGATTCTGGATAGTTTTGCATGAGTTCAAGCTTTAATTCAAGACCCAACAGAGGAGCTCCGTTAGGTAAACTTTCTTTCACGAATTCTCCATGATTAAGCATCCATTCAATGCCATTCTTGATGCATATTGAAGCCCTACACTTGTAGGCCATTTCTGGATTGATTTGGTGTTTGTTCTTGATGTTTTGTGATTCAATCTTGAAACTTGCTTGCTTCGATTTGCCTTATTTATGAACGATAAGTGAAAACAAACAGTGGAATCATGACCTACATGTTGAGAGGATTAAAATGGTATAAAAAAATCACGTGTTTTGGTTCAATTTGGACCTTTCTTCTCCGGCGAGTCATCAGAGAAGATGACCAGAACCACCGTCTGGTTTATTCTGCGGTTGAGTGACGTGGACGTCCACTTTGGACTCTGACCTTTTGACCAAACCTGATCCAACGACCTTGATTTCGTCTAAATTCCTTGACCAGCCACGCGTGCCATTGACTTTGCCACCTATTAAATGAAACGAACCGTTTCATTAAAGCCTCTCGTGGCTTTGGACCTGGGCCTCAATTAATATTCACACCCCCTCTGCCAAGCCCAATGGAAATGAACTGTATTTGTTTGCTATTTGACACATTGTTTTTTATTTTATTTTCATTTCTTTTATTCTTTTTTGCATTTTTATTTTCTGCTTGGTTTTAATGCAAATAAAATAACTCTGATGATGATAAAAATCCCAAAGAATACTTTTTACACATTTTAGGATGTTATGTGATTTTAGAAATTTTTCACTTAATTTTTTAAGTCATTTTCCAATTAAATTTGATTTTTCACATTTGAGGTATTTTAGTTGGATTAAAAATGCATCTTTCATAATTTTGATTTTATTTCTTGATGAACTTTCCATGTTAATGGCGGATAATTTTTTCTCACATTCTTAACATGTTAAGATATTTTCTTGGACAATTTTTCCCCTGCTTTGGGGGCATATTGGTTAGGGTTTTAGGTTAGTCTTTATGACCCTCGATTCACCCTTGCATTTAGGGTATCCCTTTGAATTTCACCTCTGTTTGCGTAGTTTTGTTTGGACTTAGTCTCCATACTTTTGACCCCTGGTTCCTAACACCTTAGGGTTTGTCTAGGATTTTATTTGGCGTTTTTTGGATATGTTTGCTATTTTTAGTGTAATTTCCATTTTAGGTCATCTTTGTGTGATGTTTACCCTAATACATGAGCTAGTTTGTGTTCTAAATGGTTTTTGTGCATTAATTGAGCCTCCATTTCTTATGGATTCATATTATAGACATATTGAGGTATGTGTAGGTTCAATTATAGGTCCTAATTTGGTTTGTAACTTGTTCAAGTTTGTGTACCTTTTAGGCCTTTCTTTTAGGGTTTTACTTGTGTACATATGTGAATGTTCCCATCTCTTACATGCTTTTACTTGCATTCTATTGTGCATTTCTCCTTATTTATTTTGAGTGTGCTCTTCTCTCATCTCTCCCTCTGTCTAATGATGTAAGGACACCATTTGGGATGGCTTAGTCTCTCCTTAGGAGATACTTGAAGCAAGTCCTAAAATGGTGAACTTTTAGGACAATTTTGTGCATCTTTTGCACAAGTCATAATGAAGCTTTGGTTGAATGACACTTGGGACACCATTTCTGTTTTACTTTCTTCTTTTTATCCCCTTTAGGTTTAGGTTTCATTCTACTTCCATGTTGATGGCCTTAGGGCATGTTTTGCATTCCTTTGTGAATTGTTTTGCATTTTACCTTATGCATTCTTTCTCTTCCTTTCTCTTTGCATTCATACACATGCTTGAGGTTGAGATGGGCTTGTGGAGGCCTTTGCCACATACTATTTTCCTCCCTCACTATCATTCTAAATGTGCATAAGATGTTTTCATGTTTACATATTACATATTGCATTTGGCTTTATGCTTCTTTCTTCTTTTCTTTTCATTACCATGCTCCCTTAGGATCTCTAATCTCCTTGCTTAAGGATGATTATGATAGACTTTAGGATTCAAACCATGTATGATAACATTAGGTAGTATTTCCCTAACCTTAACTATAGGTCCATTTTGCATGACAACTACTAGGTTTGAACTAGTTTCCCTTTAGTTTGTCCTCTCTCTTTCTCATCTCAAACCATTTCTAAAACACTTAATAAAGGCTAATGAATGTTGTGCGTTACGAGCCTTAAGTACTTAGGAAATGGTGATTGGGGGGCCTCCTCTCAATTGCTTAGAGTGTTTAGCGTATGTCCTTTGTATGATATGCGACGCATTCGCTCCTAGGTCATAGTCTCTAGTGCAACATGAATTACAAACAATTCAAGAACACTTCTTAAAAGACTTCAAAAACAAATGATCAAACTTCCTTTTGTCCTTTGGGACCCCTAATAACGAAAACCCCTATTTCATAAAAAGAGTTTCGTTAACTCTTAGTTCTACCGTAAATAGGTAATGCCTAAGTCTCCAATGGTCGAGCTGCATACACCTAACTGCTAGAAGTAGTTGTTAACCCTACTCGGGTAAAACATTTGAATCAACCAGTGTTCTTATTGCCCGAACTACATTTGCTCTGATTTCTCATACCAGATGAAAATATGTAGGCACGAGACATAAATGTCTCGGCGAGCAACCTTCCCCACCCTTTCGCCCGTAGTTAGCCGAACTACGTTGACTCTGACTTTCCCATTGCACGAGGGAATACGTAGGCACAGAGCGGTGATTCTCTGCCGAGTCTCTTTTCTTTTCTTTTGTCCCTGGACCTTTAGTGTAGATAGTTTAAATCACCCTTTTAGATAGATAACCAAGCGTGGATCCCGTCAAGTACGACGGACGTGAGGGATGCTAATACCTTCCCCTTGCGTAACTGACTCCCGTACCCGAGACACGGTTGCGATGACCTGTCTTCTCCCATTTTCGTCAGGTTTTCTCTTATCATTTCCTTTCCCTTTTTTGGGATAAATAACAAACGGTGGCGACTCTTCTGTCATTGTCGGCACCTTTTTTCGCAGTAGCGACAGCTGGCGACTCTGCTGGGGACTTCAACGGTTCCCTATGCGAGTCAATCCTAGCGCTTATTTGTTTATCTTTGGGTGTATGTGTATATATGTTGTTGTACTTTATTTTCTTTCATTTACTTTCAGCATTATATATATCATTTTGTTATGTTGTTGGGAGGGAAATGTTCCATTGAGAGATAAGTCGAACCCGAACTTGAGTTTAAACCTAGCATTAGAGCGGAAAGTAGTGACGGACCTGCATGTTTTAGCATGCACTAGTCCCCATGAAATTTGCGTTCAGACGAGGTTTTCTATGAAGGTATCCTATCATGTACATTAGTCGGGAGGGGGTATTGGATCAGGAAACTGTCGACTTTGGAGACTGATCATTTGTGATTCAACTAAGTGAGGCCTCTTCGGGAGATTATGATGCCAAACTAGAAATGGTGAACATATCATCATTTCTCGAAAGTCTGTGACGCTGATGAACGCATATGATGTCGAACCTTATCAGTGGATAGGTCCATACCTATGAGAGGGATTGGGTTATGTAGGGAACCTTGACTTTCAGACTACCCAGTTTTCTTTGCAGTATGAATCTATGTTCTTGATATCAGAAGTTCCTATTATCAAAGTTATGCAATGTTCTTGCCAAAGCAAAATGTTGGTTCTTCTCGATCAACAACACAACAATCTTGATCCCCTGTTGCATTTTCATCTGCATCTGCATTTTCATGTTTTATTTTCATTGACATGTATTTATGTTGCAGGTGCATCTCTCCTCCTCGATTCTAGTCTGCTAGCCCACTGTCAGCATGGAACCTTGTTTGAAGAAAAGTGTGTTGTACAAGTTCCCTAATCCAGAGATAGGACATTTGCTAAAGCTTATCTCCTTAGCTGATCATGGTGTGATGGAGAAGTTCAGGAAAGAATATAGGAGGATCTTGAGTTTCATCAGCAAAGCTTCTAAGTTTGAATTAGATGGTCTGTATGCTCTCCTGTAGTTTTATGACCCACAGCTGAGATGCTTTGTTTTTCCGGATTATGTTCTGGCACCCACCTTGGTGGAGTATTCTGTGTTGTTAGGTATTCCTATCTTAGACCGGATGCCATTCTATCATACCGACGCTGAGCCTAATCTGGCTAAGCTTGTTGCTGCTCTTCATCTTGATGTTTCCGAGATCTCAGGAAAGATGGTTAAGAGGATTGGGGTGCCTGGTTTTCCTTTACCCTTTTCTGATTGAGAAGGCTCAGCAGTACGCCAAAGAGGGTTGTTGGATCGTGTTCAGTGCCATCTTAGCTCTCTGTATCTACGGTATCATACTATTCCCTAACCTTCCCGATTTTGTGGATTTGGATGCATTCTACATTTTTGCTCCAGGGAATCCGGTACCTACGCTGCTAGGTGATGTTTATCATTCTGTTAACTACAAGAATGAGAATCGCAGGGGAAAGAACGTGTCCTGCTGTGTTCATTTGTTGTACATGTGGTTTGCTAGCCATCTGCCCAAGACAGGTCCATTTGTTGCTACTGTTGGTACTTCAGAATGGCCAGAGAGGTTAATGGGTTTGTCGACTGAGAATATTGTCTGGTTTGACAGGGATATGCTTGGCACATAAATTGTTTATAGTTGCAGTGGATTTCCTAACGTCCTGTTGGTCAGAAGAAAAGGGTGCATCAACTATAACCCATCTTTGTTAGTGAGACAGTTAGGGTACGCGCTGTGAGGGCCTCCGAAGGATGAAAAGATACAGGAATCTCTGTATCTCACTGGGTTATTGGAGGGTGATACTTTAGCCAGAGTTGAGCATGCTTGGAGCAGTGTCCACGGGAAGGGAAAAGCCTTGTTGGGGAAGAGTAACAACAGAGCCTTTGATCCTTATCTGACTTGGATTCATGATAGAGCTGTGAAGTTTCTGATGTCGTTTCCTTTCGTTGAGCCATTGTATCCTCTTATGATCGAGGAACCCACCAATGTTGATATTCAGAAGTACAACCAGTTGTGGTCTGAGAAAGAAGAGTTGAAGAAGGCCAATGAAGAATTGGAAAAGGAAGTCAGTCAGCTCCTGAGAGAAAAGAATGAGGTTGTCCACTCTTTTAAGAAGCAAACTGAGCTTGTGAACCGACTGGGTACAAATTTGACCAAGCAGACAGATGCTCGAGAGCATTTAGGGTTATATTTGAAAGCCGTCATCATTGTGCTTGCTTCTAAGAAGCAGGACTTGGATAAAGCTTATTTGGAGATTTCCAAGTTCAACGCCCAGTGGAACGCAACCCTCACCAATAACAAAGCACGTGAAGACAGCTTGAAGCAGCAGATTGCCAAGTTGAAGACTCAGCTCAGAGCAAAAGATGAGAAGATTGTAGTAGAGGCCTCACTTAGGCGTGACACCGAGTACAGACTGAATAAAGCTATTGCAAACTTAGAGGATTGCAGGCTGAGAGCAGATTCCAAGAGGTGTAAGCTTGAGGAGTGCTTTGGAGAAGGAGCCTGGGAAGACTTTGCTGAGGGTCTGCAAGATACTATCCGACAGAGAGAGTTACTCATTCAGGGATTGCTCGCCATACCAGACCACCCTGAGACAAAGGAGTTGCTAGAGGATTTATGTCGCTACTGCGAAAATCGGCGCCGGCTGAACAGAAGAGTCGCCACCGTGCGTTATTTATCCCAAAGAGGGGAAAGGAAACGCTCGAGGTAAACCTACCGCAAAACGGGGAAAGGAATGGTCATCGCAACCAAATCCTGGATTCGGGAGTCGGTTACGCAAGGGGAAGGTATTAGCACCCCTCACGTCCGTCGTACTCGACGGGATCCACGCTTGCTTGGGTTGTCTAAAGGATGAAAAACAACCTATCTACGGCTGCTAAATCTAAACGGAAGGGAATTGACTCGATAGAGCGTCGCACTCTATGCCTACGTATTCTCAAGAGAGAAAGTCAGAGTCAACGTAGTTCGGGAAACTACAGGGAATTGGCTCGCCAAGACTTCGCGTCTTGTACCTACGTACTTCCACACAGCATGGAAGATCAGAGCTTTCGTAGTTCAGGCTAACTACGGCTAAGCAGGGTGTTCTCACACAGGAGTGAGAGATTAAACTGGTTTGAGAGGTACGGGAACCTATGGGAACTAAGCTACGGTCTGGTCTCAAATGCACTCGGGCAAGAGAAAAGGATAACATCAGTCGTCAGCGGGAAAATCTCGATTGCACAGCAGCGAGAGAACAAAAGGTTAGTTGTTAGTGTGCTCGCTAGGATATCGCATCCTATGCCTACATATCCTCGCTTAGTACGAGGAATCAGAGCAGCTGTAGTTCGGCTACTTTCGGGACCACAACACAAATCTCGTTTTATTAACATTCTGAAAAGGATTACAATGATTGAGAAATAGGACTAAACTCCTAAAAAATACTATCCTATCCATCTATAATGGAAAATCAAGTGGAAAATAGTCCCCTAACAAGTGGACTTCTAAAACTACCTCTAAAAAGGTAAAATAAACTCCTATGAAGAAAATATCTATTCTAAAAATATTGAATCTACAAAGTAATATTTTTATATTCCTTTTTACTATTTTTTCCTTTTATTATTTTCATATTTCTTTTTCTATCTTCTTTTTTCTCAAATATTCTTTTTCAAATCTTTTTCTCAAATATTCTTTTTCAATTCTTTTTCAAATATTCTTTTTCAATTCTTTCTACTCTTTTCTTTTATTCTTTTCAATATTTCTTCTCATATTTCTCTATTAAAAAACTAAGAAGAAAAAGATAAAAGAAATAGAAAAAGGTACAAAGGGGAGGGGGTACAACTATTATAAGGGGGAGTTAGTAAAAAAAGACAAAACAATGGGCCCAACCCAGCAAAATAAAATGGAAATAAAAAACTGAGGGATAGGGTGCAGTAATTGAAATAGGAGTACACCAGGAAAAACCCAAACGGGATTGGGCCCAGCCCACATTCTTCCAAGAGCCATACGGAGAGGGTGTGGAAACGGGAAAATGGAGGTGTATTGCCAAGAAATTCGTTGGGCTTGGGGCCCAACGTCCACCATCCAACTCTTTCTCATCCATTTTCAGAAAAAACCCTAAACCTTCCCTTCTCCCAGACCACTGTTCACACGCCGCCGTCTCACCTCTTTCCCTCTCTCGCAATCTCTATTCTCTCTTCCTCCTTCTCTCTCGTTTCATCTGCTTCATCAAGGCTCAAACTCTCCCTTAGCCCCACACACCATCAAGATTATGAACCAAAATCAAACACCTAGTCCTACCTTCAACTAAGGAATGGACAGACGGGTCGCAAACGCGTACTGACGAACTCAAAAGGAGACGATGAATATCTTCTGGAAACTTGAGGACGATCTCGCTTAATGTTTCGACTGGTGACGAATCTTGAAAGGTCGCTTGAAGATCTCGTTTGAAGACGATTGAAGCTACGTGAAGGTTCTTGGAAGAATGGAATCTGGAAGCTGATGGATCTTGAAGAAGTTCTGGAGAAATTTTCTGATGAAGATTGACGAGGAAGATTCTGGAAATGATGCTCAAGGTCCTTGAATGTTCTTGCTGATGATTCTTGGATGAAGACGTTCATGGTTTTCTGGCGATTTGTTGAAGGTTGAGATGAATGTCTTCATCTTCTTTGAAGAACATCTGGAAAACTAAAGAACCTTGCTGAACTTCAGATGAAGATGAAGATTCCTGTGACACTTTTGATAGAAGGTGATGTTCTTGACGTCGAATGGATGAATCAATGGTGGATCTTGGAGGAGGTTTCTGGAAAATGACGAAGAAATCTGGACGAAGGTTCTTGAGAGTTTGTTGTTTGTTTGAGCGATCTGGAGAAGAGAGTTGAAGATTCTTCTGGAAAGCTTGAAGGTTGATTGAAGACATTGAAGGTGTTCTTCGAGAATCTGGGAAATGATGAATGTTGTTGATGAACGGTTGTTGCATGTTCTATGAAGATCGATGAAGATCTTCAAGTTTCTGGGGAATCACCGGTGATGTTCACGAACTCTGCAGAACGATGATGATGATGATGTTTGACGAAGATCAAGGAGGACTATCGGAGTTTCCCGGGTGAAGTTGTAAGAACATTGATGTTGCTGGTGAATTAGATCGGAGAAGATGAATGTTAGAGGAGAAAGATGAAGATTAGTTGAAACGATGAATTCTGGTGTTTTCCAGTTTTCCGGTGAATTTGGCTCTTTCCGGTGTCTGTTGTGGTGGCCGGAGGTAGTTGGGGGTTGGTTAGGGTTGCCGGAAATGGTTGGGTGCGGTGGTTGCATGGCCGTCGGCCATGCAACCGGTGAAGGTGAGTGATTGCCAAGTGGCGTAGCGAGTGGCAGAAGGAGAAGCTGCAGGTGTAACACGTGTTATGGGAGAGAGAGGAGGGAGAGCCACGTGTGTGCAGTAAATGTGGTGGCCAGCTTCAGAAGTACACGCGTGGCAGCCTTTTATAGCGGACACATGGCAATTCTGGACAAAAAATGGACTAAAAGATTTGGCCTCCAAAAAAAACTCTGGGCCCAACGAAAATAATAGCTTTGGACTGAATTATGGACTAAAACTGATTAAAGCTGCATTAAACCTAATTAACTAATTAACTAAAAAAACTATTACCGCCTAATATAACCCTAATTAATTCTGATAAACTAATTAATACCCCAAACAATTACTTCTAAACAATCTATTAAAGTGCTGTATTAAACTATAAAACTATTAATCTCTAATATTCTAAAAACTAATTAACAGCTATTTAATATCTAATATATTCTAAAAAAGATTTTTTTAACAAAACTATTAACAACTATTCTAAAACTATTAAATTCTACAAGTATTAAAATCTATTATCTATTAATATCTAAAAAATAAAAGAAAAACTCCATTAATTTCTATTTAAAATTTTATTAAATTTCTATTAAATCTCTAATAAAATCTATATTACTTATTTAAAAGAAAATCTTTTATTCTATTAAAAAACTCTAGTAAAAGAAAATCATATTAAACTATTATCTAAAAATGACTTAATATCTAAAAAAATTTATTCTAAAATCTATTTAAAAACAATTTATAAATTCTATAAAAAAAATTAAAACTATTAAAAATATTAAAAAAATCTATTTAAATTCTAGAAAATCTATAAAGCCTATTTAAAATCTACAAAAGGCTATTAAATTCTAAAAAAATGCAAAGAAAGGCAAATAACCAACATGAAAAAGAGCGCGAGACCAGATCGAAGCAAACAGTAAACCCCGACACCATGAATCTTCAAAATCACTGCGTAAGCAGAAAACACCCAGGAAGCGCGCGACTTCCCAAAATAACCTCCGATTACCCGAACCGGTCTGAGATACCTGAAATGCGACAGCAGGGCTGTAATCCCGATAAAATCACCATGATTGAGAAAATGCACTATATGCAGTATGTAAATGCGAATGCAAAATGCGTCGAAACATCGAGCCAGATACGGGACCCGGTTGGTCAAATTTTAGGGTGCAACAATTTCCATGCTCGTTGTCGCACTTGATTTCTTTGTATTCCTTTGTAGCTTTTGTTCATTACTGTATGCTGACCATCACCAGGCTTGTTGGTTGAGGTCATTCTGTTATTCCATCTGTACTCAGTTATGCTTGTACTCTGCCTTTGTGGTTGTTTCATGTATATATGAGGTTTTTGCTCCGTGCTTGGTTTATGGCTTCCTTTTGTCTCGTTGTTATTCCGGAACTAGAATCAAGGGGAAACGTCCCTAATGCATAGATACATGTCTGCATTTGCATAGCATTCTTGCATGACAGGTACAGCGGGACCATTTATCTCATCTTTGTTTCTCCGTTAGTGTGTTTCAGGATTGCTGATCGAATAACTCACCGGTACGCCACCCGAGGAAATCAAAAAAGAGTGATGGAGCAACTCCAATCAGAGATGCAAGAGTTCAGGGAGAGGATGAATCAGTTCATGGACCTCATGCAGGGGGTCGCCAACGGACAAGAACAACTCCGTACTTTGGTGCAACCCTTGATTGCACGAATTGACAGTAACTGTGTTCTTCATGGAGGACAAATTGCTAATCCTCCTCTCAATGAAAATGGGACTCCTCATGCCCGCTCTATACCTACTTTGGTTATCCCTAATGTTGGAGGGAATGGTAATGGTAATGGTAATGCCGCTGGTTCTGGTAACGTTGCGGGTTTCGATAACATTGGTTTTGGGAATCCTGGAAATGGTAATGCTGCTAACGGGAATGTTCATGGGCCTGATGCCACTTGTGTCACACATGGCAATATGGATCAGTTTTGGAATGAAGATAGACAGGATGATGTGTTCTCGCCGAGAGTTGTTGTTATTGAATTGCCCTCTAAAGCTGATAAGAGGTTCAAGCTGATTGAGGAAAAGATGAGGTCTCTTGAGAACCAAAATGCCATGGGCCTTGATATGGCTAATCCGGGGCTGATCCCAGATATGAAAGTGCCGTTAAAGTTTAAAGTCCCTGACTTTGACAAATATAAGGGCACCACCTGCCCAAGAGTTCACCTGCAATCTTACTACCGGAAGATGTCCGCCTATTCGGACGATGAAAAACTGCTGATGCATTTCTTCCAGGACAGCTTGTCCGGTCCCTCGTTGGAGTGGTACATGAGTTTGGAACTCGTGAATATCCACAGTTGGAGGGACCTAGCGGAGGCCTTCGTGAAACATTATCAATACAACAGCGACCTTGCTCCAAACAGGCTCTAGCTTCAGAATCTTTCACAAAAGAACAATGAGTGCTTCAAGGAATACGCCCAGAGGTGGCGGGAGTTAGCAGCCAGGGTGCAGCCGCCCATGGTTGAGCGTGAGCTCATTGATATGTTTGTCGCCACTATACCTAGTGTCTATTACAAGAAGCTCATCAGTAGCATGTTGGGAAGTTTCTCTGATTTGATCATCACCGGGGAAAGGGTGGAAAATGGTATCAAGTTAGGGAAGATTAGTGCTGGTGAAGTGCCCACAGCTGGAGGTGGAGGTAAGAAGGTGTTCGGTAACAAGAAACGTGAAGGAAATACCAACTCAGTGTCTAGTTCCCGAGGGAATAAACGACAAAACTGTCATCAACAGCAAGTCGCTAGTGTTACAATTCCCATAGTTCCTCAACAACAACAACAACAACAACAACAACCACAGCAGCAGCAGAATCAACAGGGTTACAGAAGATATCTGGATCGGGTCCGGACGGCAAATAGGCATTTTGATGCTCCTCCCATGCCGTATTCCCAGTTATTGCAGAGTTTATTACAGTTGCAATTGGTTCAAAAGAGGACTTTGGCTCCTCTAATTGGTCCACCGCCACCTGGTACGATGCCAACGCTCGTTGCGAGTTTCACTCTGGGGCACCGGGGCACACCATTGATAATTGCAAGGGGTTCAAACACAAGGTGCAAGACTTGATTGATAGCAAGGCAATCAACTTTTCTCACGACGCTCCCAACGTCGTGCAGAATCCTATGCCAAATCACGGACAGGCCAGAGTCAATGCAATCATCGAGGATGATGGTTTAGATTTGGTAACCGATGTTAGTGATCTAAAGACACCACTAAGTCTCGTGAAGGATAAACTGGTAAAAGGGGTGTTTTCCCAGGCTATAGTGAAGATTGTACTGAATGTCTGAATGATCCTGAGGGATGTGTGCTATTGAATGGATGTGTTCAAGGTATGATGGATAGTGGGATATTGCAATTTGATCGAGCTGTCAAGAATAAATCTGAAGAGGTAGTAGTTGAGGAGAAGGATGAGATTGCAACGATCACAATCCCGTACAAAACCGTTACTATTTATGCGCCGAGGCCGCCAACAATTGTTATCACGAAGGTTGGTCCCGTGCCATTTGAGGACACCAAAGCAGTTTTGTGGAACTACGGAGCTGAGGTGTATTATAATGGACCAAAGCTAGATTTGAAGAGTTCGTCTGTTGAGTCAGTGGACAACCTTGTCGGAGCAGGAGGTATTACCCGAAGCGGTAGGGTGTTCTCATCCCCTGAAGTTGTGATTGATAAAGTGGACAAAGGAAAGGGTAAAGCGGTTGTGGAAGAAACCTCTCAGGCTGGAGAGGAAGAGCCTTTGGCAAAAGACGTAGAAGAGTTTATGAGGCTAATACGGAAGAGCGATTACAAGACAGTCGACCATCTACAACAAACTCCTAAAATTTCCATATTGTCGTTGTTGCTATGCTCGGAAGCACATCGAAATGTGTTGCTAAGGATATTGAATACTGCGTATGTGCCTCAAGAAATTTCAGTAAACCAACTCGAAGGAGTTGTCGCTCACGTAAACGCAGGGAATGGTCTTGGTTTTACAGACTTAGAGTTGACGCCGAAAGGCAGGAATCACAACTGCGCGTTGCATATTTCGATTGAATGTCGTGGAGCTGTTATGTCCCGTGTTTTGGTGGACACCAGGTCCTCTTTAAATGTACTTCCTAAGAAAGCATTAATGAAACTAGACACTCCCTGTCAGGCGTTCGAAACAGTCCAAGCTAAAGACAAGTCTCCTGCAACGAGCAAAGCGCCCGAAATGGCCATATCTTCATTCAAGGAAGCCCAAGCGGCAGTGCAGTCTGGGGCAACACAAGGGTGGGGTCAGCTGCTTGACATCCCCAACAAGCAGGATAAATTTGGTTTGGGGTACAGCCCATCTGCTTCATCATCCTCACAAAGCGCGCCGCGCTATAAAGGACCAGTGTTGTTCACCCCGGGAGGTGTTATCTTCGAAAGGATCAACGCGGTTTCAGATAGTGAAGAAGGAGATAACGACTGCGACATGGATGCTTGGATCAAGCCTTGCACGCCAGGACAGAGTCTGCACAACTGGTCTATCCAGGAATTCATTCAAGTGACTACTAAACAGTAATGATCTGTTTTCCCGATTATTGTACGACCCTATGTTCTACCCGAAGCATAGTGGTATTTTGTCAGGGCCTTGCTTGTTTATAATTGAACATTTTATCAATAAATCAAAGGGCGTTGTTTTTCATTCAAATTTTGTGATCCTTTTTATTCCTGTTTTATGTTTAACAATAAAATGGCAATGTGGTTTTGTGTTGCATATCATTTGAAGCATTTAACCATTATCATTGCAGGATCCACATTACAGATGACACCGATCAAGAACCTCCTATAACTCGCTTCGACTTTGATCACCCGATATTTCAAGCCGAAGAAGAGATTGACGAGGATGACGACTTGCCGGAAGAGCTGGCTAGACTCTTGAAACAAGAAGAAAAGATCATTCTGCCTCATCAGGAAGAGATTGAGGTCATCAATTTGGGTTCTGAAGAAGTTGTCAGAAATGTCAGAATAGGGGCTGCGCTGCAGAGTGACATCAAGCAAAGACTGATCGAGATGCTTCGAGAGTATAGTGACATTTTTTCTTGGTCCTATGAAGACATGCCCGGGCTTGACACTGACATAGTGGTTAATCGCTTATCGTTGCGCGAAGAGTGTCCGCCGGTCAAGCAGAAGCTCAGAAGGACGAGACCAGACATGGCTGTAAAAATCAAGAGGTCCAGAAGCAGTTGGACGCAGGATTTTTAGCCGTGACAATGTACCCTCCATGGGTCGCCAACATCGTACCTGTACCAAAGAAAGAAGGTAAGGTATGGATGTGTGTAGATTACAGAGATCTTAACAAAGCGAGCCCAAAGGATGATTTCCCACTCCCTCACATTGACGTGTTGGTTGATAACACTGCTCAATTTTTTGTATTTTCCTTCATGGATGGTTTTTCCGGTTATAACCAGATCAAGATGGCACCGGCCAATATGGAGAAAACAATGTTTATTACGCCGTGGGGGACTTTCTGTTATAAGGTAATGCCTTTTGGGTTGAAAAACGCAGGGGCAACCTATCAGCGGGCTATGGTCACTTTGTTTCATGATATGATTCATCATGAGATTGAGGTCTATGTTGATGACATGATAGCAAAGTCGTAAATGGAGGAGGAACATCTGGTAAACTTGTTGAAGCTGTTTGAGAGGCTCAGGAAATTCAGGTTGAGGTTGAATCCTAATAAGTGTACTTTCGGGGTAGGGTCCGGAAAGCTATTGGGGTTTATTGTTAGCAAAAAGGGAATCGAGGTCGATCCTGCAAAAATAAAAGCTATACAAGAGATGCCAGCGCCAAAGACAGAAAAAGAGGTTTGTGGCTTCATGGGGAGGTTGAACTACATTGTGTCGCTTGCGTGAAAATAAGGTGCCGGCATGACAGAAGAGTCGCCACCTTATTTTCGCGCAAGCGACAGCTGGCGACTCTGCTGGGGACATACTGATCTGACATCGCCGTCGATTAACCAAAACACCCAACATCGCCGTTGGAGAACTAAAGAATCTGACATCGCCGTCGGAAGACCAAAACATCCAACATCGCCGCTGGAAAACTAAATCTGAGAAACAAATATCCAACATCGCTGCTGGAGCCACGAAGGGTATGACATCGCCGCCAAACAAACATAACTCTGAGCAACACCCGACGTCGACGTCAAGTACTCAACATAATCTGACTTCGCCGTCAACTCTCAACATCGTCTGACCTCACCGTCA
The DNA here is from genome assembly GCA_963859935.3 of Lathyrus sativus. NCBI lineage: Eukaryota > Viridiplantae > Streptophyta > Magnoliopsida > Fabales > Fabaceae > Lathyrus > Lathyrus sativus. The sequence continues at coordinate 489,099,618 of OZ012741.1, forward strand.
GGGTGAAGAAAAGTCATTGGGGAATTGGTCACGCGGTAACCGGTAATACATAGTCGATCATGCCATCAGGCATTCAAAGAACACTGTCGGGCATCAGCCGGACTTCAACCATCAGGTTGATTATGCCATCAGGCATTCAAAGAACTTGTCGGGCATTAGCCGGACTTCAACCATCAGGTTGATCATGCCATCAGGCATTCAAAGACCTCGTCGGGCATCAGCCGGACTTTGTCAGCAAGTCGGGAATAGAATTCTTGGTCAATCATGAGCCAACTGGGAACATCTAAACCTCTGCCATCGGGCACTCCGCATCAGCTGAGAGAACTGCTTCATTAGCACGGTCAGACTTCAATCATGGAGTCTTTAAGGGAGATTTCATCTTCGCCGTTAGAAAACCTGCTGGGGATGACGCTTCGCCGCTGGGGAATCTGGAGGACTATCAAGTAACTCCGCTCCGGGGATCCAGAAATCATTCTGGATGAAACAACTCTGCTGAGGACTTTAAGAATCATCTTGGAAAAATAACTCCGCCGGGGATCTTCAAGAATCATCTTGCACCGATAACCATGCTGAGCAAACACTCTGTTGGGGATTTCAAGTATCAACTTGAGCAACCAACTCTGGTGACTGCACTGGGGTCTTAGGAATCATCTTAAGCAAACGGCCCTGCTGAGGAATTCAAGAATCATCTTGAACCGAAGACTTCGCTGGGGATCTCAAGAATCATCTTGAGCAAGCGATTTCGTTGGGGAGAATTCAAGAATCATCTTGATCAAACCATTCTGAGGAGGAACATCTGCAAACCAAGAATGGTGGCGACCTGGCTCATGTCTCGTATGCATGTGCTTTGATAATGACGTAATGCTCCACACGGTGGAAATGCTACGCGTTTTCAGGGTAAATGCTATGCAATCATGCAACATGTTATGGCCCCATCAGCAAAATAAATGCTGAAGGGAAAATCCTCCTGTCAAGGAGAAAGAACCACCAATCTCAATTGGACTCCGCCTGGGGAAATGATCTTCAGCTGACTGATGCAGGGGAACGAAGCTCTACGAGAACCTGAACCTGCTCATCTGGGTATTCAGACCACAAGCTGCTGAGGAAAACGATGTCTATCGCAGAAATAAACTGTGCGGCCTTCGCGACAAAACTTTCCTGGAGAAAACGACTCCGATGGGAAACTACAACATCAGCTGTTCAACACTCTACTGGGGGAAAACCAATCATGGTCTGAGTAGCTTCCAAGGACTCGGCTCTCTTGGGGATCTGCAAACTCGGTTGAGGAAGGAGAAATCATTCTGCTTCGCTGGGAGAGTACGACACTGCGGGGAATATCAATTCCGATGGGGAAGAAGGAATCATCCGACTCCGGGGGAGAGTACGACTCTGGTGGGGAATTTCAATTCCGCTGGAGACTTCAGTCTTGACCATCAGTTGCTGCATACTTCGGCGTACGAATAGTTTCCTACGAAACCTGCACTTGTGACCTGGTGCTGGGGGATGAGCACACGCTTCGGCGCCTGACTCAGCTGAGGGGATTGTCGCTTGCGCGAAAATAAGGTGCCGGCACAACAGAAGAGTCGCCACCTTTCGTTATTTATCCCTCAGAGCGGGAAAGGAAACGATCGGAAAAACCTAACGAAAAAGGGTAAGACAAGGTCATCACAACCATTGTCTGGGTTCGGGAGTCGGTTACGCAAGGGGAAGGTATTAGCACCCCTCACGTCCGTCGTACTCGACGGGATCCTCGCTTGTTTGTTTACTTGGACGGGTTGGTCTTAATCTATCTACCTATCAAGGCTGGCTGAAAAAGAAAAGAAAAATGACTCGGCAAAGCGTCGCACTTTATGCCTACGTATTCCCATCAGAGAATGAGAAATCAGAGTCAACGTAGTTCGGCCTACGAAGGGTTACGGGGGAAGGTAGCTCACCAAGACATCGCCATCTTGTGCCTACGTACTCTCAACAGGCATGAGAGATCAGAGCTCACGTAGTTCGGGAAACTACGGTTTATTTCATGTCTTTTACGAAAGAAGTGTCTTTTATTGTGTTTGCGATTTCAACCGCACTAGAGACTATGACCTGAGAGTGAATGCGTCGCATGTCACCCAAAGGGTACCATACTAAACATCCAGACTGTGGAAAAGAAACTCTCCCACAATCCTTTCTCAGATAGCTTAAGGCTCGTAACGTACGAAAGAAATCATTCATGATTACTGTATCTTAAACTGTTTTGAGATGAGAAGAGAACAGGCCCAACTAGGAAGGAGACTATCAAGTCCTACTGTTATCATGCCATGGATTCATCCTATGGTTGAGGTTTGAACAGGGAACTCCTAGAAGTTGTCATGCATAGGTTTCAACCTAAAAGTCTATCATCAAATCCTTATCCAAGGAAATGAGAGTCCTAAGGGATCATGTCAATGATACACCAAAACAGACACAGCATCAGCTTAACAGTAAAATGCATGCAATGCAAGTGAGGGAGGAAATGTGTGTGGGGCTTCAGCCTCCACAAGCTCATCTCAACCTCAAGCCAGTCATGAAATAACAGTAATCATACTGAAATATAAACAACATGCTATCGAGCAATAAACATTAAACTGCAATCATACGGATAAAATGAAATGAAATGCCATCAGGCAAACAAAACACATGGGCAAGGGAGCTGGGCTCTACCGAATACCCGCAAGCAAAGCCACGCAGTAACAATACAAGCAGAAGGAGCAACTCAACCTCTAGTGCAATCATGCTACTAGATCCTACCTATTCTAGATATGGACTTATTCTAATGCAACAGACAGGTCAAGCAAAACATACAATACAGAAAAGAAAACAGAAGAAAGCTTCAGCTCCTCCAGCAGCAATCCAGTCTTCAGACTTCAGTCATCAACTGCTTTTCCAGGTTTCAACCCTACAACATGAGTTTCAACTCATCTTCTTCCTTAAGCTTCAGCTTCTTGATCAGCTCCACCTTCAGGCTTCACCTAATCTTCAGGGGTCTTCAAGTATCAACTTGATTTTCATGCTCTTCAAGCTTCAGTTGGAATGGCACTACTCAGGGATTCATCCTCTTCAACACTCTTCAATGAGGTCTTCATCTTCATGCTCAGGCTCTGCATCTCTCAAGACAATCAAAACCAGAGAAAGTCACTTACTGGATAAGCTGGGGGATATTGAACTGCTTATTTGACCACCAAAGGTGACCTATAAGGGTTCAATATCAAATGAAGGGTTTCCTCAAAAGTTCTACTTCCTAGGTAACTCACTTATCCCTCCAAATGAGAGAGGTGTATACCATGGAAGGACTTTGAATCATAGGGAGGAATGGAGGTGAATGATACCATCCATGTTTGAGAAAGAAGTTATCTACATCTAATCTCTTCCTAATCCCTAACCCTAAAACAAAACAAAAAGAAAAGAGGCCAAGCTCTCAAGCTCCTCAATGCTCCTTCCAATCTTCTACTATGCTCCACAATGCTCCACAATGAGATACCAAGCTCCTCAAGCCAGAGGGAAACTCCAAAGCAAAGCAAACTAAACAAACATGCCCTAAAGGCAACACGAACAATCATCCAATACAAAAATCAACTAAAAATAGCATACTATTATATTAAATCCTAATATAATTTCTAAGGGATCCTACATACCTACCCTTAATACCCATATATGCCCCATAGTCTAAATTGTCCTAAAAACCCAAAATCTAAAGTTGTTATGGACCTATGTTGAAGTTTTAACCTAATTCTACACTACCTAGAATTACCTAATCAAAACTATCCTAAAAATCACCACAAAAATATGGCATTAATTCGGGGGGAACCTAAAACATTCATCTAACTACCCTAAAAAGAGTGAACTAAAAATCTTAAGGGAGCTATCTAAACTAAAATCTACAAATTCACATATCAAGTAAAAGAATTAAAAAAGCAATTAAATGAGAAAATATGCAAAAAATATTAAAATGAAATAAAATGGCAATTTTATGATTTCATATTTTTCTTGACAGAATATGGAAAGTGGGAAAAAAAATTCCATGAGAAAATATTGATTTTTCAATTTTATATGGATTTTCAAAGTTATAAAAAAAATGGAGTAAAATATAATATGAAAATATGCATGGGGTATGAATAGAAATAAAATTCAGTTCAATTGATGATGGGCCCAGATAGGGGGGTTGCAAATAGAAACGCGCCTGGGCCCAGATTAAAATCAGAAAATAATGGAAATCATGAGGAAAATAAAAACAGCGTGGTGTATATAGCAACAAATTTTAGTTCATATTGGAATTGGGCTTCAATTGGGGGTGCTGAAAGGAGAAGCGCTTAGGCCCAATGTTTAAACCAGAAATTAATCATTAAAATGAAAAGAAAATAACAAAAACACGGTGCAAATAGAAGGAATATACAGTTATAACACGGTTGGGCCTTGAAAGGGGGGTGGGAATAGCTACTTGATCCATTAAGCCCAACAGGGGCGTTTAATGAAACGCAGCGTTTAGCTGCTGTTTCTTCCCTCTCATTTCGTTTTCAAACGCCAGTCGTCCGATCCACTTTCAAGTCAGCTAGTCAATGGGGGATCCAACGCACGCGAGTTCATCTTTAACCTTGGATAACTAGGGTTTTCAGAAAAAGCCATGAAAACACATGCCATGCACCAATCTTCCATCCTATCGTACGCCTTCATCTCTTGACCAAATGCCTCGATGTAAAGACCAAACTTAATCCATTTTCTGAGCTGAACAACACTATGGCCTTAGATTTCATTAAAACAATCTCTAGCATCCAAACCAAATGGTGTAACTCAAGCAATCTTAAAGTATGATCAACTTTCGACCTTCACCAAACTGATCTTTCTTTACATGAAAATGATCCTTGCATTACACTCATTAAAATCAACCAATAATCTTGCCTTAACACTCAATACATAGCATGTTCTAGCTCCATCAAGAATTGACCACCATTAATGAAACTTCTCCAATTGGTCTTAAACTCATAAAAAATGTTCCCCTAATTGTCTCTAATAGTTTTATGCTAATAATTAACCCTAGCCATGCCTAGAATAAGGTGTAGGAATGATTTTGCGTACCTTGCTTCTTGGGATGGTAGGTGATGAAGATCCTCAATTCAGGCCTTGAAATTCTTCAATAACACTCCCTAGATGATGAATATTCTTCTGTATGCAAGAGATTTGATGTAGCAAGCTTGTACTTCAAGATCCAATGGTAATCGCCTTCTTGCAAATTCAATTGGAACTCCTTCAATTCTTCATCAATGGAGTTGCAAATCAATATGAACACACTCAGAAATGTTTATGGAGATGATTTGTGAAGAAAAATGGAATGGTAATGAAGAAGAATCAAGAGATTCAATGTAATTTGCAAATGAAGCTTTATGATTTCACACTCTTTTCTCTACCACAATCAACACCAACTATCACCAACCTTTCATCAATGCAAGTTGTATTCAATATATAGAGAGGTTTAGAAAAGTCTAGAACCTCCTAGAATCATCTAGTAAGAACTTGAAGATTTCATGATATGGTAATTTGCATTTTCACGTCTCATAACATGATATCTCATGCAAAAACCCTTGTACACTTGGTAACCAACTTGAATATCTCCTTACATGAGATTTAGGACAAGATACAATGCATATCTCCCTTGTTTATTAAGCTTTTCCTTGTTTTGGTTTGGTGCCTTATTATGCAAGCAAGACTTTTACAAAGCAACCCTATGATGCAAGCCTCAAATCAAAATTGTGGCTGAACCATTATTCTTATAATGTCATTTGGAGTCAAAATGACCTATTACATGACATGGCTTGGACTTATAGCTTGGGATTTATGATTTTCAACTTCACTTGAATTAACTTATACCTCATTTTTAGGCCATTTTTATCACTTTTTGATACGAGCCTTTTCAACATCTCATGAACTCCCTACTAGCCTTAAAACATCATTCTAAGCAAGTTTTATGTTGAAGATTTTTCCATTTGAAGCTTGGAAATAGGAGATATGGCCTTATGCTTGAAATGACCTATAACTTCCAAATGACCAAAATGCCCTTGGCTTGTCAAAGCCATAAGTTGAGTTCTACAAATCCTATAAAGGACTTCTAGTACTCTCTAGAAAGCTAAGAAGATGCTCTTCAACATTCATGTTGACCAAGAGGCCATAGGAATCATCCTACTAGGGCAAACGTTGTCTGCAAGCTGGGTGACTTTCAAGGACCCAGATTCACATACCTCAGATGACCTGTAATTTGTCAAAACCATAACTTGATCTCTGCAAATCCTATCAAGGACTTATACCACTCAAATTAAAGCTAAGAACAAGCTCTACAACATTCATGTTGTTGGGAAGATGAGATGACAATCACATCTTGAGCTAAAACTGCCTGGAAGATAGGGATCAAACTAGGGGATTTTACACTGTCAATCCTTAGAAACCCTAGCTTAAAACTTCTCAAACTCCTCAATCATGATGAGTTGGTCTAGGAATAATCTTTATAGTATATCAATACATCATTCCATGATCACATGGCTCTTGGATTAGGTCTCAACCTTCTCCAAATCAACAGCTGACCTAGGGTTGACCCAGTCAAACCCTAATTCTACCATTCATGGCTGAATCTTCTGAATTCTTGTTCAATGACCTCTCTGGGCTTCATGATGGCTTTCAAGACATCTCATAAGCTTTCTCAAAGCTTCAAGTCCATCCTCAAAGTCTCAGAATCATCTGAGGAGCTCCCATAACTCTCAAGTTATGAGACACACAACCTTGGTTTCAACCAATTCCTCTGAGGGTCTCTTGAATTTTCTGACAAAGGTATCAACCTTCAAACACTTAATGGGTAAATAAATGTTGGTCAAATTTTAGGGTGCAACAGCTGCCCCTATTCAAACGGCTTGAACCTGACTGGGTGAGGAGCGAACGACTCTCAACCAATCAAGGTGCGAGACGGTTGAATACCGGTAAGCCCGGAAATTTGCCAACTGCACGAGCACACGGTACTCTGAGAGGAACAAATCTCCAAAAACTGGAATAGTAGCTGCACGGCAACTAGCTGGAGAAATACTGATCTGACATCGCCGTCAGTTATCCACATTAACTTCTATTGACATTGTCATCAGACAACCAAAACACCCAACATCGCCGCTGGAAGACTAAACCACCTGACATCGCCGCCAGAAACAATCATGCCCAACATCGCCGCTGGAGGAATAGAGAATCTGAGAAACGCCCAACATCGCTGCCAGAAACAAAACACTCAACATCGCTGCTGGAAAACCAAAGCACCCAACCTCGCCGCTGGAAAACTACAGAACCTGACATACCCAACATCGCCGCTGGAGAACTGAAGAATCTGACATACCCAACATCGCCGCTGGAGAACTGAAGAATCTGACATACCCAACATCGCCGCTGGAGGAATAAATCACCTGACATCGCCGCCAGACACAACCATAACTCTGAGGAACATCCAACATCGCCGCTGGAAACTCGAACTACCTGACATCGCCGTCAGACCACTAAAACACCCAACATCGCCGCTGGAGAAAGAAACCACCTGACATCGCCGCCAGAACCAGACATCCAACATCGTTGTTGGAACACTAAACCACCTGACATCGCCGCCAGAAACAATCATGCCCAACATCGCCGCTGGAGAAAGAAACCACCTGACATCGCCGCCACAACTAGACATCCAACATCGCCGCTGGAACACTAAATCAACTGACATCGCCGCCAAGAACAAAACATCCAACATCGCCGCTGGAAAACTAGAGAATCACCTGACATCGCCGCCAGAAACAAACAAATATCCAACATTGCCGCTGGAGACCAAACATAACTCTGAGAGACATTCGACATCACCGTCGAACAAACATAATCTCTGCTGGGGAGCTAAAGAGTCTGACATCACCGTCAAACATAATCTCCTGACATCGCCTCCAGAAACAAACCTCCAACATCGCCGCTGGAAACACACAAATATCCAACCTCGCCGCTGGAGCTACAAAGGATCTGACATCGCCGTCATAAACCAAAACATCCCGACCTCGCCGTCAAAACAACCGTCCAACATCGCCACTGGAGACAACATAATCTGACCTCGCCGTCAAACACGAACATCCAACATCGCCGCCGGAAACGAGCATAATCTGACCTCGCCGTCAAAAGACAAACATAATCTAACCTCGCCGTCAAAACAAACATCCAACATCGCCATTGGAAACCTACAAAGGAGCTGACATCACCGTCAGGATGAAGAAATTTCATTGGGAGATTGGTCACACAGTAACCAGTAACACATAATCGATCATGCCAGCAGGCATTCAAAGCACTGTCGGGCATCGACCGGACTTCAATCATCAGGTTGATCATGCCATCAGGCATTTCGCATTAGCTGAGAGAACTACTTCATTAACACGGGCAGACTTCACTCATGGAGTCTTCAAGGGAGATTTCAACTTCGCCGTTAAACAACCTACTGGGGAGGACGCTTCGCCGCTGGGGAATCTGGAGAACTATCAAGCAACTCCGCTCCGGGGGGGTCCAGAAATCATTCTGGATGAATCAACTCTGCTGAGGACTTCAAGAATCGTCTTGAACAAATAACTCTGTCGGGGACCTTCAAGAATCATCTTGAACCGATAACCATTCTAGAGACTTCATTTTGTTGGGGATTCCAGGAATCATCCTGGGCAACTCTTGCCGGGGACAAACCAATCATGGCTTGAGCAACTTCCAAGGATTCGGCTCTCTTGGGGCTTTAGGAATCATCATGGGCGATCTTAGCTGGGGACTCTAAGTATCAACTTGAGCAACCAACTCTGGAGACTGCACTGGGGTCTTAAGGATCATCTTAAGCAAACGGCTTCGTTGGGGAGAATGTCAGGAATCATCCTGAGCAACTGATCCTTCGGTGGAACACCTGTAAAACAAGGACGGTAGCAACCTAGATCATGTTTATTATGCATATGCTTCGGTGCCATACTCCACACGGTGGAAATGCTATACGTTTATGATAAATGCTATGCAATCATGCACAATGATGCGATCCCGTCAGCAAAATAAATGCCGGGGGGGAGATCCTCTTGTCAAGGAGAAGGAACTACTCAGATAGAGGAATCATCTTGCTGAGGAGAACGTGGATACGCCCATATCAATTGGACTCCGTCTGGGGAAATGATCTTCAGTTGACTGCTGCAGGGGAAACAACTTCAGTTGATTACTGCAGGGGAACGAAGCTCTACGAGATCCTGGACCTGCTGAGAGAAAGCGATGTCAATCGCGGGAGTGAACTGCGTGGCCGTCTCGGCTACTCTTCTGGGGATGATAACTCTGTGGGGAAACAACTTCAGCTGCTCAACACTCCACTGGGGAAAGAACCAATCATGGTCTGATCAACTTCCAAGGATTCGGCTCTCTTGGGTATCTGCAAACTCGGCTGAGGAAGGAGAAATCATTCTGCTTCGCTGGAGAGAGTACAACTCTGGGGGAGATGCAGCATCAACTGTTCAACGCTCTGCTAGGGAAAACCACTCATGGTCCCAACTGCTTCCAAGGATTCGGCTCTCTTGGGGGTTTGCGAACTCAGCCGGGGAAGAAGAAATCATTCTACTTCGCTGGAGAGTACAATTCTGATGAGGAATTCCAATTCCGCTGGGGAAGAAGGAATCATCCGACTTCGGGGGAGAGGATAACTCTGCAGGGGAATACAACATCAGCTGTTCCAACACTCTACTGGGGAAGAGGGAATCATCCGACTTCGGGAGAGAGTACGACTCTGGTGGGGAATCTCAATTCCGCTGGAGACTTCAGTCTGGCACCATCAGTTGCTGCATACTTCGGCGTATGAATAGTTCCTACGAAACTTGCACTTGTGACCCGGTGCGGGGGAGAAGAACACGAGCTTCGGCGCCCGAACATTTCTATGACACCTGCACTTGTGACCCGGTGCGGGGGAAGAGATCATGCTTCGGCGCCCGACTCAGCTGAGGAGGTGACGTTCCTTCAGGATGCGTCTGCTTGGGGAAGAGAATCATCTCTGCCTGGGGAGACATATCAATGCTCACGATCTCGCGTTCATACTCTGCGAGGAGAGGCCATTGAACTCTGCTGGAGAAGGAGGAATCATTCTACTTCGGGGATGCGCACGACGCACTGTCTGGAATATGCTACACCTGTAACAACACAAACAAACAGACAAGATACCCTTCTCAAAGGGACCTATCAAGGTTATTATCTCGTGACAATATTCAAGCAATTAATTGTTTCAACAATCAGTGGCCTAGGCCCGTAAGTTTATGTATGTGCATTTTATCAAAAACATCAGCGTCTTCTTTCGCAAACAAACAGATAAATGCTAAACAGGCAAACAAAATTGCTGAATAATGTGCATTTTATTGATAATGAACCCTTGAATGGGTAAAAAAATGTTTTACAACAGAGGCAAGCTCCTAGAACGAGGAAGCCGCGCAAAAATAAAACATAAATATACATCAGTATATACAAATGTCGGCAACAAGGCGTAGACGAACACCATGAGTTGATCCCTCTAAGACCCACTCGACTTCGATACTTCTCCGACGCTTCAGCTTCGGAAGAGATTGATTCAGATAAACGGCCCTCAGGTCCTCCAAACCACTAAACAATGAAAGTCCACACACGGAACGCAGTCATTTGCTTATCAAATCCCTAACTTTTGCGTGAGCCGCCCTTTACGGGTTTTCAGTTCACCGGGATACCCTTTTTTGCCGAAGCCGCCCAGTGTAGGTTTTCGACTTCGCGGGTGTACATTTTTTTCAATATATCCCTAATTTTTGCCCGAACCTTTTATTCTGTTTTTGGTTCGCCGGGATGCCCCTTTTTTGCCTGGACTCTTTCTTTTTTTGTCCAGCGGGTCACTTTCAAGCAAAGTATTTTTTAACTGCGTCCGCGTTCACCGGGGATGCAAAATCTTCACCATCCATCGTGGATAACAACAAAGCTCCTCCCGAGAAGACCTTGCTGACGACGTACGGACCTTCGTAATTCGGAGTCCACTTGCCCCGGTGATCGGAGTGTGGCGGAAGAATCTTCTTCAGGACGAGATCACCCGTCTGAAAGCTTCTGGGACGCACTTTCTTATCATAAGCTTTCGTCATTCGGCTTTGGTACAGACGACCAAACGCAATCGATGCTAACCTCTTCTCGTCCATCAGGCTGAGTTGGTTCAAGCGATTCGTAATCCATTCTGCCTCGTCGAGTTTCACATCAACCAAAACTCGCAAAGAAGGGATCTCCACTTCTAACGGTAGGACTGCTTCCATACCGTACACCAAGGAGAAAGGAGTTGCCCCGGTCGACGTACGCACCGTCGTACGATAACCGTGCAATGCAAATGGCAGCATCTCGTGCCAATCTTTGTATGTCACAACCATCTTCTGAACAATATTCTTTATGTTCTTGTTGGCGGCTTCGACGGCGCCATTCATCTTCGGCCGGTAGGGAGATGAGTTGTGATGTTCGATTTTGAAGCTCTGGCGCAGCTCCTTCATCATCTTGTTATTCAAATTCGAACCATTATCAGTAATGATCCGCTCGGGAACTCCGTAACGACAGATGATGTCCCTCTTTATGAATTTAGCAACCACCTGCTTGGTCACATTAGCATACGAGGCTGCCTCCACCCACTTGGTGAAGTAGTCGATAGCTACCAGAATGAAACGATGACCATTAGATGCAGTAGGCTCGATCTTGCCTATCATGCCGATGCCCCACATGGAGAACGGCCACGGGGAGGACATGACATTTAACGGGCACGGCGGCACATGAACTTTATCAGCATAAATCTGGCATTTATGACATCTCTTCGTGAATCTGAAGCAATCCGACTCCATCGTCAGCCAGTAATACCCTGCTCTTAGGATCTTTCTCGTCATAGCATGCCCGCCGGCGTGCGTACCAAATGTGCCTTCATGGACTTCTTCCATGAGCATATTCGCCTCTTTCTCATCTACACATCTGAGTAACACGAGATTGTGGTTTCTCTTATACAACACTCCATCAGGATTGAGATAAAAATTGCCAGACAGCCTCCTCAGAGTCTTCTTATCCTGGGTTGACGCACCCGCAGGATACTCCTTAGTCATAAGGAAAGTCTGGATGTCGTGGAACCATGGCTTGCCGTCGGCGGCATCCTCGATTGCAAAGACAAATGTCGGTCTATCAAGACGCGAAAGCACAATTCTTGGAGCCTCATTCCAAAAATTGACTTTATACATTGAAGCCAACGTGGCTAAGGCATCAGCCATCTGATTTTCATCCCTGGGTACATGATGGAGTTCCACTCGATCGAAGAATGGAAGCAGCCTCCTGGCATAATTCATGTACGGCACCAAATTCGCTTGACGAGTCTCCCACTCCCCTTTAATTTGGTTGATCACAAGCGCTGAGTCACCATATACGTCTAGGTTCTTGATTCTCAAATCAATTGCCTCCTCTAGACCTATGATGCATGCTTCGTACTCCGCCTCATTATTGGTGACTGGAAACGTCAGTCTCGCAGTAAACGGGATATGGGATCCGTGGGGAGTCGTGATGATAGCCCCGATGCCACTTCCATAGGAATTAACCGCTCCGTCGAATATCAACTTCCACTGGGATTTCCTATCTGGCCCCTCGCCGGGCAACGGCTCATCGCAATCCTTCGCTTTGAGAAACATAATATCCTCGTCAGGGAATTCGAACTTCATCGGCTGGTAATCCTCGATCGGTTGTTCGGCAAGGTAATCATACAATACGCTTCCCTTGATGGCCTTCTGGGACACGTACTGGATATCATATTCCGTTAACACCATTTGCCATCTGGCAATCCTGCCCGAAAGAGTCTGCTTCTCGAAGACGTACTTGATCGGATCCATCTTCGAAATTAGCATAGTGGTGTGATTGAGCATGTACTGTCGTAGACGTTTGGCAGCCCAAGCTAGTGCACAACACGTCTTCTCTAGCATCGAGTATCGAGATTCACACTCAGTGAACTTTTTACTCAAGTAGTAAATGGCATGCTCTTTTCTGCCCGTCTCGTCGTGCTGACCGAGAACACACCCCATACTATTCTCCAGAACCGTCAGGTACATAATTAATGGCCGTCCAGCCACTGGGGGTATCAAGATTGGAGGTTCTTGAAGATACTGCTTTATCTTATCGAATGCCTTCTGGCAATCCTCATTCCAAGTAATCGCCTGATCTTTCTTTAAAAGCTTGAACATCGGTTCACAAGTGGCCGTGAGCTGAGAGATAAACCTTGCAATGTAGTTTATTCGGCCCAAGAAACCACAAACTTCTTTTTCTGTTTTCGGCGCTGGCATTTCTTGAATGGCTTTTATTTTTGCAGGATCAACCTCGATACCTCGTTCGCTAACGATAAACCCCAATAACTTTCCGGATCGCACTCCGAAAGTGCATTTGTTAGGATTCAGCCTCAACCTGAACTTCCTAAGCCTCTCAAACAGCTTCAATAAGTTGACCAGATGCTCTTCCTCCATTTGGGACTTTGCAATCATGTCATCAACATAGACCTCGATCCCATGATGAATCATATCATGAAACAAAGTCACCATTGCTCGCTGGTAAGTGGCCCTTGCGTTCTTCAGACCGAAGGGCATTACCTTATAGCAAAATGTTCCCCAGGGGGTGATAAACGTCGTTTTCTCCATGTCCTCCGGCGCCATTTTGATCTGGTTGTAACCGGAGAAGCCATCCATGAACGAAAACACGGAGAACCGGGTTGTGTTGTCGACCAACACATCGATATGAGGCAACAGGAAATCGTCTTTAGGGCTCGCCCTATTCAAATCCCGATAATCGACGCACACACGTACCTTACCGTCCTTCTTCGGTACAGGCACTATGTTGGCAACCCACGGAGGGTAAGTGGCGACGGCTAAAAATCCTGCGTCCAACTGCTTCTGGACTTCTTCTTTGATTTTTACAGCCATGTCTGGTCTCGTCCTCCTAAGCTTCTGCTTGACGGGAGGGCAATCTTCTCGTAGCGGCAAGTGGTGGACCACGATATCCGTGTCAAGTCCGGGCATATCTTCATATGACCAAGCAAAGACGTCACTATACTCTCGAAGCATCTCGACCAATCTCTGCTTGACATTACTCTGCAATGCAGCTCCTACTCTGACATTTCTGACGAGCTCTTCAGAACCCAGATTTACGATCTCAATTTCCTCCTCGTGAGGCAGAATAATCTTTTCCTCTTGTTTCAACAAGCGGGCCAATTCTTCAGGAAGGTCTTCGTCTTCATCAATTTCTTCCTCGGCTTGATAGATCGGGCAATCGAAGTCGAAGTGAGCCGTAGAAGGTCCAGAGTCGATGTCGTCTGTTATGTGGATCTTGCAATAACAAGGGTTAAGTTTAAAACAAGAATATGTAGGTTAGCACAAACCCCGTTGCCATTTTACTGTTTTTCAAAACAAATATAAAATAGGAATAACAGAGAACACAATATTTGAGTACGAAGAAAACGCCTTTGATTTATTAACAAAATGCATGTACATAATCCAACAAGGCCCTGACAATAAAACCTCTATGCCCCGGGTAGGACATAGGGTTGTACAATGATTGTAAAAAGTAAATCATTACTCTTCACTTGTCAGCTGGATAATATCCTTGACGGTCCAATTGTTGAGGCGCTCGCCCGGCTTGCTTGGCTGAATCCAAGAGTCGATATCATAATCGCTATCCCCGCTGTCCTCAGACGCCGCGTTGATGCTTTCGAAGATCACTCCGCCACTGGTAAATAGGATCGGCCCCTTACCCCGTGACGCACTGCTAGACGAAGAAGATGAAGCTTCAACTTCAGGAGAATACCCCAATCCAAACTTATCCTGCTTGATCGGTATCTCCAAGATATGCCCCCAGCCTGGGGTAGAACCGGCTTCGACGACGACCCGAGCTTCTTTGAATGAGGAGAGATTCATTTCTGGCTTCTCTGTGACGACAAGAGCTACCTCTTTCACCTTGACGGCTTCAAATGCTTGGCAGAGATTTTCATGGATTTCGCCATCCATTTCGACATACTTAAAGGATGACAAATGGCTCACCATTATATCCTCCTCACCACACACAGTTACTATGCTTCCCCCGACAACATATTTGAGCTTTTGATGCAACGTGGAGGTCACGGCACCAGCAGCATGGATCCATGGCCGACCTAAGAGGCAACTGTAGGCAGGCATGATGTCCATGATATAAAAGACCATGTCAAACGTTTCCGGACCAACTTGGATCGGCAGGGTCAACTCTCCGAAAACGTGGCGCTTAGTTCCGTCAAATGCTTTCACCACCAGATCACTGGGCATGCAAAGCAATCCACGAGTGTCCAACTTCATTAATGCCTTCTTCGGAAGCACATTAAGCGACGAACCCGTGTCCACCAGGACATGCGACATGATTGTGCCTCTGCACTCTATCGAGATGTGCAAGGCGCTGTTGTGATTTCTCCCTTTAGGAGTCAGCTCTAAATCTGTGAAACCTAGCCCATTGCCAGCATTAACATGGGCTACCACTTCTTCTAGCTGATTCACGGATATCTCTTGCGGTACGTAGGCAGCGTTCAATACCTTCAGTAACGCGTTGCGGTGCGCTTCAGAACACAGCAACAGGTTGAGAATAGAAATCTTCGACGGCGTTTGATGAAGATGGTCTACAATCTTGTAGTCGCTCTTCTTGATTAACCGCATAAACTCCTCGGCATCTTTGACAAGCAAATCTTTCTCTACCCCACACAGGACCTCTTCGACGACTTTGCTTTTTCCCTTATCAGCAGCATCAGCTCTGACCACTTTATCTGCCAAAACCTCTGTCGGTGCAAACACTCTTCCGCTTCGAGTAATACCACTGATACCTGCGAGATTCTGCACAGTTGACCCATACGGCTCCAGCTCTAACCTCTGACCGTTGCAATAGACTTTGGCGCCATAATGCCACGGAACGACGTTAGTGCTCTCGAATGGGATCGGCCTAGCTTTGGTAATAGTGATTGTAGGCGGTCGGGGCACAGAAATGGTAATTGGTTGGTGAGGAATGGTGATGGTGGCGACTTCATCGGCCTGCTTCAGCACGACCTCCCCTGATACACTTTCAGCCCTCCGGCTGAACTGCAAAATACCCTCAGTCATCAGACTTTGGATACCTTCTACCAATTGTTCACATCCATCAGAATGTGTAGCACAGTCCATGCATAACTCTCCGCATCCTGGGAAGAGCCCTTTCTTCAACAACTTAGCTTTGACGAAACTAAGCGGCGTCTTTAAGTCTTTGACGTCAGTCAACAGATCTGCACTCTCTTCTTCGATAATGGCGTTCACTCCGCCTCCCCT
The DNA here is from genome assembly GCA_963859935.3 of Lathyrus sativus. Classification (NCBI taxonomy): domain Eukaryota; kingdom Viridiplantae; phylum Streptophyta; class Magnoliopsida; order Fabales; family Fabaceae; genus Lathyrus; species Lathyrus sativus. Next base: position 489,116,000 of record OZ012741.1, read on the forward strand.
ATGATTCGGCATAGGGTTTTTCGTGATATTGGGCACATTATCGGAAAAGTTGATAATCTTGGCATCTACCAGGTCCTGCACCTTGTGCTTAAAGGCTTTGCTGTTCTCGATTGTATGGCCTGGTGCCCCAGTATGGAAATCGCAAGTGGCATTTGCGTCATACCCTAGTGGAGGTTCCCTGTCAAGGGAGCCATCGTCCTCTTCTGAACTAACTGAAGCTGAAGCAAAGTCTGCAAGAGTTGCGCATACGACATGGGCGGTGCCTCGAAGTGACGGTTTGTCAAAGGTGCCCGATTCTGGTACTTTCTATATCCCTGTTGATTCTGTTGCTGCTGCTGCTGCGGAGCTGCTAGGATATTTATACTGGCTATCTGCTGATGAGGGCCCTTGCCCTTTCTTCGAGCGTTGGTCACAGCGCTCGCTTCGCCTTCTCTTTGTTTACCAGCATAAGGTTTCTTTCCACCTCTTCCAGCTGAGGATGATTCACCTTGAATTTTCTCGATCTTGATACCATTCTCGACGTGCTCGCCCATGGTAATGAGAGCTGAGAACGTCCCAGACATACCGCTGACTAACTTTTCATAGTAGATTCCCGGAAGGGTAGCCACAAACATCTGCACGAGCTCGCGCTCAACCATCGGCGGTTGAACCCGAGCAGCCAACTCACGCCACCGCTGGGCGTACTCCTTAAATCCTTCATTATTTCTCTGCGAAAGGTTCTGGAGCTGGACTCGGTTAGGGGCCAAGTCGCTATTGTACTGATAGTGGAGGACAAACGCTTCAGCGAGATCTTTCCAGATGCGCACGCTAGTGGGCTCCAAGCCCATGTACCACTCGAGGGATGGCCCAGAAAGACTATCTTGGAAGAAGTGCATCAGCAACTTCTCATCTTCGGAATAGGTAGACATATTTCTATAATACGATCGAAGGTAGACACGAGGGAAATTAGTACCCTTATACTTCTCAAAGACAGGCACCTTGAACTTAGGAGGCACCTTGAAATCAGCAATCAACCCCAGCTTGGACATATCAACGCCCAAAGTATTCTGATTCTCAATGTCTCTCATTTTATCTTCAAGTGCTTTGAATCTGAGCCGCGCTTCAGCATTCAGCTCCGCTTCCGCACCTCTTTGAGAAAACACATCGTCCTGATGATCCTCAAGCCACGGTTGAGGCACCAACAGATTCCCGACGCCAGCATTGCCGTTGACCGGCCCGGTGTTGACATTAGCTCCCAGACTACCATTGCCGACGCCCGTCGCATTGAGTCCGATGTTGGCCATCACATTGCTATTAGCACTGCCGTTGCCCCTGGCAACAGGAACACTATTCTGCGGAGTATCAACTGGTGGAGGAGTAGGCACAGCCCCGCCATGAAGTATGCCGTTACTATCAACCCTGGAGATCAAAGGTTGAACCAAAGTCCGGAGCTGGTCCTGACCATTGGCGACTACCTGCATCAATTCCATAAAACGATCCATTCGTTCACGGAGTTCCTGGACATCTATCTGCACTTGATCCATAATCCTGGTCTGATTAGCTCGAGTTGAATAACGGTGAATGAGTCTCTGATCAATCCTGGAATCACCGGAGACAGTCTGGGACCTGTGAACCTGAAAAAACCTATAAACACTAAAGGTTAGGAAAAACAACAAAATGTACGCCATGCAAATGCTTCATGCAGATGCATGCGTGTGTCTGTGTGCTTTTTGGGAGATTTCCCCCGATCCTAGTGCCTTGGTGCCAGTGCTGATAATAATAATAAGAAGAAGTCCGAGCCCAATCATGGAAACATCAATCTCATATATATATATATATATATATATATATATATATATATATATATATATATATATATATATATATATATATATATATATATATATATATATATATATATATATATATATATATATATATATATATATATATATATATATATATATATATATATATATATATATATATATATATATATATATATATATATATATATATAAAAGGAAAGGCCTACATAGCATCAGCAAGTACAAGACAAATCAACAGCGTGACCTCAGCCAACAAGCCTGGTGATGGTCAGCATACAACAAAGATCAAAACAAAAGGAATACAACTAGTCAAGTACGGCCACGGGCGCGATACTCTGCTAATAACTCCTTCGTCTTTGGATGATCTGGCAAAGTGAGCAACCCCTCGACGAGTAGTTCCCTCTGCACAATGGTATACTGAAGTCCCTGAACTGAACTTTCCCATGCTCCTTCGCCGAAGCAATCATTACGACTCCTCATGGGTCTCATATCCCATTCACTAACAGGTTAACATTACCGTGCACCAACAACGAAGCGGAATATGAAGCATGCATCATGGGTTTAGGAGAAGACATTGATCTAAGGATCAAGAATCTTGATGTATACGACGATTCAGCACTAGTTGTGAACCAAATCAAAGGAGAGTGGGAGACTCGTCAACCCAATCTGATTCCCTACATGAATTATGCAAGGAGGTTGTTGCCCTTCTTTGATCGGGTAGAGTTCCATCACGTGCCTAGAGCGGAGAACCAGATGGCAGACGCTCTGGCTACGTTGGCTTCGATGTACAAAGTGAACTTCTGGAATGATGCTCCCAGAATTGTCATTTCTCGCCTCGACAGACCGACATTCGTATTCGCCATTGAAGAAGCTGTCGATGGCAAGCCGTCGTTTTACGATATACAGAACTTCCTCAAGAAACAAGAGTATCCGCCAGGGGCTTCGGCCCAGGATAAGAAGACTCTAAGGAGGTTGTCTGGTAACTTTTATCTGAACCCAGATGGTATGCTTTATATAAGGAACCATGACCTGGTGTTATTGATATGCGTGGACGAAAAAGAAGCAACACTGCTTATGGAAGAGGTCCACGAGGGTACTTTAGGTGCACATGTCGGCGAGCATGCAATGTCTCGGAAACTATTACGAGCAGGGTATTATTGGCTAACCATGGAGTCAGATTGTTTTAAGCTTTCTTTTGAGTACCAAGTCATCATCATATGATGCTTGAAGCTCAAGTTATGATGGTGCAAAGTTAGGGTTTTCAATGATATCAAAATTAGCAAGTTTAGGCAGATTTTTTATCCAACTTTCCAAGCCAAGTTTCACCAAGTTCTTGTTGTCATATGAATTTTGGTCCCACATGAAAGTTATAGATCTTGTTCCAAGCTTTCCATCCATTACTAGAAGTCCTTCATATGATGTTTGGAGCTCAAGATATGGATGCCCAAAGTAGGGGTTTCAAATGGTTCAAAGTTCATAACTTAGAATTTTTTCTAAGTTACTTCTAGGCAGATTGCATGACATGATTTTCAACATCATTTTACATAGTCTTCCAAGTTGCAAATCAAGATGGATCCAACATCAAAGTTGTTCCATGCCATGCACTCTTTAATTATAGCCCAAGATCTAAGCAAGATGAATCTTGTGCATCAAGATATCATGATCCAAAGATGGTGTTTTCAACTTTGTTTCATGGCATGATATTTGGTTCATTTTGGCATGTTTTGCAATTAGTCATGCAACATACTTGTCTTTCTCATTTCATGCGCATGAATTGGTATTGTATGCACTCCAAACATTATCATATCAAGACCAACCATGCTTGTACTACATTGGTGCATTTTTGAATTTTCTTACTCAAACAAGGAAGAGACAAGTTGCCCTTATTCTGTCCACTATGCAGTCCATCTGATTTGCTCCTCCCACTCAAGAAAACCAAAGCAATGCAAGCATGCTCGTGTACTACTACACAATCCACCATTAATCCAAAAAATCCCAAGATATGTAACATCTGCTCCTTCCAATTTTTACCACTGTAAAACCCTCCAAAATCTTTTTTCACTTCATATAAAAGCTTAATACAAAACCCTAGCTAAGGGTAGCCACCGTTTGAGCAAGAAAACGGACTTGACATTTTTACTCTCCTCTAAAAATATCTTTGAATCTCACAAACCATTAGGCCATTCAATCAGATTCCTTTCATTCCATCTTCACCATAATCTCTTCTTTCAACTAGTTGCAAAAAGAAGCAGCTGTGAGCACATTGTTCCTCAACTGTTCAAAATCACTTGGAGCTTTTGAAGGAGATTCAAAGCCATCTAAGCACACTTTCCACTCTCTCAAGCCACAAGGATTCATTCTACACATTTTGGTGAAGCTTCAACACCTATTAAAGAGGCAGTGGACCATTCTCCACTAGGTAAGAACATCTGAATTTTTTCCTATTTCCTACTTGTTTCATTTGAGTTATGATGTTTAAGTCATGTTTGATGCTTGGTGTTTGAGGTACTAAGGTTGTTATGTGGTTTCTGCTTGGTATTGGTTTAAGTTGCACGTTGATATTTCAGCTTGAATTTGTGAATTTGAGGTGACTTTTCTGTGCCCTAGAGTGCTCTACTTTGAGTATATTTTGCATGGTTTTGCTCCTTGTATTGTGGAGACCATTTTTGGTCTTTTAATTTTTGCAAACCATTGAGTGAGTGAAGAGTTATGATGATGGAAAGATGAGGGTATCATTCAGTTTTTTAGTCGTGCATGCTCTGGTTTTATTCCAAGTCCCATGAAGAAGATGATGAGCTAGCTAGGTTTTGCTCACGTGGCTTGGCTAGGGCTGAGGTGGACGCTAACGCGTTTAATGAAATGCAACGTTCCACCTCGTGTGTTATTTGTTTGGCTTGCTGATGTTTGGATTGAGTCTTGGGCCTTGTTCTTTTTGCTTTTCACACCCCACGCTTACTTGGCCCAAGCGAATTTTGAAGTAAATGTAGTTCATTTCAGCATTCCTGAATACACCCCTCCCTCTTTGTGTATTCCATTTTATTTTATTTTGTTTGCTATTTCAATTTATTTCATTTTAAAATAGTTCCCTATTTCTAAAAAATCCAAAAAAAATATTTTTCTGTTATTTTGGGATGTCAATTAATTTTTCAATATTTTTATTTTTATTTTCCATTTATTTTATTATTTTATTTAGAATTAATGATTCAAGGTGTGTTTTGGTGTTTACCTTAACTTGAATGGATCATTTGAACCTCCATTTTAAATCCCCTATGATCATGGCTTCTCCCTCACTTAGATGAGGGATTGAGGCTCCTTTGAGGGTTGATTTGATTATTTTTTATCATTTTTCAATTGGTTTTGAATTGGTTTTTCTTGCCCCTCGATGAATCCTCGATAAGGTGGAGAACCTCTAACAATGGATTTGTTTGGTGATGCCTTGAGGTGAGTTTCCTTTTGAAACTTTGGCTTCTGTGCGCCATTTAACTTGGCTACTTTTTGTAATTTACTTGGAATTTATTGAGCTTTCCTCCTATTTTTAGTAATTTTTGCAAGTTAAGTCCTTTTAGAGGTGTTTGCACATGCTAGTTTAACCTAAAGTTTTGGGATATGATCATGAGTGATCCCTTAACCACCTTTTGAGCTTTGTTGGTTCACTCTAACATACATGAGGTGTTGTTTCATCTTGTCATAGGTCCTTTGAGTTTGTAGCTTGCATCACAAGTAACTTAGAATCATGCTTCTCCACTTGTCTTAAGTGTTGAGATTGTGGTAGAACTTTGGTTCTATCACTTCATATGTTTGTACTTGTGCTTTGTCTCTTGTTTTATGCTTGAATTGAGATAATTTACATTATGATTCACTTATGCCCTAAGGGGTTTACCACTTGTCCATGTTGAATTGGTGTTATCATTTATGCTTTGAGTTTGCCACGGACATTTGTCTTTGATTTGCATTGTTTTGTTTGCATTGCTTTGTGTAAATCTTAAGAATGGTTGGTTGAGATGTGCTTGTGGTGGTGGTTGCCCCACATTTTTCCTCCCTCTTTTCTTTGTGTATGCATCTTTTCTTTGCATCTCATATCTCTTGTTTGCATTGCATGTTGACTTGTTTAAGTCAACTTTCTTTTCCTCTTTACTTCATTTGTGAGTGAGTTATTTAGTGTTTACTTGGCTTCTTTCCATGGTCCCCCTAGGATTCCTAGTCCCTCTGTTTAAGATGGGAGTAGGAGAGACATTAGGTGTTCAATCCTTTTCATTATAACATTAGGATAGTTTCTTCCCTTTATCCCAACTTTAGGAGCATTGTGTATGATAACATTAGGGTCCAGTTTCCCCTTAGTCTGTGTCTTCCTCTTCTCGTCTCCTAAACAATTCAAAACACCTAATAAAGGATAACATGTGTTGTACGCTACGAGCCTTGAGTACTTGGGAAATGATGGTTGGGTGGCCTTATCTCAACTGTCAAGAGTGTTTAGTGTATGCTCTTTGGGCGATATGCGACGCATTCGCTCTCAAGTCATAGTCTTTAGTGCAACATGAGTTACAAACTTAACTCAATCCACTTCTTTGTTTAAAAAACACAAAACAAAAACATCAAACCTTTTTATCCTTCGTGATTAATTAAAAACCATTTTCAGAAAGAGTATGTTAACTCTTGGTTCTACCGCAAACAAGTAACGACTAAGTCTTCAATGGTCGAGCAGCAATGCACCTAACTGCTAGAACGAAGGTTTAACCCTACTCAGTTAAAATACTTGAACCAACCTGTGGTCGTGTTAGCCCGAACTACGTTTGCTCTAATTTCTCATACCAGATGAGGATACATAGGCACAAGACGGTGATGTCTTGGCGAGCAACCTTCCCCCACCTTCACCCGTAGTTTTCTGAACTACGTTGACTCTGACTTTCCCATTGCACGAGGGAATACGTAGGCATAGAGCGGAGATGCTCTATGGAGTCTCTTTTCTTTTCTTCTGTCCCCGTGGGCCTGTAGCTTAGATAGTTTAACACCCTTTTAGATAGATAACAAGCGTGGATCTCGTTGAGTACAACGGACATGAGGGGTGCTCATACCTTCCCCTTGTGTAACCGACTCCCGAACCCAAGACTTGGTTGCGATGACCTGTCTTTTCCCTTCTTCGTAGGTTTTTTTTGATCGTTTCTTTTCCCTATCTTTGGGATAAATAACGAATGATGGCGGCTCTTCTGTCCTTGTCGTCCCCCTTTCGCAGCGATGCGACACACGCATCTAGTATTGGCTCGAGTTGCATACTGGTATTGAGGAATCAACCTGATTTACTAGAAAGGAAGGAAGGAGAAATGAGATTATGCCGTGGAAATGAAATGCAAGATGCATAACAGATGCAATGCAATGCAATGACATGTATGCAAGATGAAAGGTCCAGGGTCATAGGACCACAAGTTCAAACAGTTCTGAGGTTAACCAGAGGAATGGGTTAAGAACCATAGTCATTGATCAAAGAAACCTTATAGGTAGGAATCTAAAACTGGTAAGTGCCCAGAGTCATGAGTATCTTTCAAAGACATTATAACCATGATGAAGCCTCATCACAAAAATAATATCCTAGAAAGGATCTCCTTTAAGTGAGGTTTTCGTATCTTTCGCACGAGAAAGACTCCTCGGAGGCGTCCATTACACAACCATCAACACACACGTTCTAAGACAGGTTCTCAGAGTCATAGATCGAGGTTGAAAATATTATTGTCAGGAAGTAATACGTTCAAGGGATCTCATCTGATTGGGGCATTCGTATTAATCCAAAAGAAGTTAACACTACCAACCACCATGGATAAAACGGGTTAATGGTCCTTGGGATCAACGATTCAGGCTCGAAAACATTATTGTCACGACAAAGATTCACCACAACAATAACATCTCCAAGGGAATCTACTCCAAGCGGGGTTTTCACTTCGGCATTACGCGGAAGATACCATGCAAGTCTCCACTGCACAACCACCATCCTAATCATATGGTTTTACTCGGACTCGGGTATAGAGCCATCTCATAAAGCACCCAATAAGCTGAGCAGCCCAACAATGTCACAATAATCAAAAGCATCAAAGATAAGGATAGGAAAGCAAATAAACAAGAAGAAAACAACTAAGTGAAGCTAACAAGCTCACAATTCAAATTAAGATATGCTCGACTCTCTCATGCATGAAGCAATGAAGTCCCCAGCAGAGTCGCCAGCTACTCGCATTCAAACAAAACTTCAACGCGTTAAACCCCTCTCTTTTCATGGTAATCGCAATGAACTACGGATGCTCTGATTCTTCATTCTCGTATGAATAAAAGATACATAGGCACAAGATTGCGATGATCTTAGTGAGCTACCTTTTTCTTTTTCCCCGTTTGCATGCAAAATTCTATCCATCTTCTGTTTCCCCTATCCTTTCCCATAGTCGAACTACAAGAGCTATGATTTCTCATTCTCGTCCGAATGAGAATACGTAGGCACAAGGGTCCCAATCCTTGGCGAGCACCCTAACCTTAAACCACCATTTTCCCATAGCATTGATTCCTTTTATCGTACTGTTTTGCATTTATCATTGAGAAAAAACAAATAAGCTTAGCTAACGTTCATCACAATTCGAATTAAGAGGTTCCCGTTGAGTGCAATGGATGTGAGGGGTGTTAATACCTTCCCTTTATGTAATCGACTCCCGAACCTAAAATATGGTTGCGACAACCATGTTTTTATCCCTCTTAAAGGTTTTCTTGATATTTTCGTTTCCCTCTTTTGGGATAAATAAAGTTCGGTGGTGACTCTGTCAAACCGCATTTCTGCGCCTTTCACGCGAGGGTTATGTTCTCGATGATTTTTCAAGGTACGACACTAGGAAATGTAACATAAAGTAAACAAATACAAGGTTCACATATGAACACACAGATTCACATGCTGAAACAAAAATATTACGCATGAACGTGTATAACCAAACCAGTGCTAAGCATGTATCATTCATTAATAGTATTGAAAGTTACACAGATATTACTATCATCATGAACATTGGAAACAAATAAAACATGAAATGTATATAAGAAAAGACGACCAAAGAGTCACACAATATACACAACAACAACAACAGTGTTTTCGCGTCAATACAAATCATGAGCCATCATAACACCACATACATGGTAAAATGACAAATATAACAACAGTTTTCAAACGAGAATAGATAAAACAAGTGTGGGAGAATGAGAAAGATGGGATACCTTCACTTGTTGAGATAAAATATCACTGTTAATTTGAAATTGTCACTATCGTCAAGATGAACTATGTGTTGGCTAGGTAGTTGATGATGCTTGCATGAAGGTTGATGAACAAGGACGGGGACAAGTAAGAATGATGCGTAAGAATGCTAGTGGAAATTAATTGTTAGACTTTATGAGAATGATATCATGAGTTGTTGAAGGAAGAGTGAAGAAGCATGAGATATGAAGACAAGTTGATGAAAGGAGCTTTTGGGTTTTTTTTTCGTGTTATGTAGTGTAGTGAAGTGAGTTATATTTTCTCTGCATGAAAGCTAAAGGGAAGGGTTTATCATGAAGATGGTTAAGGTTAAAAGTGGAGCTTTTTGTATGTGCAAAAGAGAGGATATTCAAGAAAAATGCAAGCCCCCTTGTCACGCGTGTCCCCGATGGAGTTTTTGTTTTGTTCTTATCATGTACCACATGAAGGCATCCCACTTTTTTTAGGGTGAGTGAATTGTCCAACGTTTCTTGTAATTGTTCCATGGACTCCAAGGAAATCCAACAAATTTGTCCCATAAAAGTGACTTAAGGTGTCTCCAAAACAAAAGTGGCAAAGATACCAAAGCCTCTTATTGGGTAAGTAAATGAAGCATATTTCAAGCATTCCTTTCATGACAAATTTGCTGAGGATTTGCAGCCTCCTTGGGCATAATGAACTTGCTGAACAAGCTTGAAACAAAATTGAAAAACTTCATAATGTGCCAAGGTCCAATTCTGCATAGCTAACTTTGGGAAGGTTTTGGGGATAGTTCAAGTGGTTGTTTTTCACCAAAATGGCACTCTTGCATAGTCAACATGGAAAAGAACAACTTTCCAGTTGAAGGAAAGTGCAAAAAGAGCTTGGAAAGGCCTCAAAAAAGCTCTTCAAATCGTGTCCACCAATTTGATCCTCAATCTTTTATGAATACTTTGGTACATTGTCTCCATCATAACTTCTTGCTCAAGTCATCAATTCTTAAAAACTTGGTATTAATTGAAAGCTGAGATAACCATATACAACTTTCATGTTTGAAGAAAATCGAAACAAGGCTTGTAAGTACATGAAAAATGGTATGGAAGTTTGATGAAAATTAGTTACTCCAAGGACTTAGCAGAATTTTTCTAAGTTATTAAAACTTGTCCTTAAAAATCCTTCACTTTGGAGCTTCATAACTTGAGATTGATTGATCTAAATGAGAAATTCTTAGTATTCTTAGAAAGCTTATAGGACAAGGAACAACCCTTATGTTTGAGGAATTTTGAATTAAGACTCGGATCATGAAGAAACATCCACATGAAGTTGTATTAAAAATGCTGAAAACCATATTGTCAACTTTAACAGCTTTGCAACCCTAACTTCATAGCACCATAAATTGTGTTCTAAGCATGATCTTGAGGAATCCTTGGTATCAAAAGAAAGATGAGAAGACCATCTACAATATTTATATTGATGGAAAAGTCAAAATAGGCTTGGAACCCTCTTCAACCTGGCCTTGAAAATCACTCCAACAAGCTGAAATATATAACAGAAAATTTTCTAAGTATGGAATTTCCAAATCAAGTTTTTCCTAACTTTGAATCAATGTAACTCCAAATCCATTCACATTTTGGACATGATTTCTTCTTCAAACTTGTAGTTTAGGATTACCTCTACAAATATTTTTGGTTTTCCCCAATTGGCTCATGGGTGAGTGAGATGTTGCTCTTGCAAAATGACTAGAATTCTTGATTTTCGCACTTAGAATATTTCACCAAAAACCCTAATTTCACCAAACCTCTTGACTTTATTGTTCCAACTTGATTTTTGATGATCCAACCACATGAGATTATAGACTAAGACTTGTAAAGCTTATGTTTGACCATAAAACTCAAGAATTGACTCTTATGATGCCTCAACTGACTTTTGAATCAGACCAAGTCAATGTATTTCCTATCCACTCAATAAGATTTTGAATTGGATTTCTCTGGACCAAATGACCTATTAGGGTCCCATGAAATATATGGGGACCTTCTTGGTTGATTTCCCACTCAACTCATGATTAATCAGGGCTTCCTCCTCTTCTCCACAAAACCCTAATTCCACAAAACAAAACAAAACCACAAAGCTTGATGATTTGGTTAGTGATGCAAGAATGGTTTACCTATGATGGTCATGCAAATATTGATGATATCTAAGGGGTAAAATTTGGGGTATGAAAGTTTCCCCTATTTGAATAGCTTTTACCAGATGACATGAGAGATGACGATCTCCATAAAATCCGGGTGAAAGGTGTTTAAATATAGCAAATCGAAAATTTTTCCCTTAGATGCAATGTTATCCTAAGGACAAAGGGAACCTACGAAAATGCTGACATGCCATGAACTCTAGCATGATGATATGATAAATTCAAAAATGTAAACAACGGAAGCAAACAAGGATAGGGTTACATAAGTAACCACTCACTGGGGATGACAACAATACTGGGGAAATCTAAAGTGATCAAACACGGGTTCAGACATGACCATGATGATACTCTAGAGGTAAAATTCTCCACTGGAGGTAGAACGAAACAGGTGGTCTCCACTGGGAAAAACAGAGTCAACAGATTCAAACATGATCAATAGACAAACTGGGGAGGAAACAGAAAACAAAACATGACTCCTTACTGGGAACCAAAATAGAAAGAAACATGATCTCCACCAGGGATCAATTTAAACTAAGAGTTGACTTCTAACAAGAAAAACAAACAAAACAGAAATCATCTTCTAACAAGAGACCAAGCTAAACAAGGAATTTCCTTAAAGCGAAGAGTTCAAATGGGATCTTCAGGAAACGACAAGAAAGAAAACAGGACAAAATTAAATATGGAGTAAGCCAAGTGAGTTGGATTTAGAAAATGCCCATAAGATCTGGACTTCACGGGGGACGCCGGTAACAACCAACAATCAAAATATAACAGAGTTAGGTGAAATTGCCAATAACCATTGGAATTTAAACAATGCCAGTAACGACTGGACTTTATATACCAATAACCATTGGATTTTAAACAATGCCAGTAACGATTGGACTTTCAAATAATTCCAATAACCATTGGACTTTAAACAATTCCAGTAACGACTAGACTTTAGATACCAATAACCATTACATTTTAAACAATGCTAGTAACAACTGGACTTTCAAATAATGCCAATAACCATTGGACTTTAAACAATGCCAGTAACCACTGGACTTTAGATACCAATAACCATTGGGTTTTAAACAATGCCAGTAGCGACTGGACTTACTCATAACGCCAATAACCATTGGACTTTAAACAATGCCAGTAACCACTGGACTTTCAAATAATGCCAATAACCATTGGAAATCACCGGAGATTGGTAGTAACGACTAGACTTCAAGGAGAATGATTGGTAATAACCAGACAGATGGTATCAATAGCAGATGGAGCCGACGAGAGGTACTAATAACAATTAGACTTCAAAGGGATACAAGTAACAACCCAAAACATAATAGAAATAAACCAGCGACAACTAGGGTAGAGATATTTGCAACAAACAAGGGTCTGAAAGAAGGAGGACGCCAGCGACAACCGGTCCTAACAAACAAGATGTCGGTTACAATCTAAGATCTAGAATCTTTCTAAATGCACATGATATGGCATGATGCTATTGATTAATGATATGCAAGAGCTGACTCTAACGTGAGACAAGGGATCCAGAAACTCAAAGGGGAAGATAGATAAATGTATCTACTTTGCTGGGGAAACAAAGAATCACACTGAATTCAAGGGAATAAGGTGAAAAATGGCCCATGGGAAATAAACCCACTCCACTTGGGAAATATAAAGCTCGAGCAAGCTTGCTGGAAATGGCAGTGTAACTTCAGTAGAGACACTAGATGACTCCACTAAGGATTAATCTTCACACTATCAAAAATTGCATCGTATAGAGGATACTGGGGAGACCGTCTTCAATCTTGGTAACCACACGATCAAAGGAACAACCCAATAAAAAAGGTCAACTTATGCTTCCCTGGGGGATCATGTTGAGATAGCACATCAAGGCTTCTGCAACCTTAAGGCTTCCTGGGGAATATATGATTTCCACTAAATCTTTCCACAAGCCAAAACAACTTTATGTTTTGTTAAGTTTTTAAAAAAACATTTTAAGTTCAAAACTTTTTTCTCTCAAAATCATTATTAACAAATAAATGGTGTTTTGCATAACAAAGAAAAGTAGAGAAAACAGTAAATTGCAAACAATTGAATGGCCCAAAATATGATTTTATTCAAGAATGGTAGCTTGCAAATAGTAAAGCTCCATGAAACATTTACAATTGAAAATGGAAACAAGGTAAAGGTTACATTGAATCCAATGACAATCTAGTCCTACAAACTAATAGTTCTCCAAAACCTCGCTTCTGACAAGAGTGGTCGAAATGAACTTCTCATGTAATCTTCTGCAGAGGTGACGACTGTCGCACCTCGAAAAATTACGGAGACATTTCGGAGAAACGACCCTCGCGCGAAAGGCGCAGAAATGCGGTTCGACAGAGTCGCCACCGAACTTTATTTTTCCCGAATAAACGGGAGAGGAAAATATCGAGAAAACCTCTTAAAAACGAAAGGATAGGAACATGGCTGTGGGTTTTGAAATAATTTTGCCTCGTGTACGCCACTGAAAGTTAAGTTCCTCCTCGATTGCCTTTTGTTGAAATGTCTTTGAATACCTAACACTGATTTGCAGATAAAATTGTACATTCACAAATGGCAATAATTAATGCAAAGTTCAATGCAAGTTTTGGAAAAGTGTTATTTTATTGAAGTGTCGTGGTAGTGAGACGAATGGACTGCTAGCCCAGACGTTGTGCTAATTTGATTGGTGCGAAAGATATAGCAAGCAAAATGACACCAATATTGATGATTAGAAATCATGTGAGGAGTCAGGTTATGCAACCTTGCGATGATATGCTTTCAGAATAAACCTCGTCTCAATTAGGTCTTTCAAGGGTTGTAACGTGGTCTGGTTCACGGTTATGAAACAAAGGTTATTAGGCTCAAAGTGTGATCTGTACCCACCCATTCTTCTTAACGATCTCCATTCCTACGTTCAGTTAATTCTACACTTGTCTTGACGGTATAAACTTGATGGTTCAAGGTTTGCTCGTCGTGGCAGTCACCTTATTTTGGTTTTTTGATGGATGTCAGTGCCCCTTGACTTGGGTGGCCACTGAATCCTTCTTTGTTTTTGTTGAGGGTTTCGGGGTCCTCTTTTGCTTTTGTTTTGATCCCTAACTTTTGCATGGATTGACTTCGTTTGTCAGATCCATGGGGATTGCCTTGATCTTGCCTAAGTCCCCTCAAAGGTGCTTGACTTAGCAGGATTTTTGATTTTTGATTTTGTTGTGACTGCCATGTTATGAGTCATTGAAGAACAACCGTCTTCTGGATTTTGCTTGTTGATTCGAGTGCGGGTTTGAATTAACTGAACACTACCCTGCCCCAGGTTGAGTGTAAAGGCTTGAATATCTGAAGGAAACTGCTACTTCTAGGCTCGAAGTGGTTTACTAGGGATTAACTCCTTATATCTCCAGTGTATGGGGAATTGAAACAATGCCTGTACATCATTGACGAGATTCTGTCTGAAAGCATACGTTTTGCAATTATGGGTATCTCGTTTTCATCATCCTCCCTCAAGTCAAGCTAAACAACAGTGAATAGAGTGGAGTAAATAAATGTGTCGGTGATAAGTAAAAACATGAGTGAATACGACATAACTAATTCAAAACATGCATAAACGATACATTAATGAAAACCAAATACGAAATGGCAATTGTTCAAAGCATACAGTACTTAAACAAACAAAGACAAAACATAAGAACTGCGAATAATGAAATGGCAACATGACTGCCTTCTTCGGGGAATGAACTTGACTGGAATCGATCTGATGTTGGCACTAGTTGACTGGTGGCATCGGATTGTTGATGATGTTTGGAGACTTCCCATTAAAGTTGATAGCATCCCTGTCGATCATGTCTTGAATTATGTGCTTGAAAGCCCTGCAGTCCTCAATGGTGTGACCTGGAGCGCCCTTATGAAACTCACAATGAGCATTTGCATCATAATCGGCAGGAATGATGGTTGGAGGAGCTAAATCTCTCTGAACAACAGCTTTCTTCTCCATCAACTGAGCAAAGATTTTGGCATATGACATTGGTAGACGATCAAAGACTCTATCTGGTCTCCATGTTCTCTGCGGACGCTGTGGGCGAGCACCTTGTCGTTGCTGAGTAGCTTGCATCTGCTGTTGCTAAGGAGGATAATGATATCCTTGCTGGTTGTAGGCTTGCTGCTGAGGAGCCTGTTGCCGTGGCATCTGAGCTTGCGCTGCTTGAACAGCTGGCTGATAAGGCATTGGAGCATATTGCGCAACAGCAACATATGGATACTGATAGTAGGGAACTTGATAAGGCATAAGAGGAGCTTGTTGAGAAGCTTGCCCTTTCTGCAAAAAGATGGCATTTGTCTCGCCCTCTTTCTTCTTGTATCCGTTAAAAGGCCTTTTGGCATTAGCCTGACTGTTAGAACCTCCTGGGATCTTCCCACTCTTCAGCCCTTCTTCAATTCTCTCACCGATGATCACTAGGTCAGAGAATCCAGCAGAGACACTACCGATCAGCTTTTCGTAGTACTGGCCTTGTAAAGTACCCATGAAGATGTCAATAAGTTCACGGTCAACAAGAGGTGGATGCACCCTTGCGGCTAGCTCTCTCCATCGCTGCGCGTACTCCTTGAAGGATTCGATGTCCTTCTGAGTCATGCTCTGAAGCTGAGTACGATTCAGAGCAAGATCGGTGTTGTATTTATACTGCTTGACAAATGCATCAGCTAGCTCGGCCCAAGTACGCACACTATTATGCTCCAGCTGCATATACCATTCGAGTGATGCCCCAGACAAGCTGTCTTGGAAGCAATGGATCATGAGCTTTTCATCTCTAGCATAAGCAGCCATCTTGCGACAGTACATCTTCAGATGAATGTTTGGGCAACTGAGACCCTTGTACTTTGAAAATTCGGGCACTTTGAACTTGGGAGGAATGACAACATCAGGCACCAAGCACAATTCCAAAGCACTAAAAGTATTTGAATTGTGCCCCTCCATGGCTCGGAGTTTCTCGGCTAGGTCTCGACACATCTTCATGGCTTCAGAATCCTGAGCGGCAACAGGACTGGCGATGGGGATAGCAGCATGATAGTTCTGAACGTCGTCATACTGATCCATCAGAGTATCTTCGACATGAGGAACCGGGATTTGCACAGCAGCAGGCTGGGCGTGCGGGATAACTCCAACGGTAACTCCAGGCGCTGTGATTGGTTGAGAAGTGTTTCCTTCGACTGCGTTGTTGAAGTTCAACGGCATCCCATGAGAATTCGGAATTGGGACCAAAGGGATGGCAGTAGACCCTTGTCCATTGACGACAGCGGCGGCTTCACGCTGTTCTTCCTCTCTCCTGGCTGCGAGGATGGCTTCGAGGATCTGGTCGATCTTCCCTTTCATAGAATCCAACTCTTCCCTGAAGGCAACTTGCTCCTGCTGAATCTGCTCCATCATTCGTCTTGTATTGGCTCTAGTTGCGTACTGGTGTCGAGGAATCAACTTGATTTACTGGAGAGGAAGGAACGAAGACATAAGATTCTGTTGAAGGACTGGAAATGCAAAATGCACAACATATGAAATGCAATGCGAATGATATGCAAGATGCAATGCAAGATACAAGATCCAGGATCTAGGATCGTAGTTCAAACAGCTCCTGAAGCTGGTAACTGTAATAGATAAGTAACCATAATTCCTGCTCAAAGAACATTGACGGGTACGACCTATGCGGGAAGATCTAGACATTCTACCCATAAACCCACTTACGGGATGGTTTCTACGTTTGGTTCCCAGGATCACGGACACTAGTCGTATTAGCGTCACGCAACAGGCTAGCTGTATTACGACGATAATGACGATAAGGTCTCTCCTAAGCGGGGTCCTCATGCTAGGCGCACAAGGAGCGAGTCCTTGGAGACTAACACTACACGACCACCATTATTGGAACTGGTGCTAACAAAAGGTTCCCAGAATCACGAACCCTTCATTAATCAAGTCGTGCAACAGGCTAGCTGTGTTACAACAAGATCTACAAATAGGCCTCCTCTGGAGGAGCTTTCATGCTAGGCCCACAAGGAGCAAGTCCTCGGAGACTAACACTACTCGACTACCAATTCTAAATTATGTGTCCTCTCTGCTTTTACCAAAGCTCGGGCGTAGAGCCTTACTCATGATGTCATCCCAAGAACCAACAGGCGACAAAGCACAAATAAAATCTACAAGAGAACAAATACAAAAAGAAAACAAATAAAATAAAAACACTCCTCACAAACCAAAAGATAGGCTCGACTCTCTCTTTGCATGGAGCAATGTCCCCAGCAGAGTCGCCAGCTGTCGCACCTCGAAAAATCACGGAGACATTTCGGAGAAACGACCCTCGCGCGAAAGGCGCGGAAATGCGGTTCGACAGAGTCGCCACCGAACTTTATTTTTCCCGAATAAACGGGAGAGGAAAATATCGAGAAAACCTCTTAAAAACGAAAGGATAGGAATAGGGCTGTCGCAACCAAGTTTCGGGTTCGGGAGTCGGTTACGTGAGGGGAAGGTATTAGCACCCCTCACGTCCGTCGTACTCGACGGGAACCTCTTAAGGCAATTGTGGGGAGTGTTGTTTAGGTTTACTGGTTTTCTTCTCGTTGCTGAAGGTAGAATTGGTAGGTTAAAAGGTTAAAGACGATAAGGGAAAATGGGGGTGGTTGGAAGATAGGGTGCTCGCCAAGGATTGGGGCCCTTGTGCCTACGTATGCTCATTCGGACGAGAATGAGAAATCAGAGCGTCGTAGTTCGACTACGGGAAAGGATGGGGGAAATGGAAGATGGATAGAAGTGTGCTCGCCAAGATCATCGCAATCTTGTGCCTACGTATCTTACATTCAGACGAGAATGAAGAATCAGAGCAGTCGTAGTTCGTGGTAACAACCACGAAAAAGATATGGGGAAATGGAGGGGAGGTAGCTCGCCAAGATTATCGCAATCTTGTGCCTACGTATCTTACATTCGGACGAGAATGAAGAATCAGAGCAGTCGTAGTTCGTGGAGACGACCACAAAAAGGTGAGGTTTGAATTGGTTTGACGTTAAGTTGATGGGACGAAAGAGTGACTGACAAACAACCTAAGGGCGTGCCTCGAGAGCTTGTCACTCAAGAATTCAAGGAATGCGAGATCCCAAGAACTCAATTCTTTCGAAAATTGACTGAATAAATTGAAGATAAAGAGTTGGATGTTTTGAAATCGAAAGAATAAATTAATAACAACTCGAGGGCGCGCCTCGAGAGTTACTCATTCGAATATCCAAAGAATGCTAGATTCTGAGAATATCCCTCTTTCGTAAGTTTCGGAAATGTTTGTGAAAGGATCGAATCGAAGAATGGCATGCGAGGCCAAAAGGAAGTTGTTTTGAAGTAGTTCGACGACGTGTTGAAGATTTGGTCGAAGATTGAACCGACTTGACGATGTGTCAAGGGTTAGGATTGTGAGAAATGATATTAGTCCCTGAGGGTGCTCCTAATATCGAGACCACGAGGAATTGTGAATGAAATGTGGGTTGCGAATGCGGACGAGCATTCGACTTAGAATAATGTTGGAAAATGATTGAGTTTGAAAAAGTCGAAAGGTTGAGTGGATAACAACTCAAAGGCGTGCTTCGAGAATTATTCACTCGAAGACACAAGGAATGCTAGACTCCAAGTGCCTCTTTCTTTCGGGGTTTTGATCAAAAGACGTTGAGAATATGCTTGAGAAAATCAAAAGATTGAATGAACAACAACTCAAGAGCGAGTCTCGAGAGTTGCTCATTCGAAGATCCAAGAAATGCTAGATTTCAAGAATCTCCCTCTTTTGGAGTTTTTTTTTTTGTTGAGAAAATGTTTAAAAGATAATTTGAAGTGCAATTGAAAAGTCTCGACTAAAATTATCATCTATCAATAATTTTGACCGATAATAATTTAAAAATTGTCATTTGACCAAAATAAGCAAGAAATCGATAAAAGTCGAAAATGAAAGAAGTTAAAAAGAAAACGGTCTCGGGTTTGTCATTACTCGTCAAAAATTTGACAAAGTTATAACTTGGGGTATCGTCATCGACCCTACACGATAAAGAATGAATAAAAAAAATACGATCGAAAGTATATTCAAAATTATTAATCAAAGAAATCTTACAATAATAATTGAAAATATTAACAAATGTACATAAATTAAACTGCAGCTCTTAACAAAATTATTTTTTTTAAAAAAAACAATTATTAAAACTTCATATTAAAACTTTTTTAGAAGAAAAAAGAAAAAGAAAAAGGGGGGGCGTATGATTCAGATACGGGTGAGTGTTATTGTGATTATCATCATGGGTCCTTATAGCCCACTCAATCCATTACCAGCTAGAAAACAAAAATGGATGAAGTTTAGAATGGAAGGGCAAACAATGGTATGGGCTACCGACCCAAGATCCAACAACACATTTGAAAAAAAAAATTTCTAGAGCCAACAAAAGAAAACAAATGGAAATGTGAAGAACACGCTCAGAAGAACGCTCTTCTCCGCCATCGCGTTCGATTGAAACGTGGACGAACATCATCAACATCAACCCACCTTGTCCCGTTATGATTTCGCTTTGCCTCCCCCTATTCCTTCCTCCGCTCGTGATGCTTAGGTTTCTTTCAAATTAATGTTTGCTTGTATCAGTTTATTCTCCATTTCCTTCTACTTCATCTCATTTTCCATTTTTGTTCTGTTCTTGGTTCGTGGCTAGGTATTAACTTGAATGTGGGTTAGAGAATTGGGGATCTAGAAAAACAACAGGTTAAATGATGACATGAAGAAGTTTGAAGATTGAGAGAGGGTGAGACCTTTGGGGTTTGTTCGAGGTTTAGAAGAAGGAATGAAGATAACCATCAAAGAAGAAATGGGTTTTTAGATCTGTTTTTTTTTGCGTGAGGTGGGAAAGTCGAAGGGAGATTTAGGGATTTGAAGTTCTGAACCGTGGGTGGTTAAGAAAAGGGTCTTTGAAAGAGCGTGGGTTTTGAATATTGGGGTTTTGGATTTATGGTTTCAGGCTTATTGTTGTTGAAGGTTGGAAGTGAGATTTGAGGGATAACGAAGAGGTTTTATTGGTCTTTATGGGTGTCTGTTTTGGTAGTCATTGGAAGAGGAAGGCGTTGAGCTTGAAGGTTCAATGGAGGGTTTCTTTGAAGATATGATTTTCTGTGTTTTTTTTGTTAAGAGAGGTTTCTATGTTTCGTGGTTTGAAAGTTGTGTTCTGAGGCGATAACGAATTTCTGTTTTCAAAGTGAAGCTGAGGGATAACGAAGTAGGGTTATTGAAGGGTTACAAGCTTGTTGGTGAAATGGTTATTCGAAGGTGTAGGCTTGTTAAGGTTGGGAATTCGATTTGAGGAAGAAGGACCTTTTTAGGCTGAAATGTTGTTGGTTGAATATTATGGTTGGGTTTGAAGAAGGGAAAAATCAGTGAATCTTGTTTGAAGATTTTAGAGAAGGTTTTTAAGGTATGGATTTGGTTATGGGAAGAAAAGAGGATTTGGAGCTGGAGGTTGTCTTGAAGGAAAATCGAGGGAAGAGTTGAAGGTTGGAGTTTCTTCCTGCGCTAAAATGAGGTCTTTTTTAAGCGTGGTTCTCAGCCCCCCCTCTCCTTTTGTGAACTTGTCTGGATTAAATAATATCTGGTGCTGATATTTGTCTTCCCTGTTTGTCGTTTTTTGCAGGTCCATTCAAGAGGCCAAAATGGTTATTGTGAATAGTTTTCTTTGTTGTAGCAGCGTTGCAACTTTGTTTGTACAATCTGGGAAGAATTGGCAGCATAATGTGTATTTGTGAGTTTTTTTGTTTGTTGGCACATTGTCAGAAGGTTGTCGCTTGCAGGCACCTTATTGTAGGTAGTATGGTCGTGGTTGTTTTACTACAAAAATGCTCTTGAAACGTTGTGACATATTCAGGTACAAGTTACCTTTATTGGTCCCCCCCCCCCCAATTCTTTTCACCATTTGTCTTATTCGCCCTTTTTTATACGCAGGTGGGTGCGCAGACAACATGGTTTGCAAAATACAACAAACCAGCGGATGGCTTTCTTTTCCACTATTTGCTGTTGTCCTTTCTGGGTACCTTAGAACACGGTGGGATGCGTGTTTTCCTTTGCAGGTACAAATTGAGAGCTTTAATTTTACTCTTTGAATTATGAATAGGCTGGAGGGTAGTGCACAGACGATGGGTTGTTTTGATGGGATATTGGTACAGTTTGTGCAGTCTGGGCTGCTGCAAGCAGAGTCCTTGTCATAGCCTCTTGTTGTAAAGTAGTGAGGTTTATGTCGTACCGTCCTGTTGTACGAGTTGATGATTTTGGCATATTGGTTGAGAATGAATTGGAGTATTGTATTGCAGTCTCCATGGTAGGTGTAGCAGAAAACTAACCTTTTCTTTTGGATGGGTAATTGGCATATGGTTAGGTTGTGATTTTGGTAAATGGTGAATTTGAGGTTTTCTTTACACTGAAGTGGTGATGGTTTCCGTATTGTGCAGGTTGTGGGAGCCATGGCTGTAAGCTGGTGGATTAAAATGCGTACAACTAGTGACCGTTGGCATGCGAAACCCATGTTTTTTCACAATATGGTGCAACATGCTTCATTATGGTGGGTCCTGGTGTGTATGTTGTCCATGACGGTACGATTTGCCGCAGGCCTTTTATGGTGGCTACTGTGTTGCTAGTTTGTTTTGGTGGAAGAGTAATGGAGCATGATATTTGTCGTTTCTGCATAACCTTGGGTATCATTTGTGAATTAGCACATCAACTCTTGTACCAACTTTTTCTTAACAAACAATATTAATCACTTCTCATATGCTTGATATCCCTTCAATACTATATTATGGCAATTGTTGATAAAGCAGGAGTACATTAGGCCTAGAGTATGATTAATTTTATGTTGTAGAATGGTGCAGTATTGTATTGTGAATTGAGTTGAAAGGTGCTGCTATCATTGTGCACTTTTGCACCCGTATGCGTTTCGACCATAGGAAGCGCCGTACATGAATTATTGTGATACTTTGTGCAGCACATTTGATTAAGAATTTTTTTTGAAATGAACCATTGTCTTTTTGAATGGGCTTAGAATAATTAATGGATCCTTGCTCCTTTTGAATGTGTACCTCCCTCTTGTAATGGACTTACCAATTTATCCACATGATTTGTGATTTGCACAGGACTAAAAACATCTACATCATGGCATATCTCTAAAACTTGGCATCCAATTAATCGCAATCTTACTGCTTCACAAATTAAAATTCACGTCGTAACTCGATGTAATTTCTTCAAGCTTTGAAAATATGTCAAACTTTGCGCTAATTAATTCGATCCTGAATTTTACTATGATTTGAACTTAATTTGAAGAACACTTGAAGCAAAGGCAATCAATTAGCAATCCATTTGAAATACCACCTAAATGAAATTGAGATAAGATCTGAGATTAGCTGGATCAAGGCCCTGAAATAACTCACACCATATGGCTCAAACTGATGTTTAACTATATGGTTTAAAATCCACATAGTCATATCTCAATTGTTCGGTCACAAGTACATATGCTCATCTTTCCTTCAACAAACTCTACAAATGCTTGTGATCACATTAAACAACACCATATCAAAACCCATGACTTGAGAAGTCTTTAGAAAATCATGTCCCTGGGCCAAATGATCATCTTAGAGAATAATCATAAAAACCGCCATTATTTGTGATAAGAAGGGTATGAAAAGTAGGACAAATTTAGGGTATGACAGATGCCCCTATCTAATAGGCTTAAACCTAAGGAAATAAACCGCTACAGTGTTCGTTTTCCTGAAGTAGAAGTCAATTAGATATAAAGAAGATCCTGAATTTGTCCGAAAGGAAAAAAAAGATGCCTGAGACTTGAAAATGTTGAATGAGGTAAACTACTGAGTAAACTGTGAATAATAGGCAAAAAGTCGTCATCATAAAAGGATGATGGAATAAAACACACACGGCAACTACCACCAAAAGGATGGTAGAGAAAAACACAATCGCACAATCTGACATTAATGACTATGACAGACCCCCCACCAAAAGGATGACGGAGAGAGATAAACAAAATTCGCACAATCTATCATTAATGACCATGATAGACCCCCCACCAAAAGGATGACGGAGCGAAACACAACTCACAACATCGCACAATCTGACATCGACGAAATGCCAGACCCAACACCAAAAGGATGACGGAGCGAAACACAAATAAACACATCGCACAATCTGATATCGACGAAATACCAGACCTACCACCAAAAGGATGGTAGAGCGAAAACACAAACAAAACATCGCACAATCTGATATCGACGAAATACCAGACCCACCACCAAAAGGATGATGGAGCGAAAACAAAAAAGAAATATCGCACAATCCGACATTGACGAAATGCTAGACCCACCACCAAAAGGATGATAGAGCGAAAACACAAACAAAACATCGCACAATCTGACATCGACGAAGTGCCAGACCCAACACCAAAAGGATGACGGAGCGAAAACATAAACAAAACATCGTGCAATCTGACATCGATGAAATGCCAGACCCACCACCAAAAGGATGATGGAGCGAAACATAAACAAAATATCGTGTAATCTGACATCGACGAAATTCCAGACCCACCACCAAAAGGATGATGGAGCGAAAACACAAACAAAACATCGCGCAATCTGATATCGACGAAATACCAGACCCACCACCAAAAGGATGATGGAGTGAAAACATAAACAAAACATCGCGCAATCTGATATCGACGAAATACCAAACCCACCACCAAAAGGATGATGGAGCGAAAACATAAACAAAATATCGCGTAATCTGATATCGACGAAATACCAGACCCACCACCAAAAGGATGATGGAGCGAAAACATAAACAAAATATCGCGCAATCTGACATCGACGAAATGGCAGACCCACCACCAAAAGGATGATGGAGTGAAACACAACACACAGGTCGCTATCACCAAAAGGGTGATGGGACAACACAGATTTGAAGTTTACCAACACCAAGAGGATGCCGGCCAGGTTGAACTGACGAAGTTCGGCTATCACCAAAAGGATGATAGTAAGGCAATTGACAACAGTCACGCTTGCTGGGTACAACTCACTGGGGAACCCCCAAGAGGAAAATTGGGTTGAAATGAATCAGCGGGGACGGCCACCGACTTGCTTGGATATCATCGTTTTGCTGAGATGGTTTCATGGTTACGCCCATGAATTCTGAAGAGGATGCCCCTGACTGGGCTGAATTTGTCTTGATGCCTTGTCTTGCTCAACAAAAGGCTGAACAACCTCGTGAGGAACGCTCACGGTTTTGCTGAAGATGCCCCTGCTCGGGTTGGACCTTGCTTTGAACTTCTTGGATTCGCCCAACAAAAGGTTGAACAACTTTGTGGGGAAAGCCCGCGGTCTTGAATGGTATGCCCCTGGCTGGGATGTATATTAACTTAAAGATCTGATCAACCACGAGGTTGAAATACGTCGCGGGAAAATACCCACGGTCTTGAAAAGACTGCCCCTGACTGGGCTGAATCTTGCTTTGAATGTCTTTGAATTTTTGGGAGAAACACACAATTGCGGAAGATTGCCCCTGCCTGGGCTGGTGATTGCTTTGAAGCTCTTGAAAATCGTGGGACAAACCCACCATCTTGCGGAAGATGCCCCTGACTGGGCTACCGATGGTCTTGGAAATCTTCGAGATTGATCCTGGACCTTGACTTACATATATGCATGTCGGATGATAAATGATATTCCCTATGAGTGGACGTGCCAATGCAAATGCTGACGCGCGGAGATGCAAGAGCTGGGGAAGTATGGTACAATCGGAGTATGCATATGATACAGGATACTTATGATAGTGAATGCCATGCGTATGATGCACATGATTGCAGACGGGTAATTGGAAATGCAGGTGGAGACGCCAGCGTGGTGGCCTCTGGTAGTTGCCAATGCAGATTGGACTTCGGGTGGTGGGAGGGATTGACTTCCTCGACACGCAGTTTGCTGAAGATGCCATGATTGAAGCAGAAGATGCTCTGGATGTCCCAAGTCTGGGATATCTGGATGACTGTGAATTTGCTTCAGAGAGAATTGCAACTCTGTTTGATGGTCAGGACGACCTGGTCTTGCCTCAGTCTGCACATTGTAATGGTTTGCCCCTGCTCGTGCTGTTGAATGATTTGCCCCAGCCTGTGGGTTTTGAAATAATCTTGCCTCGTGTACGCCACTGAAAGTTAAGTTCCTCCTCGATTGCCTTTTGTTGAAATGTCTTTGAATACCTAACACTGATTTGCAGATAAAATTGTACATTCACAAATGGCAATAATTAATGCAAAGTTCAATGCAAGTTTTGGAAAAGTGTTATTTTATTGAAGTGTCGTGGTAGTGAGACGAATGGACTGCTAGCCCAGACGTTGTGCTAATTTGATTGGTGCGAAAGATATAGCAAGCAAAATGACACCAATATTGATGATTAGAAATCATGTGAGGAGTCAGGTTACGCAACCTTGCGATGATATGCTTTCAGAATAAACCTCGTCTCAATTAGGTCTTTCAAGGGTTGTAACGTGGTCTGGTTCACGGTTATGAAACAAAGGTTATTAGGCTCAAAGTGTGATTTGTACCTGTTGCACCCTAAAATTTGCTCAACCTTATCCACTTGGTTTATGTTTCAATATCATTAGCATTTGCATATAGAGTCATGTGCATAGTCTAATCATCTGCATAACATAAGCATAGCAAGTCATTCAACAGGGGACCAATCATTATTCTCATCTCTAGAGGCCTATTAAGAGGTTATCATTCAAATTCAATCTCATTCAAGTCATCAGAAAGAATGGGGAAGTTATCAAGTCAATGGATCAAGCAGTTCATCTACCTCCTGACTGAGAGTGTCTTAGGATCAACAAGGAAAGTATGAGTTATGAATTGAAGGCATGGAGAGTATGTGGACATCATGGGAGACTTAGAAAGTCATTTGGAGAAGGAGACAAGTCATTGGTATGATCACAAGAATTGCAGTTGAAGACAGTCAACTAGGGTTTCATCTGGGTCAACCCTGGGTCAACTCTAGGTCAAATGACTGATGGAAGGGCATTAAGGTCTATTGGAGAGATGTGGGGTTCACCATTTTACATGAAGAATAAGGATATGTTGTTATGCTAAGAAGAAATCAAGAAAGATCAAGGAGAAGAGGAGGTTATAAATTAGGGTTTCTATGTAAAATCCCCTAGTTTAGGTAAAATTTCCAAGCAAGATAAGTCAAAATGCAAGCTTCAAATGGATCCTTGGCCAACATGAAACTTGTAGAGGATCTCAAGACCTTTAATTTGAGTGGTGGAAGACATCAAGGAGATTTATAGAACTCAAGTTATGGTCCTTGCAAGTTACAGGTCATCTGAGGTATCTGAAATTTTGTCTGTGAAAGTGACTTGACTTCCAAGCAATTTTTACCCCTCAAGGAGATTTCAAATGAATTTCTGGTAAACATAAGAGTTGTTCCTCATTGTCTTAGATTTCTAGAATGGTATAGTATGCCTTCATATGATTTGTGGAACTCTACTTATGGTCTTGGCAAGCAAAGGGTATTTTGGTCATTTGAGAATTACAGGTCATTTTTACCTATGCCCAAAACTCATACAAGGAAGCTTCAAATGGAAAACTTTACAACATCAAACTTGTTCCAAATGACATTTTGAGTCTATAAAAGTGACCATGAGAGATTGGAAAGATTCATAGCACAAGGTTTCAAAATTGTTGGATTTAATGAATAAAAATGGACTTAAAAATGAGTTTTTTCATATCTTGGCCAAATGAAGCAAAATTATAGGTCATTTTGAATGGAAAGATCATTTTAAAGACATTGGATAAAGTAGAATTTTGAGCTTAGTTCACATTTTGGGAGTTATCCATGGTTACTTGTAATGGAAGATACATAAACCAAATCCAAAGGAAAAAATGCAAGGGAAGCTTCTCCAAGTTTCTAGGAGGTTCTAAGGGCATGTATATATTGATATGAGATTGTTCATGCCATGGTTGGTGATTACACTTTCTCAAAACCCCAAGTTTCATTCACTTTCTCCATTTTTTGCAAAAGTATCTCAAACTCTCTCAAATCTCCATCAATTCTCACACTTCTTGATCTGAACTTCATCACCATCATCCATAGATTACAATTCTCATAAGAATTTGGATGAATTGAGCAAGGATAGTGCCATACAAGTTTCATTATTCAAGGTGCAAGAAATTGGAATCACATGATACAAGAAGTTTGAGCCAAGATCTTTGCATACAGAATCAAAGTGGTAGTGTGTGGATCAGTTTCAAGTCCCTGCAAGCATTGGAGCAAGGAGTTCCATAGCTGTTTCTCCATTTTAAACCAGGTTGGTATCTTTGCTCGATTTGCATAGTTTAGTCAGCATGATAGGGTTTTGTTAGCTTAGACTGGTTAAGTTAGGTTAGATGATGAGTTCCACAAGGTTTGGAGAGGTTTTATGAGGATTGGCTATGGAGTGCACAAACTGTTGAGGCTTATAGCTATTAGTATATTGCATGATAATCTTGAATGAATAGCGTGTAATGATCAGTGCAAGATATGGATTAGTTTAGGGCAAGACATAAGGAGAATTGGAGTGATCAATCACAAGTGAAAATGGTGGATCAGAACTGTGATGCCTATCGGGTTTGAAAATCTAGGCTGTTATATTGAGAACTATGGATATAGTGGTGTTCTGCGTGAGAGGGGGAGCAATTTTGGTGTTTATATCGTGGCCTTTCATGGAGAGACGAGGGAGATATGAGAGCTGGAAGCTGGCTGAGTCAAACTCGTGTGCAGGGTTTATTCTGCAAACCCTAGGGTTGATTGGGGAAGACGATCCCCTGGCCGTCCGATCGTGCAAATAATTTGACCTTTTATGCCCATCCAAAGGTCTAGATTTAAAGTTGATAACGGAGGGAAGACTTGGGAGTGAAACGCCCCGTTTCACTTAAGTCTCTGAGTGGGCTTTGGGATTCATTGCTAATAACACCCCTCCCAGCGCAGGCCCAATGTTTTTTAACTGGTTTCTTTGCTATCCACACCGTTTTGAATTTTTGCTTTTTGTTGAAATTCTGAAGAGCGTATGGGCCTTACCCTTTATTCTATTCGCACCCCATCTTTTGGCCCACATGGATAAAGCAACTAGGCGCCCTTACTTTTCATACCCCCCCTGCTTTTATTTCATTTTAATTTTCTTTTCATTTTCATGCATTTTATAAAAATCATAATAAATCAGATATTTCATATTTTTTGATAATTCTTTTTGCATAATTTTCTTCAAGATGTCTAGAAAATTATAAAAAAAATAAAAATTGCATTTTATTTTTTATTTGATATTTTTCCCATATTTTCCAAATAAATACCTATTTTAGATGTTTCATTTCATGCATGATTTTGTTAATTTTTGTTCTAATAAATGCTACAATATTTTTCACCCATTCTTTTTAGGTTGATTACTAGACATTGATAACTTGTACATGCAATTTAGTTCATATTTTTAGGAATTAATTTGAGGTGATTAGTTTAGGTGAAAACAACATGAACAAAATTAGGGTTTTAAATCAACTTAGGTGAGATAGTTTAATTCTTTTAGGAAATTTTCATTTGATTTTTGGGGTATGGGCTATAGGGGTTATGGGTATAGGATAGATTCCCTTAGAAATCACTAGGATTCCCCTACTGCTATTGGTATATTACTGCTATATTTGATTGATTGGTGTGGTGTGCCCTCTGGGGATTATTGATTTGTCTGTGTGGGTATTGGGATTGTCTGGGGAATTGGGGAAGCTGAAGACTTGTGATGATGAAGCCATTGGAGATCCAGAGCTTGAAGACCAACTTCCAGAGTTGATGAGGAGATTCTTGCTAGCAGCTGTTGGGGAGATTAGGGTTTAGGAGCTAGGCAGAGCTCTAGATTAGAAAGCTTATTTCTCAAACATGGAATGCCTTGTCTGCATCCATCCTTTCTCTATGATTCAAAGTCTCTTTCAAATATCCACCTCCTTCCTTTGGAAGGATCAGTGAATGTATTTGAAAGATAGAACTTTTGAGAGGAAACTGTCTGTTTAATGTTAACAGTTGATGAACCACCCTTGGTAGGTAATTGACTGTCTAACATTCATTCACTTCATCTTGTTGACTGATGTTTCTCCTGAAGATTGAGACTTGAAGAAAAGCCATTGCAGATGGAAGATTGATGATCAAGACCTTGCTGAATAGCTGTGGAGATGGAGATGGATGCTTGCTGAAGCTTGTAGCTGTATGGAGATGACTTGAAGATAGGTGTTGATGCAGAGCTGCTGCTACTGTTTATTTTTAGTTGTTATTCATTCTGATGTATTGATTGGTTTTCTGGACTGTATTGTTTGCTGTTTACCCTGTTGGGTTGAAAGTGAATCCTGTTCACTTTTGCCTATTGTTTTCTAGGTTCGAGGTTGAGTGGGACTCCCTTGCCTCGCTTGTATTGTTGCATCCATGCATTTTTACTGTATATATCTGATATTGTTTCTGTTTCCGCCTGTTCCCTTAGGATCTCTGTTTCTCTCTGTGCAAGAGAGGAGCATGATAGACTCTAGGTCTTAACCCATGTATGATAACATTAGGTTAGTTTGTTTCCCTTCGCAACCGTAGGTTAGAGTTCTGTCTCTTCTCCCTCAAAACAAATAGAAAAACACCATAAAGATTTCAAACACAATAAAAGACACTTCTTTCGTAAAAGAACGTGAACTCATCAAGACGTCATTTTTGTCCGCTTGGACTGCAAATCAGAAAACCTTTTTCAGAAGGATGAAAACAATTAAGACAAACTTGTGTCGTACGTGGCCCGAACTACGTTTGCTCTGATCTTTCATGCTGTATGAAAGTACGTAGGCATAGGATGCGATATCCTAGCGAGCAACCTTCCCCTCCTTTCCCGTAGGTAGGCGAACTACGTTGACTCTGATTTCTCGTTCCAGACGGGAATACGTAGGCATAAAGTGCGATACTTTGCCGAGTCATTTTCTTTTCTTTTAACCCCTGACCTGTAGAGTAGATAGAATAACAATCCATACTTGAAAACAAGCGTGGATCCCGTCGAGTACGACGGACGTGAGGGGTGCTAATACCTTCCCCTTGCGTAACCGACTCCCGAATCCAGGTCTTGGTTGCGACGACCATACCTTTTCCCGTGTTGTGCGAGGTTTACTCTGAGCGTTTCCTTTCCCTCCCGTGGGATAAATAACGCACAGTGGCGACTCTTCTGTTCAGCCGGCGCCGATTTTCGCAGTAGCGACAGCTGTCGACTCTGCTGGGGATCTGCGATAGTTCCCTATGCATTTGGGATCCAACGTCCCTCAAGAGAGTCAATCCTAGCGCTTGTTTTCCCGTCGAGGATTTTGTATGGATTTATATTTCTGTCATTTACTTTCAGCATTATATTATTGTTATTATTGCTATACTGGGGTTGTGATGGGTGGTTCTATGATTGAGAGATAAGTCGGACCTGGGCTTGAGTGCACCTAGAATTAGAGTAGAAAGTAGTGGGCGCGTGCCGGCTTTGCTTGCATTAGTGTCTCATGAAATCTACACTCGGACGAGGTTCTTCTGGTTGGCTTCTTTTTCTACCCTTTGGGTCAAAGGGGTCGTTGGTCAGCTGAATTGTCGACTCCGGGAACCGATCATTTCGAAGTTGGCTAAGTGAGGCCTCTTCAGGATTTGATGATGCCACTCCTTCTGGGAATCGTGTTGTCAGCCCTGAAAGTCTGTGACGCCGACGACTGCATAGGATGCCATACCTTTGTCAGTTACTAGGACATCCACCTGTGAGAGGGTTTGGGGTTATGCAGGTAACTAGACCTTCAGATACCGGCTATTTCTTGATCAGAGATCCTGGGTATTTGTGAGTTATGAGGTCTGTCAGAGACCATTTTGGAGATGTGTTATGAGGTCTGTCAGAGACCAGTTGAGGAGTCCTGAGGTCTGTCAGAGACCTATTAGAGTTATGATTTGAGGTCTATCAGAGACCAGCCAGAGTTATGCTGTGGGTCTGTCAGAGACCATTGTTGGAGCTTTATTATAGGTCTATCTGAGACCAGGGTTTGGGGACTTCTATAGAGTTTATCTGAGACCTCTTGATATGGTTCAGGCTGTTCAGCTACGGCATTTGGTCCCTGTTGCATGTTACTTGCATTGCATTGTTTACATACTCATTATCATTGCATCCCATTAACGTGTGTCTGTGCTGCAGGTGCATTTGCATATCCTCCGATTCTAGTGCCCAGACTTCTGAGTATTGATTATGGCTGGTTTGAGGAAAACAGTTGCGTATAAGCTGCCTTCACCTGATATTACTTCTTTGCTTGGTCTGATATCTCTCGCTGATGAGGAGGTTAGGAGAAGCTTCAGAATGAGTCACGGGAGATTACTGAGATTAGTATGCAAGCCCACTGCTGATGAGATGAATGGGCTGTACACCTTGATGCAGTTCTATGACCCCGCATTGAGATGTTTTACGTTTGTTGACTTCATTTTAGGGCCTACTATAGAGGAGTATGTGGAGTTTACTGAGTTACCCGTGCAGAACAAGGTTCCCTTTATTCACTCTGCTGCTGAGCCCAAGTTGGAGGACTTAGCCAAAGCTTTGCATATGGACACTGCAAAACTGTTATTGACTTATTGGCTTGGGGTTTCAGGTTTCTCTCTTGATTTCTTGGTTGGCAAAGCTCAGGAGTATGCCAAGAACGGATGTTGGGTGGTTTTCAATGCTATTTTGGCTCTATGCATTTATGGGATTGTGCTATTCCCTAACTTGCCCAATTTCGTAGACCTGGACGCTTTCCATCTATTTGCTGCCGGCAATCCAGTGCCAACGTTGATCAAAGACTTCTACCACTCCTTGCACTACAAGAACGAAAATAGAAGGGGAAAGGTTGTTTACTGCTGTGCTCCTCTACTGAATATGTGGTTCAAAAGTCATCTTCCCATGAAGGGGTCTTTTGTGGAAAGTGCAACCACCGCTAGATGGTCAGAGCGCCTGATGAGGCTATCTTCCGAAGACGTTGAGTGGTTTGATAGAGATCTGTTAGGATCTGAGCTTATATTCAGTTGTTCTGGGTACCCTAATGTGCCGCTGATTGGAAGAAAAGGGTGTATCAACTACAACCCATCTCTGTTGG
This sequence comes from Lathyrus sativus, assembly GCA_963859935.3. NCBI lineage: Eukaryota > Viridiplantae > Streptophyta > Magnoliopsida > Fabales > Fabaceae > Lathyrus > Lathyrus sativus. The sequence continues at coordinate 489,148,423 of OZ012741.1, forward strand.
TCCGTCAGTTCGGATATGCGCTAAAGAGCCCGCCAAAGGAGGAAGAAGTACAGGAATCTCTGTACTTCACCGGAGATCTGAAGGGGGAGTTATTGGCCAAGCTGCAGCATGCCTGGACGCGTATTAACCGAAGAGGGAAGCCGTTGTTAGGGAAGAATGACTGGCAGGCCTATGCACCTTACAGGGTTTGGATCCAGGATAGAGCAAGTCAGTTGCGGATGCCATTTCCAGAGGCACCAGTTCTTGTTCCCATTCCGGTAGCGGAGCCGACTACTGTTTCTCGGGAAGCCTACGAACAAGTTGTGAAAGAAAAAGAAGCCTTGATGAAGATCAACGAAGGGTTAGAGCAAGAGCTAGCCCAGATACGCAGTGAGAAAAACAAGGTCGTCCATGCTTTCCAACAGCAGATTGAGCTAATGAACAGGTTAGGGGCTGAGTTGACTGAGGAGAGGAAGAAGCGCGAACGTCTGGGGCAAGAGTTCAGAAGCTCCCATGACATGCTTGAATCCAAGAAGAAAGCGCTTGACATGGCTCACCGAGAGATCTCTTCTTGCAATAAAACTTGGAATGCCACGCTCACCAACAATAAGAAGAGGGAAGATAAGTTGAAGCAGCAAATCTCCGACCTCGAAGAGCAGTTGAAGTCTAGCATCAAGAAGTGTGAAGAAGAGGTGATGACCCGGTACGGTCTCCAGAACGCACTGAACAAGGCCATCAAAGGCAGAGATGAAGCTGTGTCTCAGAAGCGTAAACTAGAGGATCGCTTCGGAGAGGGGGCATGGGAAGAAACTGCTGAAGACGTGCGGCGTGTTCTTAAGAAAAGAAACCAACTTGTGGAAGGGCTGCTTGATCGACCAAGTCACCCGGAGACCAAGAAGTTGCTAGAAGAGTACCAGACTTATGGGAGGGTTTGATCATTTCATGTAGTAACTTGTATGCTTTATTTGCATAGTGCTGACCATCACCAGGATTGTTCGTTGAGGTCATGCCTTCTCTTTGTACTCTCAGTAACATTGTATTCTTGGCTTATTGGTTTCTCAGCAATATATGAGGCTTTCTGTGATTCAGCTCCGATCTTTGTATTGCTAGCATTGTCACTGCACCGGCACCTTCACACTAGAATCGGGGAATGAATTTCCCTAATGCACAGACACACATTGCATTGCATTCATGTTCATATTGCATTACAGGTAATCTTTGGATGGTGTCTTATTTTCTGCTTTGTATCAGGTACTTTTCAGGATTGCAGATCAGCACCCGCACCGCTATTCCACTCGCACCGACTGTCGAAGAATCATGGATCAAATGCAGAACGAGATGCAAGATGTGCACGAGAAGCTAGCTCTCTTTATGCAGACCATGGAAGCTATTGCAAAAGGTCAGGAGAATTTGCAAGCCATGGTGCAACCTCTGTTGGCCCGAAATGCTGGTCATGGTAACGAGGATCATCAGTCTGTGCGGGTCGATACTGTTCATGGAGACGGCACTCCCACGCCAGTGGCTCCACCGGTAGTCAATATACCTGCTGCTAATGTCAACAACGCTACCGTTGCTGGGAACGGTAACGTCGGAGTCGGGAACGAGACTGCTGTCCATAACGTTGGGCTTGGTGATATCAACGTGGGTGATAATATGAGAGGCAACGACTTTGGCAATGCTGGATTCGGGTTCAATGATCAGGGATTCGATAATGCTGGGAAATATGGTTTCAATGCTCAAGGCTTTGGGCAAGATGGTTATGGTGTGGCCAATCAGGGTTACGGAGGTTTCAGAAATGGAAACGGCGCTGGGTTAATGGCTTTTGGGCCTGCTGGAGGTGTTCAGGGATACGGCAACAGAGGCCGAGGTCCGGGGATGAATCAGATTAGAGCTGGCCGCAATAATGGATATGATGGGTATGGAGCTGGGAATGGTATGTGGCAATAAGATCAGCAGGAGGACGCTTTCTCCGGCGGAGGTTTCGAAGGGCCGATGGATGACTCCCAGAAGATCAGAATGCTGGAAGAGCAGATGAGGGGGGTCCTGAACCAAAGTGTTGTGGGATTGGACATGGCAACAATGGGTCTGGTACCTGGTTTGAGGGTGCCAATCAAATTCAAAGCTCCTGCGTTTGATAAGTATAAAGGGGACACATGTCCGAAAGTGCACGTGCGGGCTTATTACAGAAAGATGTCTGCATACTCAACTGATGAGAGAATGCTAATGCATTTCTTTCAAGATAGTCTGTCGGGCCCTTCCTTAGAGTGGTACATGGGGTTGGAGCCGACTAATATCAAGACATGGAAGCAGTTAGCAGAGGCATTTGTAGCTCACTACAAGTATAACAGCGACTTGGCACCCAATCGGGTCCAATTGGCAGGGCTGTCGCAGAAAAAGGGGGAGAGCTTTAAAGAGTACGCGCAAAGGTGGCGCGACATGGCTGCCAGGGTCCGTCCTCCTGTAGAAGACAAGGAAATGAATGACATGTTCGTCGGCACATTCACAGGCTTGTTTCATGACATGCTGTTTCATACATCCCTGGCCAGTTTTTCAGACTTAATTCTGATGGGAGAAAAGATTGAACGTAACATTAAGCAAGGAAAATTCCAGGCTGAGGAATCAACTGCATCTGGCAGTAATAGGAAGGCTTTTGGTGGGCGCCGTCAGGGCGAGGCAAGCGCAGTATTTGGAGGCCGAGGCAGAGGTCGGAACCAATATCATCAGCCGCAACAGGTGGCGAGTGTTACTATCCCGTACCAGCAACAACCACTTCAGCAACAACAATCGGTTCAGTAGCAGCCAATGCAGCAACAACAGCAACAGCAGCAGCAGCCACAGCAGGGTGTGCAGTAGGCTCAGCGAAGGTTCCAGGGTGGTAAACCAAGAAGAGTGTTTGAGAAGCCTCCCTCAACTTATGCAGATTTATTGCAGACATTGTTGGGTTTGAACCTGGTAGAGAAGAGAACTCTGGCACCGATAACGGGAACTCCTCCGTATGGTTATGATGCAAGCAGGCACTGTGAGTTTCATTCTGGGGCTCCAGGCCACGATATAGAGGGTTGCCATGCTTTTAAGCATGTTGTGCAGGATCTTTTGGACAATAAGACTATCAACTTCGGAATGGCAGGTCCGAATATAGTGCAGAAACCCATGCCTAATCATGGGGCAAACGCCATTCTGACCGAGGAAGGGTTGAATCTGATTATGAATGTCGACGATTTAAAGACGCCGCTGGGCGAGATAAAAAGCAGATTGTTGCAAGGGGGTGTTTATCCAGGATGTGACGAGTATTGCTTAGAATGCTGGACCCTAGCTGGGGGGGTGTGATGATTTGAAGAAAGGCCTTCAGGCTTTAATTGATGACGGCACATTGCAGTTTGACCGAGCAGCGACTGAAGAGCCTGCAGGGACAGTAGCAGATGATCAGAGTGATGTGGCCACTGTAACGATTCCTCGAAAGACAATCACTATTGCAGCGCCGGTCCAGCGACCACCGATCACCATAACTAAGGCCGGACCAATCCCGTACGAGAACACGAAAGCAGTCCCATGGTCCTATGGGTTGGAGGTGTATTGTGACGGGATAAAGATTGATGTTGATAAGCAGCCAGCTGAGACTGTCGATAATGTTGTTGGTTCAGGAGGTATGACAAGGAGTGGTAGGATCTTTATATCACCGGAAGTGGAGGCCGAAAGACTAGCAAAAGGAAAAGGGAAGGTGGTTGAGAATGTCCCGGTGCAAGCAAGCGACAAAGAAGCAGCATCGAAAGATGTAGAAGAGTTCATGCGCTTGATTCGAAAAAGTGATTATAAGATTGTGGAGCATATGCAACAGACGCCGTCCAAGATATCTATCCTATCGCTGCTCTTATGTTCGGAAGCTCACAGAAATGGTTTGTTGAAAGTCCTGGATACTTCCTTCGTACCCCAAGACGTCTCTGTAAATCAGCTGGAAGGAGTGTTGGCACATGTGAATGCAGGCCACAGCCTGGGCTTTACCAACTTTGATTTGACCCCGAAAGGGAGAGATCATAATATGGCGCTGCACATATCTGTCGAGTGTAGAGGATCAGTAATGTCGCATGTATTGGTCGACACCGGATCGTCTTTGAATGTGATGCCCAAGAAAGCGATGATGAAGCTGGATGTCAGAGGAATCCTGTGCACGCCCAGTGACTTGGTAGTCAGAGCGTTTGATGGCACGCGAAGGACAGTCTTTGGATCGATAACATTGCCACTGCAAGTAGGGCCGGAGGTGTTTGCAACTGAGTTTTATATCATGGATATACAGCCTGCGTATAGCTGCCTGCTCGGAAGACCTTGGATTCATGGGGCTGGGGCAGTTACGTCTACCCTGCATCAGAAGTTGAAATATATGGTCGGAGACAGCGTAGTCACCGTATGCGGAGAAGAAGACATCCTGGTCAGCCATCTATCGTCATTTAAATATGTGGAGGTCGACGGAGAGATCCACGAAACGCCCTTCCAGGCATTTGAAGGGTTGCGTATCAAGGACAAAGGTCCCGGGCCGAGCAAAGCGTCAGAGATAGCCGTCTCGTCGTATAAAGAAGCTCAAGCTCTAGTGGAGGCAGGAGAAGCAAAGGGTTGGGGCAAAGTGCTGGATATTCCTGTGAAGATGGACCGGTTCGGGCTGGAATACCAACCGTCGTCGTCAGCACCTGCTGTGGGGGCACCCCGTTTCAGAGGGCCAATTACCATCTCTGCCAGTGGAGTATGTCATGAAACCGTCAATGCTGCTTCGGAGTCTGACGAAGGAGACAGCGACTGTGATATGGATGCCTGGATTCAGCCAAGCACGCCAGGACAAGGACTGTGCAACTGGTCTATTCAGGAGCTCGTTCCGGTGACTCTTAAACAGTAATGCTTTGCTTTATTAATTGTTGAATAATCTAATGTCTTGCCCGGGGCATCAGGATTTGCTTAGGGCTGTGTTGTTATGAACATTGCGTGTTAATCATTAAATAAATGGCGTTTTTCATGTGCAAATACTGTAATCTCTGTCTTTCTTGTTTTGTATTTTTCAATAAAATGGCAACGTGGTTTTTCGCTTTATACGCATTTTGAAGCACTTAACCATTCCTTTTGCAGGATAACATTTTCAGATGACATCCTTGAACCACCTATGACTCGTCCTGACTTTGAGCATCCGGTATTTCAGGCCTAAGAAGAGGTTGTCGAAGATAGTGACGTTCCTGAAGAACTGTCTTGGTTGGTGAAGCAAGAGGAAAGAGCCATTCTGCGTCACGACGAGGTCATCGAAATTATCAACTTGGGGTCGGAAGGGGTTGAGAAGAATATTCGTATCGGAGCCGCACTGCAGGGCGATATCAAGCGAAGACTGGTTGAAATGCTCTGAGAGTATAGTGATGTATTCGCTTGGTCGTATGAAGATATGCCCGGGCTCGATACAGATATGGTTGTGCATCGTCTGCCACTAAAAGAAGAATGCCCGCCAGTCAAACAAAAACTTCGCAGAACTCGACCAGATATGGCAGTGAAGATCAAAGAGGAAGTTCAAAAACAGTGGGACGCTGGTTTCCTGGCTGTGAAAAAATATCCCTCGTGGGTTGCTAACATCGTACCCGTGCCAAAGAAAGATGGCAAGGTTCGAATGTGCGTGGATTATAGAGATTTGAATAAAGCAAGCCCAAAAGACGATTTTCCGCTTCCTCATATTGATGTGCTAGTTGACAATACTGCTCAGTACTCCGTATTCTCCTTCATGGATGGCTTTTCCGGCTATAATCAAATTAAAATGGCGCCAGAGGATATGGAGAAGACCACTTTCATAACGCCTTGGGGAACATTTTGCTACAAAGTGATGCCCTTTGGTTTGAAAAATGCTGGGGCAACATATCAGCGTGCGATGACGACTCTTTTCCATGATATGATGCATAAAGAGATCGAAGTTTATGGTGACGATATGATTGCCAAATCCCAGACGGAGGAAGAGCATCTGGTGAATCTGCTGAAGTTATTTAAAAGGCTTAGGAAGTTCAGGTTGAGACTGAACCCTAATAAATGCACCTTCGGGGTGAGATCGGGTAAGCTGCTGGGGTTTATCGTAAGCGAAAGAGGAATAGAGGTCGATCCTGCTAAAATAAAAGCGATCCAAGAAATGCCGACGCCTAAAACAGAGAAAGAGGTGCGCGGGTTTTTAGGGAGGTTGAACTACATCGCTCGGTTCATATCTCACCTAACTGCTACGTGTGAACCGTTATTCAAGCTGTTGAAGAAAGATCAAGCTGTAACGTGGAACGAAAATTGTCAAAAGGCGTTCGATAAAATAAAGCAGTATTTGCAGGAGCCTCCTATTTTGATACCCCCAGTGGCAGGGAGACCCTTGATTATGTATTTGACGGTTCTTGAGGGAAGCATGGGTTGTGTTCTCGGTCAGCACGACGAGACAGGAAGAAAAGAGCATGCGATCTACTACTTGAGTAAGAAATTTACAGACTGTGAATCTCGATATTCAATGCTTGAGAAAACTTGTTGCGCGCTAGCCTGGGCCGCCAAGCGTTTGAGGCAATACATGCTGAATCATACAACCATGCTCATCTCAAAGATGGATCCTATCAAATATGTATTTGAAAAGGAGGCGTTGTCAGGAAGAATTGCCCGTTGGCAGATGGTCTTGACTGAATATGACATCCAATACGTCTCGCAAAAGGCTATAAAGGGGAGTGTGCTGTCTGAGTATTTGGCAGAGCAGCCTATTGAAGATTACCAATCGATGAGGTTTGATTTTCCTGACGAGGATATCATGTACCTAAAGATGAAGGATTGTGAAGAGCCGTTGCCAGACGAAGGACCAGAGTTGGGTTCCAAATGGAAGATGATATTTGACGAAGCTGTGAATGCTTACGGTAGCGGAATAGGGGCAATCATTACTACACCACACGGGTCGCACATCCCGTTCACTGCCCGATTGACCTTTGCCATCACCAATAATGAGGCCGAATACGAAGCTTGTATAATGGGGCTTGAAGAAGCCATTGATTTGCGAATCAAAAATCTAGACGTATACGGAGACTCAGCTCTGGTGGTGAATCAGATAAAAGGGGAATGGGAGACACGGCAGCCTAACTTGATACGTTACATGAACTATGCAAGGAGATTGTTGCCTTTCTTCGACAAGGTTGAATTGCATCATGTGCCGCGGGCAGAGAATCAAATGGCTGACGCCCTGGCCACTTTGTCTTCCATGTACAAAGTCAACTTCTGGAACGAAGCTCCCCGAATCATTATCTCTCGGCTTGACAGACCAGCTTATGTATTTGCTATCGATGAAGCATCCGACGATAAACCGTGGTATTTTGATATCCTTAATTTCCTGAAGAATAAAGAGTATCCGGCTGGGGCATCCAGTCAAGATCAGAAGACTCTCAGGAGATTAGCGGGTAATTTCTATTTGAATCCGGATGGCGTCTTATACAGAAGAAACCACGACTTGGTACTGTTGCGTTGCGTAGATGAAAAAGAGGCAAAGTTGCTCATGGAGGAAATACACGAAGGTACCTTTGGTACGCATGCTGGTGGACATGCTATGACGAGAAAGCTGCTGCGGGCAGGTTATTTTTGGCTGACTATGGAAACTGATTGTTTCAAGTTTGCGAGGAAATGCCACAAGTGCCAAATCTATGCTGATAAGATCCATGTGCCTCCGAGCCCTCTAAATGTGATGTCATCGCCATGGCCATTCGCGATGTGGGGAATCGATATGATTGGAAAGATCGAGCCGACAGCTTCTAATGGGCACCGGTTCATTCTAGTAGCAATCGATTATTTCACCAAGTGGGTGGAAGCGGCGTCGTACGCAAATGTAACGAAGCAGGTGGTGGCCAGATTCATCAAGAGAGATATCATTTGCCGATATGGGATCCCCGAGCGGATAATCACGGACAACGGTTCAAACCTGAACAACAAAATGATGAAGGAGCTCTGTCAGAATTTCAAGATCGAACATCACAGCTCCTCCCCTTACCGACCCAAGATGAATGGCGCTGTTGAAGCGGCCAATAAGAATATCAAGAAGATCGTTCAGAAAATGGTGGTGACCTATAAGGATTGGCATGAGATGCTACCTTTTGCTTTGCACGGTTATCGTACGACGGTACGCACATCAACCGGGGCAACCCCGTTCTCGTTAGTATACGGAATGGAAGCGGTATTACCACTCGAAGTTGAGATCCCTTCTCTGAGGGTATTGCGAGACGTTCAGCTGGACGAGGCAGAATGGGTGAAAAACAGGTTGAACCAATTGAGTTTGATGGATGAGAAGAGGCTAGCTTCTCTAGCATACGGTCGTTTGTACCAGAGCCGAATGAAGAAAGCATATGATAAGAAGATACATCCGCGAAGCTTTCAGACGGGCGACCTTGTGCTGAAGAGGATTCTCCCGCCGCAGGCAGATCACAGGGGCAAGTGGACCCCCAACTACGAAGGGCCATACGTTGTCAGGAAAGTCTTTTCAGGAGGAGCGTTGCTGTTGTCCACCATGGACGGTGAAGACTTTACGTCGCCTGTGAATTCGGACGCAGTTAAAAAATATTTTGCTTAAAATTGACCCGCTGGACGAAAAAAAAAAGAGTCCAGGCAAAAATGGGGCATCCTGGCGAACCAAAAACAGAATGAAAGGTTCGGGCAAAAGTTAGGGATAAAATTGAAAAAATGTACACCCGCGAAGTTGAAAACCTACACTGGGCGGCTTCGGCAAAAAAGGGTATCCCGGTGAACCGAAAACCCGTAAAGGGCGGTTCACGCAAAAGTTAGGGATTTGAAAAGCAAATGACTGCGGTCCGAATTTGATACTGCGGTGAGCATCAGTGCGGGAGAATACCTGGGGGGTCGATTATCAGACGCAACCTCTTCGGAAGTGGGAATACCGGAAAGCATTAGAGTCAGACGAGTCATGGGAGGATCAGTTCGTGGTGTTCGTCTGCATCCCGTTGCCGACATGTGTACAAAATTTAATTTGTCAAAATATTTATGCTTCTTGTGCATACTTGCGTATTTGTTTTGCGTAGCTTCCTCATTTCAGGAGTTACATCCCGTGTACAAAAACTCCGCCCATTCAGGGGCCCAATCAATAAAATATGTTATTCAGTACTTGATGCTGGTTCTTTACTGTTTTGTGCATGATAAAACGCCTAAGTTTATTGAAGCTAGCATGTGTATAACATCACTGGCCCTTGCCAACAATTGCTAAAGCTTTGGATTAACTGAAAGTAATGTCACTAACCTGAATCGATTTGGTCATATAGGCTTGTCTTGTCTTGTTTGTGTTGTTGCAGGTTTCATAGACGATGATCAAAAGATTGCGATAACGAGAGACTCGACCCCCACGTAGGTCATGCATGGTCTTCCTGAAGAAGGATAGAATTCCCCAGCTAGTCGTAACTTATCCAGAGGACAGGCTCCAACAAAGCCATTTATCCTCAGCAAAGTTTGGTGATTCCTAGATTAAAGGCTGTATTCAGACAATGCATCTCGAGTAGAGTGGTGTTAATATCTGTGATTTGTATTCAGACAGTTCACCTTTCCCCGAAGGGTCATTTACTCTCCCCTAGCGTAGTCAGTCGATTTTCCCCAAGAGAATCATCCCATCGAAGTTCTCTTTTCAGCAGGTGTTGTCATTCCTTCCAGTGGAATTCGAAGATTGAGACTCTCCCCGGCAGAGTTGGGGGTGCACCCAGGCATTCGTTTTGTCAGAATACCGTGTGATATCCGTTCATTCTCCAACAGAAGTCCAGTCATACCAGGCGCATCTGCCATTCTCCAGCAGAGTTACATTCCCAGCAGGGTGTTAACTCAATGAGGTGTTTGGTTCGAGTTCCCAATATCCCAGCAGAGTTGACTTCACTCTTCCAGCATTTATTTTGCTGGAACAATTTTGTAGCATCTGGCTATCCCCAGCGGAGTTGGCATTATCCTCAGCCTTTACTTTGCTGGAGCGGTTTCCTGTATCCCAGCAGTTCGAGTCTGCATTGGCATTGGCATACAGTGTCATATTCACATCTACCAAATGAAAGCGTAGCGTTTCCATGTCGAATGGAGCATTGCATCATTGTCAAACGCATGCATTTTGGAAACATAAACCAGGTTGACTAACCGTTGGTTTCAAGTATCGTTTCTCTTGCAGATAGAGAGAGCTTTTGCTCAGATGAATCACCAAGCATTCGAAGTCTCGGCATGAGATATTCAACGAAGTGTCAGCTTTGGCACTACTCCCCACAGAGTTATCAGGATAAGTTTCTCTTTGTCCCCAGGCAGAGTTACTTATTTCCCCGCCAGGTTTCTTGTTGGAGTTTCTCTAGTCCGACCAGCGGATTGTTTCCTTCAAAGTTGTTGTTACGTCGGCACTAAAAGGTTTCATGAACCAAAATTTCAGAGGCTACCGCCAGTTATCAGAGCAGGCATCCAGTGGGTTGGTTTTCAGATATCCCCAGTAGAGTCAGCTCCAAAGCTGTTGTAACGTCAGAAGACTGTGGGTTGGGGTCAACGAAGAAATGAGTCCTGACGTGGACATTCTTATTGACAGGATTATTGGAATGTGGAGTCCTGACGTGGACATTTCCTCAAGTTGACGATATGTGTTAATCCTAACGTGGACAGATTCGAGTTCTCGGTATTGATTGAGTGTGGAGTCATAACGTTGACAAGGTTGATTACTCTTCGTGTTGGAGTCCTGACGTGGACCATTTATTTCCAGCAGATAGCTTTAGTCATAATGGTGAAATGTGCGTCCTGACGTGGACGAGTATAGTTCTTCGTGATGACAAGACACGAGAGTCCTGTCGTGGATAAATTTATCCTTCTTCGGGTTGATGGCAAAGTGTGGGTCCTGACGTGGACGGGGTTTATTTCCCCAGCAAATCGAAGACGCGCGAGTCCTGACGTGGACAGATCCTATTACTTCAGCAGGTTGAGATGTGAGTCCTGACGGGAACAAAGTCTTACTTCCCCAGTGGGTCAAAGGTGCATGAGTCCTGACGTGGACAAGTTTTTATCCTCAGCGAGTCGAGTGGTGAGTCCTAACGTGGACAAATCAAGACGAAGAGCGTTTCCTTACGTGGAAAGGTCGGAGTCCTTACGTGGACGGATAAAGGAGTGTTCCTTACGTGGAAAGATGGAGTCCTTACGTGGACAAATCAAGAATATTGTTATTCCTAACGTGGAAAAGTGGGTCCTAACGCGGACGATGTAGTCCTTACGTGGACATATCAAATTGTTTTCCTTATGGGGAAAAGTTGTGGATTCCTTACGTGGAAAGAGGTGATTCCTTACGTGGAAAGATTGAGTCCTTACGTGGACATATCAAGATGGGAGTCCTTACGTGGACAAAACGGAAAGACGATGATTCCTTACGTGGGAAGATTGTGGATTCCTTACGTGGAAAGAGGTGATTCCTTACGTGGAAAGTTTGAGTCCTTACGTGGACATGTCAAGTTGGAGTCCTGACGTGGACAGATCAAAGTTGCATTCCTAACGTGGAAAAGTGAGTCCTAACGTGGATAGTGTTATTCCTAACGTGGAAAGTGTAGTCCTGACGCGGACAGATCCAGACGAAGACTTAGCCCTAACGTGGACGGTGTTATTCCTTACGAGGACGGTGTTATTCCTAACGTGGAAGAGTTTATTTCTAACGTGGACGATTTATTTCTGACGAGAAGGCAAACGAGCCATCCCCAACAAAGTTGTTGAAGTTTTCCGAATTGACGAAGCAGGCGTCCTGACGTGGACAATGTTCTATCTCTGCGATGATAAAAATATTTTTCAGGCTGATGAAAATAATCCCCAGCACGAGATTAGTGGGTTGTCATGACAGTCAGATTCAACTGATGAATGTCGTTCCTCAAGCAGGAGCGCGATTTATTTTTGCGGTTGGCAAATTTCTGGTTTCACTAGTATTCAACCGTCTCGTACCGCGAATGTCTGAAGGCTCCGGCCTCTTCACCCAATCGGGTCCAAGTCGCTTGAATAGGGGCAGTTGTTGCACCCTAAAATTTGCTCAACCTTATCCACTTGGTTTATGTTTCAATATCATTAGCATTTGCATATAGAGTCATGTGCATAGTCTAATCATCTGCATAGCATAAGCATAGCAAGTCATTCAACAGGGGACCAATCATTATTCTCATCTCTAGAGGCCTATCAAGAGGTTATCATTCAAATTCAATCTCATTCAAGTCATCAGAAAGAATGGGGAAGTTATCAAGTCAATGGATCAAGCAGTTCATCTACCTCCTGACTGAGAGTGTCTGAGGATCAACAAGGAAAGTATGAGTTGTGAATTGAAGGCATGGAGAGTATGTGGACATCATGGGAGGCTTAGAAAGTCATTTGGAGAAAGAGACAAGTCATTGGTATGATCACAAGAATTGCAGTTGAAGACAGTCAACTAGGGTTTCATCTGGGTCAACCCTGGGTCAACTCTAGGTCAAATGACTGATGGAAGGGCATTAAGGTCTATTGGAGAGATGTGGGGTTCACCATTTGACATGAAGAATAAGGATATGTTGTTATGCTAAGAAGAAATCAAGAAAGATCAAGGAGAAGAGGAGGTTATAAATTAGGGTTTCTATGTAAAATCCCCTAGTTTAGGTCAAATTTCCAAGAAAGATAAGTCAAAATTCAAGCTTCAAATGGATCCTTGGCCAACATGAAACTTGTAGAGGATCTCAAGACCTTTAATTTTAGTGGTGGAAGACATCAAGGAGATTTATAGAACTCAAGTTATGGTCCTTGCAAGTTACAGGTCATCTGAGGTATCTGAAATTTTGTCTATGAAAGTGACTTGACTTCCAAGCAATTTTTACCCCTCAAGGAGATTTCAAATGAATTTCTGGTCAACATAAGAGTTGTTCCTCATTGTCTTAGCTTTCTATAATGGTATAGTATGCCTTCATATGATTTGTGGAACTCTACTTATGGTCTTGGCAAGCAAAGGGTATTTTGGTCATTTGAGAATTACAGGTCATTTTTACCTATGCCCAAAACTCATACAAGGAAGCTTCAAATGGAAACCTTTACACCATAAAACTTGTTCCAAATGACATTTTGAGTCTAGAAAAGTGACCATGAGAGATTGGAAAGATTCATAGCACAAGGTTTCAAAATTGTTGGATTTAATGAATAAAAATGGACTTAAAAATGAGTTTTTTCATATCTTGGCCAAATGAAGCAAAATTATAGGTCATTTTGAATGGAAAGATCATTTTAAAGACATTGGCTAAAGTAGAATTTTGATATTAGTTCATATTTTGGGAGTTATCCATGGTTACTTGTAATGGAAGATACATAAACCAAATCCAAAGGAAAAAATGCAAGGGAAGCTTCTCCAAGTTTCTAGGAGGTTCTAAGGGCATGTATATATTGATATGAGATGGTTCATGCCATGGTTGGTGATTACACTTTCTCAAAACCCCAAGTTTCATTCACTTTCTCCATTTTTTGCAAAAGTATCTCAAACTCTCTCAAATCTCCATCAATTCTCACACTTCTTGATCTGAACTTCATCACCATCATCCATAGATTACAATTCTCATAAGAATTTGGATGAATTGAGCAAGGATAGTGCCATACAAGTTTCATTATTCAAGGTGCAAGAAATTGGAATCACATGATACAAGAAGTTTGAGCCAAGATCTTTGCATACAGAATCAAAGTGGTAGTGTGTGGATCAGTTTCAAGTCCCTGCAAGCATTGGAGCAAGGAGTTCCATAGTTGTTTCTCCATTTTAAACCAGGTTGGTATCTTTGCTCGATTTGCATAGTTTAGTCAGCATGATAGGGTTTTGTTAGCTTAGACTGGTTAAGTTAGGTTAGATGATGAGTTCCACAAGGTTTGGAGAGGTTTTATGAGGATTGGCTATGGAGTGCACAAACTGTTGAGGCTTATAGCTATTAGTATATTGCATGATAATCTTGAATGAATAGCGTGTAATGATCAGTGCAAGATATGGATTAGTTTAGGGCAAGACTTAAGGAGAATTGGAGTGATCAATCACAGGTGAAAATGGTGGATCAGAACTGTGATGCCTATCGGGTTTGAAAATCTAGGCTGTTATATTGAGAACTATGGATATAGTGGTGTTCTGCGTGAGAGGGGGAGCAATTTTGGTGTTTATATCGTGGCCTTTCATGGAGAGACAAGGGAGATATGAGAGCTGGAAGCTGGCTGAGTCAAACTCGTGTGCAGGGTTTATTCTGCAAACCCTAGGGTTGATTGGGGAAGACGATCCCCTGGCCGTCCGATCGTGCAAATTATTTGACCTTTTATGCCCATCCAAAGGTCTAGATTTAAAGTTGATAACGGAGGGAAGACTTGGGAGTGAAACGCCCCGTTTCACTTAAGTCTCTGAGTGGGCTTTGGGATTCATTGCTAATAACACCCCTCCCAGCGCAGGCCCAATGTTTTTTAACTGGTTTCTTTGCTATCCACACCGTTTTGAATTTTTGCTTTTTGTTGAAATTCTGAAGAGCGTATGGGCCTTACCCTTTATTCTATTCGCACCCCATCTTCTGGCCCACATGGATAAAGCAACTAGGCGCCCTTACTTTTCATACCCCCCTGCTTTTATTTCATTTTAATTTTCTTTTCATTTTCATGCATTTTATAAAAATCATAATAAATCAGATATTTCATATTTTTTGATAATTCTTTTTGCATAATTTTCTTCAAGATGTCTAGAAAATTATAAAAAAATAAAAATTGCATTTTATTTTTTATTTGATATTTTTCCCATATTTTCCAAATAAATACCTATTTTAGATGTTTCATTTCATGCATGATTTTGTTAATTTTTGTTCTAATAAATGCTACAATATTTTTCACCCATTCTTTTTAGGTTGATTACTAGACATTGATAACTTGTACATGCAATTTAGTTCATATTTTTAGGAATTAATTTGAGGTGATTAGTTTAGGTGAAAACAACATGAACAAAGTTAGGGTTTTAAATCAACTTAGGTGAGATAGTTTAATTCTTTTAGGAAATTTTCATTTGATTTTTGGGGTATGGGCTATAGGGGTTATGGGTATAGGATAGATTCCCTTAGAAATCACTAGGATTCCCCTACTGATATTGGTATATTACTGCTATATTTGATTGATTGGTGTGGTGTGCCCTCTGGGGATTATTGATTTGTCTGTGTGGGTATTGGGATTGTCTGGGGAATTGGGGAAGCTGAAGACTTGTGATGATGAAGCCATTGGAGATCCAGAGCTTGAAGACCAACTTCCAGAGTTGATGAGGAGATTCTTGCTAGCAGCTGTTGGGGAGATTAGGGTTTAGGAGCTAGGCAGAGCTCTAGATTAGAAAGCTTGTTTCTCAAACATGGAATGCCTTGTCTGCATCCATCCTTTCTCTATGATTCAAAGTCTCTTTCAAATATCCACCTCCTTCCTTTGGAAGGATCAGTGAATGTCTTTGAAAGATAGAACTTTTGAGAGGAAACTGTCTGTTTAATGTTAACAGTTGATGAACCACCCTTGGTAGGTAATTGACTGTCTAACATTCATTCACTTCATCTTGTTGACTGATGTTTCTCCTGAAGATTGAGACTTGAAGAAAAGCCATTGCAGATGGAAGATTGATGATCAAGACCTTGCTGAATAGCTATGGAGATGGAGATGGATGCTTGCTGAAGCTTGTAGCTGTATGGAGATGACTTGAAGATAGGTGTTGATGCAGAGCTGCTGCTACTGTTTATTTTTAGTTGTTATTCATTCTGATGTATTGATTGGTTTTCTGGACTGTATTGTTTGCTGTTTACCCTGTTGGGTTGAAAGTGAATCCTGTTCACTTTTGCCTATTGTTTTCTAGGTTCGAGGTTGAGTGGGATTCCCTTGCCTCGCTTGTATTGTTGCATCCATGCATTTTTACTGTATATATCTGATATTGTTTCTGTTTCCGCCTGTTCCCTTAGGATCTCTGTTTCTCTCTGTGCAAGAGAGGAGCATGATAGACTCTAGGTCTTAACCCATGTATGATAACATTAGGTTAGTTTGTTTCCCTTCGCAACCGTAGGTTAGAGTTCTGTCTCTTCTCCCTCAAAACAAATAGAAAAACACCATAAAGATTTCAAACACAATAAAAGACACTTCTTTCGTAAAAGAACGTGAACTCATCAAGACGTCATTTTTGTCCGCTTGGACTGCAAATCAGAAAACCTTTTTCAGAAGGATGAAAACAATTAAGACAGACTTGTGTCGTACGTGGCCCGAACTACGTTTGCTCTGATCTTTCATGCTGTATGAAAGTACGTAGGCATAGGATGCGATATCCTAGCGAGCAACCTTCCCCTCCTTTCCCGTAGGTAGGCGAACTACGTTGACTCTGATTTCTCGTTCCAGACGGGAATACGTAGGCATAAAGTGCGATACTTTGCCGAGTCATTTTCTTTTCTTTTAACCCCTGACCTGTAGAGTAGATAGAATAACAATCCATACCTGAAAACAAGCGTGGATCCCGTCGAGTACGACGGACGTGAGGGGTGCTAATACCTTCCCCTTGCGTAACCGACTCCCGAATCCAGGTCTTGGTTGCGACGACCATACCTTTTCCCGTGTTGTGCGAGGTTTACTCTGAGCGTTTCCTTTCCCTCCCGTGGGATAAATAACGCACGGTGGCGACTCTTCTGTTCAGCCGGCGCCGATTTTCGCAGTAGCGACAGTACCCACCCATTCTTCTTAACGATCTCCATTCCTACGTTCAGTTAATTCTACACTTGTCTTGACGGTATAAACTTGATGGTTCAAGGTTTGCTCGTCGTGGCAGTCACCTTATTTTGGTTTTTTGATGGATGTCAGTGCCCTTTGACTTGGGTGGCCACTGAATCCTTCTTTGTTTTTTTTGAGGGTTTCGGGGTCCTCTTTTGCTTTTGTTTTGATCCCTAACTTTTGCATGGATTGACTTCGTTTGTCAGATCCATGGGGATTGCCTTGATCTTGCCTAAGTCCCCTCAAAGGTGCTTGACTTAGCAGGATTTTTGATTTTTGATTTTGTTGTGACTGCCATGTTATGAGTCATTGAAGAACAACCGTCTTCTGGATTTTGCTTGTTGATTCGAGTGCGGGTTTGAATTAACTGAACACTACCCTGCCCCAGGTTGAGTGTAAAGGCTTGAATATCCGAAGGAAACTGCTACTTCTAGGCTCGAAGTGGTTTACTAGGGATTAACTCCTTATATCTCCAGTGTATGGGGAATTGAAACAATGCCTGTACATCATTGACGAGATTCTGTCTGAAAGCATACGTTTTGCAATTATGGGTATCTCGTTTTCATCATCCTCCCTCAAGTCAAGCTAAACAACAGTGAATAGAGTGGAGTAAATAAATGTGTCGGTGATAAGTAAAAACATGAGTGAATACGACATAACTAATTCAAAACATGCATAAACGATACATTAATGAAAACCAAATACGAAATGGCAATTGTTCAAAGCATACAGTACTTAAACAAACAAAGACAAAACATAAGAACTGCGAATAATGAAATGGCAACATGACTGCCTTCTTCGGGGAATGAACTTGACTGGAATCGATCTGATGTTGGCACTAGTTGACTGGTGGCATCGGATTGTTGATGATGTTTGGAGACTTCCCATTAAAGTTGATAGCATCCATGTCGATCATGTCTTGAATTATGTGCTTGAAAGCCCTGCAGACCTCAATGGTGTGACCTAGAGCGTCCTTATGAAACTCACAATGAGCATTTGCATCGTAATCGGCAGGAATGATGGTTGGAGGAGCTAAATCTCTCGGAACAACAACTTTCTTCTCCATCAACTGAGCAAAGATTTTGGCATATGACATTGGTAGACGATCAAAGACTCTATCTGGTCTCCATGTTCTCTGCGGACGCTGTGGGCGAGCACCTTGTCGTTGCTGAGTAGCTTGCATATGCTGTTGCTGAGGAGGATAATGATATCCTTGCTGGTTGTAGGCTTGCTGCTGAGGAGCCTGTTGCCGTGGCATCTGAGCTTGCACTGCTTGAACAGCTGGATGATAAGGCATTGGAGCATATTGTGCAGCAGCAACATATGGATACTGATAGTAGGGAACTTGATAAGGCATAAGAGGAGCTTGTTGAGAAGCTTGCCCTTTCTGCGAAAAGATGACATTTGTCTCGCCTTCTTTCTTCTTGTATCCGTTAAAAGGCCTTTTGGCATTAGCCTGACTGTTAGAACCTCCTGGGATCTTCCCATTCTTCAGCCCTTCTTCAATTCTCTCACCGACGATCACTAGGTCAGAGAATCCAGCAGAGACACTACCGATCAGCTTTTCGTAGTACTGGCCTTGTAAAGTACCCATGAAGATGTCAATAAGTTCACGGTCAACAAGAGGTGGATGCACCCTTGCGGCTAGCTCTCTCCATCGCTGCGCGTACTCCTTGAAGGATTCGCTGTCCTTCTGAGTCATGCTCTGAAGCTGAGTACGATTCGGAGCAAGATCGGTGTTGTATTTATACTGCTTGACAAATGCATCAGCTAGCTCGGCCCAAGTACGCACACTATTACGCTCCAGTTGCATATACCATTTGAGTGATGCCCCATACAAGTTGTCTTGGAAGCAATGGATCATGAGCTTTTCATCTCTAGCTTAAGCAGCCATCTTGCGACAGTACATCTTCAGATGAATGTTTGGGCAACTGAGACCCTTGTACTTTGAAAATTCGGGCACTTTGAACTTGGGAGGAATGACAACATCAGGCACCAAGCACAATTCCAAAGCACTAAAAGAATTTAAATTGTGCCCCTCCATGGCTCGGAGTTTCTCGGCTAGGTCTCGGCACATCTTCATGGCTTCAGAATCCTGAGCGGCAACAAGACTGGCAATGGGGATAGCAGCATGATAGTTCTGAACATCGTCATACTGATCCATCAGAGTATCTTCGACATGAGGAACCGGGATTTGCACAGCAGCAGGCTGGGCGTGCGGGATAACTCCAACGGTAACTTCAGGCGTTGTGATTGGTTGAGAAGTGTTTCCTTCGACTGTGTTGTTGAAGTTCAACGGCATCCCATGAGAATTCGGAATTGGGATCAAAGGGATGGCAGTAGACCCTTGTCCATTGACGACAGCGGCGGCTTCACGCTGTTCTTCCTCTCTCCTGGCTGCGAGGATGGCTTCGAGGATCTGGTCGATATTCCCTTTCATAGAATCCAACACTTCCCTGAAGGCAACTTGCTCCTGCTGAATCTGCTCCATCATTCGTCTTGTATTGGCTCTAGTTGCATACTGGTGTCGAGGAATCAACTTGATTTACTGGAGAGGAAGGAACGAAGACATAAGATTCTGTTGAAGGACTGGAAATGCAAAATGCACAACATATGAAATGCAATGCGAATGATATGCAAGATGCAATGCAAGATACAAGATCCAGGATCTAGGATCGTAGTTCAAACAGCTCCTGAAGCTGGTAACTGTAATAGATAAGTAACCATAATTCCTGCTCAAAGAACATTGACGGGTACGACCTATACGGGAAGATCTAGACATTCTACCCATAAACCCACTTACGGGATGGTTTCTACGTTTGGTTCCCAAGATCACGGACACTAGTCGTATTAGCGTCACGCAACAGGCTAGCTGTATTACGACGATAATGACGATAAGGTCTCTCCTGAGCGGGGTCCTCATGCTAGGCGCACAAGGAGCGAGTCCTTGGAGGCTAACACTACACGACCACCATTATTGGAACTGGTGCTAACAAAAGGTTCCCAGAATCACGAACCCTTCATTAATCAAGTCGTGCAACAGGCTAGCTGTGTTACAACAAGATCTACGAATAGGCCTCCTCTGGAGGAGCTTTCATGCTAGGCCCACAAGGAGCAAGTCCTCGGAGACTAACACTACTCGACTACCAATTCTAAATTATGTGTCCTCTCTGCTTTTACCAAAGCTCGGGCGTAGAGCCTTACTCATGATGTCATCCCAAGAACCAACAGGCGACAAAGCACAAATAAAATCTACAAGAGAACAAATACAAAAAGAAAACAAATAAAAGAAAAACACTCCTCACAAACCAAAAGATAGGCTCGACTCTCTCTTTGCATGGAGCAATGTCCCCAGCAGAGTCGCCAGCTGTCGCACCTCGAAAAATCACGGAGACATTTCGGAGAAACGACCCTCGCGCGAAAGGCGCGGAAATGCGGTTCGACAGAGTCGCCACCGAACTTTATTTTTCCCGAATAAACGGGAGAGGAAAATATCGAGAAAACCTCTTAAAAACGAAAGGATAGGAACAGGGCTGTCGCAACCAAGTTCCGGGTTCGGGAGTCGGTTACGTGAGGGGAAGGTATTAGCACCCCTCACGTCCGTCGTACTCGACGGGAACCTCTTAAGGCAATTGTGGGGAGTGTTGTTTAGGTTTATTGGTTTTCTTCTCGTTGCTGAAGGTAGAATTGGTAGGTTAAAAGGTTAAAGACGATAAGGGAAAATGGGGGTGGTTGGAAGATAGGGTGCTCGCCAAGGATTGGGGCCCTTGTGCCTACGTATGCTCATTCGGACGAGAATGAGAAATCAGAGCGTCGTAGTTCGACTACGGGAAAGGATGGGGGAAATGGAAGATGGATAGAAGTGTGCTCGCCAAGATCATCGCAATCTTGTGCCTACGTATCTTACATTCAGACGAGAATGAAGAATCAGAGCAGTCGTAGTTCGTGGTAACAACCACGAAAAAGATATGGGGAAATGGAGGGGAGGTAGCTCGCCAAGATTATCGCAATCTTGTGCCTACGTATCTTACATTAGGACGAGAATGAAGAATCAGAGCAGTCGTAGTTCGTGGAGACGACCACGAAAAGGTGAGGTTTGAATTGGTTTGACGTTAAGTTGATGGGACGAAAGAGTGACTGACAAACAACCTAAGGGCGTGCCTCGAGAGCTTGTCACTCAAGAATTCAAGGAATGCGAGATCCCAAGAACTCAATTCTTTCTAAAATTGACTGAATAAATTGAAGATAAAGAGTTGGATGTTTTGAAATCGAAAGAATAAATTAGTAACAACTCGAGGGCGCGCCTCGAGAGTTACTCATTCGAATATCCAAAGAATGCTAGATTCTGGGAATATCCCTCTTTCGTAAGTTTCGGAAATGTTTGTGAAAGGATCGAATCGAAGAATGGCATGCGAGGCCAAAAGGAAGTTGTTTTGAAGTAGTTCGACGACGTGTTGAATATTTGGTCGAAGATTGAACCGACTTGACGACGTGTCAAGGGTTAGGATTGTGAGAAATGATATTAGTCCCTGAGGGTGCTCCTAATATCGAGACCACGAGGAATTGTGAATGAAATGTGGGTTGCGAATGCGGACGAGCATTCGACTTAGAATAATGTTGGAAAATGATTGAGTTTGAAAAAGTCGAAAGGTTGAGTGGATAACAACTCAAAGGCGTGCTTCGAGAATTATTCACTCGAAGACACAAGGAATGCTAGACTCCAAGTGCCTCTTTCTTTCGGGGTTTTGATCAAAAGACGTTGAGAATATGCTTGAGAAAATCAAAAGATTGAATGAACAACAACTCAAGAGCGAGTCTCGAGAGTTGCTCATTCGAAGATCCAAGAAATGCTAGATTTCAAGAATCTCCCTCTTTTGGAGTTTTTTTTTTTGTTGAGAAAATGTTTAAAAGATAATTTGAAGTGCAATTGAAAAGTCTCGACTAAAATTATCATCTATCAATAATTTTGACCGATAATAATTTAAAAATTGTCATTTGACCAAAATAAGCAAGAAATCGATAAAAGTCGAAAATGAAAGAAGTTAAAAAGAAAACGGTCTCGGGTTTGTCATTACTCGTCAAAAATTTGACAAAGTTATAACTTGGGGTATCGTCATCGACCCTACACGATAAAGAATGAATAAAAAAAATACGATCGAAAGTATATTCAAAATTATTAATCAAAGAAATCTTACAATAATAATTGAAAATATTAACAAATGTACATAAATTAAACTGCAGCTCTTAACAAAATTATTTTTTTTAAAAAAAACAATTATTAAAACTTCATATTAAAACTTTTTTAGAAGAAAAAAGAAAAAGAAAAAGGGGGGGCGTATGATTCAGATACGGGTGAGTGTTATTGTGATTATCATCATGGGTCCTTATAGCCCACTCAATCCATTACCAGCTAGAAAACAAAAATGGATGAAGTTTAGAATGGAAGGGCAAACAATGGTATGGGCTACCGACCCAAGATCCAACAACACATTTGAAAAAAAAAATTTCTAGAGCCAACAAAAGAAAACAAATGGAAATGTGAAGAACACGCTCAGAAGAACGCTCTTCTCCGCCATCGCGTTCGATTGAAACGTGGACGAACATCATCAACATCAACCCACCTTGTCCCGTTATGATTTCGCTTTGCCTCCCCCTATTCCTTCCTCCGCTCGTGATGCTTAGGTTTCTTTCAAATTAATGTTTGCTTGTATCAGTTTATTCTCCATTTCCTTCTACTTCATCTCATTTTCCATTTTTGTTCTGTTCTTGGTTCGTGGCTAGGTATTAACTTGAATGTGGGTTAGAGAATTGGGGATCTAGAAAAACAACAGGTTAAATGATGACATGAAGAAGTTTGAAGATTGAGAGAGGGTGAGACCTTTGGGGTTTGTTCGAGGTTTAGAAGAAGGAATGAAGATAACCATCAAAGAAGAAATGGGTTTTTAGATCTGTTTTTTTTTTGCGTGAGGTGGGAAAGTCGAAGGGAGATTTAGGGATTTGAAGTTCTGAACCGTGGGTGGTTAAGAAAAGGGTCTTTGAAAGAGCGTGGGTTTTGAATATTGGGGTTTTGGATTTATGGTTTCAGGCTTATTGTTGTTGAAGGTTGGAAGTGAGATTTGAGGGATAACGAAGAGGTTTTATTGGTCTTTATGGGTGTCTGTTTTGGTAGTCATTGGAAGAGGAAGGCGTTGAGCTTGAAGGTTCAATGGAGGGTTTCTTTGAAGATATGATTTTCTGTGTTTTTTTTGTTAAGAGAGGTTTCTATGTTTCGTGGTTTGAAAGTTGTGTTCTGAGGCGATAACGGATTTCTGTTTTCAAAGTGAAGCTGAGGGATAACGAAGTAGGGTTATTGAAGGGTTACAAGCTTGTTGGTGAAATGGTTATTCGAAGGTGTAGGCTTGTTAAGGTTGGGAATTCGATTTGAGGAAGAAGGACCTTTTTAGGCTGAAATGTTGTTGGTTGAATATTATGGTTGGGTTTGAAGAAGGGAAAAATCAGTGAATCTTGTTTGAAGATTTTAGAGAAGGTTTTTAAGGTATGGATTTGGTTATGGGAAGAAAAGAGGATTTGGAGCTGGAGGTTGTCTTGAAGGAAAATCGAGGGAAGAGTTGAAGGTTGGAGTTTCTTCCTGCGCTAAAATGAGGTCTTTTTTAAGCGTGGTTCTCAGCCCCCCCTCTCCTTTTGTGAACTCGTCTGGATTAAATAATATCTGGTGTTGATATTTGTCTTCCCTGTTTGTCATTTTTTGCAGGTCCATTCAAGAGGCCAAAATGGTTATTGTGAATAGTTTTCTTTGTTGTAGCAGCGTTGCAACTTTGTTTGTACAATCTGGGAAGAATTGGCAGCATAATGTGTATTTGCGAGTTTTTTTGTTTGTTGGCACGTTGTCAGAAGGTTGTCGCTTGCAGGTACCTTATTGTAGGTAGTATGGTCGTGGTTGTTTTACTACAAAAATGCTCTTGAAACGTTGTGACATATTCAGGTACAAGTTACCTTTATTGGTCCCCCCCCCCCCCCAATTCTTTTCACTATTTGTCTTATTCGCCCTTTTTTATACGCAGGTGGGTGCGCAGACAACATGGTTTGCAAAATACAACAAACCAACGGATGGCTTTCTTTTCCACTATTTACTGCTGTCCTTTCTGGGTACCTTAGAACACGGTGGGATGCGTGTTTTCCTTTGCAGGTACAAATTGAGAGCTTTAATTTTACTCTTTGAATTATGAATAGGCTGGAGGGTAGTGCACAGACGATGGGTTGTTTTGATGGGATATTGGTACAGTTTGTGCAGTCTGGGCTGCTGCAAGCAGAGTCCTTGTCATAGCCTCTTGTTGTAAAGTAGTGAGGTTTATGTCGTACCGTCCTGTTGTACGAGTTGATGATTTTGGAATATTGGTTGAGAATGAATTGGAGTATTGTATTGCAGTCTTCATGGTAGGTGTAGCAGAAAACTAACCTTTTCTTTTGGATGGGTAATTGGCATATGGTTAGGTTGTGATTTTGGTAAATGGTGAATTTGAGGTTTTCTTTACACTGAAGTGGTGATGGTTTCCGTATTGTGCAGGTTGTGGGAGCCATGGTTGTAAGCTGGTGGATTAAAATGCGTACAACTAATGACCGTTGGCATGCGAAACCCATGTTTTTTCACAATATGGTGCAACATGCTTCATTATGGTGGGTCCTGGTGTGTATGTTGTCCATGACGGTACGATTTGCCGCAGGCCTTTTATGGTGGCTACTGTGTTGCTAGTTTGTTTTGGTGGAAGAGTAGTGGAGCATGATATTTGTCGTTTCTGCATAACCTTGGGTATCATTTATGAATTAGCACATCAACTCTTGTACCAGCTTTTTCTTAACAAACAATATTAATCACTTCTCATATGCTTGATATCCCTTCAATACTATATTATGGCAATTGTTGATAAAGCAGGAGTACATTAGGCCTAGAGTATGATTAATTTTATGTTGTAGAATGGTGCAGTATTGTATTGTGAATTGAGTTGAAAGGTGCTGCTATCATTGTGCACTTTTGCACCCGTATGCGTTTCGACCATAGGAAGCGCCGTACATGAATTATTGTGATACTTTGTGCAGCACATTTGATTAAGAATTTTTTTGAAATGAACCATTGTCTTTTTGAATGGGCTTAGAATAATTAATGGGTCCTTGCTCCTTTTGAATGTGTACCTCCCTCTTGTAATGGACTTACCAATTTATCCACATGATTTGTGATTTGCACAGGACTAAAAACATCTACATCATGGCATATCTCTAAAACTTGGCATCCAATTAATCGCAATCTTACTGCTTCACAAATTAAAATTCACGTCGTAACTCGATGTAATTTCTTCAAGCTTTGAAAATATGTCAAACTTTGCGCTAATTAATTCGATCCTGAATTTTACTATGATTTGAACTTAATTTGAAGAACACTTGAAGCAAAGGCAATCAATTAGCAATCCATTTGAAATACCACCTAAATGAAATTGAGATAAGATCTGAGATTAGCTGGATCAAGGCCCTGAAATAACTCACACCATATGGCTCAAACTGATGTTTAACTATATGGTTTAAAATCCACATAGTCATATCTCAATTGTTCGGTCACAAGTACATATGCTCATCTTTCCTTCAACAAACTCTACAAATGCTTGTGATCACATTAAACAACACCACATCAAAACCCATGACTTGAGAAGTCTTTAGAAAATCATGTCCCTGGGCCAAATGATCATCTTAGAGAATAATCATAAAAACCGCCATTATTTGTGATAAGAAGGGTATGAAAAGTAGGACAAATTTAGGGTATGACAACGACCATCTGATGCATTGAAATACCTTTGCCCCTAAATTTTTCTTGGATCGCCTTTTCGGATTTTCAATCCATTAGGGCGCTCATTTTTGCCTAAGTCTCCCTTTCGGGTTTTCGACTTAGCGAGCTCTTATTTTTTTCATTTTATCCCTAACTTTTGCCTGGACCTCCTTCATAGGTTATGATCCACCGGGATACCCATTTTTTCCTAAGCCACCCTTTTGGATTTCGACTTGTCGGGTCTTTAGGCATAATATTTTCGTACTGCATTAGAATTCGCTATGTGAGTAAGCTATTCTCCATCCATCATTGTGAGAATTAACGAGCCTCTTGAGAAGACTGTTTTTACAACAAATGGGTCATCATAGTTAGGCATCCACTTTCCACGTATGTCCTTATGAACTGACAAGATCTTTTTGATTACAAGTTCCCCTTCTTGGAACTCTGAAACACGAACCTTCTTATTAAAAGCTCTCTTGATCCTCTTTTGATACAATTGACCGTGACACATCTCAGTCATGCACTTCTCGTCAATGAGGTTCAATTGATCAAACCTTTCTCTGACTCATTCCGCTTCATCAAGTTTGGCTTCCATCGGAACCCTTAAAGATGGTATCCTAACTTCAATGGGAATAACTACATCCATCCCATATACTAATGAAAAGGGGGTTGCCCCTGTCGAAGTGCAAACAGACGTTCTATATCCATGCAAGGTAAATGCCAACATCTCATGCCAATCCCTATAAGTCTTCACCATTTTCTGCAAAATCTTCTTGATTTTTTTGTTTGCGGCTTCGACAGCTTCGTTCATGTTTGGATGATAGGGAGAAAAGTTGTGATGTTCGATCTTGAAGTTATCACACAACTCTTTCATAGTCTTGTTATTCAGATTGGTTCCATTATTTGTTATGATTCGGCTTGGAATTCCGTATCGGCAGATAATCTCCCTTTTGATAAAACGGGTAACCACTTGTTTAGTCACGTTGGCATAAGATGCAGCTTCAACCCATATTGTGAAGTAGTTGATAGCAACAAGGATGAATTGGTGTCCATTAGAAACCTTCGACTCGATTGCCCCAATCATGTCGATGCCCCACATAGAGAATGGCCAAGGTGATGACAACACGTTTAGCAATGTTGGAGGTACATGCACCTTGTCTGCATAAATCTGGAACTTGTGGCATTTCCTGACATATTGGACGTAATCAGTTTCCATAGTCAACCAGTAGTATACATCTCTTAGAATCTTCTTAGACATGACATATCCATTGGCGTGAGTGCCAAATGTTCCTTCATGAATATCTTGCATTAACAAGTATGTTTCTCATCTGTCGACACACCTAAGCAAGACCATGTCATGATTTCTTTTGTAAAGCACATGATTGAGAAAGAACTTGGATGCCAATCTCCTTAAAGTTTTCTTGTCAAGAGATGTAGCATCAACTAGATACTCTTGAGTCTGAAGATATCTCTTAATGTCGTGAAACCACAATTTCTCATTTGTTTCTTCTTCTACCATATGATAATAAGTAGACTCAGTCTTCCTCTCGATTTGGATGAGTGTTGCTTCATTAACAAATCTGACCTTCCACATTGAGGCTAGCATAGCCAATGCATCAGTGATGTGGTTTTCAGTCCTCGGGACATGTTTGAAAGTTATTTGATTAAAGTATTCGATCATTTCAATGATGTAAGCTCTATATGGAATTAACTTCTCGTCTCGAGTTTCCCACTCACCTTTGACCTAATATATCACTAAGTCTGAGTTACCACTCACTTCAATAATTTCAATGCGAAGGTCAATTGTTTCTTTGAGGCCCAAGATACAAGCCTCATACTCAGTAATATTGTTGGTACACTCAAAGCATAACCTGACTGTGAATGGAGTGTAACCACCGTCTGGATTCATCAAAATGGTGCATATGCCATTCCAATTATAGTTGGAGGAATCGTCGAACATCATCTTCCACCGGGAACCTGCATCTGGACCTGGCTCTTCATAATCCTTCTTTATCAACATAATATCTTCATCGGGAAGTCAAACTTCAGAGGTTCATAGTCTTCTGTTGGATAATCTGCAAGGTAATCTGACAAGATGCTACCCTTGATAGACTTCTGAGTAATGTATTGGATGTCATATTCTGATAATAACATATTCCAACAGGCGAGTCTTCCTATCTGGGCAGGCTTTTCAAAAATATACTTTATCAAATCCATTTTCGAGATTAACAAAGTAGTATGATATATCATGTATTGCTTCAAACTCTTGGCATCCCATGCAAAAACATAACAAGTTTTCTCTAAAAGTGAATATCGAATTTCACAATCAGTGAACTTCTTGCTCAAATAGTAAATGGCGTGCTCTTTGCGTTCATACTCGTCTTGTTGACCTAACACGCAGCCCATTGATCCTTCAAGCACAGTTAGGTACATGAAAAGAGGTTTTCCAGAAACATGAGGAGTTAAGATCGGAGGTTCTTGGAGGTAACCCTTGATCTTATCAAAAGCTTACTGATAATCTGAATTCCACGCAACTGCCTGATATTTGCGTAACAGCTTAAAAATTGGCTCATAGGTAGGAGTCATATTGGAAATAAATCTAGAGATGTAATTCATCCTTCCAAGGAAACCTATAACTTATTTCTCAGTCTGCGGAGCCGACATCTCTTGAATAGCTCGAACCTTGTCCAGGTCCACCTCAATCCCTTGTTGACTGACAATGAAACCGAGCAGCTTTCCAGATCTCACCCCAAAAATGCACTTGTCAGGATTCAGCATCAACTGATATTTTCTAAGCCTCTCAAACAAATTCAAAAGATAATCCAAATGATCCTCTTCACTCTGAGACTTGGCAGTCATATCATCTACTTATACTTTTATCTCTATGTGTGTCGCTACTGCGAAAATCGGTGCCGGCTGAACAGAAGAGTCGCCACCGTGCGTTATTTATCCCAACAGAGGGAAAGGAAATGCTCGAAGTAAACCTACCGCAAAGACGGGAAAGGAATGGTCATCGCAACCAAATCCTGGATTCGGGAGTCGGTTACGCAAGGGGAAGGTATTCGCACCCCTCACGTCTGTCGTACTCGACGGGATCCACGCTTGTTTTCTAGTACGGATTGTTATTCTATCTATTCTATAGGTCTGGGGTTAAAAGAAAATAAAATGACTCGGCAAAGTATCGCACTTTATGCCTACGTATTCCCGTCTGGAACGAGAAATCAGAGTCAACGTAGTTCGCCTACCTACGGGAAAGGAGGGGAAGGTTGCTCGCTAGGATATCGCATCCTATGCCTACGTACTTTCATACAGCATGAAAGATCAGAGCAAACGTAGTCCGGGCCACGTACGACACAAGTCTGTCTTGATTGTTTTTATCCTTCTGAAAAAGGTTTTCTCCTGATTATGGGTCCGAGCGGACAAAAATGACGTTTTTGATTGGTTTACAGTCTTTTACGCAAGAACTGTTTTTTATGGTGTTTGAAATGTTTATTGTGTTTTTCTGATTGTTTTGAGAAATAAGAGAAACAGCAACTCGAACCTATGGTTTAAAAAAGGGAATCAAAATCTAACCTAATGTTGTCATGCATGGATAAGAACCTAATGTCTGTCATATTTCTCTCTTGCGCAGAGAGAAACAGAGATCCTAAGGGGATAAACGGAAAAACAACAGCATATATACAGTAAAGCAGTAAAATGCATGAATGCAGCAGTACAAGCTAGGCAAGGGAGTCCTGCTCTTCCTCGAACCTTGAAAACAACAGGCAAAAGCGAACAAAATTCACTTTCAACCTAACAGATTAATTGGCAAACAATATAGTCCCGGAAACTCAAACAATACATCAAAAACTTCCAAACAACAAAAAAATAAACTGTAAACAGCAACTCTACACAGCAAGCTCCATCAACATCTTCAAGCAAAGTCTTCATCAACAAGCTTCCATCAAGCATCTATCTTCAAGGAGGAAAACTCTAACAGTAACCATCTTCCACAGCTTCAAGCAGCAGGGCTTCAAACAATGACTTCCATCTTTAATATTTCATGGCTTTTCTTCAAATCAAACTCTCCAGGATGAGGAACAATTAATAGGATGAATTGAGATGTTAAACAGTTAGTTGACCACCAAAGGTGGCAAACAGACTGTTAACAAAATGTAGAATGTTTCTCTCAAGAGTTCTATCTCTTAGATACTGTCACCAAGCCTTCCAAAGGAAGGGGGTGAGTATCCTAGAGATACTCTGAATCATAGAGAGGGATGGAGGCAAACAAAGCCATCCATGTTTAAGAATCAAATTTCTATTCTAAGCTCTACCTAGCTCTTAGTTCCAGTGATCTTCAACAGCTACAAGCAAGCTACAATTTTCATCAACTCTTGAACTTGTTCTTCAATCCTTGAATTTGTCTTTGTCTTCAATGCTTCACCATCCATGGTCTTCAAGCCAAGCCCACACCCCAAGCAAGCCCAACAAGCCCAAATAACAAGCAATAACCCCAAAACGGGCACACCATACAATCAAACAATTACAAAAATATACTAAATATTAATATAATAGGGGAAATTCTAATACTTATTCTAAGGGATCTACTACACTTTCCCATAATACCCCTATAGTCCCATCTTCTAATTCAACCTAAAAAGCCCAAAAAGGAATTGTTTTGTTGCACCTATGTTATGTTCAAAACCCCAATTATTCTAAGTTTTTTATTACACCATATCTATTTCAACATTTTTTTACTACCATTTTTATTCTAAAGTTTTATCACATTATCCTAAGGGAAACCCTAAAGTATATTAATATCTATATTATCAAGATCGAAGATCAAACCCTATATCAATTTCAAAGGGGTCTAAACAATTCCTAACATGCAAGGGGTCAAGGTTAACCATCAATTGGGAAGGTCCTAATCAACAACCCTAAAACAGAACCAAATTACCTCTAGAAATTCTACAAAAATTCCTAAGGGAACATGCGAGTGTTATCTACAATCTACCAAAAGATCTAAGCAAGAATCATCACCAATTGAGAGAACAAAATTCTACAAAACAGCGGTATCAAATATGCAAAGCAAACATCATGCGAAATACTCATCAGAATGTAAAATGCAAAAGAAATGGGAAAACAATCCAAAAAAATCTAATAAAAATTATACAATATCCTGAAGATGTTAGAAACCTATGGTAAAATAATTAAAACCAAACTCTAAAGTTAAGGTCACTTTCTAAAGGAAAATGTCCAGGGAACATTCAGATGGCGATGGCTCTAAAAAGCGGATTCAAAACTAAACTTAGAGTCGTCTAGAAATTCCAATAAAATTTCTGGGGAACCCTATGCATATCATCTAAAACATATCCAAAAATCAGCTCAAAATCATGAAGCATTAAGGAGAACAAAATTAAACAAAACATATGAACAGTTATGTACCCCAATGGATATTAGCACGAAAGAAAAATCATAACTAAATCAAAAAAAATCTAAAAAATGCAAACTCAGCGCCTAAAATTTCTTAAGATAATCAAGATCTGTAGAAAACAATTTCATAATTTATTGAACATGTTTACTATTTTTGACGTAATAAAAGCAAACAGGCCTCAAAACAGAAAAATAAAAAGAAAAAGGGAATGAAGAAAATCTCCAAATTAACAATCCTAAAATCATCCATAGGTGTTCATGATCCTAACCGCATGAGAATTTCTAATTATCTCATCCTAAATCCATGGGAAAGTGAAGGTTTACATACCTTGATCGGAGCTTCGAAACGGAGTATCTTCGGCTCTTTTCGTACTTCCGAAAGCTTCAAATTCGTTCAACAATATGCAAGGAAAGTGCTACAATCTTCGAATCGAACCGAAATCGCCTTGAATGAAGAATCACCACTTGATTTGATCTCTTGAAAATTGATATGCTCTCTTCCAATCCAACTCCAATCAATCACCAACCTTGCTTCAAATGAGTTTCTAAACATTTATAGAGATGATTGGAATATTCTAGAAATGAAGCCCAAGCCCAAAATAATAAAATCCATTTCCCTTGGAACTTTCTAGATTATTCATGTATCTTCCCTTGGAAATTTCTAGATTGTTCATGTATCTTCCCTTGGAAGTTTCCAACCAAAATAGCCTTCCAAATGCCTTGTTAAGTGGTTTGGATTAGTGACTTACATTTCAAGTAACCACTTTTACAAAGCAAATCATGAAATTATTGCTCAATTCAAAAATGTGCCAATGCCATTGTCTTTAAAATGCATTTTACAATCAAATTGGTATGTCATATGGCTTGTTTGTGATCTCTAACCCAAAATTTGATTTTTTTTCACCACTTTATTTGACTTATTCCCCTTTTTTAGGCCATTTTTATCACTTTTTGATACAAGCCTTTTTAACATCTCATGACCTCCCTACTAGCCTTAAAACATCATTCTAAGCAAGTTCGATGTTGAAGATTGTTTCATTTGAAGCTTGGAAGTAGGAGATATGGCCTTATGCTTGAAATGACTTATAACCTCCAAATGCCCAAAATGCCCTTGGCTTGTCAAGATCATAAGTAGAGCTCCACAAATCAGATTGAGTCATACCATACCTTTCTAGAAAGATAAGATTATGAGGAACAACTTTCATGTTGGCCAAAAATCCATTTGAAAACTCCTTATGGGGCAAAAGTTGTTGGGAAGTCACGTAACTTTCACAGACAAATTTCAGATGCCTCTGATGACCTGTAACTTGCAAGAACCATAACTTGAGTTATACAAATCTCCTTGATGCCTACCACCACTCAAATTAAAGGTCTTGAAATACTCTACAAGTTCCATGTTGTCCAAAGATCCATTAGAGACTTGTATCTTGAATTATTCGGCTTGGAAGTTTGCCCTAAATCAGGGGATTTTACACTGAAACCCTAATTTAGAAACTTCTCTTCTTCTTGATTTATTTTGATTTCTCCTTGGCACAACACCAAATCCATATCCACATATCAAATGATGGATCCCCCATTCTTCAAACAGGCCTTGATGTCCCTTCAATCAAGTATTTGACCTAGGGTTGACCTAGGGTTGACCCAGATGAAACCCTAATTGACTGTCTTCAACTGTAGTTCTTGTAATCACATCAATGACTTGTCTCACTCTAAAAATGACCCTCTAGGTATTCCATGATGTCTATATATATTCCATGCCCTCAATTCATAGCCCACAATCTCTTTGATAGTCTTCAAACCCCCTCAAGATAGGAGAAAAATCCACTGATTGGTCCACTAACTTCTCAAGCTTCAATTCCTTTCTGATGACTTGCATAGGCTTAAATTTTGAATAAGAACCTCTTGATAGGCTCATAGAGATAAGAATGGCACTCGTTCCCTTGTTGGATGGCTTGCCCATGCTATGCTATACAGATGAATGAATTATGTACATGACCTAATATGACCTAATATGCAAATGCTAAAGCTATGAAACATAAAATCAGGTGAAATAAGTTGGTCAAATTTTGGGGTGCAACAGCTGCCCCTATTCAAACGATTTGGACCCGACTGGGTGAAACGCCCGGAGCCTTCAGACAATCGAGGTACGAAACGGTTGAATACCAATAAACCCGGAAATTTGCCAACTGCAAAACAACTACACCACTACCTGGGGAAAAAAAAATTTACTGATCCGACTTCATCACTATTCTGTCAATACTGGAACAATCCTTAGTGGCTTCACCGGAAGAAGACTTTTGTAAGAATGCAGCTCTATCTTGTCATGGGACACATACTATGCTCCCTACGAGGAAATCATCCGCCTATCCGAAACGGGAACACACCTCTTGCTTATGTCACACAAACTCTTCATCCGCCTATCCGAAATGGGAACACACCTTTGTGTATAACTGCAAAGAAATCGTCATCCGCCTATCTGACACAGGAACATACTTCTATCCACTTTACTGAAAATCCTAATCTGCCCATTACACAGAAAAACCTTCATCTGCCCATCACACAGGAACGTCTTCGTCTGCCCATCACACAGGAACGACTTCGTCTGCCCATCGCACAGGAACGTCTTCATCTGCCCATCACACAGGAATTTTGACTTCATCTGCCCATCGCACAGGAACTTTGACTTCTGCCCATCACACAGGAATGTCTTCGTCTGCCCATCACACAGGAACTTTGACTTCTGCCCATCACACAGGAATGTCTTCGTCTGCCCATCACACAGGAACTTTGACTTCTGCCCATCACACAGGAATTCTGACTTCTGCCCATCGCACAGGAATGTCTTCGTCTGCCCATCACACAGGAACTTTGACTTCTGCCCATCACACAGGAATGTCTTCGTCTGCCCATCACACAGGAACTTTGAATTCTGCCCATCACACAGGAATTCTGACTTCATCTGCCCATCACACAGGAACTTTGACTTCTGCCCATCACACAGGGATGCTGACTTCATCTGCCCATCACACAGGAATGTCTTCTTCTGCCCATCACACAGGAACTTTGACTTCTGCCCATCACACAGGAATGTCTTCGTCTGCCCATCACACAGGAATGTCTTCGTCTGCCCATCACACAGGAACTTTGACTTCTGCCCATCACACAGGAATTCTGACTTCTGCCCATCACACAGGAATGTCTTCTTCTCGGACATAGCTTCTTTGCCTATTTTTTGCAGTAACTAACTCCGCTGGGGGATGTTCCGAGAATAACTGTCAAACACTCGCGTCAATACCAAGTGACCACCTCTGAATTTTGATTTCGTGAAAACCTCGTGCCAATGCACAACAATCTTGAAAAAACATCCCGCTGGCCGGGTACAACAATGCCTCAATTGGCAACTCTGTGGGAAACAATAAACTGAACTACATCACACGTCTTTGGGCGAGACCTCGATTGTCTAGTACCATCTGATCTTTAGAACTCCATACTCCTATTGAGAAAATACCTGAAAGCAAAGAGTCAATCAACCTGATCTATGCTTCAAAATGTGTATGTTTGATAATGGCGTAATGCTCCATACAATATGGAAATGCTACACGTTTTATTTGGTGGATGCAAATATGACACTATATGTCGATGCAAATGCAGGTTCAAGCTGCTGGGGATAAGCTCTGACGAGCTTGCTTCACCAATCCTTGCTGTTGAGGACAAATAACACCATGCTGGGGAGTGAACGGGTATCACGAAGTATTCTGGCAAAATAAATGCCAGGACATACAACCAACTCTGCTAGGGAGAGATCTGAACTTTAATTTCCACTGGGAGGAAAGAAAATTCTTGCTGAATAGAGAGAACTCCGCTGGGGAGTGAACGGATATCACGAAGTATTCTGGCAAAATAAATGCCAGGACATACAACCAACTCTGCTGGGGAGAGATCTGAACTTTAATTTCCACTGGGAGGAAAGAAAATTCTTGCTGAATAGAGAGAACTCCGCTGGGGAGTGGAAACGACTCTCTTGGAGACAAAACTGGCTCCGCTGGGGGGAGAATAAAGGATCCTACCGGGAATGAAACCTCTGCTGGATAGAGTAGACGACCCTACTAGGGATAATGGATCTTCCTTGAGGAATGTACACTGTCTGAGCACAGCCTGCCAACCTGGAATCACTACTCTGAGGCTAAACAACTCTGCTCGGGATAGAAAGTCCTTGTGGAGGAAATCATACTGTCTGAATACAAATCACAATCTTGAGATTATCAACTCTTGTTGGAAATAACTGACCCTGCGGGGGAAAAAGAAAAACCATCTTTCTGAACCAATTTTGACTTGGTCATCCATCTTGAGAACCTTCTCAACTGGGGATTGCATCTACACATGCTCAATTCTGTGGGGATTACCACCTTGCCGGAGACATCTCTATTAAGATACTCTTCTGGGGAATTAATCTTGTCCTTCAATAAAGGGGAGCGACATTTCCACTTCCAGGAACACGACCTGCGTGGGGATTTACATCAACTGTAATCACATCTTTCATCCAATGCCCTGGCTAGGCCATAGTAATTCTCTTTCGATTGCTTCAAACAAGCAAGGACCCTGCAAAACAGCACAAACGCGACAAAACAAGTCCATACAACCGAATCTATTCGGGTTAGCACTCGTGACAGCATTTCAGTCAATTCAAAGTTTTAGCAATTATTGGCAATGGCCAACACCGTTATGTACATGCTAGTTTTGTCAAAACAATCGGCGTTTTTTCACATACAAAACAATAAAGAACAAATATCGAGTACTGAATAACATGTTTTATTGATAGGGCCTCTAAATAGGCGGAGTTTTGTACACTGGATGTAACTCCTGAAAAGAGGTAGCTACGCACAAACAAGTACACAAGTATGCACAGGAAGCATAAATACTAACACAAATATGTACACAATGTGCATCATGTTGTGAAAAAGTGTGACCATAGCTCCCTGATAAGTGGCACCAACATTCTTCAGACCAAAGGGCATAACCTTATAACAATAGGTCCCCCAAGGAGTGATGAAAGTAGTCTTTTTCATATCATTTGGGTCCATCTTAATTTGATTGTAACCAGAAAAAACATCCATAAACGAGAAGACTGCAAAATGAGTTGTATTGTCTACCAAAGTGTCAATATGTGGCAGAGAGAAATCATCCTTTGGACTAGCTTTGTTCAGATCCCTATAATCCATGCACATTTTGACTTTTCCATCTTTCTTTAGCACAGGTACAATATTGACCACCCACTCTGGATATTTTGACACTGCCAGAAAACCTACATCAATCTGTTTTTTGACCTCATCCCGAATCTTGAAAGCCATGTCAGGTCTAGTCCTTCAGAGCTTCTGTTTGACGGACAGACATTCTGGTCAAAGCAGTAATTTGTGAACTGCTATGTCAGTGTCTAAGCCAGACATATCTTGGTCTGACCAAGTGAATACATCAACATACTCTTCTAAAAGCTTCACTAGTCTTTGCTTGATTTCTGCCTCAAGTGTTGCCCCAATCTTGACTTCTTTCTTGTCTTCGTCGGTGCCAAGATTAATAATATTCACTTGCTCCTTGCGAGGTTGAAGGTATATGTACTCATATTCAGCCATCTTTGCCAATTTGTCCGGAATCTCAAAATCTTTATCATCCTCATCTTCGTCTTGGTATATGGGTGATTCGAAGTCAGGAGGGAAAACAAAGTCATTGGACTCAACGGGTTTGGAAATTTCTCTGCATGTTTTGAATGGCTTGATTTATTAAAACACACATAGATAGATGCAACAGAACAAGGAAAAATATTTGTTTGCTGGTTTTCAAAAGATTGTCATTTTCTTTAAAACTAAAAGCAAAAAACAGTAAATGGAACAAAAATAAGGAGTTTAACAAAACATCTTCATTAATCATAATAACTTTGAAAGTATGGGTCCTTACAAAATAATCCCACCATGGCCATGATTTTCTTCGTGAACTTGGATTACATTTGTCACACACTTCCATGCACCAAACAGGATTCACATCAACCTGTAATGAATCAAGATAAGAGGAAACTCATCAATCCATGATTCATCAAAATCGGTTTAATCACCTTCCAAAGTAAACTATATGCCATGACCTGAAACAAAATTGAAGTACGTGAAATTGGGACTAGATGTAAATACTGATCACCCGGTACAGAGATGTGCAAATCGCATCCAATCTTCTGTTGATTGAACTAAGGAAACCTTTAAGTAAGAGGTGAAAGCATACGCGAGTTTTCAAAAGTTAATGTCGTCAAATACCAAACTGAATAAAAAAACCAGACCAAATAAAACAACACATAAAATCATCAGCATCAAATAAGATCGAAAGATATGGATAGAATCAAGAGCATTAATTTCTAAAAAAACATGTTTCAAACATAATCGAATGGAAACAAAAAGGCAATTACCATATTTTCAAGACAGGTTTCAAACCTGTTCCAAGTAGATTCAATTTCTTTCCGAAAACAGCCCAAACATGTTCACATAGAAGAGGAAAAATATTTATTATCAAACTATCTGCAGCATTCAATAACTCCATAAAAGGGAAATGCATTGCAGGACACGGGGGAGAGTTGGAGAATCAGATAACAACAGTACACACACACACAAAAAAGCAGTCATCATATACACACCAGAAATATTTGCAAGCAGATAGGGATATCAGTAGACACACAAACAATAAACCACAAAGACCTCACAAAAATTTCACACACATCACTGCAGGACAATACCATGGTCCTGCAGTGATGTGTGTGAAATTTTTCCTGAAATTGAAGATATCGGAGATCTCACGAGTAAAGGGATAGAGTTTTTTTTCATATTTCCAGTGATACGCGGCGATGTTCCATCTTCGTCGTTGGTGATCCAATCGTGTGCGAATGAAAGCGAGGATAAAAGTGGCGATGGTGAATCTGTGAGAGAAAAGGAGAGAGTGCGGGTGTGAGACGGTGCAGTGTGAAGAAGAAGAAATGTGGCACGTTGAAGAAGAAGGTGGAAGAAAACAAGTAGCGGTGTGAATGCAAAGGCGAGAAGAAGGGGATCTGAGCGAGAGAGAAGACCGGCTGGTGGAATGGTGTGCTGAGTTGTTATGAGATACCATGCCCCTTTGTGTTGTATTGGCTCGGATGGGCCTTTGATTTGCAGCCCTAAAATTTTAAAAAAATATAACACTCCCTCTTAGGAAGTACAATTCAATTGGACTTAAGAGTAATAGCCCATGATTTTTTTTTACTGCCAACCATTTTCATTTTTGCACCCTATGTTGAGGTTTAGTTTTATTTTCTCTTAAAACTTCATAATAATTCTTCAATATGTTTTTTTCTTAATGGTGAGTAAAATTATGATAGTATTTTAAAATTGTAATTAATCTTGTTCCATCCTAATTTTTGTTTTGACCTTAACAAAGACTGATGTTAGTCACGACTAAATTTTGATGAAGTATAAGTGATCTTGATCGTGATTAGTTCCTTGATAATTGTATGGATTTTGGTTTGATTTCTTCGGTGATTTTTGATATGCATATATGCCTTATTGTTTCACACGCTCCCTTAGAGCACACCCTCAGTTGATTGAATTCCATTTTGATTACTTGGTGTTTGAATTAGACTTTAGGATATGTCGCATGACCGCATTAGGTTAGTCTCCCTTTAATCATAATTTTTAGATTCATAAATTAGGTTAGTTCCCTTATGATGTTAACTTAGACGACTTATAAATTAAAATCCTTATTTTTCTCCCACAAGAGAATCAAACACAATTCATCTATGTAGTCGAGATATAATTCTCCTACTCCATAACATAATCGAGAAAGATGTAGAATATTTTCCACTTGAGAGAGGTACGTGGCATACTCGTCGATCAAATCCGAGTTACAGCCCTTCTCTCAATGCGACGCAAAGTCCGTCTTCTACATGTTTGTGGTGGTTTAAGTCGAGTATTGTCCCTAAGATGACAACTTGTCTTTTCTTCTAAAACCAACCAATAAACTTTTATCCACCCTTTTAGGGGAACTACGAATCCTCTGATTACATTCCTTTCAGGATACATAGGTACGAGATGTGATGTCTTGGCGAGCATACTTAGAAATAACACCTTAGGTCTCTTTACCTTTTCACCCTTTAGCAGACAAAATAACAAATAACATAATAAAACAAGAGGTTCCTGTAGAGTACTACGGATACTTTGCATTGCATTGCATATTTTGGGTTATTCACACTTTTTCCCTCCCCTTGGATAAATTAAAGATCGGTGGTGAATTATGATTTGTGATTCAAGTTAACTAATAGCTTGATATCTAATTCTCACCGCGACCCTGGCGAAGAATGCGGGACCATAATTTTTACAGAGCAAAAGAGTTTGAGGAGAGAAATTTGTGTGAAGTGTGAAAATGAATCCTCGTTCCCCTTTTTATAAACATTTGCTCACAAAGAGAAGTGCAAATGGCAGGAGCCATCATTGCCTAGCTAGCCTAGACCTCCTAGACCTTAACAAAAATTGATTACACTGTCACACGTGTCAAAAAGGGAATCATTCAATTTGCATTTTCAAGGCTAACACTTTACATTTCTTAAGACAAGTCCCTCTAGCTCTTCATGGGCACATCCTCCTCGACAGGGCACATGATATCATCCGAGAAGAAGTCTTATCGACAGAATATTTCTTTACCTTAAGCGTAAGTCTAGTCGACGTAAAGCATCTCTTACGCGACCACGTCCTCGCATCCCAAGGAAGACCACGAGCAATAAATGGTCGACCATACCAACCATAGATAATTGACAGATACGTCCCCGAAGAATTTCATTCACACAATGACGACCTCAAAAAAACCTCCCCGCGACGTATTTCCTGCCCATCGGTCGACCAGCTAGGCTAACTCAAGTCATTACTCCTCACCTCATAGCAGCGACTTGGGGGGCTCATGTTCTAGACTAGACTGGCACATAGCCCACAATTGGGCAAGGCCCAATCCAGTCCAACTTTAGGCAAGGCCCAATAAGAAGATTAAGACAATCTAGCTGTTGGGCACAATATGACCGTTGGGCACAATATAGCCGTTAGAGAATATAGCCATTGGGGACATCCCCCCTCACATGCTTGATAGTTCATGAGACCAACTTCCCCTCCGGAGTTCAAGGGGACAGTTGGACCAGGTCAAAGATTATGCGCTAGATCTTCCACTTGGCAGTCTCCCATTGGTCGACCAAATATTTCGTCCACATCAAGAGACCTTGGCCCCGCGCTGGGGGATTCTCATAAATACACTCTCACTTGAGAGGGTCAGGTATTCAAATCATTCTAACTCATACCTAAACACGTGTACTTGCTCTCTCTCTCTCTCTAGCCCAAACTTACTTTGGCATTTAAGTATCTTGCATATACACCCCCTCCTCTCCTACAACCACTGTTACTGCCCTATATTGAAGGGCACGACGATCCATTCTGATCACACCAGATCAAGAATATATGTAATCTATAACAATATATAAAGGCAAAACATCTTTTTGGTGTAGCCTATTTTTTTCCTCTTTTACCCTTCAAAACTATTTAGAAATTACTTAAATAAAAATTAACTTCTCCTCTCATTTTATATTTGAATTATTGTACAAAAAGTAATTATATTACAAAAGAAAAACTAACATTAACTTCAAATTAAAATTAACTTCCAATTGAAATAGTAACTTCCATTTGAAACCGTCTATTAGCAGTTTCCATCTATCTCTATTTTATTTATTTATATAAATTATTATCTGAAAAAACTATTCACATTACCACAAAGCCAAATTCTCTCACAAAATTGCTACACAAAAAGAAAAAACAATTATCTTGATTTAGATGATTTATCCCATATTTAGAATTCAACGTAATGTGTAGTGAATAAAATCGTGTTTGGAATGAGATGAGTGAGATATGAGAGTAAATAGTTCATAAAATATTTGCTTTAGAAGTGAGCACAACACTCCTTTATATATAGGAAAAATTGATCTCAAAAAGGAAACAATACATAGATGTTACTACTCTCTAATAGATTAGAAATGACAAGCTAATCAATTACATAATTCTAAAATAGGAAAAACTAATTCAAGTGTTCTCCTTAATGGCCGACGATCCAACTCCGGCCGATGAGGAAGGCATATTCGCGGAGAAATGAGTTTGCGGCGGGCAGAACTTGATTCGGTATGTACTTGATTCCTTCTCCTTGCTTCTCCCTATCTTCCCCTTTATTTTTGTTACGAATTGTTGATGATGTTGTCACGATTCATGGTCTTTCTGATCCTTCCTCTTTCAAATTAGTGACTTTCCTTTGTGTATTTGTTTCGATCCCGTGTTGCTGCTATTTTTTTTGAAATCATGTTTGCTTCGATTCATCTTATGTATGCTATAGCCATTGTTGTGTAGCTTCGAGGATGTTTTCGATGAAATGAGGTGCCCTTTGCGGTCGAAAGTTGAAGCGGTTAAGATGTCA
Source organism: Lathyrus sativus (assembly GCA_963859935.3). Classification (NCBI taxonomy): domain Eukaryota; kingdom Viridiplantae; phylum Streptophyta; class Magnoliopsida; order Fabales; family Fabaceae; genus Lathyrus; species Lathyrus sativus. The sequence continues at coordinate 489,189,869 of OZ012741.1, forward strand.
ACAATGTCGAAAATACTGCTTCTCTTCCAATTTGATGTCACGTTACTATTTTACGGTTAATATTGTCAAGTATTGTTTGTAGTGGGTTCTTGTTAGCTCCTAAATTCGACGCCTCTTGCAAAATAAAGGAATTTAAGAAGAAATGCCAAAAACAAGTTGAAAGGAAAGGTTGGTCGAAAGGCGTGAGGCAGCTGAGGGAAGGAGTCAAAGAACCTACCAAGATTGAAGAGAAACCACAAGGGCTTCGACCGTTTCTGCTGTTTGGTGATTTGTCGAAGGTTTGAAATTTGAAAGTTTTAGAGGGAACGGTTTTGTTTGCCAAATGCTTAGGAGGACACATGGCACCTTATGAGCAGTAGATTCATGCATTGTGACAAGTGGCGAGAGGTGGTGATGTTGGAGGTTATTAGAAGTTATTTTTTACTATTATAAATAAGATGTCTTAGACATGAAACAAAGTGTGTTGTAATTTACCATTGTACAAATTACTCTTAGAATTACTCCAAGTATCCGAGCATAGAGAAAGCGAGTGTTACAGAGAATGTACGTGATGTAAACACGCCATCTTTTATCTTAATGAAATTTACTTTACTTGCCTTAAACTTTACAAAGTCTTTTATTTTCTTTGCACCCTTCTTCCTTACTTTCTTTCTTTCTTCTCCTTCTATGCAATTCCTTTCTCTTCGTCCTTAATCTAATCTTCCCTCTCCAAACAAACTTCTTCCTTTCTTTTATTAAAAGTTTTATTTTATCTTTTAATTGAGTCCGTAGTCGAATAGATGTTTCTTTAAGATTCTTTTACCACAATACTTCCTAAGTGTGAAACTTAGATAGATTTCCAAAATAAAGAACCTTTTAGCACATGTCCTAGGATCAATCTGATCGATCCTGTGAGTCACCAAAGTTAGATTTGGAAGATCAGCGGTTGTTTTCCAATTTTCAAGGGAAACAGTTATGTGTTGTTCATACATGATATAGGTGATTCGAAATGAGAGACTTTTTTTACTTTCTAGTTTTCATCAGTAGCCTCATCTCCGTTGTGTGTTTTCAAACTGCATAAATATATGGTTTTCATGGTCAGGTTAGGATTAATTGTGAAAAAACTTTTTTCTTCTCTACTGATGCTATGTGTGGATTTTATAGGCTCTCTAACATTCAAATACTGATTTGGAAATCAATGTGAATATTGTTGTTGATATTGTGTCTTGGTAATTTTTGTTTTTTGTTTAGACATGTTGTGATTGTGTTTGGGCAGTGTTTAATACTTTGGCCTAAACTCTTGATTCTTTCCTTTCTCAGCTCAACATATTTGATTTGAGAATTATTTTGGAAATTTGATGCCTACCCCTGATTCTATCCAAAAATGTTACTGACAAAATATGATTTTATGACCAACGCTTGTTTGATTTGCTGTGTTGTCTTCATTCTTTTGATGGTGTGTTTTTTTTATTTTTAATTTACTCTTCTAAATCTTGTTGATTTGCATCATTGATGATCTTTGAAAAGATGGCATAACCTTACTTGTTTTTTTTTTAAATTGCAACTACTTTGACTGCGTTCATTTTGGAGGGTTGCCCGCAGCTAGTCGTTGTCTTGATCCTGCTTATCTGAATGACCCAGTTCTGCTTTGGAATTCCATACCACATTCATGGCAACAAGACCACGCATCCCTTGGTTGAGTTTCATGTACCTTATCTTAAAGTGAATGCCTTTTTTTTGGATAGTGTACTTTCTTAATTCAACAAGAAACTAGGTGTTAGAAGCTTATGCCTAAACCTATATTTTTAATTTAAATTCTCTCTATTCTCTCTAGGCCATGAGAACTATGTAATGCCCAATGAAAACTTCTTCTTCTTTCTTAAAACAAAAACGCCTTATCAATATAGTGACAAATGGTGGTGGAAACTTTGGAAGAGGATGGGAATACTTGTATCCTTTAATCTTGTAATGAATTTTGAACTTCCTTAAATACTTTGAAATCTTTTTTTTTTAAAATTTTAGTATCAACTTGAATTTGTGAATTTCAAAACATGAATCTTCACAATAACTTGAAAATTCTCGAGTCCCATGACAATTTGAGTTCAATCTTGAAAAACATGAATCTTGCTCTTTAAATCTTGGAATGACATTTTGATCTTTTGTTAAACATGTGAAGTTATTGAATTTGAAAAACTAGTATAAATCTTATTCTTCTTCGACATTAGAGATCACCCCTGAATTGAAGTAGACCATGATGACGAATAATGATTTTTACTTTGACTTTGGAATCCCCTTGAATGAATAATGACAAAATGATATATGCCTTTAAAATCATGAATGACTTGAAATATGTAATTTTATTCTCCCAAGTGATTAATATGAACTTTCTTCTGAACAAACGTTAAGAATTTGATCCATCATGAACATGCCTTGAACGATAGAATTGCTTGAACCCATATTCAACCTTAATTCCTCAATCCACATTAACTCATAAGAAACAAGCAGTTAAAAGAATAACCATGCCTTTAGCGAAATGAAACTCCCATAACATGCTCACTCTCCTAAGCAATTTAGTCCACAGGCCTTCGATCAAAGGAGACGATGCCTTGCAATCATGAACAATTATGGTGAATGCTTTTGCTTTGGAAACTCCAAAGAATACACATCATTGTAATTTAGATTCTAAAATGGAACATATGAATGATCTTGAACTTATCACCAACTCGTATTCTTAATGAGCAGCCTAATTTGCATCACTAGCAATAAGTATTTGAAAAGAGGGAAATGCCTCTTGTACTACGAATCTTCGCCTTATACCTTGCATTTTGATCCACAAAGACACTTTGACTCGATGAGTAACATAATAAGAATTCCTTGAAGAATCCTTGAGGATGATTAAGGAAAGAAACCCTGGCATGAGAACCCTAGCATTCCTGATCTTCAATCGACCAAGCCTCAATACCACAAACCCTGCTCTTGAAATATTCATTGAGGCTTTCCATGACCTTTTGAACTTTTTGGAGCAATCCTTATTTCACCAAACAAAAAAAAAACTAATAAATTGGTTAGCTATGCATGACTGATTGACCTAGATGATATGCAACAGATCAAAAAATCTAAGGGTAAAATTTAAGATATAACACAACAAAAATACTTAGAGTGTACGTAAATTTGGAAAAATATGATTGTCGCAAAATCGTAATGGAATCTGTTTGTACGGATACCGTAAGAAGGTAAAATCATCACATGCCAATATGAGATGTAAAATTAATATGTAATTCTATATAAGAATATATATCACAAATTTTATATAAAATCTATATATATAATCTATAATGTATTCTTTTATACCTATAGATAAAAGGAATACAAGTTTTTGGACTAACTCTTTTATTCTTTCAAATTTACCCTTTGTAATTTGTGATATTTTTTAAATTAAAAATAAATAAAGTTGAATTAGTGTACTACATTAAACTTGCTTTTATGTGATCAAAAACTCTCCATCAGTATAACTGCTTCATTATAATTGCTTGACAGTTTCTAAAAGATCATAATTAAATTTTCTCTATTTAACCCAATTAAAATATGGTTATTTTTATACTTCAACCATCAAAAACAAAAATAATGAGAGAGAATGAAAACAAATTGGGTAGAGAATCAATAGAAAAAAATAAGTGGACAATGAAAATGGAATACTGCGCAGTATCGATTTCTTCTGCATGGCAAGAATATACTTTTTTCTTTCATTTTTTTCTTCTTCTTCAAAACCTTTTTTTTCTCTCCTTTTTAGGTTAGCTTAGTTATCTTTATGTTTTTTTTATTACTTTTCACACATTTAAACAAATTTGATATTATAGGAATATATGTAATCTATAATCTATAACATATATAAAGGAAAAATATGGTGTTTTGGTGTAGCCTATTTCTCTTCAAATTTTATTTTTACTTTAATATATAACTTATTCAATAACTTCCATTAACTTACTACATAACTTCCTACCTAATTTCTTATTATTAACTTCCTACTTAATTTCTATTCAGGACTGACCCAATGGCTGGGCATGGCCCAATCCACTTCTGCTCCCATAACGACTCAATTGCCTAAGTTCAACCTCTTTGGTGGAGAGTTTACCTTTCTGCCCCTTCAACAGGGGAGGCTGACCAATTTACTTGTTCTAGGCTGACCCAGTGGCTGGGCATGGCCCAACCCACTTCTGCTCCCAGAACGGCCCAATTTCCTAAGTCCAACCTCTTTAGTGAAGAATTTACCTTTCTGCCCCTCTGTTGCGGTGAGAATAGGATATCAAACTATTAATTAGTTTGAATCACAAATCTTTGATTCGCAACCGACTTTGATTTATCCGAAGGAAAAGGTCAAAAGAAGGAAAACCTATTTTTGCATCGTAAACAATGCGGGGAGAGACCTAGGTAAGAGGTTGGTTAAGCTTAGGAAAGGTATTAGCACCCTAAACTTCTATAGTACCCTACAGGAACCTTTTGTTTATTGTTTACTATTTTGCTTTATTATTTGCTTGAGGGTATATACTGAGCTAAAGGTTAAGAGTGACTGAAAGACCTAATGGTTAGTCCTAAGTTTACTCGGCAAAATTTGCATCTTGTGCTTACGTATCCTGGGTAGGGAATGGAATCAGGGTAACCGTAGTTCCCCTTGAAAGGGAGGTTAGAAACTTCTTGATTGTGGTCAAGGTTTCAATGGGGAGTAAGCATTTCTTAAGGAAACGCTTACGTGGAGTGCAGCGACTCCAATCTCTATGTTGTAAAGAGTTGAAATTAAAACTAGGGTAAACCAAATGTTCCACAACAGGAAACCCTAAAACGGAGTGCGACGAATCCTTGACCTAATGCTAGGGAAAAGGGCATTTTCGTCCACGGCGAGGCACCTAGGCAAGATTAGGGTTTTGAAACATTCAAAGGGTAAGGCTATTGACTAGGCAGTCAAACTGTGAGACTTAATCCTTCGGAATGCTTAACGGTAAATGATGCAAACGACAAATTATTACAACGGCGATAATTGAAATACAGGGAAATAAATGAAAGCAGTAAAAATAAGGTGCAAAGCGACGATCACTCGCATAAATTACAACCATGAAAAATGTGAAAATAAATCGACGATAGCCTCGCATAATTACAACAAAAAGGTGAAATATAAAAAAAGATCCCAAGTTAGCAAACAGAGACAAATAAAATAACGGTCAAACAAAAATTAAACGGTCAGACTAGGAACTCTTTATTTTTGAATTTTTATTAAAATAATTAATTTTAACTTTGAATTATAAAAAAAAGAAATACTAACTATAATTTAATTTCAAAAAAATTTTAATTTAGAAAATTTTTTAAGTTTTTTTTTTAATTAAATTTTAATAAAAGGAGTTTTACATTAAGTTTAGATAAAAAAAATTATTCAAGTTAAGCTTTACTAAAATTTTTGTTTTAAATTAAGTTTTGATAAAAAAAATTTGGTTTACATTCAATTTAAATAAAGCTTTGATTTACATTAAGTTTAAATAAAAAATTTGATTTACATTCTATTTTAATAAAAACTTTGATTTGCATTAAGTTTTACTAACAATTTAATTTACATTAAGTTTTATCCTTAAAACAAAATTAATTTTAATTAATGATTAAAAAAAATTTAAATTTTCTTTTTAAAACTAATTACATGTTTTACTAAAATAGTTTCATGTTAATTACAACCAATACAATTAATACAATTTAAAACATAAATAAAGGAAGAATAAAAATAAATGAATATAAAATAAAATATAAAATAAAAAAAGATTGAATGAAATAAGAAGGGGCTGCTCGTTGATGTTTCAGCTTCTAGGCTTTCCATTTCTTTCTCTCCTTCTTCTCCATGGCGTCGCTGCCATTAACGCTTCCTCGAAGCTTTTTTCTCTTTTGTTTGCATGTCGCTTGCTTGTAGTTATCCTTCTTTTCTGACCCTGAATCTACAAAATAAAACACAAAAATCATTAGGGAAGAAATTGCTCACCTCTGTTAGGGGTTTTGAAGTGATTTCTCCAAGGGTGGTTATGGTTGTTCTGTTTGGTTGAATGGGCGATGATGATGATGAATCTTCAAGGTTCTCTGAATCCCCTTGAAACCCGTCCACCGTTTTTCTTTGATAAATGGTGATGATGAACTCCATTGGCCGCCGTTTCTTGTTCGTCTTTTTTCTAGGTTTTTCTGAACCTTTATGATGAGTTTTATATGTTGTTTTTGACGGTGTGGGATTAGATCCATTTCAGTTTTGTCGACTAGTCTGTTGTGGCTTTTTTGCAATTTTGGAGGGTGATTTCGTCGCAGCCTTCTTTCGCTGTTCTTCAGCTTCTTAGATCTTATGGCTTGATGTTGGGATTAAGGCGGAAATGTTGGCCTGATCTTCTGCGAAATTGTTGTTATTCGCGGTTGATTTGTTTGGATGTACTCGTTGCGAAATTTCAGATGACTTTCGGCCTGTTTGATCCGTTGATGCCCAGATTTTTCAGGAAAAAGTGTTTAGGTTGTGTTTGGCAGAAAATCACTTTTTTGAATAAGTGCTTTTTCAAAAAAACACTTTTTCTCTCACTATTTGGTTGCCTCGAAAAAGAACAGATGTTACCGGATTTACCGAGGTCGAGAAAGAAAGTTGGGAGTTGGCTTCGACTCTGTCGTTGCCCTCCCGACGTACCTGATAATGAACATTTTCTGAGGGTATCATATCAAAAAATTCTAACTGATTAAAATTGTTTGTTTTTGTTGTTAACTTGCAGGTTTGAAGAATCGGAAGCTCGGAATCAGAAGCGAAAGACTAGTTAGGACTCTTTTTAGGATTTTAGAAAAACATGTAAATTAATTTGTAATGTTTTTGTATTGTAATAAAATAATTTTGTAAAGAAAAATTTAATTTTGTTATTTGGATATTGTAATAAAAATAATATTATAAATAGAAATTTAATTTTATTACTTTGGATATTGCAACCAAACAATAAAATAAAACTTCTACTTTTTGTTAATTTGAATTTATCAATCCAACTCTTTCGATCAAAACCCATCTTCGATAAAATCTCCGAGTAACCCGGTAACCTAAACAACTAACCTCGTTCAAATAAATCCCATCTGTTCGATTAACCAAAAAATGCCCTAAAACCTTTCAATTTAAGCTCAATCAAATAGGTTCAAATTGATTCAATCCACCTGGTTCAATTAATTCAAATGACAAAGATCCTCCGACACCAACTAATTCGACTCCATCATCTGGTTAGACTTATCCGAATAATTAAATCTGACTAAATTCAAACGTTTAGAACCTGTCTGATCAAGTTCATTAAAGTTACCCAACGGAAAACGTCCGATTACTAACTCGTCCAATTTAAATTCTCCTTAACTGCTAGGCTCGAATAGTCCCTTTTTACAATTTAATTCATGCCTGATGATAGAAGCGGTGAATACGGTCCTGAATGAAATAAACAGAGATATCCGATTAACAACGAAATAATTGTTCTCCGTATAAAAAATTTTACCTCATGTCTCAAAGGGTTAACTTCAATGACCTGAATCAACTCGGCTAATAATCATGACCAAACAGATGTTAAAAATCCCAACACGAGCCGAAATTCCACTGTTTCCCTTTAAAATCGACGACCAGGTGGCAAAAAGCAGGAAAATGCGTGTCTGTTAAAATAATTTCCGCAGAGTAAAAATCTCGCACTGACTTAAACCAAATTAGTTGATATCTCAACACCATCATCCCCATAGGATTAAACAGTGTCTCTGAAACCCACTGATGACCGAATCTCGGCTCTAGAAAGAAATATATTGTGTCACGAGAATCCTGACGGCAAAATTGTCGTAAAACTCAATTCATCCTCAAATAAATACCGGAACCCGGATAGAGAAACCCTAACCACTTGATGAATTTCTGATGACAATTCAGCTTCACAATCGCTAGCAGACTGCACATTAATGCCCATTTTTCCCTTTACCGCTTGAATTGCACACATTGTGATTTTTCCTGCAAAACCAACGGACTGAGCAAACTGGTTAGCGGTTAGTTATAATGCAATGCAAAATGAGATGGAATGCGAAATAAGCCGACCAATATAAGGGTCAAAATTTGGGGTATTACACCCTTCAATAGGGGAGCCTGACCAATTTACCCTTGGTCATAACACCTCTCCCCGTCAGTCTCTGCCCGTCATGCACGGTTCCACCATTCAGAAACAGCCAAGACGCTGGTGCCCATAACTATACCTCTGCTCGTCCCAACGGCTAGTTATGGGCATGTCTGTCCGTCCCAATGGCTAGTTATGACAGTTACCTATTCTTAAGGAAACGGTTATCTCGCCCCAAAAATAGGGACCAATGGCCAAGCGCTGGGGGCACGATAAAAACCCTCTCACTTGAGAGGGTCAGGTATCAAAATATTCACCCTGAAACACTCATATTTTGTACTTTTTCTCTCTCTCTTGCTTGTTTTCTTACTTTAGCATCGAAGTGCCTTACAGGTACACCCCATCCCCCTCTTCCACACCCAGCGTCACAGACGCTTGTCTTTGTCCCATCTCAGGTTCTGATCGACTGGTAAGATCAGTGGCGTCGTTTGTGGGAATCTTGTTATCCCCGTTTTTTCTCTCTTCGTAGAACACAAGACCAAAACAACTCTTCAAATTTCTGATCATGGCTGCCCGTGACAACAATCTTGATGCTTGTAACTCTGCTTTTCTCCCCGTCATCAAGACTGATGCTGGTAAGGCCATCACCTCTCGTGGCGGCGATGTCCCCCGACAAAGGGACGGAGCCACTGCTTCCCCGTCCCTCGCTCATACAGATCACGACGAGGTTCTTTTTGTCCCACAACAACTGTCAATTCCAGTTCCATCCAACGCCGACCCGGCCATGGTGGCCCTCCTCGAGGTTCTCAGCATTCCCCAGAACCCAAGAGGACCAGAAGAGGTCACCAAGCAGAATCCCGATGTTTGCCTCCGCCCAGATCCAAGGGCCGAGCACGAACCCCATCTCTCTGACGAGATTGTCGTCCTGCCTACAGACAGGACACTACAATGAGCCTCGCGGCCCGTTGCCCGAGAAGATCATGGTCATGCGCCTCCTAAAAAGACTAGAGAAACCTCTCTTTCTAGGCACATACGACAGAACAACTGACCCCAACGAGCACATCGAAAACATCGATGTGCTGCTCAACTATCGCAACATCCATGGCACCATCAAGTGCAGGTTATTTCTGACCATACTCAAGAAGGGGGCAATGACTTGGTACAAAGGGCTTCCTGAAGACTCCATCGCCTCATGGAGGTAATTGGGGAGACTCTTCTCCAGATACTTCACGGCCTTTCACCGTTATTCGAAGACCGAAGCCTCGCTCGAGGCCATCATTTAGGGGAGATATGAACCCCTATGAGCCTACATTGAAAGATTCAACAAGGATGTCGTCCAAGCCTCTACCACTGATGACATGAAAAAGGTTTTGCTCAAACGCAGGCTCCGTCCCTGCATAAAATTTGCTAAAGTTGTTGGAATCCGACCCCCGGCAACGCTGGACGCCTTCCTCCTTAAGGCCCAAGAGTACATTCAGTACAAAGAAAAAAGAGGCTGTCAACTCTGCCCGTGATTCCAGGCACAGGGAAAACGCCTGACCATCCAGGTCCGATGAGCCCTCGACATCCCATCGAGGAGATAAAAGACGAGAAGATCATCCCTGCGAGCCCCAGGATAACAAGGGACCCTCCGGCCGGCTCCATGAATACACTCTCCTGACTGTTTCAAGGGAAAAGATCCTCACTGAGTATACCAACTAAGAATTTCGGCAGGCAAGAGTCTGGTTCTCAAAGTAGATATCGTCCAAACTCAACACTGATAAGTCTAAATATTGTCGATTTCACAAGAGCCATGGCTATACGGCTGAAGATTGCATCCACCTAAAGGATGCCATCGAAATATTCATCAGGGACGGACATCTGAAGCAGTTCTCCAAACGTAAAGAAGCTCCTTGGCCAGATGCCCAGGAGTCCCAGTAGGTCGAAGAAGAAATGCCTTCCTTCAAGGAAGCCAACCTCCGGGTCGCCATGAGCGTCTCACGACCTGAAGATTTCTGCATCTCCAAGGGGCTCAATGCCCCTCCTTATTTTACTGCGCACAGCCCATGGAAGACGTTTCCCTCTGTCATGGTCTTCTCCAAAGGAGGTTTTAACAAAGTGACGGTAGGGTCCGTCAAGAGGAAATTTGAGCACCTCATCAACAACAGATCAAACCAGAACTTCACCCTCGACAGGGTCAGGGGAGAGTTTGTCCTCATCTGCTTCTACCGCGAGGGGCTCTGCCGCATCCCTCTACTCTTAAGAACTCATATGGAAAATTTTGATGTTCGGCGAATCCTCGTCGACCAAGGAAGCTCCGTTGATATTATGTACTCCCCGCTTCAGTTGGACGAGTCACATTTGACTCCTTACATGGGCTCTGAGGTTATGTTGAGCTGATCGTAACCTTCGGATCCGCTGAAACGGCCAAATCAATCAAGGTATAATACCTGGTTATATATTGTCTGTCACTATACCAGTGCATCTTCGAACGACTAACTCTGGCCGAGCTGGTGGCCGTACCTTCAATAGTACACTTGAATATGAAATATTACACCTCCAAAGGTCTCGTCGCAACTCTACACGGGGACACAAAAGCCGCAAGGAGATGCTTTGAAGAAACGTTCAAGGGACTGAATGCCATCGTCGCCAGGGCGAAGACTCATTCCCAGTCTCCCTTTCCCATCAGCTCCGACAAGGCGAACCCACTTCCTCGCATCGATTCCTTCAACCTCGATAGCCGTTTCTCTAAAGACGACCAACAGACTCAGAGGGAAAGGGGAAAGAGATCTAGTCATCCTCGAGTGCCCCTTCCAAAAGAAGCAAAGCCTCCCATCCGATGTGCCCCATCCCAGATGGAGAATTCGAGCTTATCCCACTCGGCGGCGACCCCAAGCAAGGAGTAAAGATTGGAGCCGGTCTCCCCGAGCTAGCAAGGAAATAACTGAGAGCATGCCTCTAGGGGAATGCATACCTATTTGCGTGGAGTGTCGCAGAGATGCCCGAGTTAGACCCCAATATGGCCTGTCACTACCTCACCATCGACCCCGTCGTCAGAGCAGTTGTCCAACATAGACGACAACAGTCCCCGAAGAAAACAGTGGTTGCCGAATAGGCTGTAAAAGACCTTTTAGAGGCAAACTTTATATCGGAGGCCAAGTACACCACTTGGTTGTTCAATGTTGTACTCGTTAAAAAGAATAATGGAAAATGGCGCATGTGTATTGACTATACCGATCTTAATAGGGCCTGCCCTAAAGACGCATATCCCCTCCCCAACATAGATAAACTAGTTGACAGTTCTGTCGGTTTTAAATTGCTATCTTTCATGGACGCCTATTCGGGATACAACCAAATACCCATGGAAAAAAGCGACAAGAGGTACACGACCTTCATAACCGAATCGGGAATATATTACTACAATGTAATGTCCTTCGGCTTGAAGAATGTCAGCGCTACCTACCAAAGGATGATGAATAAAGTATTCCAAGGAGAAATCGGGGACATGCTCGAAGCGAGCCCTGTCCACACCACCGGTCCTCTCCCATTTTTCAAACTCCTCTGCAAAGAGGTCGTGTTCGAATGGATAGAGGAATGTGACAAAGCCCTCCTTCACCTGAAGCGAGCCCTGTCCACACCACCGGTCCTCCTGGTAAGAAAGTGGAGAAACCATGTTTCTCTACCTCGTCGTCGCATCCGAGGCAGTGAGCGCCGCCCTCATCCGTGAAACTCATGATGGGCAGAAACCCATCTATTTCACGAGCAAGGCACTGCAGGGACCAGAGCTGAGGTACCAACAGATAGAAAAGATGGTCCTCGCCCTTGTTAATGCTACAAGAAGACTGAGATATTACTTCATGGCCCATATGATCATGATACACACAGACCAACCCATAAAACAGCTCCTAGGTCGTCCAGATATGGTTGGCAAGATGCTCAGATGGTTGCTGGAGCTATCCGAATTTGACAACCAGTATAAGAGCAGAAAGCCCCTCAAGACACAAGCACTAATTGACTTTGAAATGGAAATGACATTGCCCAGCCAACCGGGCAACAACCCCCCCAAATGGGTCATATTTGTTGACGAAGCATCCAGCTCGGCTAAGAGCGGGGTAGGCATCATCCTTGAAAACAAAGAGGGGGTCCTCATCGAAGTTTCACTCACACTGTCATTCCATACCTCTAACAACCAGGCAGAATACGAGGCCTTCCTGGCCGGTCTATGCCTCTCTGAAGACCTGGGCGTAGAAGAAGTCATAATCTGCACCGACTTGCAGCTAGTGGCCCTCCAAGTCCGAGGAGAATACCAGGTCAAAAACAAAAACTTGTCCGAATATCTGGCCCTGGTCAAAAAGGAGATAGCAAAGTTCACCTTCGTGGAAGTGAAACGCGTACTCCGTGAACACAATGTTTGGGCAGACGTCCTATCAAAACTAGCAAGCACGAAGAAGAAGGGGGAAACAAATATGTCATCTAGGAGATACTCCCGCGACCTAGCATCGAGAAAACTTCCACGACCCTCGATGTGTAGGTCGTCGGTGACGACCACTGCTGGAGACCCCAATACATAACTACCTTACTAAAAATGAACTACCATCTGACTTGAAGGAAGTCATTGTAGTAAGGCGCAGAGCATGCTCCTACGTCCTAGTCGAGAACAAGATGTATAAGCGAGGATTCTCCATACCCCTCCTTAAATGCGTCGAAGAGGAGATGGTTGCCCAAGTCCTACGCAAGATCCACGAAGGAATCAACGCCCAACACCAAGGTGGGAGATCCCTCGTGAGGAAAGCTCTATGAGCAGGTTACTACTGGCCGACCATACAAAACGACGCGAAAGAGCATGTGAAGACATGCGACAAATGCCAACGGCATGGGGACATGCTCCTGGCGCCATCCAACGAACTCAAGGAAATGTCCTCCCCGTGGCCATTCGCCTGGTGGGGTCTGGACACCCTGGGAACCTTCGCCATAGGCTCCAACCAAAATAAATACTTAATAGTGGGCGTGGACTACTTCACCAAGTGGATAGAAGCTGAGGCCCTGGCCAAGATAACGGCCCACAACATACTTCATTTCTACAAGAGAAACATCCTTGCCCATTTTGGCATTCCTCAAGCGATCGTCACAGACAACAGAACACAGTTCACGGATAAAAAATTCCAGGAGTTCGTCGCTCAACTTGGCACTAAATAACACTTTGCATCCGTCGAGCACCTATAGACTAACAGGGAAGCCGAAGCGGCGAACAGTGTAATCTTACGAGGCCTCAAACGAAGACTGGACAAAACAAAGAGGTAGTGGATCGAGGAGCTGCACAGCGTACTCTGAGCCTACCGCACTACACCTCATTCATCGATCGGGGAAACCCCTTTTCGCCTAGCATACGGGACAGAGGCGGTAATCCCCATCTAGACCCACGTACCATCCAGGAGAATAGAAGCACCTTTGAACAGAGAAATAAACAGTGAGGCCCTAAGGGAAGAACTCGACCTCGTCGAAGAAGTTCAGTCAGGGGAAGCCCTCCACGAAGCCCCATTCAAACAGAAAATCACGATTAGGCACAACGCCAAGGTCATCTGACGAGAATTCCCAGTGGGAAGCCTCGTCCTAAGGAGGAAACACAAAGATTCCCGAGACGGCAAGCTCGTCGCAAACTGGGAGGGACCCTACGACGTTAGAGTAAAAACAGATAACGAGGCCTACTACCTAGAACACCTCACCAGGGAAGAATTAGCTCGACCATGGAACGCTGAAAAGTTAAAACAATATTACAGCTAAGGTCATACATTGTCGACGTTCCTCGCCCAGGCGGCAGACACGACAACCGACCATAGGTGCACGCCCAGGTACAAGCGATGCACCACCAAAAAGGATCTAAGCAAGGGTCAGACGAAGAGACCTACCCATGCTCGATGACAGTTCCTCGACCGAGCCCATTGTCGTTACAATACCATGAACGGAAGAACCCCCAGCTCGCGATGGGAAGTTGATGTCGTGAACTCAGGCCACAATCGTGACCTGAGCTCCGTCCCTTCCCAGACGCAACCCGGGGCCTTTTGACCAGTTCCCCACACTAACGAACGTCATTCTCCGAGCATACCCGGTACATAACAAATTACTAAGTGCCTCTCACGACCGCATTGAACATCGCAAGACACTTAGAAAATAGTAGACAAGATGCAAATGATCACACAACATTTTGATACATATTAAGATAACGTGGCCACAATGGGCCGATGTTGTGCATGATACAATTAAAAGGGGTCAAGCCCCACAAAATAAAATTACACAAATTACAACATTAATCAGGTGGCATGTAAGCCAAAGCACAAACTAGGGAAAGCTCACTACTCCTCTTGTTGAGCCTCCTCCCGAGTCACCTGCCCCTACTCTTCACTGCCTTCGCCGAACTAGAGGAAATTGGGGATGACTATCTGGCCCTCTTTGACCAGATAAAGGAACCTTGTGCCTTCTGTGGTCAACTCGACCCCAGGTTTCACCAGCTTCGGTTGGTCCACAGCATTCTGAAAAGCCTCCTCGCTGATGGCCACAAGGTCGTATGCGGCCTGAGTAAATCGAGCGACCAGCTCTGACCGAGTCAACAACTTCTTCGTCTCCTCAGGCTCATCCTCAATGGGGGAAGAAGCGACTTTCAACTTTGCCACCAAGTCCTCGGTGGCTTTCATCCGGGAAGCCAGGGTGTCCCTCTCGAAGGCCATCTCCTTGTGACCTTTGTGTGCAACCTCTTCAAGCTCCCTGTCCCGCTTTTCCTGAAGCTTTTTTACCTTTTCTTCTAGGGCCACCGTCGCAGCCTGGAATTTCTTCAGCTCGATCTCAAGCGGGGATCCATCCTCGATGCACACCACGGCCATCTCCAGGATCGTCATCAAGGTAGAGGCATCCTACGCAAGCATGGCCTGCTTGTTGGGGCGGTCCATTTTCTCAAGCTTTAGAGATTCTGCCCGAGGAATGGATAGAGAGGACCCATCGAAGAACTTCTTATTATGCAAATAGGGAGGCAGATCGAACTTGCTTTTGACGGACTCCCGACTGAGGTCCACAATTTCACCCGCGCGGGCGCGCTTGGGCTTCAAACTCATGGGCAGAGGGGGCGTCTGAGCGGCCGGAGGATTTGACGATGAAGTCCCTGAACCTATCTGCGGGGGAGCTGTTCGTTGACCAAGGCGACTTCTTCCTAGGGCAGCGGCGCCCTTCATCTTTCCTTGGTCATGCTTTACCATCCTCTCATGTGCTGAAGACATTTTACCTACAAAAATAACGAGCACGTGAAAAGAAAAACATCTCGAATAAAATAAGAAAAAGCGAGAAGATATGTGCTTAAGATATTGAAGAAGTTTGAAATACAACATTGTAATGCTACCATTATTTCGGTTAAACCAAGGAAACTATTTTTCAAAGAATGAGAATGAGAAAGATGTTAATCTAACTCGATATAGTGTCGCTACTGCGAAAATCGGCACCGGCTATGACAGAAGAGTCGCCACCGTGCGTTATTTATCCCACAAGAGGGAAAGGAAACGCTCAGAGTAAACCTAACGCAAAGAGGGAAAGGAATGGTCGTCGCAACCAAATCCTGGATTCGGGAGTCGGTTACGCAAGGGGAAGGTATTAGCACCCCTCACGTCCGTCGTACTCGACGGGATCCACGCTTGTTTTCTATCTAAGGGTGTGTTATTCTATCTACTCTACAGGTCTGGGTTAAAAAGAAAAGAAAATGACTCGGCAAAGTATCGCACTTTATGCCTACGTATTCCCGTCTGAAACGAGAAATCAGAGTCAACGTAGTTCGCCTACCTACGGGAAAGGAGGGGAAGGTTGCTCGCTAGGATATCACATCATATGCCTACATACTTTCATACAGCATGAAAGATCAAAGCAAACTTAGTTCGGGCTACGGAAGACACAAGTTTGTCTGATAGTTTTTATCTCCTTCTGAAAAGGGTTTTCCTGATTAAAGGTCCAAGAGGACAAAAGCAGAGTTTGAATGTTTGTTTGAGTTTTTTACGAAAGAAATGTTTTTTAGTCTGTTTGTAACTTGTACTGCACTAAAGACTTGTGATCTGAGAGTGACTACATCGCATGTCACCCTAAGGGTACCATACTAAGCAGCCAGATTACTGAAGAGTGACCCTCCAGCAACCTTTCCTTAAATAGCTTAAGGCCCGTAACGTACAGCACGCGTTATCCTTATTACTGTGTTTTTGAATTGTTTTGAGATGAGAAGAGAAAGACGCTCTAAAAAGCCTATGGTTGAAAGGCAAACTAGCCTAATATTATCATGCATGGATCAAAACCTAATGTCTGTCATAATTTCCTCTTGCACAGAGGAAATCAGAGATCCTAGGGGATGAACAGCAAAAGACAGCAAGCAATTACAGCAAACAGTAAACAGTAAACATGCATGCTATGCAACAATGTAAGAGAAGCAAGGGAAAAAATAATAGGCAAGAGGATACAAGCTACACCTCAAACCTAGAGGTAATCAACACAAGCAAACAGAGAAAAACAAAAGACACAGAGGAGGCAGCCCAAGCAGCAGCAACAAACTCCTACAGCAAACAGCAAAGCAAGCTCTAAACAGCACAGTTGAAAAGACAGCAAAGTTGACAGCATGGGCGTCATCTTCAAGCAAGCTTCTATCTTCAAGCTTCAACAAGCACAAAGCTCCAACAAGAACACTCTAAGAGGAGGATTAAACATCAAGATCAAGTTATAATGTTAAGGAACTTAATGACAACCAACGGAAATCACTAAGAACTCAACATAGCAAATGGAAGGTATCCTCAAAGTTCTACTCACTTGGGCATACCACTCATCCCTCCTAAGGAGAGATGGAGCTTTCCAAGAAGGACTTTATGTCATTGGATAGAATAGAGGCAAACAATGCACTCCATGTTTAAAGAAATAATTAAAACTAGGTCTAAGACACTTCCTAAAACCCTAATTTCCTAAGCTCCTAAGAAAAAGCTCCACAAGAGGAAAAGCCTTCAACTCCAAGCTCCAATCTTCAATCCCAAGCATCTTCAATGAAACCAGAAGCTCCACCAAAAATAACTCAAGCTCAAACCCACTCCAAAGCAGCCAACCAAGCCAAACAAACCAAAGCACTCAAGAGAGGAAACCATAAATACAAGCCACTAGAAAAATACAACTAAAATATAAAATGACATTGCAAAAATCTAATAAAATTCCTAGGGGAACATACATGTTTGAACAACCTAGTGTAAAAAGATTGAAGCCTAAATCAACTTCTAAGTTATCTAAACAATTCCTACATTGAGATAGGTCAAAGGAATCCACAAGTTTGGGAGGGTCCTAATCTCAACACCTAAAACAGAACCTATTGTTGTTCTAAAAATCCACCAAAAATTCTAAGGGAACATACATGTTTTCCCTAACACATACTAAAAAATCAAATCCAAACTCATCACCAATTGGAAGAACTAAATTCTACAAAACAGATGGTCAATTATGCAAAAATAAAGAACCAAAATAAAATGAGAAAAAACAAATTAAATTGAAAAATGCATGAAATTACTTTTTGTTAATCCCAGAAAATCATAAATTTCATAAGGATCATGAGGATATTTTTAAAATAATTTTTGGATCAAAATTGGAATTAATATGATTTTTGGAATCAACAAACAATTAAAATAAAACAAAATGAAATAAAAATGAATTAAAATCAGAAATAATGAGAGCCATTGGATCTGGAGACTGGTCAATCCATCCAAGCGCGTGAGAGAGTGCCAGCGCATAAAATGAAACTCTGCGTTTTGCCATCAGAAATTTCAAAACAAACTTTAAGTTGTGGCCATCAGATCCAGGCTGTGGTCAAAGGTCCAAGTTCAATCCAACGACAATGAGGTTATCTCCTTCATTTTTCAAGTCATCTAAGTAGAGACACAGGGCGGTGGTGCATGGTGGCCGGAGAAGACTCCGGTTGTCTTCTCCGGTGAGGGTCCAGGTTCAAACAACCAAAAATGACAAAGTCTATAACAATTCCACTCAATTTTCAACGTAGATTCCAAATCTCCACTCAAAATCCTCTAGATCATGCTAGGTTTCAAAATACGAATCCATTTTCAGAAATCATGTCAACTTTGATCATCACTAAAATCCAAACTATTGGTATAGAAATCATCCTCATGTTGTCTACATCATCCTGATCTAAACATCTAACATTAAAACCTAATGAATACAGAGATTCAGGTCCAAACAGATCTTACATGTCATCTTCAATCATCATCAATTAAGTCCAAATCAAGCCTAAAACGATCTATGTCATGTCTAGATCCTAACCACAAGTCTAAAACTATCTGAATCATGCTAAATCATGCTGAATTTTGAGAGATGCAAACCTGGTATAGATCTTGAAACAGAGGTACTTAGAGCTCGTGGCTTACTTACAAATGCTCCAGATAGTTTCAATGATCCACAAGGAAGAGATTGCACACTTCAATTTGGCTTGAATTGGTCTGAATCTGAGAATTTGATTTCAACTTGCAGTTGAGAAAATTCAATTTCTCTTGCTTGCTCTGGCGCGAAATGAAGCTCAACCTTGATCTGAACTTGCTCTAATGAATATATAAAAGAGTTTCATGGGCCTTTGGATCCAAATTGAAGCCCAAAACAGTAGTTTGCATTTTCTGGTTTTTCTTCAAAATTCATTATGACATTCATGTATTGCAAGCTTTGCATTGGTTCTAGAAGTTTCTCACACCTTGCACATGTCATTTAGAATGAGTTTGGATTGATAGAATGGCCTGAATTGCCTTATGCATTGATTTGGTCATATAACTTTCAAGTGAAGCAACCACATGGTAACTCTCAAAATTTGGCTTAAACTCAAAATTCTGGTATTGCTAATGCTCTTAGAATGCAATTTCCAATCAAAAAATGTACTTATTTGCTTGGTTTTGGTCTTATAACATAAAATCTCATTTTTCCCTCCTTTCCATATTTGAATTTTCTTCATTTTCAAGCCATTTCAAGTGACCTTTTGATATGAGCCAAACCAAACTCTCATGACCATTTAGTTGCACTCAAAACATCATTTTAAGCAAGTTACATGTTGAACAAATTTCCATTTGAAGCTTGCAAGTTGGAGATATGGACCTATGATTGAAAATGACCTATAATCTCACTTTCCCAAAATACCCCTGACTTGTAAACCTCATAACTTGAGTTCTACAAATCAGATGGAGGACTTCAAGTACAATTTAGAAATCTAAGATCATGAGGAACAACTTTCATGTTTACCAAAAGTTCAGGTGAAACCTCCTTCTAGGTAAAAAATAGATTTGAAGTCAGATTATTTTCACAGACAAATTTCAGTGACCTCTAAGGACTTGTAACTTGTCTGGACCATAACTTGAGTTCTATAAATCCAACGGAGGACTTATAGTACTAAAATTAAAGGTATTGAGATGCTCTACAAGTTTCATGTTGGACAAAGATCTATTTGAAACTTGTATCTTGACTTATGTGGCCTTGAAGTTAGGCACTAAACAGGGTAATTTGCACTGAAACCCTAATTTAGCAACTTCCCACATTCTTGATTCTTCTTGATTTGATCTTGGCACAACACCACAAATGTCTTATCACATCATTCCATGAACTCCCTGGCCTCCAAGTAGGCTTTGATACTCTTCAACTGCACAATTGACCTAGAGTGGATCCAGATGAAACCCTAATTGCTTGCACTTCAACTGTGGCTCTTGCATTTGACAGAATGACTTGATTTAGCTCCAACATGGCTCTCTAGGAACCCCATGAGCTCTATACACATCTCATATTCACACCTCATGCTTCACATCCCATTGATGGTCCTCAGCTGATCAAGACCTTCCACCACCTCCTGATGACTTGGATGACTTCTCAAGCTTGGATAAGATTTCTTGCTAGGCTTCTCTTGATAATAATCACACTTGATCCCCTGTTGGATGAATGATATGCAATGGTATGCAAATGATAGAACTATGCGAATGATAATGCAATGAAACATAAACCAGGTAAAAGATGTTGAGCAAATTTTGGGGTGCAACAGCTGCCCCTATTCAAACGGCTTGGACCCGACTGGGTGAAGAGCGAACGGCCTTCAAACAATCGAGGTAAAAGATGGTTGAATACCAAGAAACCCGGAAATTTGCCAACTGCACACACGAACTGCAAAAACTGCTTGGTGAACAACATCCGTTGTGCTGAACCTAGTTGTTACGGCAACCACTGATCAATCTTCTAATAAAACTTTTGATTTCAACATTAACTCCCTGTGTGACGCCACAGGCATCGAATTAACTTTACGAGAAACAATTCCATCCACAACGGGACTAAACTTCGTCAACACGAGGAAGGACTCCATCAACATGGGTCCAATTCCGTCTATAATTGGAATAACGATCTCTGTCAGTCACAAGTAACAACTCCACTGGGGATAATCCATCGATTACGAATAATAACTCCGTCCACACGGGTAGCAATCACTGTCAACACAGGTGCAAATCATTGTCAATCACAGGTAACAATCTTTGTCAACACAGGCGCGATTTCTGTCCATTACAGGTAACAATCTTTTCTGACGCTTCTACTGGGGAAATAACTCTGCCAACAACACAGGGAATAACTTTGGAGACTTCCATTGAGGAAATAGTTCTATCAACAAATAAGAAATAACTCTGCCAACAACACAGGGACTAAATCCGCCAACACTACGGGAAATAACTCTGTCAAATACAGGAAGATAACTCTGCCATCATTACGGGAAATAACTTTGTCCGATACATGAAAATAACTCCGCCATCACTAAGGGAAATAACTATGTCCGATACAGGAAAATAACTCTGTCACCACTACGGGAAATAACTCTGTCCGATACAGGAAAATAACTTCGTCACCACTACGGGAAAATAATTTTGAATACAGCTTCTCTGCCTATCTTTGCAGTAGCTAACTCCATCAATCAAATGGGTAACAAAATACAGGTCCAATCTTCAAACTTTTAGCGCGGACATGGCAGCAAATCTGAGAAGGACTCTACTGGGGATTTTCGGAACCCAAACTGTCAGACACCTACTTCGACATAGGCGGCAACTTCCAAAAAATGATTCACGGAATCTTTTGATACTATCATAGCAACAATTTTGAAGAAATACTCCGCTGGAGGGGTAAGAGAAACTTAACCAAGCAACTCTATGGGGAATAATGACAAAACGAACATTATCATTACCTGTCTCACGCCGAGACCTTGCTTATCTGGTAATTAATCTGAGCAAGAGCTCCCTCCACCAGCAGGGAAAACAACACTTGAAAACAAAAGGTTAACCAACCTGGCTTATGTTTCAAAATGCGTATGTTTGACAATGGCGTAATGCTCCATTCAACACGGAAATGCTACGCGTGTGGGTAGATGCAAATATGATGATATATGCAAATTCTAACGCAGGCTCATACTGCTGAGAAACAATCTGGTATGAAATGGCTAAGAACAAAAACCAACCCCGCTGGGGATGAACGGGTATCACAAAGTATTCTGACAAAATAAATGCCGGAAACAACAACCAATCCTGCTGGGGAGAGATCAGACATTTGGGAAGAAAACACAAGCCCTGCTGGGGAAAGATGCGACCCTTCTGGGGGAAGAACTACACTGTCGGGACACAGTCTACAAACTCAGAGCTACAAACTCTGTTGAGGACAAATCATCCTGACGAAAGAATGACAACCTGCGGGGAAGGGAATAACCATCCTCCGGGGAGGCGTTCTCTGCCGGGGATATTGATTTTAACCTGCTGGGGATATCCTAAGGACAACTTCCATGAGGATACTCTTCAAGCAACATTCCTGGTGATACTCTCTCGGGGAGGACAATTCCACTTCTGGTAGGAATAAGCGCCGTCTCCACTTTTTGGGGATAAGATACGACTTGCTAAGGAACGATATCAACTGAAGTCAGGCCCTACGTCAAGAGACTTTGACTGGGGAATACAATTCCTGACCGTTTTCTTCAAAGGTAAGGACCCTGCAAAACACAAACGAGACAAAACAAATCTACACAACAAAATCTATCCGAGTTAATATCTGTGACGTTCATTCAGTCAATTCTAGGTTTTAGCAATTATTGGCAAGGGCCAGCAAGTTTATGCAAGCGCAAGTTCATCAAAAACATCGGCGTTTTTCACAAACAAAACAGTAAAGAACAAGCATCAAGTACTGAATAACATGCTTTATTGATAACGGGCCTGTAAATAGGCAAAATTTTGTACACTGGATGCAACTCCTGAAAAGAGGAAGTTACGCACAAACAAAATACAAAGATACAGAAATACAAAGAAAATTCGTATACATGTCGGCAACGTGGTACAGACGAACACCATGAGCTGATCCTCATATGACTCGCCTGACTCTGACGCTTTCCCGATACTCGATCTTCGGAAGAGATTGTTTCGGATATACGACCCTCAGGTACTCCAAAACCACTAAGCAATGCAGTATCAAACTCGGACCGCAGTCATTTGCTTTTTCAAATCCCTAACTTTTGCGTGAACCGCCCTTTGCGGGTTTTCAATTCACCGGGATACCCTTTTTTGCCGAAGCTGCCCTTTTCAGGTTTTCAACTTCGCGGGTGTACATTTTTTCAATTTTATCCCTAACTTTTGCCGGAACGTTTTATTCCTTTTTTTTGGTTCGCCGGGATGCCCCATTTTTGCCTGGACTCTCTTTTTTCTGTCCAGCGGGTCACTTTAAGCAAAGTATTTTTTAATTGCGTCCGAGTTCGCCGGGGATGTGAAGTCCTCACCATCCATGGTGGACAATAGTATGGCTCCTCCAGAGAAAACCTTTCTCACGACATATGGACCTTCATAGTTGGGAGTTCATTTGCCCCTGTGATCTGATTGTGGTGGGAGAATCTTTTTCAGCACAAGATCGCCCGTCTGACAGCTCCGAGGACACACCTTCTTATCATAAGCTTTCTTCATCCGGCTCTGATACAGCCGACCATATGCTAGAGAAGCCAGTCTCTTCTCATCCATTAAACTGAGCTGGTTCAGTCTATCTTTTACCCATTCTGCCTCAACAAGTTGGACATCGCGTAAAACTCTCAAAGAAGGAATCTCAACCTCCAATGGTAACACTGCCTCCATGCCATACACCAATGAGAAAGGGGTTTCCCCAGTTGATGTGCGTACCGTCGTACGATAACCGTGCAAAGCAAAAGGCAACATCTCATGCCAGTCCTTGTAAGTCACAACCATCTTCTGAACAATCTTCTTTATGTTCTTATTGGCCGCTTCGACAGCGCCATTCATCTTGGGCCGATAAGGAGAAGAGTTGTGATGCTCGATCTTGAAATTCTGACACAGCTCTTTCATCATCTTGTTATTCAAGTTTGAACCGTTGTCGGTGATAATCCGCTCTAGGATTCCATATCTGCAGATAATATCTCTTTTGATAAATCTGGCTACCACTTGTTTGGTGACATTAGCATATGACGCTGCTTCCACCCATTTGGTGAAGTAATCAATAGCTACCAAAATAAACCGGTGTCAGTTTGATGTCGTGGGCTCAATCTTACCAATCATATCAATTCCCCACATCGAGAAAGGCCACGGTGATGACATAACATTCAAAGGGCTGGGAGGCACATGAATTTTTTCCGCATAAATTTGACATTTATGACACCGCTTCGCGAACTTGAAACAATCTGTTTCCATCGTTAGCCAATAGTAACCTGCCCGCAACAGTTTTCTCGTCATTGCATGTCCACCAGCATGCGTACCAAATGTACCTTCATGGATCTCTTCCATGAGCAACTTAGCCTCTTTATAGTCCATACATTGCAACAACACCAAGTCGTGGTTTCTCTTGTACAGGCCGCCATCCGGATTCAAATAAAAAATGTCAGCCAATCTCCTAAGAGTCTTCTGATCTCGACTGGACGCCCCAGCCGAATACTTTTGGTTCTTCAGGAAACTCTGGATATCGAAATATCACGGTTTGCCATCGGACGTTTCCTCAATGGCGAATATGAAGGCGGGCCTATCAAGGAGAGAGATAACAATCCTGGGAGCCTCATTCCAGAAGTTAACTTTATACATTGAAGACAACGTCGCAAGAGCGTCAGCCATCTGATTTTCTGCTCGTGGCACGTGATGCAATTCTACTTTGTCAAAGAAAGGCTACAATCTCCTTGCATAATTCATATAGGGTATCAGATTGGGCTGCCGCGTCTCCCATTCTCCTTTAATCTGGTTGACCACTAGAGCAGAGTCCCCGTATACATCAAGATATTTGATTCTCAAATCGATAGCCTCCTCAAGACCCATGATGCACGCCTCATATTCAGCCTCATTATTGGTAACTGGAAAGGTCAATCTGGCAGTAAAGGGAATGTGCGTCCCTTGAGGAGTAGTGATAATTGCCCCTATTCCACTACCGTAGGAGTTAACAGCGCCATCAAATATCAACTGCCATTTGGAACTTAACTTTGGACCTTCATCCGGCAACGGCTCATCACAATCTTTCATTTTCAAGTACATGATATCCTCGTCAGGAAAATCAAACCTCATTGGTTGATAATCTTCAATTGGCTGCTCCGCTAGGTACTCTGACAGAACACTACCTTTGATAGCCTTTTGAGAAACATATTGAATATCATATTCTATCAGCACCATCTTCCATCGAGAAATCCTCCCGGAGAGTGCTTGCTTTTCAAATACGTATTTGATCGGATCCATCTTTGAGATTAGCATGGTCGTATGATTTAACATGTATTGCCTCAAACGTTTGGCAGCCCAGGCTAGCGCACAACACGTCTTTTCGAGCATTGAGTAACGGGATTCACAATCTGTGAACTTTTTACTCAAGTAGTAAATCGCATGCTCTTTACGTTCAGTCTCGTCATGTTGACCGAGAACACAACCCATACTCTCTTCAAGAACCGTCAAATACATAATCAATGGTCTCCCGGCTACTGGGGGTATCAATATTGGAGGTTCCTACAAATATTCTTTTATTTTTTCAAACGCCCTTTGACAATCTTCATTCCAGGTCACAGCCTGATTCTTTTTCAACAATTTGAATAATGGCTCGCATGTAGCGGTTAGGTGAGATATGAACCGAGCAATGTAGTTCAACCTCCCTAAAAACCCATGCACTTGTTTTTCTGTTTTAGGCGTTGGCATTTCTTGTATTGCTTTTGTCTTAGCAGGATCAACCTTAATTCTTTTTTCGCTCACAATAAACCCCAATAGTTTACCGGATCTCACCCCGAAGGTGCACTTGTTAGGATTCAGCCTTAGCCTGAATTTCCTAAGCCTCTTGAACAATTTCAGCAGATTAACCAAATGCTCTTCCTCCGTCTGGGATTTGGCAATCATATCATCAACATAAACCTCAATCTCTTTATGCATCATGTCATGAAAGAGCGTCGTCATAGCACGTTGATATGTTGCCCCAGCGTTCTTCAAACCAAAGGGCATCACTTTGTAGCAAAATGTTCCCCAGGGGGTAATGAAGGTTGTTTTCTCCATGTCTTCTGGCGCCATTTTTATCTGATTGTAACTCGAGAAGCCATCCATGAAGGAGAACACGAAGAATTGAGCAGTGTTATCAACCAGCACATCAATATGAGGAAGCGGAAAGTCGTCCTTTGGGCTCGCCTTATTCAAATCATGATAGTCTACGCACATCCGCACCTTACCGTCTTTCTTTGGTACCGGTACTATATTGGCGACCCATGATGGATAAGTTGTAACAGCAAGGAAACCAGCATCCCACTGTTTTTGAACTTCCTCCTTAATCTTCACAGACATATCTGGTCTGGTTCTTCTGAGTTTCTGCTTAACAGGCGGACATTCTTCTCTCAATGGTAGACGATGAACAACCATGTCGGTATCCAATCTTGGCATATCCTCGTACGACCAAGCAAAGATATCACTGTACTCTTGCAACATCTCAATCAGACCTTGCTTGATGTCGCTTTGCAGCGCAGCCCCTATCTGGATGTTCCTGGCAACTCCCTCGGACCCCACGTTGATAATCTCAATCTCTTCCTGATGAGGCAGAATGATTCTTTCTTCCTGTTTCAACAGTCGAGTCAGCTCTTCTGGCAAGTCGCTATCCTCAACAATCTCTTCCTCAGCTTGAAATATCGGGTGCTCGAAGTCAAAGCGAGTCATAGGAAGTTCGTGTTCGGTGTCATCTGAAATACGAATCCTGCAAAGGAAATGGTTAAATGCTTCAAATGAGTGCAAACAAAGCTTATAACCACGTTGCCATTTATTGTTAAAATAAAAACAGGAAAAATAGGGAACACAAAATTTGTATGAGAAAAACGCCTTTATTCAATGATTAAACAGTGCATACACATAAGCAGGTGGCCCTAAAACAAAATCACTATTCCCCGGGTAGGACACAGGATTATACAATAATCAAGAAAACAAATCATTACTGTTTTGTAGTCACTGGGACAATTTCCCTGATGGACCAGTTGCAGAGACTTTGTCCTGGCACGCTAGGCTTGATCCACGCGTCCATATCGCAATCACTATCTCCGTCTTCAGAGTCGGAAACAGCATTAATCGTCTCAAAGCAGACTCCCTTTGGAGTAATCACCACCAGTCCTTTGAACTTGGGTGCTTTCTGTGAAGAAGATGTTGATGTTGGGCGATACCCTAGTCCAAACTTGTCCATCTTGACAGGAATTTCCAGCACTTGACCCCAACCCTTGGTCTCACCAGTCTGAACCAACACTTGAGTGTCTTTGTACGAAGCCACAACAACCTCTGGCCCTTTGCTGGGAACACTGGACTTATCTTTGATTTGCAACCCTTCGAAGGATTGGAAGGGAATTTCGTGGATTTCTCCATCCACTTCAACGTACTTGAATGATGAGAGATGACTGACCAAGATGTCCTCTTCCCCACAAATAGTAACGATGCCACCCCCGACTTTAAACTTAAGCTTCTGATGCAGCGTGGACGTCACAGCCCCTGCAGAGTGTATCCATGGACGCCCAAGTAAACAGCTATAAGCTGGGTGAATATCCATGATATAAAATTTAGTGTCAAATATTTCCGGCCCGACCTGCAACGACAACCTTATCAATCCAAACACCGACCTTCTCGTTCCATCAAATGCCCTTACAACCAAGTCACTTGGCGTGCAAATAATTCCCCGAATATCCAACTTCATCATAGCCTTCTTAGGAAATACATTCAGAGATGATCCGGTATCCACAAGAACGTGCGACATTACGGTGCCCCGACATTCCACCGATATGTGCAAAGCCATATTATGCTCTCGGCCTCTGGGTGTTAGATCAAAATCAGTGAAACCCCAAACTATGTCTGATAACACGAAATCGTATATATATTTTGATGCATAATTCAACTAAAGCTTAACCGTTTTCGATCCGATTTCGGGTTATTTCCGTGTTATTTGTCTGATGTTTTGCAGGTATTCAACGATCATGTCTAAACAAGGCAACATGAAGAAAAGAAGCAATCTCAGATGAAATATGGACGAAAAAGGAGTGAAAACACAATGAAAAGCGCAGGAAGCTGTTTTTGCTGATGTGACGACCGTCACAGCTTCATGACGATCGTCACACGGGTGACGACCGTCACACCTTGTGACGACCGTCATGTAGGCAAAAACGCCCCACTTCAATTACACGTTAAAGAATCAGTTCCAATTCCCACAGAGTGGACCACTACTTCCTAAATTATCTGCCTCAAAGTCCATCATCTTCAATGATAACCGTTGGGATTCCACTTCTATAAAAAGGGAAGCAGGGGACTTCAGAAAGGGTGCTGCATTCATACAACGAAGTGCTGCCAAATTTATTTCCAGAGCATATTTTCCAGCAATATTCTTATTTGTTTCTCTTTACCTTTCATGTATTCCATTTTTCGTTCTTCTGTAATTTCTACTTTCATTGTACGATCAAATTGGCATTAGAGATCAGAATCCTGCCAACATCTGTGGAGGATCTGCCCAAAGGCCAATTGGAATATTTACAGGTTTCTCATTTCAATCGATTCCAGTTTTATTATAATGCAAATCATTATTTATTATTTTTATTTATGTTTTATCTTTCCCAAATCCATGTCTAGCTAAATTTAGGTAATCGATATGTAGTAATAATTCGAATGGGATTTGATAACAACTGGTTGAAAAACTTTCTTTTCAAAAAAGTAATTCATGGTCTGAGTGTTTAAAATTGATTCACTGAATAAACTTCGTCGCGAAAGCGACAACTTATTTAAAAGTAGTTTTGCCACGAAAGTGGGAAATTAATTAAGATACGAACCAACAAGCGAAAGTTGCGGTAAGGTCAGATAGTAAACACCAGTCATTCATTTTAATAACAGCGAGAGCACTTTAAAATGAATTAGAACTTAGAGATTTCCAAAAAATAATTTTAACCCCGAACGGGATACGAAAGTGTACGTTTGGCCCTTAGGATTATGATTAGCGTCAATAACCATCGTGAGGCGAGAGTCTTCAAATCTCCATTTTCTGCTTAAATAAACTTTGAAAATTATTTCATACACCAGTAACCTATCAAATCCCTGAAGAACACAATTACTACGTATCGATTCAATCATTTATAATCTAAATAGTATTCTTAGTTCCCTTTTAGTGACAATCTTATTCCCTTAAACATATTCTACCTAGCTAAACATAGTAACTCCCGAGAACACTAGTTTGATTACGAGTCCCTGTGGGATCGATATCTATTATTACTACGCGATAGACTGTGCACTTGCAGTTAGGTTGTATTAGACATAGAAAGTCGCGATCAAGTTTTTGGCGCCGTTGCCGGGGACCCGTTTAGTCAATAGTGTAAACTTCTGTTACGCCGTATAGACTAGGTTAACAATTTTCATTTTTCCTTTACTAGTTTTGTCGATTGTATGCCAAGTAATCGCCCGCAAGGCGATATCGTAAAACCTTCAGTCGCAGAACTAGAACGCTTCTTACATTTAAGAAGTAGAATCATTGAGTACCAACTCAAACAACTCAAACATAACACTCCCGAACCTCTCACTCCCATTCCCAAATCAGAAGAAGAAGAACCAGAGATGGCTGAAGGACCTCCAAACAAACCGCTGAAGGCATACGCTACACCCTCTCAAATGGAGCCTAGAAGTAGCATTGCTGCCCCAGCTATTACCCGAAATGATTTTGAGCTGAAACCATCATTGCTGTCGGTTGTACAACAAAACCAATTCTCAGGAAACGCAACTGAGGATCCGAACGAACATCTAACGAAGTTTGTACAATACACGGACACAGTGAAAGCAAATGGAGTAACTCCAGACGCGATAAGACTTCGTCTTTTCCCATTCTCTCTTAGAGACAGAGCGTGGACATGGTTACAATCGTTACCATCCAACTCCGTTACGACGTGGGAGCAATTGAAGAACGTCTTCTTAGCGAGATATTTTCCGCCAAGCAAAACTGCTATGCTTAGAGCTCAAATCAACGGATTTCGACAAAAAGATACTGAATCTCTTTACGAATCATGGGAACGATTCAAAGATATGATGAGAACATGTCCTCACCACGGTCTAGAAGACTGGGTGACAATCCATACTTTCTATAATGGGCTTCTATACAATACTAGATTGACAATAGACGCTGCCGCGGGCGGTGCTCTTATGGATAAGCCGTACGATGAAGCCTATCAATTAATAGAAAACATGTCACAAAACCACTGCCAATGGGGAGGTGAACGCACTCCAACTGAGAAAACCACAGCGAAAGGTGGGATGTACGAGATCAGCAGCCTTGAAAAGTTCAACGCTAAAGTAGATGCTCTAGCACAGAAGATTGATAGTCTGACCGTTAACCCCACTGCAACTGTCGTTGCAGTAACTCCAAATTGCGAGTTATGCGGAAGCACCACTCATAATGCACCCGAATGCCCATTGCTAGCCGGAATCCCACCAGACCAGGTAAATTATGCTCAAGGAAATCCCTACGCAAATACCGACAACCCAGGTTGGCGAAATCATCCAAACCTTTCTTACAAAAGCGAAAATGCATTGCAAATGCCTACTGCTCCGCCAGAATATCAGAAACCAGCTGCTCAGAATGCACTTAGGAAATCCAACCTTGAATTGATGATGGAAAAGTTCATAGCAACTCAAGCTCAAACAAACAAAGAATTCCTGAATCAAAACATACACACTAGCGAGCAAATTAAACAGTTGACAGGAAAAGTAGACGCTTTAGCCATCCACAACAAAATGTTAGAAACTCAGATATCACAAGTGGCTCAACAACAAGCCTCTGCTGCCGCACCCGCTGGCACATTTCCTGGACAACCCGAACAGAATCCAAAAGGCCAAGCAAATGTTGTAATACTAAGAAGTGGAAAAGAATTGGACGAACCGATCGATCCGAGAACCGAAAACTCAGCCATGCAACAAAAACCAACTGAACAAGCAGAAAAGGAATCCGAGTTAGAGAAGAAGGAAGACAACGAGAAGGAGGATACCGCAAGTGAAAAAACTCAAGCACCTCCAGCGCCATATAAACCACCTATTCCTTACCCTCAAAGACTAATAAACTCCAAAACTTCAGGACAGTTTAAGAAATTTGTAGAGCTCCTTAAACAGCTGAATATTACTATCCCTTTTACCGAAGCGATAACTCAAATGCCGTCATACGCTAAATTTCTCAAAGAGATCCTGTCGAATAAGAGAAAGATCGAGGATAATGAAACGGTTACACTTACTGCAGAGTGTAGCGCTATTATTCAAAACCGCATGCCTCCTAAATTAAAAGACCCAGGTAGTTTCTCCATACCCCGCGTCATAGGAAAGTTCGTAATAGACAAAGCTCTGTGCGATTTAGTGTTGCACCCTAAAATTTGCTCAACCTAATTCACTTGGTTTATGTTTCAATTGCATTAGCATTTGCATATAGAGTCATGTACATAGTCTAATCATCTGCATAGCATAGCATAGCAAGTCATCCAACAGGGGACCAAGCACTATTCTCATCTCTATGTTTGATTGCAGTTGAAGAAGGAGGCAAGTCATTGATATGATCACAAGAATTGCAGTTGAAGACAGTCAACTAGGGTTTCATCTGGGTCAACCCTGGGTCAACCCTAGGTCAAATGTTTGATTGAAAGGCATCAAGGCCTATTTGAGAGATGTGGGGTTCATCATTTGACATGTAAATAAGGATATGGTGATGTGACAAGAAGAAATCAAGAGAAATCAAGGAGAAGAGGAGTTTCTAAATTAGGGTTTCTGTGTAAAATCCCCTGATTTAGGTCAAACTTCCAAGCAAGATAAGTCAAAATGCAAGCTTCAAATGGATCCTTGGCCAACATGAAACTTGTAGAGGATCTTAAGACCTTCAATTTGAGTTGTGGAAGAAATTAAGGAGATTTATAGAACTCAAGTTATGGTTCTTGCAAGTTACAGGTCATCTGAGGTATCTGAAATTTTGTCTGTGAAAGTTACTTGTCTTACAAGCAACGTTTACCCCTCAAGGAGATTTCAAATGAATTTATGGTCAACATAAGATTTGTTCCTCATTGTCGTAGCTTTCTATAAAGGTATGGTATTCCTTCATATAATTTGTGGAACTCTACTTATGGTCTTGGCAAGCAAAGGGTATTTTGGTCATCTGAGAATTACAGGTCATTTCAAGCCTATGCCCAAAACTCATACAAGGAAGCTTCAAATGAAAAACTTCACAACATCAAACTTGCTCCAAATGACATTTTGAGTCTATAAAAGTGATCATGAAATATTGGAAAGGCTCATAGCTCAAGGTTTCAAATTTGGTGAATTTAATGAATAAAAAATGACCTAAAATTTGAGATTTTTTATAATTTGGCCAAATGGGGTGAAATTATAGGTCATTTTGATTGGAAAAAATGTTTTAAGAACATTGGCAAAAGTGGATTTTTGAGTTTGGTTCAAGATTTGAAAGTTATGCTTGGTTACTTACAAAGGAAGTTACATAATCCAAATCCAAGGGAAAGTGTTCATGGGAAGGTTCTACAAAGTTCTAGAGGTTTCTATTCTTATCTATATATTGCATTGAGAGGCTTCATGCCATGGTTGGTGATTCATTGTGCTCATAATACCAAGTTACACTTCAATCTTCCATTTTTGCAAAACCCTCTCAAACTCCATAAAATCTCTATCAATTTCCATTTTTCTTGATTTGATCATCATTAACATCTTTCATAGATCACATTTCCATCAGAATTTGGTAGAATTGAAGAAGAACTCGTGCTGTTCAAGTTAATCATCCAAGAAGCAAGAACTTTGTGATTGCAAGATTCAAGACCTTGGAGCAAGATCTTTTGCATACAGAACTCAGGAGCAAGCTTATTGATCAATTTCCAATCATTGCAAGCATCAGATCCAAGGATTTCTATACCTGTTTTCATCATTTACACCAGGTTGGTAATCCATTCGAATTGATTGATTTAGTTAGAATCATAGAGATTTGTTAGGTTAGAACTGTTAGGATAGGTTAGATGATTAATTTTGGTGAGTTTGAGAAGGTTTCATGGAGGTTCTTAATGGTATACCAAAGCTGTTAAGGTTTATAACATCAAGATTAATGCACGATAATCTTGGATCCATAGCTCAGATTGATCAGCATAAAGTGTAGATTAGGTTAGGGTAAAAATTAGAAGGAATTGAAGTGGTTGATGACAGTGCATAATGATGGATTCAGGATGTTCTACCTATCGGGTTTGGTTTGTGGTTGAGTTTTAGAGGAATCTATTGCTATGGTTGTGTAGAGGGGAAAGAGTAGAGCAATTTTGCTCTTTACAGAATTTGTTTTCATGGAGAATTGAGGGCGTATGAGAAGGTGGAAGATGGATTCATGAAGCTACGTGCATGAAGCTCCCATGGCTGAAAACCCTAACTTTGGGGAAGATGATGTTCCAAGCGTTGGATTTCTCGTTTGACTTGGACTCAGAACTGGATCTAACGGTTGTCATTCAAAGTTCAAAACGGAGGGAAGTTCCAAAGGTGAAACGATGCGTTTCACTTAAAATTCTGACTGGGCTTTATGATTCCTTGCTATTCGTACCCCCGTTCGCAGGCCCAAAACCAATTTTAACTAGAAATCTTGCTATATGCACCGTTTTCATGTTTTTTTCTCTTTTTATTTTTTCTGAGCGTGCATTGGGCCCAGACGCGCTTGCTATGCGCGCCCCCCCAGTCTGGGCCCATCTTGTTTTTTAACTGATTTTAATTACTTTCTGCACCCATATCCAACTTTGATTCATTTTAATTTTTCTCAATTCATTTTAATTCTTCAAAAATCCATAAATAATAGAAAAATGCATGTTTTTAATGGTTGTTTTTGCATCCTTTTCTTAATTCTGTCAAGAAAATTATCATATGAAAAAATTCCAATTTCATTTTATTTTTGTATTTTTAGCATATTTTTCTTTTAAATAGGATTAAATAATGTTTAGTTTAATGCATGAAATTGTTAATTTTAGTTTGATTAGATGCCTTTATATTTTTGACCCATTCTTTTTAGGTTGATTAGCTTAGACCTTTAGCTTGTGCATAGAATTTAATTCACGATTTTAGAACTTAATTTTAGGTGATTTGTTTAGGTGTGATTAGTGTGATCAAAACTAGGGTTTAGGAGATAACATAGATGTAGTGAATCAATTCTTTCAGGAGTTAGAGATTGAATCTTTGGGGTATGGGACTATAGGGATTATGGGTAAATATTAGATCCCTTAGAAATTACTAGGTTTCCCCTATTCAACTATTACTACTAGTATACTGATTGTACTTGTTTGACTATGTGGTGTGCCCTCTCTAGGGTTATTTTCATTTGTCTGTGTGGGGTATTGGGTTTGCTTGGGGATTGGTAGAGCTGAAGACTTTGATGATGAAGGCCATTGGAGATCAAATGATTGGAGACCAACTTCCAGAGTTGATGGAGAGTATTCTTGCTAGCAGCTATTGGAGGCTATAGGGTTTAGGAGCTAGGCAGAGCTCTAGAGTAGAAAGCTTGATTCACAAACATGGAAGGCCTTGTCCGCCTCCATTCTTTCTCTATGATTCAAAGTCTCTTTCAAATATCCACCTCCTTCCTTTGGAAGGATTAGTGAATGTATTTGAAAGATAGAACTTTTGAGGGAAAATTGTCTGTATAATGTTAGCAGTTAATGAGCCACCCTTGGTGGGCAATTGATTGTTTAACATTCATTCCATCTTGTTGGCTGATATTCATCTTGGAGATTGAGACTTGAAGAAAAGCCATTGCAGATTGAAGACTGATCATAAAGACCTTGCTTGAAGGCTGTGGAGATGGAGATTGATGCTTGCTTGAAGCCTGTAGCTGTTTGATGATGACTTGAAGACAGATGCTGATGAAGATTGCTGTGGCTGTTTCTTTTTGCTGTTATATTTCTTGATGTATTGATTGGTTTTCCCTGACTGTATTGTTTGTTGTTTAACCTGTTAGGTTGAAAGTGAATGTTGTTCACTTTTGCCTGTTGTTTTCTAGGTTCGAGGTTGAGTGGGACTCCCTTGCCTCGCTTGTATTGCTGCATCCATGCATTTTACTGCTTTATTGTATATATGTTATTGTTTCTGTTTCCGTCTATTCCCTTAGGATCTCTGTTTCTCTCTGCGCAAGAGAGGAACATGATAGACACTAGGCCTTAACCCATGCATGATAACATTAGGTTAGTTTGATTCCCTTCGCAACCGTAGGTTAAAGTTCTGTCTCTTCTTTCTCAAAACAAACAGAAAAACACAATAAGATCTCAAACCCAATAAAAGACACTTCTTCCGTAAAAGAATGTGAACTCATCAAAACGTCATTTTGGTCCGTTTGGACCAGTAATCAAAAAAGACCTTTTTCAGAAGGAATAAAAAACAATCAAGACAGACTTGTGTCGTACGTGGCCCGAACTACGTTTGCTCTGATCTTTCATGCTGTGTGAAAGTACGTAGGCATAGGATGTGATATCCTAGCGAGCAACCTTCCCCTCCTTTCCCGTAGGTAGGCGAACTACGTTGACTCTGATTTCTCGTTCCAGACGGGAATACGTAGGCATAAAGTGCGATGCTTTGCCGAGTCATGTTTTCTTTTCTTTTCAGACCTCATCCTTTAGTTTAGATAGAAGTGTAATCCGTACAAACAAACAAGCGTGGATCCCGTCGAGTACGACGGACGTGAGGGGTGCTAATACCTTCCCCTTGCGTAACCGACTCCCGAATCCAGGTTTTGGTTGCGACGACCATACCTTTTCCCGTCTTTGCGGTAGGTTTACTCTGAGCGTTTCCTTTCCCTCCCGTGGGATAAATAACGCACGGTGGCGACTCTTCTGTTCAGCCGGCGCCGATTTTCGCAGTAGCGACAGCTGGCGACTCTGCTGGGGATCCAACGTCCCCTGGCTGCTAAGGACTGCGATAGTTCCTTATGCATTTGGGATCCAACGTCCCTTAAGAGAGTCAATCCTAGCGCTTGTTTTCCCGTCGAGGACTTTGTATGGATTTATGTTTCTGTCCTTTACTTTCAGCATTATATTATTGATTATTATTGCTGTATTGGGGTGTGACGGGTGTTCTATGATTGAGAGATAAGCCGGACCTGGACTTGAGTGCACCTAGAATTAGAGTAGAAAGTAGTGGGCGCGTGCCGGCTTTGCTTGCATTAGTGTCTCACGAAATCTACACTCGGACGAGGTTCTTCTGGTTGACTTCTTTTTCTACCCTTTGGGTCGAAGGGGTTGTTGGTTAGCTGAATTGTCGACTCCGAGAACCGATCATTTGGAAGTTGGCTAAGTGAGGCCTCTTCAGGAATTGATGATGCCACTCCTTCGGGGAATCGTATCATCAACCCTGAAAGTCTGTGACGCCGACGACCGCATAGGATGCCATACCTTTGTCAGTTACTAGGACACCTACCTGTGAGAGGGTTTGGGGTTATGCAGGTAACTAGACCTTCAGATACCAGTTTGTTTCTTGATCCGAGATTCTGGGTATTTATGGATAGTTTTGAGGTCTGTCAGAGACCAATTCGAGTTATGATATGAGGTCTGTCAGAGACCAGTTGGAGTTGTGATATGAGGTCTGTCAGAGACCAGTCAGAGTTATGTTGTGGGGTCTATCAGAGACCGGTGATGGAGCTTTATTTTGGGTCTATCTGAGGCCAGGGTTTGAGGAATTTTGGAGGGTCTATCTGAGACTTTTGATACGGTTCAGGCTTCTCAGCCATGGCACTTGGTCCCTGTTGCATGTTACTTGCATTGCATTGCTTGCATACCCATTATCATTGCATCCCATTAACGTGTGTCTGTGCTGCAGGTGCATTTGCATATTCCCTGGTTCTAGTGCCCGGACTTCTGCTTATTGATCATGGCTGGTTTGAGGAAGACAGTTGCGTATAAGCTACCTACACCTGACATTACTCCCTTGCTTGGTCTGATGTCTCTCGCTGATGAGGAGGTTAGGAGAAGTTTCAGGATGAGTCATGGAAGATTGCTGAGATTGGTCTGCAAGCCAACTGCTGTTGAGATGAACGGGTTGTACACCCTGATGCAATTCTATGACCCGGCTTTGAGGTGTTTCACGTTTGCTGACTTTATTTTGGGGCCTACCATTGAAGAGTATGTGGAGTTTACTGAGCTACCGGTGCAGAACAAGGTTCCCTTTATTCACTCTGCTGCTGAGCCCAAGTTGGAGGACTTAGCTAAGGCCTTGCACATGATCGCTGCTGAACTATTAGTGACTTCTTGGCTTGGGGTTCCAGGTTTCTCCCTCGATTTTCTGGTCGGCAAAGCTCAGGAGTATGCCAAGAACGGGTGTTGGATAGTCTACAATGCTATCTTGGCTCTATGCATTTACGGAATTATGCTGTTTCCCAACTTACCCAATTTTGTGGATTTGGACGCTTTCCATCTGTTTGCTGCTGGCAACCCGGTGCCCACTTTGATTGGAGACTTCTATCATTCATTGCACTACAAAAATGAAAACAGAAGGGGAAAGACCGTTTACTGTTGTGCGCCGCTGTTGAACATGTGGTTTAAGAGCCATCTTCCCCTGAAGGGACCTTTTGTGGATAGTGCAACTACAGCTAGCTGGCCAGAGCGCCTGATGAGGCTATCTTCCGAAGACGTTGAGTGGTTTGACCGAGACTTGCTGGGGTCTGAGCTTATTTTCAGTTGTTCTGGGTACCCTAATGTTCTGTTGATAGGAAGAAAAGGGTGTATCAATTACAACCCTTCTCTGTTCATTCGCCAGTTCGGATATGCGTTGAAGAACCCACCAAAGGAGGAGGAAGTACAGGAATCTCTGTACTTCACCGGTGATCTGAATGGAGAGTTACTAGCCAAGCTTCAGCACGCATGGGTGCGTATCAGCAGAAGAGGGAAGCCGCTGTTGGGGAAGAATGATTGTCAGGCTTATGCACCCTATAGAGTTTGGATCCAAGAGAGAGCAAGACAGTTGCTGATGCCATTTCCGGCTGCGCCAGTCCCTGTTCATATTCCGGTGGAAGAGCCAACCAATGTTACTATGGAGGCCTACGAGCAAGTTGTGAAAGAAAAAGAAGCCTTGATGAAGATCAATGAAGAGCTAGAGCAAGAACTGGCTCAGATACGCAGTGAGAAAAACAAGGCTGTGCATGCTTTCCAACAGCAGACCGAACTAGCAAACAGGCTGGGTGCTGAATTGACTGAGGAGAAAAAGAAGCGCGAACGTCTGGGTCAAGAGTTCAGAAGCTCCCATGACATGTTGGAATCCAAAAAGAAAGCACTCGATGCCGCTCACCGGGAAATCTCTTCTTGTAACAAGACTTGGAATGCTACGCTAACCAACAACAAGAAAAGGGAAGAAAAATTGAAGCAGCAAATTTCTGACCTCGAAGAGCAGTTGAAGGCGAGCATTAAGAAGTACGAAGAAGAGGTGATGACCAGGTATAGTCTCCAGAATGCATTGAACAAGGCCATCGAAGGCAGGAACGAAGCTGTGTCTCAGAAGCGGAAGCTAGAGGATCGCTTCGGAGAAGGGGCATGGGAGGAAACCGCTGGTGACGTGCGACGTGTTCTCAAGAGAAGAAACCAGTTTGTCGAGGGTCTGCTTACCCGACCAAGTCATCCAGAGACCAAGAAGTTACTAGAGGAGTATTAGGCTTATGAGTGTATTTGACCATTTCATGTATTGGTGCTTTATTTGCATAGCGCTGACCATCACCAGGATTGTTGGTTGAGGTCATGCCTTCTTATTGTACACTCAGTGATATTGTATTCTTGGCTTATTGGATTTATCTGCAATATATGAGGCTTTCTTTGATTCGGCTCCGATCTTCGTATTGCTAGCACTGTCACTACACCGGCACATTCACACTAGAATCGGGGAATGAATTTCCCTAATGCACAGACACACATTGCATTGCATTCATATTCATATTGCATTACAGGTGATTATTGGATGGTATCTTATTTCTTGCACTGTATCAGGTCTTTTCAGGATTGAAGATCAGCGCCCACACCGATACTCCACTCGCACCAACTGCCGAAGAATCATGGATCAAATGCAGAATGAGATGCAAGACATGCGCGAGAAGTTGGCACTCTTCATGCAGACCATGGAGACTATTGCGAAGGGTCAGGAGAATTTGCAAGCCTTGGTGCAGCCTCTGTTGGTCAGGAATGCCGGGCATGGAAATGAGGATCATCAGTCTGTGCGAGTCGACACTGTTCATGGGGATGGTACTCCCACACCAGTGGCTCCACCTGTAGTCAATATACCTGCTGTCAATGTCAACAACGGTACTGCTGCTGGGAACGGTAACGTTGGAATTGGGAACGAGACTGCTGTCCATAACGTTGGGCTTGGTGATGTCAACTTGGGTGATAATATGGGAGGCAATGGCTTCGGTAATGCTGGATTCGGTTTCAATGACCAGGGGTTCGATAATGCGGGGAAATACAGTTTCAATACTCAAGGCTTTGGGCAGGACGGATATGGTATGACTAATCAGGGTTATGGAGGATTCGGAAATGGAAATGGCGCTGGGTTAATGGCTTTTGGACCTACTGGAGTTGCTCCGGGATACGGCAACAGAGGGCGAGGCCCGATAATGAATCGGACCAGAGCTGGCCGTAACAACGGATACGATGGGTATGGAGCTGGGAATGGTAACTGGCAAGAAGACCAGCAAGAGGACGCTTTCTCCGGTGGAGGTTTCGAAGGGCCAATGGATGACTCCCAGAGGATTAGAATGCTAGAAGAGCAGATGAGGGGGGTCGTGAATCAAAGTGCTGTGGGCTTAGACATGTCAACAATGGGTCTAGTGCCTGGCTTGAGGGTGCCAATCAAATTCAAAGCTCCCACATTCGATAAGTATAAAGGGGACACCTGTCCAAAAGTGCACGTGCGGTCATATTACAGAAGGATGTCGGCGTATTCAACTGATGAAAGGATGCTAATGCATTTCTTTCAAGATAGCTTGTCTGGTCCTTCCCTCGAGTGGTATATGGGATTGGAACCAACTCATATAAAGACCTGGAAGCAGCTGGCAGAAGCATTTGTAGCTCACTATAAGTACAACAGCGACTTGGCACCCAACCGGGTCCAATTGCAAGGGTTGTCTCAGAAGAAGGGTGAGAGCTTCAAAGAGTATGCGCAGAGATGGCGTGACATGGCTGCTAGAGTCCATCCTCCCCTAGAAGATAAGGAAATGAATGACATGTTCATAGGAACATTCACCGGCATGTTTTATGACAAGTTGTTTCACACATCTCTGGGCAGTTTCTCAGACTTAATTCTGATGGGAGAAAAGATTGAAAGCAACATTAAACAGGGAAGATTCCAAGCTGAGGAATCTACTGCATCTGGCAGTAACAGAAAGGCTTTTGGTGGGCGCCGTCAGGGCGATGCAAGCGCAGTGTTTGGGGGCCGAGGCCGAGGCCGAGCAGAGGTCAAAACCAGTATAATCAGCCGCAGCAGGTGGCAAGCGTTACTATACCGTTTCAGCAACAACCATTTCAGCAACAGCAACAGCAACAGCAGCCACAATAGGGGGCACAGCCTGCCCAGCGCAGATTCCAGGGGGGTAAACCAAGGAGGGTGTTTGAAAAGCCTCCTTCAACGTATGCAAATTTGTTACAGACATTACTGGGCTTGAACTTGGTAGAGAAGAGAACTCTGGCGCCAATAACAGGCACTCCTCCGTACGGTTATGATGCAAGCAGGCACTGTGAATTCCACTCTGGGGCTCCGGGCCACGATGTA
Organism: Lathyrus sativus; assembly: GCA_963859935.3. Classification (NCBI taxonomy): domain Eukaryota; kingdom Viridiplantae; phylum Streptophyta; class Magnoliopsida; order Fabales; family Fabaceae; genus Lathyrus; species Lathyrus sativus. The sequence continues at coordinate 489,230,232 of OZ012741.1, forward strand.
GAGGGTTGCCATGCTTTTAAGCATGTAGTGCAGGATTTATTGGATAGTAAGGCTATCAATTTTGGAACGGCGGGTCCGAATATAGTGCAAAAGCCCATGCCTAACCATGGGGCAAACGCCATTTTAACTGAGGAGGGTTTGAATCTGATTATGAATGTCGACGATTTAAAGACGCCGTTGTGCGAGATAAAGAGAAGATTATTGCAGGGTGGCGTGTATCCAGGATGTGACGAGTATTGTTTAGAGTGATGGTCCATAGCTGGGGGTTGTGATGATTTAAAGAAGGGCATTCAGGCTTTAATAGATGGAGGCACATTGCAGTTTGATCGAGCAGCAATTGAAGAACCTGCAGGGGCATTAGCAGACAAGCAAAGTGATGTGGCCACTGTGACGATTCCCAGGAAAACGATTACCATAACAGCACCGGCCCAATGACCACCGATCACCATCACTAAGGCCGGACCAATCCCGTACGAGAGCACTAAGGCAGTCCCATGGTCCTATGGGTTGGAAGTGTATTGTGACGGAGTAAAGATTGATGTTAATAAGCAGCCAGCTGAGACTGTAGACAATGTTGTCGGTACCGGAGGTATGACAAGGAGTGGAAGAATCTTCATATCGCCTGAGGTAGAGGCTGAAAGACTGGCGAAGGGAAAGGGAAAGATGGTTGAGAATGTCCCAGTACAGGGGAATGAAAAAGAAGCAGCATCGAAGGATGTGGAAGAGTTCATGCGCTTGATTCGTAAAAGTGATTATAAGATTGTAGAGCATCTGCAGCAGACGCCGTCAAAGATATCTATATTGTCGTTGCTATTGTGTTCTGAAGCTCACAGAAATGCATTGCTAAAAGTCCTCGATACTTCCTTCGTACCCCAAGATGTTTCCGTGAACCAGCTGGAGGGGGTGTTGGCACATGTGAATGAAGGCCATAGCTTGGGCTTTACCGACTTTGATTTAACCCCTAAGGGGAGAGATCATAATATGGCGCTGCACGTTTCTGTGGAATGTAGAGGATCAGTCATGTCTCATGTACTGGTAGACACTGGATCGTCTTTGAACGTGCTGCCCAAGAAAGCGATGATGAAGCTAGATGTCAGAGGAATTTTGTGTACGCCCAGTGACTTGGTGGTCAGGGCATTCGATGGTACGCGAAGAACAGTTTTTGGATCTATAACATTACCTCTACAGGTGGGGCCGGAGGTTTTCGCGACTGAATTTTATATCATGGACATCCAGCCTGCGTATAGCTGCCTTCTCGGGCGACCCTGGATTCATGGGGCTGGGGCAGTCACGTCTACCTTGCATCAAAATTTGAAATATATGGTGGGGGACAGCGTGGTTACAGTCTGCGGAGAAGAGGACATCCTGGTCAGCCATCTGTCATCATTTAAATATGTGGAGGTCGACGGAGAGATTCACGAAACACCCTGCCAGGCATTTGAAGGGTTGAGCATCAAGGACAAAGGTCCCGGGCCGAGCAAAGCGTCGGAGGTAGCCGTTTCGTCGTATAAAGAAGCCCAAGCTCTAGTAGAGACTGGTGAGACCAAGGGTTGGGGCAAAGTGCTGGATATTCCTGTGAAGATGGACCGATTCGGGTTGGGATATCAACTGTCGTCGTCAACACCTGCTGTGGGGGCACCTCGTTTCAGAGGACCAATAACCATCACTGCCAGTGGAGTATGTCATAAGACCATTAACGCTGCTTCGGAGTCTGACGAAGGAGACAGCGATTGCGATATGGACGCCTGGATTCAGCCGAGCGTGCCAGGGCAGGGATTGTGCAATTGGTCTATTCAGGAGATTGTTCCTGTGACTCTTAAACAGTAATGCTTTGTTTTTTTAATTGTTGAACAATCTGGTGTCTTGCCCGGGGCATCATGATTTGCTTGGGGCTGTGCTGTTATGAACATTGCGTGTTTATCGTTAAATAAAAGGCGTTTTTTCATGTGCAAATATTACGATCTCTGTTTTTCCTGTTTTGTATTTTTCAATAAAATGGCAACGTGGTTATTCGCTTTATACGCATTTTGAAGCATTTAACCATTCCTTTTGCAGGATAACATTTTCAGATGACATCCTTGAACCATCTATGACTCGTCCCGACTTTGAGCACCCGGTATTTCAGGCCGAAGAAGAGATTGTTGAAGATGGTGACGTTCCCGAAGAATTGTCTTGGTTGGTGAAACAAGAAGAGCGTGTCATTCTGCCTCACGAGGAGGTCATCGAAATTATTAACCTGGGGTCGGAAGGGGTTGAAAAGAACGTTCGTATAGGAGCCGCGCTGCAGAGCGATGTCAAGCGAAGACTGGTTGAAATGCTCAGAGAGTATAGTAATGTGTTCGCTTGGTCGTATGAAGATATGCCTGGGCTCGATACAGACATGGTTGTGCACCGTCTGCCGTTGAAAGAAGAATGCCCGCCGGTCAAGCAGAAGCTTCGTAGAACTAGACCCGATATGGCAGTGAAAATTAAAGAGGAGGTTCAAAAACAGTGGGATGCTGGTTTCCTGGCTGTGACAAAATATCCTTCATGGGTCGCTAACATTGTGCCCGTGCCAAAGAAAGACGGTAAAGTGAGAATGTGCGTAGATTACCGTGATTTAAATAAAGCGAGCCCAAAAGATGATTTTCCGCTTCCTCATATCGACGTGCTAGTTGACAACACTGCTCAATACTCCGTATTCTCCTTCATGGATGGCTTCTCGGGCTATAATCAGATTAAAATGGCGCCAGAGGACATGGAGAAGACTACTTTCATAACGCCTTGGGGAACATTTTGTTATAAAGTAATGCCCTTCGGATTGAAGAATGTTGGGGCAACGTATCAGCGTGCAATGACGACTCTTTTTCATGATATGATGCATAAGGAGATCGAAGTTTATGTCGAAGATATGATTGCCAAATCCCAGACGGAGGAAGAGCATTTGGTGAATCTGCTGAAGTTATTCAAAAGGCTTAGGAAGTTCAGGCTGAGACTGAACCCTAACAAGTGCACCTTCGGGGTGAGATCGGGTAAACTGCTGGGGTTTATCGTAAGCGAAAGAGGAATAGAGGTCGATCCTGCTAAAATAAAAGCGATACAAGAGATGTCGACGCCTAAAACAGAGAAAGAGGTGCGCAGGTTTTTAGGGAGGTTGAACTACATTGCCCGGTTCATATCTCACCTAACAGCTACGTGCGAACCGTTATTCAAGTTGTTGAAGAAAGATCAAGTTGTAACGTGGAACGAAAATTGTCAAAAGGCGTTCGACAAAATAAAGCAGTATTTGCAGGAGCCTCCTATTTTGATACCTCCAGTGGCAGGGAGACCCTTGATTATGTATTTGACAGTTCTTGAGGGAAGTATGGGTTGTATTCTCGGTCAACACGACGAGACAGGGAGAAAAGAGCATGCGATCTATTACTTGAGTAAGAAATTTACTGAATGTGAATCTCGATATTCAATGCTCGAAAAAACTTGTTGCGCGCTAGCCTGGGCCGCCAGGCGTTTGAGGCAATACATGCTGAATCATACAACCATGCTCATCTCGAAGATGGATCCTATCAAATATGTATTCGAAAAGCAGGCATTATCAGGGAGGATTGCCCGTTGGCAGATGGTCTTGACTGAATATGACATCCAATATGTCTCGCAGAAGGCTATAAAAGGGAGTGTACTGTCTGAGTATCTGGCGGAGCAGCCTATTGAAGATTACCAATCGATGAGGTTTGATTTTCCTGACGAGGATATCATGTACCTAAAGATGAAAGATTGTGAAGAGCCGTTGCCAGACGAAGGACCAGAATTAGGTTCCAAGTGGAAGTTGATCTTTGACGGAGCTGTAAATGCTTTCGGTAGCGGAATAGGGGCAATCATCACTACTTCACACGGGTCGCACATCCCGTTTACTGCTCGATTGACCTTTCCGGTTACCAATAATGAAGCCGAATACGAAGCTTGTATCATGGGGCTTGAAGAAGCCATTGATTTGCGAATCAAAAATCTAGACGTATACGGAGACTCAGCTCTGGTGGTGAATCAAATAAAAGGGGAATGGGAGACACGTCAGCCCAACTTGATACCGTACATGAATTATGCGAGGAGATTGTTGCCTTTCTTCGACAAGGTTGAGTTGCATCATGTACCACGAGCAGAGAATCAAATGGCTGACGCCCTGGCCACTTTGTCTTCCATGTACAAAGTCAACTTCTGGAATGAGGCTCCCAGAATTGTTATCTCTCGACTTGACAGACCTGCCTTCGTATTTGCCATTGACGAAGCATCCGATGATAAACCATGGTATTTCGATATCCTCAATTTCCTGAAGAATAAAGAGTATCCGGCTGGGGCATCCAGTCAAGATCAGAAGACTCTCAGGAGATTGGCGGGTAATTTCTATTTGAATCCGGATGGTGTCTTATACAGAAGAAACCACGATTTGGTGTTGTTGCGTTGTGTGGACGAAAAAGAGGCGAAGTTGCTCATGGAGGAAATACATGAAGGTACCTTTGGTACGCATGCTGGTGGGCATGCTATGACGAGGAAGCTGCTGCGGGCAGGTTATTTTTGGCTGACTATGGAAACTGATTGTTTCAAGTTTGCGAGGAAGTGCCACAAGTGCCAAATCTATGCTGATAAGATCCATGTGCCTCCGAGTCCTCTGAATGTGATGTCATCGCCATGGCCATTCTCGATGTGGGGAATCGATATGATTGGAAAGATCGAGCCGACAGCTTCTAACGGGCACCGGTTCATTCTAGTAGCAATCGATTATTTCACCAAGTGGGTGGAAGCGGCGTCTTACGCAAATGTAACTAAGCAGGTGGTGGCCAGGTTCATCAAGAGAGATATTATTTGCAGATATGGGATCCCCGAGCGGATAATCACTGACAACGGTTCAAACCTGAATAACAAAATGATGAAGGAGCTCTGTCAGAATTTCAAGATCGAACATCACAACTCCTCCCCTTACCGACCCAAGATGAATGGCGCTGTTGAAGCGGCCAACAAGAATATAAAGAAGATCGTTCAGAAGATGATGGTGACCTATAAGGATTAGCATGAGATGCTACCTTTTGCTTTTCACGGTTATCGTACGACGGTACGCACATCAACCGGGGCAACCCCGTTCTCGTTGGTATATGGAATGGAAGCAGTGCTACCATTAGAAGTTGAGATTCCTTCTCTGAGGGTATTACGAGACGTCCAGCTAGACGAGGCAGAATGGGTGAAAGATAGGTTGAACCAGCTGAGCTTAATGGATGAGAAGAGGCTAGCGTCTCTAGCATACGGTTGTTTGTACCAGAGCCGAATGAAGAAAGCATATGATAAGAAGATACATCCGCGGAGCTTTTAGACGGGCGACCTTGTACTGAAAAGGATTCTCCCGCCGCAGGCAGATCACAGGGGCAAGTGGACCCCTAACTACGAAGGGCCATACGTTGTCAGAAAAGTATTTTCAGGAGGAGCGCTATTGTTGTCCACCATGGACGGTGAAGACTTTACGTCGCCTGTGAATTCGGACGCAGTTAAAAAATACTTTGCTTGAAATTGACCCGCTGGACAGAAAAAGAGAGTCCAGGCAAAAATGGGGCATCCTGGCGAACCAAAAACAGAATGAAAGGTTCAGGCAAAAGTTAGGGATAAAATTGAAAAAATGTACACCCGCGAAGTTGAAAACCTACACTGGGCGGCTTCGGCAAAAAGGGTATCCCGGTGAACTGAAAACCCGTAAAGGGCGGTTCACGCAAAAGTTAGGGATTTGAAAAGCAAATGACTACGGTCTGAATTTGATACTGCATTGAGCATTGGTGCGGGAGAATATATTCGAGGGGGTCGGTTATCAGATACAATCTCTTTGAAAATATGGGGATACCGGGAAAGCATTAGAGTCGGGCGAGTCATAGGAGGCTCAGTTCGTGATGTTCGTCTGCATCCCGTTGCCGACATGCGTACAAATTTGATTTATCATCATAATTATGCTTCTTGTGCATACTTGTGTACTTGTTGTGCGTAGCTTCCTCTTTTCAGGAGTTACATCCCGTGTACAAAACTCTGCCCATTCAGGGGCCCTATCAATAAAACATGTTATTCAGTACTTGATGCTGGTTCTTTACTGTTTTGTGCATGATAAACGCCTAAGTTTAATGAAACTAACATGTGCATAATGTCGCTGGCCCTTGCCAATAATTGCTAAAACTTTGAATTAACTGAAAATGACGTCACTAACGCTAACCTGAGTAGATTTGGTTGCGTAGACTTGTCTTGTCTTGTTTGTGGTGTTGCAGGATTCATATCCGTATGAAGAGGACGATCAAAAAAATTGCAGTATGGATCAGAAGCTCGTAACGAAAGACTCGATCCCCACGCAGGTCGCGCTTCTGAGATAGCAATGTTCCTCACTGAAGAAGGATCAAATTTCCCAGCTAGTCGTAGCTCATCCAAAGGACATTCTCCAACCAAGTCATTTATCCTTAGCAGAGTTTGGCAATTCCAAGATTGTAGGTTGTATTCAGACAGTGGGGTGTCCCCCAGAAGGATTCCCTTATCTCAAGCAGAATGGTTTAGCCTCAGAAGATTAATATTTCCAACTCGTGAGCTGTATTCAGACAGTTTACCCTTCCCAGTAGGGTCAGTTACTCTCCCCCAGCGGAGCCAGTTTGAGTTTCCCCAAGAGAATCATTTCATCCCTAGCGGAGTTCTCTTTCCAGCAAGTATTTTCCTTCCTCCCAGTGGAACTCGAAGGTTAAGACTCTCCCCGACAGAGTTGGTCGTGTGCCCGACATTTATTTTGTCAGAATACCATGTGATGGTCGTTCACTCTCCAGCAGAGGTTCGATCCTACCAGGCTCATATGATATCCCCAGCCGAGTTATATTCCCCAGCAGGGTTGACTTCACTCTTCCAGCATTTATTTTGCTGGAATAATTCTGCAGCACCTGGCTATCCCCAGCGGAGTCGGCATTGTCTTCAGCATTTATTTTGCTGAAGCGGTTTCCTGTATCCCAGCAGTTCGAGTCTGCATTTGCATCGGCATATAGTGTCATATTTGCATCCACCAAATAAAAACACGTAGCATTTCCATGTCGAATGGAGCATTGCGTCATTGTCAAAAACATGCATTTTGAAACATAAACTAGGTTGGCTAACCGTTTATTTCCAGTATTGTGTCTCTTGCAGGTGGAAAGACCTCTTGCTCAAGTGAATTACCTAACATTAAAGATCTCGGCGTGAGACATTCAATGATAATGTCAGTTTCGGCAGTGTTCCCCACAGAGTCATTAGATTAAGTTCTTTGTCTCCGAGCAGAGTTATTTGTTGAAATCCTCTTGTTTTCCCCGCCAGAGTTAGTAGGCAAAATCTCTCCTTGTCCCCAAGCAGAGTTATTTGTCATCAAAGGGTTTCATGAATCAGAATTTCAGAGGCTGCCGCCGGTTATCAGAATAGGCGTCCGGTAGTTTGGTTTCCAAATATCCCCAGTAGAGTCCGCCTCAAAGTCGCTGTCATGTCAATGCTAAGAAGTTTATGGGTCGGAACCAATGGGGGAAGGAGTCCTGACGTGGACAATTTTATTGACAGATTTTCTTCGTGCTAGAGAAGTGGGGGTCCTAACATGGACAGTTTTATTTCCCCGGGTTGATAAGAGGTGCTAGTCCTAACATGGACAGGTTCGATCTCTCAGAATTGATGGAATGTGAAGTCCTGACGTGGACAGTTTTATTTCCTCAAGTTGACGATATGTGCTAGTCCTAACGTGGACAGATTTGATTTCTCTGTATTGATTGAATGTGAAGTCCTGACATGGACAAAGTTGATTACTCTTCGTGTTGGTGTCCTGACGTGGACCATGTATTTCCAGCAGATATCTTTATTCATAATGGTGAAATGTGCGTCCTGACGTGGACAGGTTTATAGTTCTTCATGATGACAAGATGCGCGAGTCCTGACGTGGACAAGGTTATCTCTCTTCGTGTTAGGGAAGCGTGAGTCCTGACGTGGACAAGTTTTATTTCCCCAGCGGGTCGAAGGTGCATGAGTCCTGACATGGACAAATTTTATTTCCTCAGCAAGTCAAGAGGTGGGTCCTGACGTGGACAAATCAAGATGAAGCGTGAGTCCTGACGTGGAGAAGTCTTATTTCTTCAGCGGGTCGAGATGTGAGTCCTGACATGGACAAATCAAGACGAAAGGTGTTTCCTTACGTGGAAAGAAAGATTTATTCCTTACGTGGAAAGATTGTATTCCTTACGTGGAAAGATTGTGATTCCTTACGTGGAAAAAAGATGGTTTCCTTACGTGGAAAGAAGTTGGTTCCTTACGTGGAAAAAAGAGGTATTCCTTACGTGGAAATTGTGTTCCTAACGTGGACGAAGTTTATTCCTTACGTGGAAAGAAGTTGATTCCTTACGTGGAAAAGCGATATATTCCTTACGTGGAAAGGTGGGTCCTAACGTGGACAATGTATTCCTGACGTGGACGAAGAGAGTTATTCCTTACGTGGAAAGGAGACGTATTCCTTACGTGGAAAGAGAAGTGTTAGTTCCTTACGTGGAAAGGTTGTATTCCTTACGTGGAAAGATGCATTCCTTACGTGGAAAGATGTTATTCCTAGGATGGAAAGAAGTTTATTCCTAACGTGGAAGGGTGAGTCCTAACGTGGACGATGTATTCATAGCCTAGAAAGTTTAGTCCTGACGTGGACAGATCCAGACGAAGTCTTAGTCCTAACGTGGACGGTGTTATTCCTAACGTGGAAGAGTTTATTCCTAACGTGGACGATTTATTTTTGATGAAATGCAGACGAATTATCCCCAGCGAAGTTGCCGAGATTTTTCCGGGTTGACAGCAGGTGGAGTCCTGACGTGGACAAGTGTTAGTTGAGTTTTCTTCGTCTTGACGAAACAGGCGTCCTAACGTGGACAAAGTTCTATCCTTGTTATGACAGGATCTTTCTCAGGCTAATGAAAATAATCCCAATGGATCAGTTGGTTGCCGTAACAGTCGGATTCAGTTGATGGAGTTCGTTCCCCAAGCAGTGGTGCAGTTTATTTCTGCGGTTGGCAAATTTCCGGGTTTTTAGTATTCAACCGTCTCGTACCTCGAATGTTTGAAGGTCGTTCGCTCTTCACCCAGTCGGGTCCAAGTCGCTTGAATAGGGGCAGCTGTTGCACCCTAAAATTTGCTCAACCTAATTCACTTGGTTTATGTTTCAATTGCATTAGCATTTGCATATAGAGTCATGTACATAGTCTAATCATCTGCATAGCATAGCATAGCAAGTCATCCAACAGGGGACCAAGCACTATTCTCATCTCTATGAGCCTATCAAGAGGGTATTATTCAAATTCAAGCATATTCAAGTCATTAGGAAAGAAATTGAAGTCTAAGAAGTCAGTGGATCAAGCAGTGAATCTATCTCCTATCTGAGGGTATCTGAGGATCATCAAAGAAGTTGTGAGCTGTGAATTGAGCATGGAGAGTATGTAGACATCTTGGAAGACTTAGAAATTCATTTGGAGAAGGAGGCAAGTCATTGATATGATCACAAGAATTGCAGTTGAAGACAGTCAACTAGGGTTTCATCTGGGTCAACCCTAGGTCAACCCTAGGTCAAATGTTTGATTGAAAGGCATCAAGGCCTATTTGAGAGATGTGGGGTTCATCATTTGACATGTAAATAAGGATATGGTGATGTGCCAAGAAGAAATCAAGAGAAATCAAGGAGAAGAGGAGTTTCTAAATTAGGGTTTCTGTGTAAAATCCCCTGATTTAGGTCAAACTTCCAAGCAAGATAAGTCAAAATGCAAGCTTCAAATGGATCCTTGGCCAACATGAAACTTGTAGAGGATCTCAATACCTTCAATTTTAGTGGTGGAAGACATTAAGGAGATTTATAGAACTCAAGTTATGGTTCTTGCAAGTTACAGGTCATCTGAGGTATCTGAAATTTTGTCTGTGAAAGTTACTTGTCTTCCAAGCAACTTTTACCCCTCAAGGAGATTTCAAATGAATTTCTGGTCAACATAAGAGTTGTTCCTCATTGTCCTAGCTTTCTAGAAAGGTATGGTATGCCTTCATATGATTTGTGGAACTCTACTTATGGTCTTGGCAAGCAAAGGGTATTTTGGTCATCTGAGAATTACAGGTCATTTCAAGCCTATGCCCAAAACGCATACAAGGAAGCTTCAAATGAAAAACTTCACAACATAAAACTTGCTCCAAATGAAATTTTGAGTCTATAAAAGTGATCATTAAAGATTGGAAAGGCTCATAGCTCAAGGTTTCAAATTTGGTGAATTTAATGAATAAAAAATGACCTAAATTTGAGATTTTTCATAATTTGGCCAAATGGGGTGAAATTATAGGTCATTTTGATTGGAAAAAATGTTTTAAGAACATTGGCAAAAGTGGATTTTTGAGTTTGGTTCAAGATTTGAAAGTTATGCTTGGTTACTTATAAAGGAAGTTACATAATCCAAATCCAAGGGAAAGTGTTCATGGGAAGGTTCTACAAAGTTCTAGAGGTTTCTATTCTTATCTATATATTGCATTGAGAGGCTTCATGCCATGGTTGGTGATTCATTGTGCTCATAATACCAAGTTACACTTCAATCTTCCATTTTTGCAAAACCCTCTCAAACTCCATAAAATCTCTATCAATTTCCATTTTTCTTGATTTGATCATCATTAACATCTTTCATAGATCACATTTCCATCAGAATTTGGTAGAATTGAAGAAGAACTCGTGCTGTTCAAGTTAATCATCCAAGAAGCAAGAACTTTGTGATTGCAAGATTCAAGACCTTGGAGCAAGATCTTTTGCATACAGAACTCAGGAGCAAGCTTATTGATCAATTTCCAATCATTGCAAGCATCAGATCCAAGGATTTCTATACCTGTTTTCATCATTTACACCAGGTTGGTAATCCATTCGAATTGATTGATTTAGTTAGAATCATAGAGATTTGTTAGGTTAGAACTGTTAGGATAGGTTAGATGATTAATTTTGGTGAGTTTGAGAAGGTTTCATGGAGGTTGTTAATGGTATACCAAAGTTGTTAAGGTTTATAACATCAAGAATAATGCACGATAATCTTGGATCCATAGCTCAGATTGATCAGCATAAAGTGTAGATTAGGTTAGGGTAAAAATTAGAAGGAATTGAAGTGGTTGATGACAGTGCATAATGATGGATTCAGGATGTTCTACCTATCGGGTTTGGTTTGTGGTTGAGTTTTAGAGGAATCTATTGCTATGGTTGTGTAGAGGGGAAAGAGTAGAGAAATTTTGCTCTTTACAGAATTTGTTTTCATGGAGAATTGAGGGCGTATGAGAAGGTGGAAGATGGATTCATGAAGCTGCGTGCATGAAGCTCCCATGGCTGAAAACCCTAACTTTGGGGAAGATGATGTTCCAAGCGTTGGATTTCTCGTTTGACTTGGGCTCAGAACTGGATCTAACGGTTGTCATTCAAAGTTCAAAACGGAGGGAAGTTCCAAAGGTGAAACGATGCGTTTCACTTAAAATTCTGACTGGGCTTTATGATTCCTTGCTATTCGTACCCCCGTTCGCAGGCCCAAAACCAATTTTAACTAGAAATCTTGCTATATGCACCGTTTTCATGTTTTTTTCTCTTTTTATTTTTTCTGAGCGTGCATTGGGCCCAGACGCGCTTGCTATGCGCGCCCCCCCAGTCTGGGCCCATCTTGTTTTTTAACTGATTTTAATTACTTTCTGCACCCATATCCAACTTTGATTCATTTTAATTTTTCTCAATTCATTTTAATTCTTCAAAAATCCATAAATAATAGAAAAATGCATGTTTTTTAATGGTTGTTTTTGCATCCTTTTCTTAATTCTGTCAAGAAAATTATCATATGAAAAAATTCCAATTTCATTTTATTTTTGTATTTTTAGCATATTTTTCTTTTAAATAGGATTAAATAATGTTTAGTTTAATGCATGAAATTGTTAATTTTAGTTTGATTAGATGCCTTTATATTTTTGACCCATTCTTTTTAGGTTGATTAGCTTAGACCTTTAGCTTGTGCATAGAATTTAATTCACGATTTTAGAACTTAATTTTAGGTGATTTGTTTAGGTGTGATTAGTGTGATCAAAAGTAGGGTTTAGGAGATAACATAGATGTAGTGAATCAATTCTTTCAGGAGTTAGAGATTGAATCTTTGGGGTATGGGACTATAGGGATTATGGGTAAATATTAGATCCCTTAGAAATTACTAGGTTTCCCCTATTCAACTATTACTACTAGTATACTGATTGTACTTGTTTGACTGTGTGGTGTGCCCTCTCTAGGGTTATTTTCATTTGTCTGTGTGGGGTATTGGGTTTGCTTGGGGATTGGTAGAGCTGAAGACTTTGATGATGAAGGCCATTGGAGATCAAATGATTGGAGACCAACTTCCAGAGTTGATGGAGAGTATTCTTGCTAGCAGCTGTTGGAGGCTATAGGGTTTAGGAGCTAGGCAGAGCTCTAGAGTAGAAAGCTTGATTCACAAACATGGAAGGCCTTGTCCGCCTCCATTCTTTCTCTATGATTCAAAGTCTCTTTCAAATATCCACCTCCTTCCTTTGGAAGGATTAGTGAATGTATTTGAAAGATAGAACTTTTGAGGGAAAATTGTCTGTATAATGTTAGCAGTTAATGAGCCACCCTTGGTGGGCAATTGATTGTTTAACATTCATTCCATCTTGTTGGTTGATATTCATCTTGGAGATTGAGACTTGAAGAAAAGCCATTGCAGATTGAAGACTGATCATAAAGACCTTGCTTGAAGGCTGTGGAGATGGAGATTGATGCTTGCTTGAAGCCTGTAGCTGTTTGATGATGACTTGAAGACAGATGCTGATGAAGATTGCTATGGCTGTTTCTTTTTGCTGTTATATTTCTTGATGTATTGATTGGTTTTCCCTGACTGTATTGTTTGCTGTTTAACCTGTTAGGTTGAAAGTGAATGCTGTTCACTTTTGCCTGTTGTTTTCTAGGTTCGAGGTTGAGTGGGACTCCCTTGCCTCGCTTGTATTGCTGCATCCATGCATTTTACTGCTTTATTGTATATATGCTATTGTTTCTGTTTCCGTCTATTCCCTTAGGATCTCTGTTTCTCTCTGCGCAAGAGAGGAACATGATAGACACTAGGCCTTAACCCATGCATGATAACATTAGGTTAGTTTGATTCCCTTCGCAACTGTAGGTTAGAGTTCTGTCTCTTCTTTCTCAAAACAAACAGAAAAACACAATAAGATCTCAAACCCAATAAAAGACACTTCTTCCGTAAAAGAATGTGAACTCATCAAAACGTCATTTTGGTCCGTTTGGACCAGTAATCAAAAAAGACCTTTTTCAAAAGGAATAAAAAACAATCAAGACAGACTTGTGTCGTACGTGGCCCGAACTACGTTTGCTCTGATCTTTCATGCTGTATGAAAGTACGTAGGCATAGGATGTGATATCCTAGCGAGCAACCTTCCCCTCCTTTCCCGTAGGTAGGCGAACTACGTTGACTCTGATTTCTCGTTCCAGACGAGAATACGTAGGCATAAAGTGCGATGCTTTGCCGAGTCATGTTTTCTTTTCTTTTCAGACCTCATCCTTTAGTTTAGATAGAAGTGTAATCCGTACAAACAAACAAGCGTGGATCCCGTCGAGTACGACGGACGTGAGGGGTGCTAATACCTTCCCCTTGCGTAACCGACTCCCGAATCCAGGTTTTGGTTGCGACGACCATACCTTTTCCCGTCTTTGCGGTAGGTTTACTCTGAGCGTTTCCTTTCCCTCCCGTGGGATAAATAACGCACGGTGGCGACTCTTCTGTTCAGCCGGCGCCGATTTTCGCGGTAGCGACATTTAGGAGCCAGTATCAGTGTTATGCCCTTATCTATATGCAAAAAGCTGAATATGGGAGACCTCAGACCAACCAAAATGTCCGTACAATTAGCTGACCGATTAGTAAAATACCCCGTCGGAATACTGGAAAACGTTCCAGTATGCATAGGACAATTCTACATTCCAACCGACTTCATAATCATGGACATCAAGGAGGACACTGTAACCCCAATTATCCTAGGAAGACCATTCCTAGCTACAGCCGGAGCGATTATAGACGTAAAGAAAGGAAGGCTAACATTCGAAGTAGGAGAAGAGAAGATAGAGTTCATTCTCACCAAGTTCTTACAAGCACCAGCCATAGACGATATCTGCTATTTAGTAGACGAAATTGACGAATGCATAAGAGAACTTGAAAATGAAGAGACCACGTATTCAGAAATAATAAAGATTCAAATACCAGATATTTCTGAAGACGATAATTGGCGTAAACCGTATAAAGACGACAGCCTAAGCAAAAGCTTAGCACTGACCCCAAACCATATGCCAGGTCCGAAGAACCCATCTTTAGAACTCAAAACATTACCCAAAAACCTTAGATATGAATTTCTAGACGATGAACTAAAAAGACCAGTGATAGTCAACGCCGACTTAGGACAACCAGAAACTGAAAAGCTATTAGAAGTCCTAAAGAAGTACCCCACCGCGTTAGGCTATAACATAAGCGATCTAAAAGGTATAAGCCCTTCGATCTGTATGCATTGAATTACAATAGAGGAAGACTATAAAACCTCTCGAGAGCATCAGAGGAGACTGAACCCCATCCTGAGCACTGTAGTCAGAGATGAAGTAAAGAAATTGCTAGATGCAGGAATCATCTATCCGATCTCCGATAGTGAATGGGTCAGCCCAGTTCATGTCGTACCGAAGAAAGGAGGAGTCACAGTAGTTAAAAACGAAAAAGGCGAATCAATAACAAAAAGAGTAGTGACTGGAAGCAGGATGTGCATTGACTATAGAAAGCTTAACAAGGCTACGCGCAAAGATCACTTCCCGTTACCCTTCATAGACCAAATGTTGGAAAGATTAGCCAAACACTCATACTTCTGCTATCTAGATGGTTACTCAGGATTCTTCCAAATTCCCATCCATCCTGATGACCAGGAAAAGACTACATTCACCTGTCCTTATGGTACTTTTGCTTACCGCTGAATGTCGTTCGGACTCTGTAACGCTCCAGCAACCTTCCAAAGATGCATGATGGCAATCTTCGCAGATTTCATAGACGACATCATGGAAGTGTTTATGGACGATTTCTCGGTATGTGGACAAAGTTTCGAAGGATGCCTACAAAACTTAGAAATGGTATTAGAACGTTGTGTAAAAGTAAACCTCGTCCTAAATTGGGAAAAATGCCATTTTATGGTCCGACAAGGAATAGTTTTAGGACACGTCATATCAGATAGAGGAATCGAGGTAGACAAAGCTAAAATAGAGATTATAAAAGATCTCCAACCTCCAAAATCCGTACGAGAAATACGGAGTTTTCTAGGACATGCCGATTTCTACAGAAGATTTATAAAAGATTTCTCGAAAATCACAAAACCTCTGACTGGCCTGTTGATGAAAGATGTTGAGTTCGTCTTCGACGACGACTGTTTAAAAGCATTTGAAACATTAAAATCAGCCCTTATCACCGCACCAATCATGCAACCACCCGACTGGCGACTACCGTTCGAAATCATGTGCGATGCGAGTGATTATGCTGTAGGCACAGTTCTAGGACAAAGGAAGGACAAGAAACTCCATGCCATCTACTATGCCAGTAGAACCTTAGATCCTGCCCAAATGAACTACGCTACCACAGAAAAGGAACTTCTAGCAGTTATATTTGCGCTTGACAAATTCCGTTCTTACTTAGTAGGACCAAAAATTATCATATACACAGACCACGCTGCCATAAGGTACTTAATAAGCAAAAAGGATGCCAAACCAAGACTATTGAGATGGATCCTGTTATTACAAGAGTTTGACCTAGAAATCAAAGATAAGAAAGGAACCGAGAACGTTGTTGCAGATCACTTATCCCGAATAGAAGGCATCAGACACGAACCAGTACCGATAAATGACGATTTCCCGTACGAACGTCTGATAGCCAAATTAGAAAGTGACATACCCAACTCAATCTCGGAAGATCCAGAATTCGAAAAAGCCGTAGAAGCCGTCTATGCCCAAGTCACATTACCTTGGTATGCTGACATCGTTAATTACCTCGCTGCGGGCGTGCTTCCACCGAATCTTACTTATCAGCAAAAGAAGAAATTCTTCCACGATCTGAAACACTATTATTGGGACGAACCTCTACTCTTCAAGAGAGGAGCCGACAACATATATCGTCGTTGTGTCCCAGAGGAAGAAATAGAAAATATTATTTCCCAATGCCATTCAGCACCGTATGATGGTCATGCTAGTACATCCAAGACTTGCGCTAAGATTCTCCAAGCCGGCTTATTTTGGCCTAATCTTTGGAAAGATGTTCACATCGCTGTGCAAAAGTGCGATCGATGCCAACAAACTGGCAACATCTCACGACGCGATGAAATGCCTCAGAAAGGAATCCTAGAGGTAGAAATCTTCGACGTCTGGGGAATAGATTTCATGGGACCATTTCCACCTTCTTTTGGTAATAACTACATACTCGTCGCTGTCGATTACGTGTCTAAATGGATAGAAGCCATAGCTGCTCCAACGAACGATGCACGAGTAGTAATCAAACTCTTCAAAAACACAATTTTTCCTAGATTCGGTGTACCGAGACTCGTCATTAATGACGGCGGATCTCACTTCATATCGCGAATATTCGATAAACTTCTCTCTAAATATGGAGTCCGACACCGAGTAGCTACACCCTATCATCCGCAAACTAGCGGACAAGTAGAGGTCTCGAACAGAGAAATAAAACAGATATTGGAAAAGACTGTCGCTACCTCAAGGAAAGATTGGTCGTCGAAGCTACAAGAAGCTTTATGGGCTTATAGGACCGCATTTAAGACACCAATAGGTACCACCCCCTACAAATTAGTTTACGGTAAATCCTGCCATCTCCCTGTAGAATTAGAGCATAAGGCCTTCTGGGCCATTAAGACACTCAACTTCAACTACACTGAGGCAGGAGAAAAGCGAATCTTGAACTTACACGAGTTGGAAGAACTCCGATTAGACGCTTACGAAAATGCCCGTATCTACAAAGAACGAACTAAAAAGTGGCATGATAAACGTTCAGTCAGGAAACAATTCAGTGTGGGAGACATCGTATTGCTCTTTAATTCACGATTAAAACTCTTCCCAGGTAAACTAAAATCTAGGTGGTATGGACCTTATGAAGTGACTAAAGTACTTCAGAGTGGAGCTGTTGAAATTACCGATAAGATGAATGCACCGTTTATCGTAAACGGGCAACGTCTAAAACATTACAATAAGGACGACAGCAGTCCTCAAGTCAGCAGTATAGCATTGCTTGAGCTTCCAGCTCAAACACCCGAATAGCTTCTCACCAAGCTATCGTCAGGCTTTAGACGTTAAAAACAACGCTTACTGGGAGGCAACCCAATTTCCCTCGTTATCGTATTTCATTTTTCCTTTAAAATTTTACTTTGAAAATCCAACAAAAATTCTAAACTTATAATTACTACTACTTTCTACTTTCGTTTGTATTCATATTTCTTTTTTTTATTTTGTTTTTCTCTTTTGTCTTTTGTTTCCACCGCTTTTCGTTTCTAAAAATCCTGACTTCAATTTCCTGTCTTAAACTTTTCAGGATTTTTAAAAGTCTTCAAAACATTCCTTATGTTTTCTCCGAATTACCTGCGAGTATGGCCGAGTACGACTTCACAAAGGTTCACTTCCGAGGACTAGCTCAAAAGGCAAGATTTGCAGCACTGACCGAAAGAGAATTCGCCTTAACGCTGTATTATGATAAGGCTACTATGGATAAACTGGGAATCACGGATAGCATTCAATACCTGTTCAATCAACTGGGTTGGGAGAACACTGCTCTGAAAACACGTTTTGCTACTTATAAGGATCTTACCTATGAATTCCTTAGTTCTTTCAGATACATACCCAACTATGGTTTTGGATCCAGCACAGAGCTGATTACCTTCCGATTGTTTGGAATGGACCAAACCCATAGCCGGATGTCACTAGCTAACCTCCTAGGATTCCCTAGCGGACCGCATGTGTTCATCAGTGCAGAAGATGACGATATTGATTTTTAACTCGATCAATTCTGGGGTAGAATCACAGGAGACTATCACCCTGAACCAGACAGAATGTACAATGATGACATACATAACCCAGCCTTCAGATACTTCCATAAGATACTAGCTCACACCCTGTTTGGGAAAGAAGAAAATATTACTGCAGTATCTAAAGAGGAGTTATTCATCATGTTCTGTGCTTCTCAGGGACGTACAGTAAATGCAGTGCCTTTCATGATGAGATCTTTCAAACGCCTCACGCAGGAACCTCAGATACCTATCCTTATAGGAGGCCTAGTAACAATGATTGCCCACGAGCTTGGCCTTAGATTCCACTTAAATGCCAGCACTCGTTTTGGCACCATCCGACCCATGAACATACAATTCTGCTTTAACAGGCGCATTTTAGGAACTATGGGACCTGGATCGTATGAGTACCTCATTAACGAAAAACCAGTACAGCTATTCACACTGCCTGATCATCTGATGACAAGTATCCACAACAAGGATAATTGGCTCTATGAATTGGATGAACCTATGGGACCTCCTTCACCACAGTCAACACCACAGAACTATATGTATGACAGTGACCACATCTCTGAGGCACACGACTATATGTACTATGAGGATGCTGTATCCGAAGCTGAAGTAAACCCTACGAATCCTCCACACTACAACACTTATCCTGAGCCTATCCCTGAGGAGACCACCGATAAAATGGATACCGTTTTACTCAGATTGGACGACGTTGATACAGCTCTGACTAATGTAAAAGCTGACATCGCAGGCATGCACAGCGAACTGGTAGGCTTCATGGATTTAGTCTGCGACCAACTCGACTACTACGCACGGAAATTCGATGAGTTGAAGACACGAAAAGACTAGATACTAGTTCTTAGCAGTAGTTTCAGTTTAGTTTAGTCTAGTTTAGTTTCATTTAATCATTTGGATTTTTCGCATTGTTAGTTTTCTTTATGTACTACATACAATCATTTCAATTTTATGTTATTTCAATTCTAGTTTTTATTCAATTATTCTGTTTTTGCATTATTCGTTGTTTGTTGGCTGTTATATTACATTGCCGTATCATTACCAAGCCTTAAAGTCACTACGAGTACGCCCTCAGAGCAAAATTCTGTGTTCTGCAGATTTTGCTGCTGTGACGGCCGTCACAGGACCCTGACGAGCGTCACGCGGGTGACGACCGTCACACCTACGTGACGACCGTCACGAATTCAAAAACTGATATCTGATAAAACAGGGTTCGTGTTCTCTTCCACTACCCCCATTACCACTTCCAATCACCCTAACTTCTACCCCACTACAAATTTTCGTCCTCCCCACATTGAACTCTATATTTCAACTCCAATCTCAACCCTCAAACCACACTTCTGTCAGTTCTTCCCACTCTGCAGAAAAACCCCAATCTTCAGAAACCTCTCCATCTTCCAACAATGGCAAGGAATGCAGAAACCCCAGATATCAGCAACATTATCTTCAGTGAAGGAGACTTAGGCGAAATACAACGAGCAAACTACATCGCATTTCATCAGAGGTCGCTCCAGCCGACTCATTATACGCACCTTCCAACGCTTACAGAGCTCGGACTCCTTGAAGGCGTAACCTGGATGCTTCAAAGAGCAGGCATCTGGAACCTCTGCACCAACCCACTGCCAACATACGAACAACTCACTCTTGAGTTCTTGAGTTCGTTCACTTACGTCACAAGCAGCGGCGAACTTAACCAGCACTCAGGTGCCGCATGCTTCCGGATGTTTGGCGCCAACTATCAGGTGAACCAAAATCAGATTGCCAGCATCCTACAGCTACCTCGCGGCGACAACGCTCACCGCCGCATCACCGATCAGTTCCAGCACGAAGCTTTCGCGCTGTGGTACCAGTTGACCGGCATCAATGCCGATGGTTGGGACTCTCTGCACGCCACTCATATCCATAACCCAACCATCCGGTACTTTCACAGAGCGTTGAGCAACACTATTTTCGCCAGAGACAGCAACCACAAAGTGAACTCGAAAGAGCTCTTCTTCCTTCATTGCGTCTTCAACAATGAACCTGTCAACGCCGCTCCGTTTCTACTGGCTCATATTCAGGCCAACTGCAACCGTGGCTCGAAGCCATTCTACTTTGGCGGGATTGTCACTGCTATTACACTTGGGCTGAACCTTGGTGACCGCCTCCAGCACCTCCAGTCCATCCCCTCGGTGTTCCTTGACACCGACCACTGCAGAGCCTCTCATCTTATCCGCTCCAGAGCTGACGGCAAATACCATCCGGTAGTGCGTGGCAAGATCGTCCGAAGCATCATCCTTCCGTCCCGCACCCGCACACACCCAGAGGACCGTACCAACTGGTTGTTCGACCTCACTGCCCCTCCTGCTGTCGATGTTCCTACTCAGGATCACACTCAAGGTTCTGACAATGAAATCCAAGCTGAGTTGGACAGGTCCGAGCAGCCAGAGGCATCGCAACCTCCTCCTCCAGAAGGTACATCCTCTCGCCGCTGCCGCCATCATCCCGTGCCAGACTACATAGAAGAGGACCTCCGCCGCTCCCTAGACCAGCAGGCACAGATACTCGCGATGCTGCAGCAGCAGAATCAGCGAGCTGACCAGTTCGAAGCTTAGCACCGGACTCAAATGCAACAACTTCAAACCGGCCAAGCTACTATCACTGAGAACCTGGCGAATCTGACTTTGCAGGTCGAAGGACTCCGAGACACCGTCTACCACACCGGAGCTATGAGCTATGAGGACAGAGTAGCCCTTGCCAGAGCCAGAGGACGCCAGCGCAGACGTGACAGAGGCCGTGACTAGATTTTCCATTTTTCCTTCATTGTTTACTATATTTCAGTTATTTGTACTTTCATTTCAGTTGTATCTCCCTCTCGCACACTTCAAAAATCAGTGGGGACACTGATTGAGATAGTGTGGGAGCGGAGCCTTTATTTCCATTCCACTGTACTCTGAATTTCTTTTATTTCCATTCCACTGCACTTTGAACTTTCGTAATTTCTATTTAAACACTTTCTATTTTTAGCAAATAAAGCTCGTTTATATATCTTTTTCCCGTTACGCAAACATCCCCGCATTATTCAACGTAAACAAAAATTTCCGTTCGTTCCTCAAAAGCAAAAGCATCACGAGAATGCAACCGAGTTCAAACCAAGTTTTGAAACTCCGAGGAAACGACAGTTCTAACAAAACCAGTACCGTCCTGACACCTTAGATCTTCGGTTTATGCGAGTCGGTTTCACTACCTACGTGTACCAAAGTCTCAAGTGTCTACGCAAACTCAGCCCCAAGTAGTTTATACTAGCAGTCAGCACCATCCTAAAAACACTTCTAAGCGAGCGACCGATGCAAATAAGTGTATGATCTCCAAAAAGATGAAAAATCATGAAAAGAGAGCTAAAAAGCACAAGAATATAAGATACGTTTCCTTCTAAGTTAGGTGCTCCTCACCCGAGCATTTAGCCCAACGGCACGAAAAACTCATTGAAAAATCAATGACATAAGCTTATGATCAATGAAGAAGATCAAAAACAGAAATGAGATCATATTCACTAACAGGTCGACTTGCCATGAAAGTGTACGGACAACGGAATTAATGTGATTGCGCTAGAACAAACAGGATGAACTTGCCGCGAGAACCTTGACACCAAGCTACAGTAGCATGACTGGGACCGGTTTGCATAAAAAGGAGACCTCCGAAGACTTGTAGTCCAGTGTCGTCATGGTACTCGTTTTGTTCCTACCAAGAATCCCGGTTTTTCCCGACTTTTGCGAACGAAGAAGCTGCCTCGTGCTTGCCGACTTTTTCATGTTTTACTTGAGGACAAGCAAAGATTCAAGCTTAGGGGAGTTTGATAACACGAAATCGTATATATATTTTGATGCATAATTCAACTAAAGTTTAACCGTTTTCGATCCGATTTCAGGTTATTTCCGTGTTATTTGTCTGATGTTTTGCAGGTATTCAATGATCACGTCTAAACAAGGCAACATGAAGAAAAGAAGCAATCTTAGATGAAATATGGACGAAAAAGGAGTGAAAACACAATGAAAAGCGCAGGAAGTTGTTTTTGCTGATGTGACGACCGTCACAGCTTCATGACAACCGTCACACGGGTGACGACCGTCACACCTTGTGACGACCGTCATGCAGGCAAAAACGCCCCACTTCAATTACACGTTAAAGAATCAGTTCCAATTCCCACAGAGTGGACCACTACTTCCTAAATTATCTGCCTCAAAGTCCATCATCTTCAATGATAACCGTTGGGATTCCACTTCTATAAAAAGGGAAGCAGGGGACTTCAGAAAGGGTGTTGCATTCATACAACGAAGTGCTGCCAAATTTATTTCCAGAGCATATTTTCCAGCAATATTCTTATTTGTTTCTCTTTACCTTTCATGTATTCCATTTTTCATTCTTCTGTAATTTCTACTTTCATTGTACGATCAAATTGGCATTAGAGATCAGAATCCTGCCAACATCTGTGGAGGATCTGCCCAAAGGCCAATTGGAATATTTACAGGTTTCTCATTTCAATCGATTCCAGCTTTATTATAATGCAAATCATTATTTATTATTTTTATTTATGTTTTATCTTTCCCAAATCCATGTCTAGCTAAATTTAGGTAATCGATATGTAGTAATAATTCGAATGGGATTTGATAACAACTGGTTGAAAAACTTTCTTTTCAAAAAAGTAATTCATGGTCTGAGTGTTTAAAATTGATTCACTGAATAAACTTCGTCGCGAAAGCGAGAACTTATTTAAAAGTAGTTTTGCCACGAAAGTGGGAAATTAATTAAGATACGAACCAACAAGCGAAAGCTGCGGTAAGGTCAGATAGTAAACACCAGTCATTCATTTTAATAACAGCGAGAGTACTTTAAAATGAATTAGAACTTAGAGATTTCCAAAAAATAATTTTAACCCCGAACGGGATACGAAAGTGTACGTTTGGCCCTTAGGATTATGATTAGCGTCAATAACCATCGTGAGGCGAGAGTCTTCAAATCTCCATTTTCTGCTTAAATAAACTTTGAAAATTATTTCATACACCAGTAACTTATCAAATCCCTGAAGAACACAATTACTACGTATCGATTCAATCATTTATAATCTAAATAGTATTCTTAGTTACCTTTTAGTGACAATCTTATTCCCTTAAACATATTCTACCTAGCTAAACATAGTAACTCCCGAGAACACTAGTTTGATTACGAGTCCCTGTGGGATCGATATCTATTATTACTACGCGATAGACTGTGCACTTGCAGTTAGGTTGTATTAGACATAGAAAGTCGCGATCAATGTCCAACATTGACATCCGCCATTACCCCCTCTAACTGGTTGACAGAAACCTCCTGAGGTACAAATGACGTGTCCAATATCTTCAACAAAGCATTTCAATGAGCCTCAGAACAAAGCAACAAAGATAGGATTGAAATTTTTGAGGGTGTCTGTTGTAAGTGCTCGACAATCTTATAATCGCTCTTGTGAATTAGCCTCATGAACTCTTCTACGTCCTTGAGCGACGTGTCTTTCTCTTTCAACTGGGATGGCCCACTTTCATTCACCTTGGCTTTGCCTTTAGCAATTTTCTCTGCTTCAACTTCAGGTGCGGTGAAGATTCTTCCACTACGGGTCATGCCTCCCGTTCCAACAACATTGTCAACTGCCCCTGCCGGCTGGCTATTCACCTCAATCTTTTCTTCATTACAGTATGCTTCTAACCCATATGTCCATGGAACATCTTTTGTACTCTCAAAAGGAACAGGTCCTGCTTTTGTTATTGTGATAGTCGGCCGCTTGGCGGGCGCCGATATTGTAATAGTCTTCCTTGGGATCGTAACAGTTGCAATCTCATCCTGCTTTTCAAACAATGCCTCAACAGGCATTTCAACAGCAGTCCGATCAAATTGCAAAACCCCCTCATCCATCATGGCTTGGATACCTCTTTTCAAATCAGCGCAACCCCCTGGTTGGGTCCAGCAATCCAGACAATATTCATCACATCCAGGGAATACTCCCCCTTTCAACAGTCTACTTTTAACACAACTCAACGGTGTTTTCAATTCATTCACATCCATAACCAAGTTCAAATTCTCTTCCGTTATGATAGCATTCGCTCCATGATTCGGCATGAGTTGTTGTACAATATTAGGACCATCCTGACCAAAGTTAATGGCCTTACTATCAAGCAAATCTTGAACCTTATGTTTGAAAGCATGGCAACCTTCAATATCATGTCCAGGCGCCCCTGAATGAAAATCACAATGTTTACCAGCGTCAAAACCAAATGGAGGAGTGCCCGTCAACGGGGCCATCGTTCTCTTTTCAACCAGATTCAAACCCAACAGCGTTTGAAAAAGTTCGGCATAAGTTGAAGGAGGTGCTTCAAATACTCTCTTCGACCTACCCTCTTGAATTCTACGCTTAGCAGGGTGCATTCTCTGTTGTTGCGGCTGTTGTTGCCGTTGTTGTTGTTGTTGTTGTTGTTTTTGCTGAGGTATCGGGATAGTAACACTAGCAACTTGCTATGGCTGATACAGATTCCTACCTCTTCCACGACCTCGACCACCATATACCGCACTAGCGTCACCTTGTCTCCTTCCACCAAAGGCTTTCCTTGCACCTCCAGCTGAGGTGGATTCACCTGCCTGAATCTTCCCAATCTTAATTTCGTTTTCAATCCGTTCTCCCATGAGAATCATGTCAGAGAAACTACCCATCGAGACATTGAGCAATTTGTCGTAATACATTCCAGAAAATGTTCCGATAAATATATCAATCAGCTCTCTTTCAACCAAAGGGGGATGAACCCTAGCCGCAATATCACGCCAACGCTGCGCGTACTCCTTGAAGCTCTCACCATTCTTCTAAGACAAACTCTGCAGCTGAACCCTGTTTGGCGCCAAGTCACTATTATATTGGTAATGTTTAACAAAAGCATCAGCCAATTCTTTCCAGCTTCTAATTTGGGTGGGCTCCAGTCCCATGTACCATTCCAACGATGGTCCCGATAAACTGTCTTGAAAGAAATGCATAAGCATCTTCTCGTTGTCAGAGTATGCAGACATTCTTCTGTAATAAGAACGTACATGAACTCTAGGGCATGTATCCCCCTTATACTTGTCAAATGTTGGAGCTTTGAATTTCAAAGGCACCCTCAGCCCAGGCACTAGTCCCATGGTAGTCATATCTAACCCAGCAAAGTTATGATTAGCTATCCCCTTGATCTGCTCTTCCAGCATTTTGAACCTCCTATCATTATCATTAGCCCTTTCAAATCCCACGCCTTGTCCAGAGAAAGCGTCTTCCTGGCGATCCTCTCCCCAGTTCAGATTCTCATTGCCATATCCCTCGTAACCAGCGTTACGGCCATATCCCTGTTGATTGAAAATAGGATCTCGTCCTCTGTTACCGAATCCTTGGTTGACCCCACCTAGTCTATAACAGGTGTTGAAAGGCCCCATCCCAGCGCCGTTGGTGTTCATGTTACCAAAACCACCATCATCGTATCCATACCCTTGGTTGTTGTTACCATAGCCATTGTAGCCAAAGCCTTGATTGTTGAATCCAAAATTACCATCACGATTACCAATGCCAAACCCTTGGTCATTGTTTCCAAAACCATTATTGTCACCGAACCCTTGATTAGCATCTCCAGCATTGCCAGTATCGTTAACAATATTCCCATCACCATTTCCAGCGTTTCCAGTACCAGTGTTACCAATACCAGTGTTACCATTACCAGCACCAGCACCAGTATTTCCATTACCATTACCATCACCGGCACCAACTCTACCACTTGTGGGAATGACCACTGCAGGTATCCCATCCTCCCTGCGAGGAGTTCCAACAGAGTGATAATCAGTATTTCCATTCGCCCGCACCAGCAGCGGTTGCACCAGAGTCTGGAGATTCTCCTGGCCCTTGACCACAGTTTCCATTGCTTGCATGAAAAGTGCCAACTTCTCACGAATTTCCTGCATCTCGACTTGAACTTGATCCATGATTCTCTTGCAGTTGTTCCTGGTAGAATAACGATGCGTTCTCTGGTTGTCAATCCTGAAACCTGTGAGATGCAGGAAATAAGATACAGATTCAACAAAAATACCGGTCATGCAATATGAGTATGCAGATGCAAATGTATAAGTATGCTACAAGTTATATTCCCCCCGATTCTAGTTTCAGAGAGAAGGCCATCCCGACAATAGAGTCCCAATCAAGCAAGAATCAGAAAATCCTCATACATAAACAAATGCCAAGAGGCAAAGTACAAGAATATAACTGAATACAGCTGAAAAGACCTCGGCCAACAAGCCTGGCGATGGTCAAAATACAAGTACGGATAACAAAAGCAAAGCAAAGATAAATCAGGCCAAATGGCGCGCTCTGACATCTTCCAATATCCTCAATGTCTCCGAATGACCTAGTCTGGAGATTAGCTCCTGTATCAGTAATGCATGGCGTTCAACAGTGGATCTCAGCTTTTTGGCATCGTCCTTGCAGGTTCCTTCGCCAAAACACTCGTCGAGTCTGCATCTCTTGGAGTCGGCCTTCGATTCACAACCTCTCAGCTCCTTGCCAAGGTCACTTACTCTAAGCTCAACAACACTCTTAAGTGATGTCTCTTCAGCAATCTTTGCATCCTGGGCTCTAATCTGCGCCTCTAACGTGGCAATATGCAGCTTCAGCTCATCTTCACACTCCTTCCGCTTAGTAAGTGTGGTATTCCACAATGTTTCCCACTTGTCGAGTCGGGAATAAGCTTCGTTTAAGAGTTCCTTCTTGGAAGCAAGCACCTTGCTAACATCGTTCAAGGCTACTCCCACTTTTTCCCTCTTGTTGGTCTCTTCAGTCAAATCTGAACCCAACCTATTAATCAACTCAGTATGTTCCTTCATAGTGAAGGTAGCTTCATTCTTCTCATGACGCAACTGGAAGATCTCTTTCTCTAACTCGTCGTTGGCTTTCTTCAATTCTTCGTTTTCAGCCAACAATTTGTTATACTTCTCAATCTCTACCGAAGTAGGTACCTCAATCACTGGAAGATATGAAGGTTCCACAGCAGGATATGGCATCAAGGAAATCCTAGTTCTCTCGTGGATCCAAGTCAAATAAGGATCATAAGCTTTGTTATTGCTCTTACCTAGCAAAGCTTTCCCTCTCCTATGGATGTTAGCTCATGCATGTCTCAACCTGATCAAAACAGCCTCGTCTAATAAGCCTGTGAGATACAGAGATTCCTGTATCTCAACCTCAATAGGAGCATCTCTCAAGTCATAACCAAACTGTCTCACCAGCAAAGAAGGGTTATAGTTTATACAGCCTTTCCGTCCAATCAAAGGGACATTCGGAAAGCCACTGCAACTATATACAATATCAGTGCCAAGCATGCTCCGATCAAACCAAATGATGTTCTCAGCAGACAGCCCCATCAACCGGGAAGACCAATCCAAAGTATCAACAGCATCAACAAAAGGCCCTATCTTCGGAAGATGTCCCTGGAACCACCTGTACAAAAGAGGAAGACAGCAGGAAACATTCTTGCCACGACGTTTCTCATTTTTATAGTGAATAGAATGATAAACATCGCCCAAGAGAGTAGGAACTGGATTCTTCGAGGCACAAATCAAGAAGGCATCCGAGTCAATAAAATCTGGCACATTGGGAAACAAGACAATCCCATAGATGCAGACAGCTAGAATAGCACTGAAGGCAACCCAACATCCACTCTTCGTGCACTGTGTAGCCTTCTCAACCAGGACAGACAGGTGAAAACCATAAGCTCCGTTCAGCTTGACCAAACCTCCAGGGAACTCAGAAGCGTCTAAATTGACAATCTCAGCAAGTGTAGCCAATTCAGGCTCAGCGTCAACATGTATAAAGGGCATCTGGTCTAACACAGGAACTCCCATCATAACAGAATACTCCTCCAAAGTGGGTGCCAGAATATAGTCGGGGAACAGGAAGCATCTCAGCTAAGGCTCATAAAACTGCATCAAAGTATACACCCCAGTCGTCTCAAATGCTGAAGGTCTGTACAACAAACTAAGCAATCTCCCATAAGATACTCTAAACTCAGCCCTCACTCTCTCGTCTGCTAGAGCAACTAATCCCATCAAGGAACTGATATTTGGTGAATGCAACCGGTAAGCAACTGTCCTCTTCATGGACTCCATGTCTGGCCAGAAAATACACTAGAATCAGAGGGGAATGATCACACCTGCAACATAAATACACGTTAATGAAATGCAAACATGAAAATGCACATGCATATGCAAACAGGAGATCAAGTGCAATGCTGATGAACTGTGCTGCTCTGTACTGAAGCCTGAGAACCATCAAATCTTCGCCTCAAACCAAACCATCCACTCAAAAGAGCCATGTAACCATATCTCTCTGACAGATATAAACCAGGTACTCTGAGGTCAAAGGTTTCCGGCAAACAGACCTTCCTACCCCTCACAGGTATGTACTTAACTCGCAGACAAGGTACGACATCCTATGCGGGTTCAACGTCACAGACTTTCAAGAGCGATGATACGATACCCAGAAGGTGTGGCATCATCATCTCTTGAAGCGGCCTCACTTAGTCGAATCCCAATTGATAGGTCCCCAGAGTCGACAATCCTCGAGTCAGACAACTTGTCGAGCCCTAAGGGCCAGGCAAGAAGCATCAAAGAGAATCTCGTCCGAGTGCAGATTTCGCGGCTAGCTGGTGCGAGCTAAGCAAGCAGGCTAACCACTACTCTCTGCTTCTAAGTCTATATGCAAACTCAAGCCCAGGTCCGGCTTATCTCTCAATCTAACCCTCTTCCCAGCACAACAACAATAATAGAGTACTGAAAGTAAAGGCAGAAAGGTAAATACATACAAAACCCCCAGACGGGAAAACAAGCGCTAGAATTGACTCGCATAGGGAATCGTTGGAATCCCCAGCAGAGTCGCCAGCTGTCGCTACTGCGAAAATCGGTGTCGGCAATGACAGAAGAGTCGCCACCATGCGTTATTTATCCCACAAGAGGGAAAGGAAACGCTCAGAGTAAACCTAACGCAAAGAGGGAAAGGAATGGTCGTCGCAACCAAATCCTGGATTCGGGAGTCGGTTACGCAAGGGGAAGGTATTAGCACCCCTCACGTCCGTCGTACTCGACGGGATCCATGCTTGTTTTCTATCTAAGGGTGTGTTATTCTATCTACTCTACAGGTCTGGGTTAAAAAGAAAATAAAATGACTCGGCAAAGTATCGCACTTTATGCCTACGTATTCCCGTCTGAAACGAGAAATCAGAGTCAACGTAGTTCGCCTACCTACGGGAAAGGAGGGGAAGGTTGCTCGCTAGGATATCGCATCCTATGCCTACGTACTTTCATACAGCATGAAAGATCAGAGCAAACGTAGTTCGGGCTACGGAAGACACAAGTTTTTCTGACAATTTTTATCTCCTTCTGAAAAGGGTTTTCCTGATTAAAGGTCCAAGAGGACAAAAGCAGAGTTTGAATGTTTCTTTGAGTTTTTTACGAAAGAAATGTTTTTTAGTCTGTTTGTAACTTGTACTGCACTAAAGACTTGTGATCTGAGAGTGACTACGTCGCATGTCACCCTAAGGGTACCATACTAAGCATCCAGATTACTGAAGAGTGACCCTCCAGCAACCTTTCCTCAAATAGCTTAAGGCTCGTAACATACAACACGCGTTATCCTTATTACTGTGTTTTTGAATTGTTTTGAGATGAGAAGAGAAAGACGCTCTAAAAAGCCTATGGTTGAAAGGGAAACTAGCCTAATGTTATCATGCATGGATCAAAACCTAATGTCTGTCATAATTTCCTCTTGCACAGAGGAAATCAGAGATCCTAGGGGATGAACAGCAAAAGACAGCAAGTAATTACAACAAACAGTAAACATGCATGCTATGCAACAATGTAAGAGAAGCAATGGAAAAAACAATAGGAAAGAGGAGACAAGCTCCACCTCAAACCTAGAGGTAATCAACACAAGCAAATAGAGAAAAACAAAAGACACAGAGGAGGCAGCCCAAGCAGCAGCAACAAACTCCTACAGCAAACAGCAAAGCAAGCTCTAAACAACACAGTTGAAAAGACAGCAAAGTTGACAGCATGGGTGTAATCTTTAAGCAAGCTTCTATCTTCAAGCTTCAACAAGCACAAAGCTCCAACAAGCACACTCCAAGAGGAGGATTAAACATCAAGATCAAGTTATAATGTTAAGGAACTTAATGACAACCAAAGGAAATCACTAAGAACTCAACATAGCAAATGGAAGGTATCCTCAAAGTTCTACTCACTTGGGCATACCACTCATCCCTCCTAAGGATATATGGAGCTTTCCAAGAAGGACTTTATGTCATTGGATAGAATAGAGGCAAACAATGCACTCCATGTTTGAAGAAATAATGAAAACTAGGTCTAAGGCACTTCCTAAAACCCTAATTTCCTAAGCTCCTAAGAAAAAGCTCCACAAGAGGAAAAGCCTTCAACTCCACACTCCAATCTTCAATCCCAAGCATCTTCAATGAAACTAGAAGCTCCACCAAAAATAACTCAAGCTCAAACCCACTCCAAAGCAGCCAACCAAGCCAAACAAACCAAAGCACTCAAGAGAGGAAACCATAAATACAAGCCACTAGAAAATACAACTAAAATAGAAAATGACATTTCAAAAATCTAATAAAATTCCTAGGGGAATATACATGTTTTAACAACCTAGTGTAAAAAGATTGAAGCCTAAATCAACTTCTAAGTTATCTAAACAATTCCTACATTGAGATAGGTCAAAGGAATCCACAAGTTTGGGAGGGTCCTAATCTCAACACCTAAAACAGAACCTATTGTTGTTCTAAAAATCCACCAAAAATTATAAGGGAGCATACATGTTTTCCCTAACACATACTAAAAAATCAAAGCCAAACTCATCACCAATTGGAAGAACTAAATTCTACAAAACAGATGGTCAATTATGCAAAAATAAAGAACCAAAATAAAATGAGAAAAAACAAATTAAATTGAAAAATGCATGAAATTACTTTTTGTTAATCCCAGAAAATCATAAATTCCATAAGGATCATGAGGATATTTTTAAAATAATTTTTGGATCAAAATTGGAATTAATATGATTTTTGGAATCAACAAACAATTAAAATAAAACAAAATGAAATAAAAATGAATTAAAATCAGAAATAATGAGAGCCATTGGATCTGGAGACTGGTCAATCCATCCAAGCGCGTGAGAGAGTGCCAGCGCATAAAATGAAACTCTGCGTTTTGCCATCAGAAATTTCAAAATAAACTTTAAGTCGTGGTCATCAGATCCAGGCTGTGGTCAAAGGTCCAAGTTCAATCCAACGGCAATGAGGTTATCTCCTTCATTTTTCAAGTCGTCTGAGTAGAGACACAGGGCGGTGGTGCGTGGTGGCCGGAGAAGACTCCGGTTGTCTTCTCCGGTGAGGGTCCAGGTTCAAACAACCAAAAATGACAAAGTCTATAACAATTCCACTCAATTTTCAACGTAGATTCCAAATCTCCACTCAAAATCCTCTAGATCGTGCTAGGTTTCAAAATACGAATCCATTTTCAGAAATCATGCAACTTTGATCATCACTAAAATCCAAACTATTGGTATAGAAATCATCCTCATGTTGCCTACATCATCCTGATCTAAACATCTAAAATTAAAACCTAATGAATCAAGAGATTCAGGTCCAAACAGATCTTACATGTCATCTTCAATCATCATCAATTGAGTCCAAATCAAGCCTAAAACGATCTATGTCATGTCTAGATCCTAACCACAAGTCTAAAACTATCTGAATCATGCTAAATCATGCTGAATTTTGAGAGATGCAAACCTGGTATAGATCTTGAAACAGAGGTACTTAGAGCTCGTGGCTTGCTTCCAAATGCTCTAGATAGTTTCAATGATCCACAAGGAAGAGATTGCACACTTCAATTTGGCTTGAATTGGTCTGAATTTGAGAATTATATTTCAACTTGCAGTTGAGAAAATTCAATTGCTCTTGCTTGCTCTGGCGCGAAATGAAGCTCAACCTTGATCTGAACTTGCTCTAATGAATATATAGAAGAGTTTCATGGGCCTTTGGATCCAAATTGAAGCCCAAAACAGTAGTTTGTATTTTCAGGTTTTTCTTCAAAATTCATTATGACAGTCGTGTATTGCAAGATTTGCATTGGTTCTAGAAGTTTCTCACACCTTGCACATGTCATTTAGAATGAGTTTGGATTGATAGAATGGCCTGAATTGCCTTGTGCATTGATTTGGTCATGTAACTTTCAAGTGAAGCAACCACATGGTAACTCTCAAAATTAGGCTTAAACTCAAAATTATGGTATTGCCAATGCTCTTAGAATGCAATTTTCAATCAAAAAATGTACTTATTTGCTTGGTTTTGGTCTTATAACACAAAATCCCATTTTTCCCTCCTTACCATATTTGAATTTTCTTCATTTTCAAGCCATTTCAAGTGACCTTTTGATATGAGCCAAACCAAACTCTCATGAACATTTAGTTGCACTCAAAACATCATTTTAATCAAGTTCCATGTTGAACAAATTTCCATTTGAAGCTTGCAAGTTGGAGATATGGACTTATGATTGAAAATGACCTATAATCTCACTTTCCCAAAATACCCCTGACTTGTAAACCTCATACTTGAGTTATACAAATCAGATGGAGGACTTCTAGTACAATTTAGAAATCTAAGATCATGAGGAACAACTTTCATGTTGACCAAAAGTTCAGGTAAAACCTCCTTCTAGGTCAAAAATAGCTTTGAAGTCAGATGATTTTCATAGACAAATTTCAGTGACCTCTGAGGACTTGTAACTTGTCTGGACCATAACTTGAGTTCTATAAATCCAATGGAGGACTTATAGTACTAAAATTAAAGGTATTGAGATGCTCTAAAAGTTTCATGTTGTCCAAAGATCCATTTGAAACTTGTATCTTAACTTATGTGGCCTTGAAGTTAGGCACTAAACAGGGTAATTTGCACTGAAACCCTAATTTAGCAACTTCCCACATTCTTGATTCTTCTTGATTTGATCTTGGCACAACACCACAAATGTCTTATCACATCATTCCATGAACTCCCTGACCTCCAAGTAGGCTTTGATACTCTTCAATTGCACAATTGACCTAGGGTTGATCCAGATGAAACCCTAATTGCTTGCACTTCAACTGTGGCTCTTGCATTTGACACAATGACTTGATTTAGCTCTAACATGGCTCTCTAGGCACCCCATGAGCTCTATACACATCTCATATTCACACCTCATGCTTCACATCCCATTGATGGTCCTCAGCTGATCAAGACCTCCCACCACCTCCTGATGACTTGGATGACTTCTCAAGCTTGGATAAGATTTCTTGCTAGGCTTATCTTGATAATAATCACACTTGATCCCCTGTTGGATGAATGATATGCAATGGTATGCAAATGATAGAACTATGCAAATGATAATGCAATGAAACATAAACCAGGTAAAAGATGTTGAGCAAATTTTGGGGTGCAACATATAGGATGCTAATTGGATCCTTGCGCTATTTATGCAATATACGACCAGACTTGGCGTTTAGTGTTAGTATTGTGAGTAGATTCATGGGGACGCCGAAAGTGTCTGTAGCACCCCAAAATTTGCTCATCTTCTCTTGTGTTCTTGGCTTGTGTTTCTTTGCATTTTCATATTCATGTTTGCATAGCATTTGTTCTTGGCAGGGGATCAAGGTATCATGGTTTGTTTCTTAAGCAAGAAGGTTGTGTTTCTTCAAGTTCAAGCAATGTGTTCTCTATGACTTTGTGGGTTTCTCAACCTTAGAAGTCCCTCTTGATCAAATGTGGTTCAAGGAAACATAATTCCAATATCATATGTGTTTCATCATGGATTTTTGTGCAAGAAATCATCAAGAGATTCAAGTTTAGTGCAAGGTGTTTGACCTAATATAGCAATTTGTGGATGCTATGATCAAATGAGCATATCTCCTTCAATTTTCAACATATTGAGGTGGTTCTTTTTCTAATGTACTCTTCTCATCATCCCTAACAAGTTCTACTTGCAAGGAAAGATCAAATTATGCTTGGAACATCAAAAGTTTGAAAGACTATATCTCTCAACTCAAGCTGCCAAACCAATACTTTCTTTTGACATTGCAAAGATTGCATCTCCCTCTATCCAATGCAAGAAGAATCATCTCAAAAAGCCTCCTACATTGTGAGAATCATGGCTACAAAAATTGAATTTCAAATATGGATTTTAACTTCAAGTAAGAATTGAAATTGTTTGAATTGGCCTCTAATCACCAAATTAAGCCACGAATTCAATCTAAACATGATTAACTAACTTGTTTGGGTTGATTGGAGCCTTGAAACGCAAGGTTTGAGTGAGTTTTGACAACTTTCAAGTCACACTTTGATCATGTTGCAGGTGTGCACGAATTTGTTGAAAATCACATCATTCACCCTCCCTCTCCATTCAGAAAGCTTCTCCTATAAATAGGGAGTTATTTCCACCCATTTCCACAAGTTTTTGATAGCCAAAACCACTCTGCTAAGATCCCATTTGAACTCTTAAGCTTGAACTTCAAATTTCCATTTCCACACCTTAAACACTCAAATTCTCCACTCAATTAGCTTCATCAACATTCAATGAAGCTAACCAGATCAAGAGTTTGAAGAATCGTGGCCTGAATCAAGCTAGGGAACTCCATTTTCAGAGCTTCATGGTTGAGCTTCAACAGGTATAATTCTCAACCATTTTGATTCAAATTTGTTGCTAAGATGTAGCCCTAGACATGTTGATGATGTTTGTATAGTTAGTTTTTAGTTGTAGTAGAGTTTTGTTGTTGAATTTTCAAATTCGTGTTTGAGTCTTGTTCTGGTTTTTTTCAAATCGAGTAAGCTGTGATTTAAAGAAATCTGGCGCGATGATATGGTTGAGATCATCCTGAAAATACGCATCAGATGAAACCACTATGAACTCCATTGGTTATGGTTTGAGAGATGCACGATTTTCTACAAATCTCTGGGATTATTTAGTGGCTGGAGGTTGAAGATGATGATCTCACCGTCCATCATGCCACTTGTTTTAATCCTGCATGTTTTGACCTTTTTGCTTGGAAATGATGAGGTTGACTCAGATCCACCGTGGATGCGTGATTTCTGGCCTTTGGATCTGATACGTCATTTAATGAACTCAGATCCAACACATCTTGTTTTTTCTGTTTTATTTTCTTTTTCTAATTTGTTTTTAAATTCATTTTATTTTCAGAAATTCATAATAAATTCATTTTTTATCATAAAAATACCAAAATATTTTATAAAATTCTCTTCTTTTTTTTCTTTATGATTTATATTTTTCTGCATTTTTATTTTTTATTTTTGAATTTTTCATGATTTTTATTTGTTTTGCATGATTTTAATTGGTTTAAAAATACTTTTGGGCCATTTAAAATTATGAAATTATTTTCATATGATCCTATGATGGTTTTGAACCTATGGTGGTTTTCATGGATTTTTGTTTTCTGTTTTGGGTATTTTCATGTATTTTTGATTTATTTGCTTGATTTTAATTAGTTTAAAATTATTTTTGAGCATTAGAAAATGTTGAGGAGATTTTCACATGATTCTATGATGGTCCTATACCTATGGTGATGCCCTTGAGTCTTCACTCATGCCTTGATCTCCTCTTTTACTTTTTTAGGGTTTTTCTTTCTTTTTTATTTGTTTTTTATTTTGGATTTATTTGTTTTTTTGGTGAATAAATGATCTTGATCTATTATGAGGTGATTCTTTTGATTTCTCCTCACTCCATTGGGATCTTTGATGTTTGGCTTGGTGATCCACCAGTTGTAGTTATTGATGATGGTTGATTCACTTTGAAGTTTGACTTTGACTGTCAAACTTACGTGATCCCTTTTGTGCACTCATGATTGGATGTATACACTTTGACTTTGGTCTATTGCTGCTCCACCTTGTCTCTTGGTTCATTTGTTTACTTTTTGCCTTGCTCCTTGCTTTGCTTCTTGTTTGGTTCATTTGATTGGGCATTATGTGATTTGCTTTGCCTTTGTTGTTTGTCTGAACATTTTGGGATGTGTTTGAGATGCACCTATGATATGTTGACTTGAGGTGTTCTTGTCCATCTTGTTTGGGTTTGACCTTTTTGTGTTTGACGCTTTGGTCTTGATGATTTTCTTCTTCATCTTTCTTCTACTCTCTGTTTAAGACTTCTTTTATCTTTGTTTTCATTTGTGATTGAATTGGATATTGTTTACTTATGCTTGCTCACATGATCCCTTAGGATTTCTAGTCCCTCTATTTAAGATGGGAGTAGGAGAGACACTAGGCTTTCAATCCTTTGCATGATAACCATTAGGATAGTCCCTTTCATCTCAACTCTAGGTCCATCATATGTATGATAGCATTAGGTAAACTTCCCTTTCATTTCAACCTTAGGACCATTTTATATGATAACATTAGGGTTTTCAGTTTCCCTTTAGTGTTTCTTATGTCTTCTCTTCTCATCTCAAACAATCTTAAGACACTTAATAAAGAAAGATAAACGTTGTACGCTACGAGCCTTAAGTATATGGGAAATAATGAGTGGGGGGTTTCTCCTCACTTGTCTAGAGTGTTTAGTGTATGCCCTTTGGGCGATATGCGACGCATTCGCTCCTATGTCATAGTTTTTAGTGCAATGTGAGTCTCAAACTAACTCAATCCACTTCACTAAACCAAGATCAAACCTTTTTTATCCTTTGAGATTGTTCTTCAAATCATTTTTCAAAAAAGAGTACGTTACTTTTCCGTTCTACCGCAAACAGGCGTCGACTCTAATTGCTGGAATGCGAACTTAATGTCACTCATAAAAAAATACTTAACCAACCAGTGGTCTAGTTTCCCAAACTACGTTTGCTCTGATTTCTCATACCATATGAAGATACGTAAGCACAAGACGATGATGTCTTGGCGAACAACCTTCCCCCTATCACTCGTAGTTTCCAGAACTATGTTGACTCTGACTTTCCCATTGCACGAGGGAATACGTAGGCATAGGGCGGCGATGTCCTATCGAGTTTTCTTTTCTTTTCTTTTCTTTTCCCTAATTTAGTAGTAGCTTTTAGATAACTTACCCTTTTTTATAGACAAAAAACATGGATTCCGTTGAGTACAACGGACGTGAGGGGTGCTCATACCTTCCCCTAGCGTAATCAACTCTCGAACCCAAGATTTGGTTGCGATGACCTTGTCTTTTCTCGTTCTTTTAGGTTTTCTTCGATCGTTTCATTTTCCTCTCTTTAGGATAAATAACGTTCGGTGGCGACTCTTCTATTTGTTTCTGCCAGTCTTTTTCGCAATTGCGTCAGCTGGCGGCTCTGTTGGGTACTCTAGTTACCTATGTGAGTCAATCTTAGTGCTTTTCTGTTTTATTTTTGAGGGTGTATCTGTGTATATGCATGTACTTTACTGTTGTATATTATTGCATTTATTTTTCAACACTTTATTTTTTTATTATCATACTATACTACTGTTGTTGTGTTGTTGGGTGGGTTGTTCCACTGAGAGATAAGCCTAATACTCAGGCTTGAGTATACACCTAGTATTAGTGTGGAGAGTAGTGCGGGCTTGCATGTTTGGCATGCAAAAGCCTTCATAAATTCACTTTCAGACGAGATTTTCTTTGAAGACATCCTATCCTGTGCATCTTAGACAGTTGAGGGGGTGTTGGATCTGAAAACTAACGGCTCTGGGGACTGTTTATTGGGAAGTTAGTTGAGACCTCCTGGATTGACCATTTTGCCAAACCAGAAATGGTAAACGTATCATTGTTTCACGATCTGAGAGTCCATGATACTGATGACCTGCATAAGATGTCGTACCTCTTCAAAGTCTAGGTCCTACCTGTGAGTGGGGAGGATTTTGTAGGAAACTTTTACTTTCAACCAACCTAGTCTTCTGTCAAAGCAGACTTTTGATGTTTAAGTATCCTGGTATTCTCAATTTCTTATTAGAGCGATGGTTCAACTCAGTCAACAACACAACAGTTTTAGATACCTTAATCCCCTGTTTGCATTTGCATAATCATTTTTGCATTAGCATGTATGTATTTTCTCAGGTTTTTATTTTACTTTTGATTATAATGATCTGGTTGGTTGTTGAGATGGAAGTTTCCGCTAACAGAGTTAAGGCCTTTATTTTGTCTTACTTCCAAGGCTAATGTTGGTGTCTTGGAAGATTTCAAAAGAGATTATGGGAAGATTCTGAACTTCTTCCACAAAGTCACAAGTTATGAACAAGGAATTATTCATACTTTGCTACAGTTTTATAACCATCAGTTGTGCTGTTTCGCATTTCCTGATTTGAAGGAATTTCTTATTAAAGCAAACTTTTGATCTTAAGTGTCTTAGTATTCTAGATTTCATATTAGAGCGAAGCCTTGGTTCAACTCAGTCAACAACACAACAGTTTTAGATACCTTAATTCCTTGTTTGCGTTTGCATTAGCATGTGTGTTCTCAGGTTCTTACTTTCTTTTTGATTCTAGTGATCTAGTTGGTTGCTAAAATGGAGGTTTAATTAAAGAAGACATCATCTACAAGTTTTCGCCTGGTCTTATTTCCATGGCTAATGCTGGTATAATGGACGATTTCAAAAGAGATCATGGGAACTTCATCCACAAAGTCAAAATTTATGAACAAGGAGCTATTCATACTTTGCTACACTTTTATAATTCTAAGTTGCATTGATTCACATTTCTTGATTATGTTCTAATTCCTAGATCAAAGAAATTTGTTTTTTTAATGGGAGTTTAAGTCCTAAGAGATGCATTTCTCTCATTTTAAGGAGGAACCCAATCTGGAGAAAGTTTTATTTGCTGAGTAATGAGGTCTATAAAGGTGGAACTTATGGGATTCATTTTCCCTTCTTAGTGGGTAAGGCTCAGTATTTTGCTAAAGATGGTTGTTAGATATGGTATTATTCAATTGCTCAATATTACCAAACTTTGTTGATATGGACAATTTTCGCATCTTCACTTTCAAAATTACAAAAATGGTTCATGAATCATTTTCGTCGTATTGGAGTTTTCTTAATACAAAAGATACATAAGATATTTAAAAACTACATCAAGTAACCATTTTCCCCAATTGATTTAAAAAACATACAGATTAAGATATTTAAAAAATAATAAATTAAAATATTTAAAAAGTATTTTTTAGCAAGAACATCATCCACTTTGACTTAAAGTAGCAATGTACATTCTAAAAACCTTTAAAATATTTGAAAATAATTTTAAATTCATATTACTTTCAATTGAAGCTCTTGACACTTACAATTTTCTAGCATAGTTACTATTATGGTTTGTAGAATTCTTTCAGATAGAATTTCTAGACAAATTTGAAAAACTTCAGTATTTCATTTTAAAAATTGGTCAAACTATTAAAAAGGTCTATTCAACCCTATGAAGTATTTCTGTACTCCGAAGTCCTACCCAATAAAACTCTTTGGTCTGTTCAATGTTGGTGATAGAAGTTTTCACTCCACTGCCTCACCGACATTTTAATAATTCGAAGAGGCCATAAAATGTCCGTCGGGAAATGAGACGGCTCCTTTTTTTTACTAAGACTATTTTTAAATTACTAGGACTAATCAATAATTAATAATCAAATTTAATAATTAATCTTGATAATTACAAATTTGCCTTGTTTCTAAGATTTTAGTAAAGTATGTAATTGCATTCATTACATATCATATGTCAAAATATATAGTAAATTCCAATAAATAAGTTACTGAAAATAAGCACCTAATTAATTACAAATTTTATATTGTATCGAGACTCCTAAAATATTTCAAATTCAAAAGGCAGTTTTTGGGATGCATAGTTCAATCTATTTTACACACCTCAAAATTGACTGAATTAAAAAAAAAATAACAATTCCGTCACATAAGCCATACGTGGGCACAAATCAAATATATAAAATATTTAAATAAAAGGTAAAAAACGAAATATAAATCACAAATGTATGAGGCGTTTCCAAGACCCAATGGCATTGAAAAGTGTCATGAATCAGGATCACCACAAAATCAATCTGGCGTCCGAGCCATTACACTGACAGGAACAATACATCCTTCAGAATTGGTAAATGGACGCTAAACCAAAATCGTGAAAAAATAACATTAAATCACAATTAAAAAAACAGAAATAATAAAAAGTGCTCAGTGGAAGGAGAAGTCGTTTTGAAATAAG
The DNA here is from genome assembly GCA_963859935.3 of Lathyrus sativus. NCBI lineage: Eukaryota > Viridiplantae > Streptophyta > Magnoliopsida > Fabales > Fabaceae > Lathyrus > Lathyrus sativus. The sequence goes on from OZ012741.1 coordinate 489,270,638, forward strand.
GCTCACGGCGAAACCACTGCCCATAAACACTTCCTTGGTGTCTTCATCTCATCATAGCACAGTTACAGAACTATAACAAAAACAAACAAAATTTTCGAAAAAAGGCCTCAGTGTGTGTAACAATAAGATCCTTGATTTGAAATCTCACTGAAATCCGCTAAGATTAAACTATACTATCATCATAAGCCTACATTAAATTAAAGAACGGAGAGAAAAGAAGCAAAATTTCAATGAAATTGGTAAAAATTAAATGTGGGGTTTGTAATCAAACCATGGGAAAAGAATCCCAAATCAGAAACTCTAGTCCACAATAGTATCATCGCCGCACAATACTCCACGTCAAATACACAAACAGAAATACAGAAAGAAAAAAATGAAACGAATTTTAGAGAAAATTGAGATCTGGAAATCGAAAATCCTAACGAAGATTTCAACTTTCAATTTGTAATTTAGAAAATGAAGGAGAAGAGATTGGTTTTTGAATTTGGTTATAGGTTGGATTATATAGGCAGTGAAGTGAAATGCCGATCCGCAAATTAGGGTTTTGTGAAAGAGTGTGGGCTGAACGGCAAGGTTTGCGTAGTTTAGTGTCGGCTGGATCTTAAGCTCAAATCGGAGGCCCGCATCAATAACATCATTTATTTATATGTTTTTTATTAACTATTTTTTTATGAAAGGATAATATTGTAATTTTTTTTATTTAAGTGTGTTATTTTATTGATCAATTTATTAATTATTTTCGCCCTTCCAAAATATGAATTGGCAACGTAATACATTATGGATTTTATATCCAATTTAAAGCAAATAAATTGTTGAACATCTAGCAAATGCTCACATATTTGAGGTAGTAGCTAAAGGGTCATAAGTTCGTTGTGTGAACTTGTAGGCGAAATAGTTTGTTAGGCAAAATAATCATTGCACGGTAAATTTTAGAGTATTTTCAGAGGCGGTTTAATTATGCAGAGACACATCAGATAGTTTGTTAGACAATAATTTGTTCACAGTGCGAACATGACAGATCTTAAATATATTATATAAGTATTTTTTCTGAAATTTTAAATAATCAAAACATTAATTATGATCACTATGTCAAAGTTTTTTTTTTTATGTTTAATACTACCCCCAGTAGTCATAATTTGAGCTATTGTTTTTCATTTATGCACAAAATTTTCACATATATTCATTACATTGTCTTTCTTAAAAACCAAAATAGAAATATTTATTATTAGTTTTACAAACTACACTGAAGATTAATAACTCAGTGCATATATAAATTAAATAGTTAAACCATAATTTAATATTATCATTTAAGAGCAACTATTATAATGGAGTACAAAGGGGAATAATATACATATTTGGGAGAAATTCTCTTAAGATGATCCTTTCTCGGGAAATTGTAACATTACAAATTAAAATTATTATACATGGTTAATGATCATTATAAAGAGTAACAACATATAACTACATCTTTAAGTAGATATGATGTCTTAAGTATAAATTTTTTATGTAACTTATAATATGTTGTCTAAAATGTCATCCTTCAATTGAAGTGTCTAAAAATTACTGTAACAACTCGTTAAGAGAAGGCATCTGTGTAATTGTCACCTTTTCTCCTTTGCAACACATATCTTGAGATTCTCTATGAAACAATTTTGCAGTGCATCGTCTACACTTACTCGAAGTAGGCAGTAGGATTTTGATTGTCATAACAGTATTTCGAAAATTTATAGCAGTGTTATGTCTTGTTGAAAAATATGTTGTGATTCTGTATTTTATTACATACAAAACATTCATTAAAAAAATTATACTTATTATATACATGTTTATTAACATGAAATTTATAATTCTCGACCATCTTAATTGTATGTGTGTGTATATATATATAATGTGTAACTTACACAATAACTTTCAATGAAACCACTACTATCATCTTTCATATGATTTCTTACTATTAACTTTCTACCCAATTTTCTACTATTAACTTTTTACATAACTTTCATTTAAAACTAATACTACTATAAAAAAAATATCATTTAAATTTTTACATGTGCATTAAAAAATGGACACACTGACAAGCGAATGTCCGTATGGACGCAAGTAATATTTAAACATAAACATAAAATATATGTTATGGATTAATAATACATAATCGTACCTTGATCAAAAACTGTTTGTGTTTCGTGAGTTTCAACAGGTGAATTCATATTTTGTGAAGGTGATTCTATAAAAGAAAGTATTTACTTCAATATAGAGTTATAGTTTAAAAATAACAATAATGTATAAATCTAAATATATATTACTATTAATTTGATTATTGACAGAATTATAGTTGTCACAAACATTGTCATCAATATTACATATTAATTGTCTTGCTTCGATGTTATCAGTTTGTTGGAAAATTGGGTATGTAAATGTCATACCCCAAATTTTACCCTTAGATCACTGATCATTTCACATTTCATTCATTCCGCATTTCGTTCTAACTAACCGCTAATCGGTTTGCTCAGTCTGTTTGTTTTTGCAGGAAAATAACATTGTGTGCGCTTTAGTTCATGAAGTGCAAACGTATCGTCAGTCTGTTGACGATTACAGTGTCAATTTATCCTCAAAGGATCCCCATGCAATTATGGTTCCTTGTTTCCCGACTTACACGACAAGTGGTTTGAGAACGGGTGGATTTTTATGACAGTATTGACGTTAGTTTCTCCTTGACATAGTACATCTTTGTTTGAGAACCAGAGTTAGTCGTCAGTTGGATTTCGAAATGCCGTTTGATCTATATACCGTGTTGAGTTAAGGTTGTTAAAATGCGAATGGACGTGGGTTTGAATCGGTGCGAGAATCTGTTTCAAGGAATTTATTCTAACAAGTGCACGCTTTCATTTTTTTTCTCTGCTGGTTACGAGCTAATTTTTAGAGGAACGGTGGAATTTCGGTTTGCATTGAGTTTATAATAAGTATCAGTTGAGTCGATTCAGGTTACAATGTCAGGTTTACTCGAGATATGACTTGGATTTAAATGCGGAAGAAAGTTCATTTTTGCCACAAAATTGAATTTATCTGTTTATCTATTCAAGGCCATATTCACCGATTTTTATTACCGAGTACAGGTTAATTATTTCAAGGCTCGGTGGAACTCATAAATTGTGGTGGATGTCAATCAATTTCGAGTAGTATGCAAGCCATTAGTTGCCGAATTCGGGTTGTGATATGTCAAGATTATTCGAAAAAAGGATACATATGGATTTTAGTCGAAAAATAATAACTCGTCTTATTAAAGACGGGATTTATTTATTTTTCAATTTCAGTACAAATTTCTGATTACCATATTGTTCGGGAATTTACATTTTGAAGACTACAGAATTACAAATCCTAAATCCTAAAATTTCCTAAACTTCCGATTCTCGATCTCCAGTTCAAGTCTTCATCTTCGAATTTCCGAACCTGCAAAAACCAGACTATATCAGAGAAAATTATTATTCAGTGGGATTTAATTAATTTTATCGAAAAATGATTTTTAGTTGTTTTAGACCCTCAGAAAATTATCATCATCGGGCATTCCGAGAAGGCAACAACAAGGTTGCCTCCAGCTCCCGGTTTTCCATTTTCCAACCTCTGGCGAAAAGTCCGGCAGTATCGGTTCAAAGCGTCCAGAGAGGGAGAAAAAGAGCTTATTTTGAAAAAGTGGTTTTTTGCCAAACGGATCCTTAATGAAAATCCACATTCAAATCCAAATCCAGACACAAAAATCCAGCAAACCAACAATTCGGGTTTCATATCCATACTCAGTCTGTGTAAAAAGCGAAAAATCCAAATATCCAAAAAAAATCACAAAAGTCAAAAACGAAACAGAATCAGTGAATCATCACCAACAAATCCGCGGACTTACTTGTTCTAAAACAAAATCAAATCATAAAAAACGTAATAACATAAAATCCAGGCCCAACAAATATCAAGAAAAAGAACAGTATAAAACAACAAGCAGAGTTCACAAAGAACCCTAACTTCGTCAGGGGAAATTTGTTGCGGCCAAAAACATCAGGAACCCTAAAATCGTAGAACACCATCAGCACAAAAAACATCATCATTGTTCATCACCCACGGAGGAAAATCATCAAGCCCTCATGGAAAAAGCATCACGAAATCCATCCTCAAAACCCACATTTGGCTCAAAAAATTATCCTCCTTGCCACCAACCATTCGCAAAACTGTACCATCACCGTTCATAAAAATCATCCGTAAAAAAACCCAAAATCATCATCCGCATTTGGGTAAGAAAAACGCTAACCCATTTTTTTCATTCATATTTTTTTCAGATGAAACAGAAGAAGAAGAAAAGTTCGTTGTAAAACTCAGAAGAAGAAGAAAGCAATTTCGTAGTAGAGAAGAAGAGAGAAGAGGAACAAAAAGTTGTAGAAAACCCAAATGAGGGGGCGCCGCAGACAGCATGTGGGGGATTAGGGTTCAAACCCTAATTTCCCCACTCCCCTGCCTTATATACGACCCGGGTTAGATCTAGGAGGTGGTAACCCGACCCAACCCACTTTTTTATTTTATTTTATTTTATTTTTCTGTTTTATTTTATTGTTATTTATTTATTTTCTATTTTATTTTATTTTTAAAAATAATAATAAAATTGAAAAAATTAAAAATTAAACTCTTTTCTTAAAAATGAAATCTAACTTTAATTAAAAACTAAACTCTTTTTTTTTTTTTTAAATTAAATCTAACATTTTTTTATAAACAACTAACACCTTCTTTTTAATAATTAAAATTAAATTTTGTTTTAAAAATAAATCTAACACATTTTTTAATTAACATTAACTCCTTTTTTTTTTAAATTAAGATTCTTAAATTAAAATTAACCTTTTTTTAAAAATCAAATTTCTAACACTTTTTATTTCATAATTCTAACACCCATTTTATTTAATTAAATTTCAAACTTTTTTCTCAAAATCACACAAAACCCTATCTCGGTTAATTCTAATTTTTTTCTAATTATCATCCTTCATTCCTAATATCATTCTCGATTATCCATGAATTTGTTGCTAATCTTTTTTATATTTTTACTTGTATATTATCTGACGTTATCATTATTTCTCATCTCATTATTATCCACTTGTATTTCTATTCCCACATCGTCATTAAATTATTTATCTTGCACTGTTTATTTCTCTGTCTTTCCCCTCTGAAGGATAGGTTTAGCCGTTTGACCGCCGTGTCAATAGTCCTTAACCCTTGCATCTTTCACCTTCCTAAATGCTTAGGCGTCCCGCCGTGGACAATTTTACCCTTTACCCTAGCCGTGGAATACTTACACATCATCCTTTTCAATTCAACTTTAACATAGAGATAAGAGTTATCGCACTCCCTGTAAGCGCTTCCTTATGAACATTTATTCCCCCTTGGAATCTTGACCACAATCAATAAGTTCCTATTCCTCCCTTTCGAGGGGAACTACGATTACTCTGATTTCATCCCCTACTTCGGATACGTAGGCACAAGATGCGAATCTTGGCGAGTAAACTTAGGACTAACCCTTAGGTATTTCTCTTTAACCTTTAACCCTTAGCACAACCTTAAGCAGATAATTTTAGCAATAGCAGCATTTAAAAACAAGAGGTTCATGTAGTGTACTACAGATGTTTAGGATGCTAATACCTTCCCTAAACTTAACCAACCCCCGAATCTTAGATCTCTCCCCGCATTGTGTTTACGATGCAAAATAGATTTTTTCTTTCTTTAACCTTTCCTTCGGATAAATCAAAGACCGGTTGTGAATCAAAATTGTGATTTAAATTAATCAATAATTTGATATCTTATTCTCATCGCAACAGTAAAATTTTGATCTGTAAATTAGTTTTGAATTAATAGACCAGCCAATTATTTTTGCCTAATTAATTGATATTTTTTAAATATAATGTATTAAAGTACAATCTATAACATAATTTAAAGTTTCTAACACGGGGATGGAATGCAACTGGCATGTGTGGTACTCGGTCTAGCTTCACTGTCATGAGCTCTTGGGTAAAATCGAGAAGCAAGATTGACATTCGTCAAGTCTTGAAATGACTTCATGGTTCTCATGTTATGTTTGAGTTGAACAAGATGATATGTATAATGTTGGTTAAAAAATTATATTTTCACAGAACCTCTTTTTCTGCCTCTCGTGACACAACCTTCAATTTCTGATTCAATTTTATTATTTTCACATTCAAAATGTAATAGAGGATTTGATCACTTCAGTCGTATTATGGATTTAGGCTATTGTGCTTAATCACAAACAAATAAATATATCAAGATTTGCAATATTGCATTTATATGTGAGAATTACTCTTGCATAAGGGGAGAGTAAGTATACATACATAATAGGTATTATAAACCGTAAAGAAACATAATTGGGCGTGTTAGACACCTAATAGAGGATTTGACATAATTGCTCTCCCCTTGCATGCTTATATTGGCTTGAAACTATTGAAATGTGGAGACAAAATACATTGCTCAGAATATTGTTACATTATCTATGAAGGTTCATGAAATTAAGAATAAATTTTCGTATATAAAACAAAACACGTTGCTTGCAACTATTGAAGATTGATATGGTAACCAATTTCAACTTTCATATATATTATTATTTTTTTAAAATAATTGCAATAACGGCAGTTCATCTAATGATTTCAACTTTCAAAAATAATTGCAATAACTGCCCTATTATGTGTGATAGTTTTCTTTTGATTTTGAATTTTTTTTAATAATAAGCTATAAATCTATATAACTGATTTCAACTTCTCTATATACAATTTTTTTATTTAAAATAATTAGAGTTACTTATTCATAATTGAATGTGTGCCACATATGTTTGGAATTTTTATCATCATTTAGGGGTAATATTGAGATTAAAATAGGCCAGTTCAAAACACTTTATCCCCTTTATATAAATCTTTGTGTGTTTTGTTGTTATTTACTCGCTTCTAATGTTATTCTGCTGCAACTAGTCAATCAGGTTCTGAACTATTGTTTAGAATCTGAACTTTATTCAAAAGCATCGAATTCGGAGAACACAATTCAACTACCCTTTCTTGTGTATTTTTCTCACCTTCAGTTGGCATCAGTGTCTGGTCTGTGCACAACACTTAACAGTGGCGCAGACAAAAATTCAATGAGGAAAATATGTTTTCATCTTCGTATAAAAAGAAGGGTGTCCAAGATAAATTTATTGAAGCAACTAGTCTCTCTATCAATGGTGTTATCCTTTTGAGAAGATAGTTCAAGACCTCAACTTAAAAACAAGTAAGAGAAACTTCATCAAAACATTGTGGAGATTCAGAATCAGAAAATTTATCCAGGTAAGTTATGTTGTTTATTCTTTATTTTCAAGAATGATATTTTGTACAAAGTTTACCGATGTGTATAATATTCACACTTAGTTACTTTGGAGAAAAGATAAGACAATTACATGAGAAAAGATAAGACAATACAATAAATTAGCCTATCCATATTCTTTTTTGTTGCTTCAGTCATCTTTTTTAGTGTTACCAACAAATTCCTTCCATGATTGCTTAACTTCCTCATCTTCAGGAGAAGAATCTTCCTCCTTTATGGAAAAATCCTTAAGAGCAGTTTTGTGCTCTTTCAAACCTGAAGTCAGTGCTCTCTAGACAACCAATCTGGTTTGAACAGCTTTCTCAAAGCAAAACTCAAAACATATTCATTGGTTGATCATAATTAATACATATATTAACAAATAATTCATAAAATAGTGTAGAGAGAAATAAACTTAAGTGATTCACTTAGAGTTTCTCAATAGTATTTATTTTTACATCCCATTCCTACTGGATGGAAGAAAATTAAACAGTTATTTCATATTAAAGTATGAAAAAAATAAGCAACCATAATAAAAAAAACATATTTAAAAAAATTCTAATCTACCAAAATGCAAATAAATTAAATAATAATTAAACAAATATTAGATATTCATTTTTCTTTAAGAGGTTTTAATCAAGAAATTGGTAATTAAAAATAATTTATTGTATTGGTTATTAATTAATGTGACAAAAAAATCTTTTTAATTATCAATTTCTTTTTAATTAAAGAAAACAGACATACGAACAAAATAGCGCCAAAAAATTCTTTTTAATTAAAGAAAACGGACATACGAATATGAGAATGTCTATAACAAACTTTATTACATAAATAATTTAAATTAAACTTAAAATTAAATAAAAATACCTATTTATATTTTAATGCAAGTGCTTAGTGAAAAAGCGAACAAACGGGTATGGAGTGTCAAATTTGATTCTTATTGAGAATTAAATTTTTGTTTTGATTCTCAATGAAAGTTTATTAACTCTCATTGAAAATCAAATTTAAATAAAAAATAATTTAAAATGGAAGTTACTATTATAAAAATTATATTATTTATTATGTATTTTTACAATGAATTTGTATATTTTTTTTTTCTCTTGAAAATGTAAAAAGCCCTGGGTAAAAAAAAAATATGAATATCAACTCAAAGAAAGTTTCATAAAAATAAAACCATTATAAATAAAAGTCAATAATAGAATATTTCAAAAATTCAATTATAAAAATATAGAATAAATTAAGTTTTGACCGTATAAAATAAAAGTACTTGAAATTAAAATAATAGAATCACAAAGCACATACAACATATCTAAAACTTCAAAACAACTAAATTGTGTATTTTATTTGGTACCGATAAAAATTAATGAAAAATTGAGGGTAGATCTTTTGACATAATCAATATTACATATATTTCTATAATCTCAAATTTCTTTAAATGTGAAAAGTAATAAAAAAAACGTAAAGATAACAAAACTAACCTAAAAAGGAGGGAAAAAAGAGGATTTGAAGAAGAAGAAAAAAATATACTCTTGCCACACAAAAGAAATCGATACTACACACTATTCTATTTTCATTGTGCACTTACTTTTTTTCATTGATTCTCTACCTAATTTGTTTTCATTCTCTCTCATTATTATTATTTTGATGGTTAAAGTATACAAATAACCATATTTTAATTGGGTTAAATAGAGAAAATTTGATTATGATATTTTAGAAATTGTCAAGCAGTTATGATGATGGAGAGTTTTTGATCATACAAAAGTAAGTTTCATGTAGTACAATAGTTTAACTTTGTTTTATTTTAATTTAAAAAATATCATAAATTACAAAGGATAAATTTAGAAGAATAAAAGAGTCCGCCCAAAAATATGTATTTCTTTTATTTATAGGTATAGAAGAATAGATTATAGATTATAGATATAGATTTTGTATAAAATTTGTGATATGTATTCTTATATAGAATTATTGGTAATAATTCATATTTTATTATATTACTTTCTTAAGCCCATAAATTTGTTAGAGGGTATTTTAGTATTTATCTTATTCTAGTAACCCTAGTTTTAGCTTATAAATAGGGTGACAATCATTATAACTTTTATCATGTTTTTCTGCCGTCATTCTTAATAGAATATTTCTACCTTTCATCATTTATTCTACCTTTGCACCAACAATTAGTATCTAGAGCTCCGGTTCAGATTCATTGGGAAACACGGGAAACACGAGTGAACGTGAGGTCTTGTGTGTTTGATTTTGATTCTTAGATTCGTGTTGAATCTTGAACAAAATCTGATCAGAATTTTATTCTGTGGGTTGGGAAACACTGTGTGAGAAATCTGAGTGTATTGTGCAAGGTGAAGATGAACGAAAACGGCAACATGAACACCAAACTTCCAGTATTTGACGGTAAAAACTGGAATCGTTGGATGATCCAAATGCGTGTACTGTTTGGTGCTCAAGATGTTTTAGATCTTGTCACTGATGGTTATGTTCCGGTAGCAGCAGATGCAACGGATGAACAGAAAAACGCGCAGAAGGAAGTAAGGAAGAAGGATCATAAAACATTATTCTTTATTCATCAATGTGTTGATGTAAATGTGTTTGAGAAGATTGCAGATTCAATGACAGCAAAGGCTGCGTGGGACACACTGGTTAGATGTTATGGTGGTGACGCATCAGTGAAGAAGGTGAAGCTTCAGTCCTTGAGAAAGCAATATGAGAATCTCAACATGAAGAATAATGAGAAAGTTTCTGAATACATCTCCAGAGTGATTCTGATCACTAATGAGATGAAGGCGTGTGGACAAACTCTTTCTGAAGAAACAATCATGGAGAAGGTATTGAGATCCCTTACCTCTCAATTTGATTACATTGTGGTAGCAATAGAACATTCTAAAGATCTGAGTACCATGAGAATTGAAGAGCTGCAGAGCAGTTTAGAAGCGCAAGAGTTGCGTTTGACTGAGAGAACTTCTGAAAGGGAAGTAGAACAGCAGGCTCTGAAAGCAACTTCTGATAGGAGGTATCAGAAGCAGTCAGAAGCCAAGAGAAGATCTGATGGTGGTCAGAAGTCAGAAAGCTCAATCTCTGATAGGCAAAAGAATGTTCAGAAGGGAAAAGAGAAGTATGACAAGAAGAAGATCCAATGTTACTGTTGTAAGAAGTTTGGTCACTTTGCTAGAGATTGTTGGTTAAACAAAGAGAAGAAATCAGAAGAAGCAAATATAGCCAGAAGTTCTGATGACGAATCTGTGCTATTAATGGCCTCTGAATCTGATGATCTGACAGACTGGTGGTATATGGACACTGGCTGTTCAAATCATCTTACTGGAAACAAGAAATGGCTGGTTGACTTTGACTCTGAAAAGAGGACAAAGATCAGATGTGCTGATGACAAATATCTTAATGCAGAAGGTATGGGAAATGTCAGAGTGACTCTGAACAATGGGAAAACAACATTGATTCAGAACGTGTGGTATGTACCTGGCATCAGAAGCAATCTAATGAGTGTGGGACAATTAATTGAGAAAGGTTTTTCAGTTACCATGAAGGACAATCTTCTGAAGCTGTATGACTACAATCAGAAGTTGATTATGGAGTCAGAACAGGGAAGGAATAGAACATTCAAGGTGAATGTCAGAACTGCAGACTCAGAGTGTCTTAGTGCAACAAGTACTGAGAAGGAGAGTGAGCTGTGGCACAGAAGATTTGGTCATTTGAATTTCAGAAGCTTACAACATCTGAATTCAAAGAAATTGGTACATGGAATTCCTGCAATTAAGAAGCCTGAAAAGTCATGCAAAGTTTGCATGGAAGGAAAACAACCAAGATTTCCATTTGCATCAGAAGTTGCTCCAAGAGCAAAACATGCCTTGGGAGTTGTACACTCTGATGTGTATGGTCCATTTCCAGTAGCATCAATTGGAGGGAATAAATACTTTGTGCTGTTTGTTGATGAATTCACAAGAATGACATGGGTATCCCTTATTAAGTTCAAACACGAGGTGTTTGATGAATTCAAGAAGTTCAGAATGAAGGCTGAGAATCAGAGTGGTCAGAAGTTGAAGATTCTTAGAACTGATGGTGGAGGTGAGTATAACTCCAAAGAGTTCCAGAAGTTCTGTGAGGAGAATGGAATTGAGCATGAGGTTACTGCTCCCTATACCCCTCAACACAATGGTCTTGCTGAAAGAAGAAATCGCACTCTGCTTGATATGGTGAGAAGCATGCTAAAGGAGAAGAAGCTTCCTCAGAAGCTCTGGGGAGAAGCTGTTGCCACTGCAACGTATGTACTCAACAGATGTCCTACGAAGAAGTTGAAGGAAATAGTTCCAATACAGAAGTGGACTGGAGATAAGCAAAGTGTTAGTCATCTAAAGGTGTTTGGTTCTGTTTGCTATAAACATGTTCCAGAAGCCAGAAGACAGAAGCTGGATGATAGAAGCAAAGTGATGATTCTGATAGGGTACCACAGTACTGGTGCTTACAAGCTCTATTGTCCAGAAACCAATAAAATTGAATTCAGCAGAGATGTGATTGTGAAGGAATCAGAAGTTTAGAATTGGGATAAGTCTCAATCTGATTCTGATGTTAGAACCTCTAAAGAAAGGCCAGAGTTAAGAATTTCTGAAGTTGAAGTAAACCCTGATATTGACTCTGACTCTGATACTGATTCAAACTCTGAAGAAGACTCAGAAGATGAAGGTGACCCAGATGACCCAGACTCTGATGATTCAGACTCTGATGGCAATCCAGATCTTGGTGGCAATTCAGACTCTGGAAATATGCCAGACTCTGAAGATGGTCAAAGCTCTGGAGGTCAATCATCTGAAGCTAGAAACTCTGAAGATCAAGACTATGAACAAGTTCAGAGACCACAAAGAATAAGAAACGTTCCCAGAAGATATGCAGAATTTGACATGCTACAAGACACTGAAGTAGACTCTGAAGGAGAAATTATTCAGTGTGCCATGATGGTAGATTCTGAACCCATAAGTACAGAAGAGACTCTTAAGCAGAATCTTTGGCTAAAGGCCATGAAAGAAGAACTTGATGCTATAGAGAGAAACAAGACTTGAAAGCTGACAGAACTTCCAAAAGACAAGAAAGCCATCAGCGTCAGATGGGTTTTCAAGCAGAAGTTAAAGCCAGATGGTTCAATTGGCAAACATAAAGCAAGGTTGGTAGCCAGAGGATTTCTACAGAAACCTGGGCTGGATTATTCTGAAGTGTTTGCACCTGTAGCAAGACATGAAACAATCAGAATGGTGATTGCAATAGCTGCTAACAGGAATTGGCCTCTGATGCATTCAGATGTAAAATCTGCATTTCTGAATGGTCCATTAGAAGAAGAAGTTTATGTGTCACAACCCCCTGGATTTGTGAAAAAGAATCAGGAAGGGATGGTGTACAAATTATACAAAGCTCTATATGGACTGAAACAAGCGCCCAGAGCTTGAAATCAGAGGATTGATTCATTTTTCAAGAAGCAAGGCTTTCAGAAATGTGAGATGGAGTACGGTGTCTATGTTCAGCATACTTCTGAAGGCAATATGACTCTGGTATGTTTATATGTTGATGATATACTATTGACTGGAAGTTCTGAACAGGAGATAGCCAAGTTCAAGAAAGTTCTAATGAATGAATTTGAAATGACTGATCTAGGCAAAATGACATACTTTCTAGGGATGGAGTTCAGATATTCTGAGAAAGGTATCATTTTGCATCAACTCAAGTATAATTAGAACTTCTGAAGAGGTTTGAACTGAAGAATTGTAAGACTGCTGTCACACCTTCAGATACAAATCAGAAACTGGATTCTGACTCTGATGGAGAAGATGTGGATGCTACAACCTTCAAACAGTTGGTTGGTTCTCTGAGGTATCTGTGCAATACCAAACTTGATATTTGCTATTCTGTTGGGATGGTTAGTAGGTTCATGAGTAAACCTAAGTGGTCCCATTATCAAGCTGCTGTCAGAATTCTGAGGTATATCAAGGGAACTCTGAAGTATGGAGTGTTATTTCCCTCTGGAAGAAAGGATGAATCAGAACTTCTGAGTTATTCAGACTCTGATTGGTGTGGAGACAGAGTTGACAGAAAAAGTACCTCTGGGTACTTGTTCAAATTTCTGGGAGGTCCTATTTCTTGGTGTTCTAAGAAGCAACCTGTTGTGGCGTTATCAACCTGTGAAGCTGAATACATTGCAGGTGCTGTTACTGCATGCCAAGCTGTGTGGATTTTGAATCTGTTGCAGGATCTGAAGATTAAAGTAAGCAAACCTCTGAAGTTGATGATTGACAACAAGTCTGCAATCAACCTTGCCAGAAACCCAGTGCTGAATGGGAGAAGCAAGCATATTGAGACCAAGTATCATTTTCTGAGACATCAAGTTCAGAGTGGAGTGTTAGAAGTTGTACACTGCAGCACTCAGAAGCAGTTGGCAGATGTTCTGACGAAAGCTATCAAGACTGATCAATTTCTCAAATTAAGGGATGGAATTAGTGTTACAAGTTTTGATGGAATATGAATTAAGGGATGGTATTAGTAATAATTCATATTTTATTATATTACTTTCTTAAGCCCATAAATTTGTTAGAGGGTATTTTAGTATTTATCTTATTCTAGTAACCCTAGTTTTAGCTTATAAATAGGGTGACAATCATTATAACTTGGCTTAATTGCAACTTTGGTCCCCCTATTTTGTGTTTTTTTGAGTTTTGATCCCCCCATTTTAAAAATCACGATTTTGGTCCCTTTTTTAAGTTTCAAGATTAATATTAGTCCCCTTGTCATTTTAAGTCATGTTTTTAATGAGGTGGCGCTTTGAATGCTGATGTGGCATATCCATGTCAATTAAAATGGTTTTTTTAAATTTAATTTTATTTCCATGTCATTAACTTAAATATTATTTCATTTTCACAAATTTAATAAAATAAAATTTAATTGTAAACATTATTTCAAACCCAGTAAACATTATTTCATTTTCACATTAACGTAAACAGTTCATCCTCATCCATCTCACATCATCATCTTCACTCAAACTCCCTCTTCGAGACAAATCCACCATTACTAAACCGTCTTCTCCACCACATAACCCATAACTCAAACCAAACCCTCCACCATAACCAAACAACCCAGAGTTCTGAATGAAACTCCATTAAAGCCATCCTCAAGAAACATTAACCCATTCCAAACTCAACCACCGTCTGTTCACCTTCTCCATTCGAATCTTACTCCACCATTTTCGAAACTTCAAATCATCTTCTCGCCATTTTCCGAGTTCCAACCTGATATAATTTTCCAAAGATCAACGAACACGAACCCGCCGGCTCCGACCTCACACTACCGTTACTAACCAACAACAACAACCATTTTCCTTTCATCGAACCAACCCCATCCTTAACAATACCATTACCATCTTCTCTTCACAACAACCATTAATAACTCACTCATAAACCCATTTCAATCTTCATTTTCGAAACAGAATCAACATCAACGATTCAAACCCATTTTTCAGAAATAACCCAAATCCCTAAATCAACACCTCAGAACGTTAAACACAAACAAAAATTAGAAGATGAGAAGATTCACACAAAACCCTCCACACGCGATAGCCTCTTCTTCAACCATCTTTCGATGGTGATTCCGCCATAGCCACAGTTCTTCTCAAAGAGCTTCTTGCAAAAGAGATGCAGAATGAAGAAACTGGAAGCTATCCGTTGAGAAAGAAGAAGTCAAGCCAAAAGGGATTGATGATGTTGCTACTGTTCATCCTGAATGTTACCTCTTTTTTAATTTCGTTTTAAATAAAATTTGAGAATAAATCTCGTAATGACTTTGAAACAGAATTACATGGAGATGAAAAGTGGTGAAGTGAATTCGGATTGAGACCTTGGGTTGTGTTGTTGGCCCGTTTTCTTTTATCACATTGAAGATGAACGGTTTAGGTTAATGTGAAAATGAAATGATATTTTCTGGGTTTGAAATAATGTTTACAATTAAATTTTATTTTATTAAATTTGTGAAAATGAAATGGAAATAAAATTAAATTAAAAAAAACCATTTTAATTGACATGGACATGCCACATCAACATTCAAAGCGCCACCTCATTAAAAACATGACTTAAAATGACAAGGGGACTAATATTAATCTTGAAACTTAAAAAAGGGACCAAAATCGTGGTTTTTAAAATGGGGGGATCAAAACTCAAAAAAACACAAAATAGGGGGACCAAAGTTGCAATTAAGCCTTATAACTTTTATCATGTTTTTCTGCCGTCATTCTTAATAGAATATTTCTGTCTTTCATCATTTATTCTACCTTTGCACCAACAAGAATTACATATTAATTTTACATCTCATATTAGCATGTGATGATTTTACCTTCATACGGTATCCGTACAAACGGATTCTATTATGATTTTGTGACAATCATATTTTTTCAAATCTACCTGCAATATAAGTATTTTAGTTGAAATATCATTTAAAATCAGATGATATGGAGTTCCGCTCGTTTTCATTATGTTTCATTCGGTTCATTTTATGATATCAAAAATAGTCTAATAAAATAATAAAAAATATTCATACAATGAATTCATTATTACACAACAAATTATTATTACACATTAAAGTTGAAAAAAAATACAACAAAATCAATGTTTCGAAAATAATTTCTTTTCTTTTTTTTAGAAATGACAGTGTTGTTGTTGAAATCTCATTGATACATGATAAAAACTCAATCTCTTATCTTGTTTTTTTTTCCTTTGATCTTCAATGTGGATAATTTATTAACTCATATGATAATCTCTTTTTTCAGATTTTGTTGAGAAAGAGCATAAAAATTACAGAAATGTGTGAATATTTTGAATATATTGAATGTTAAATATGGAATAAATTATCTAAATCAAGGTAATTGTTTTTTTTCTTCCAGTAATTTTGTGAGAGAATTTAACATTGTGGTAATGTGAATAGTTTTTTTTAGATAACAATTTGAATAAATAATTAAAAAAGAGATAGATGGAAACTACTATTAGATGGTTTCAAGTGCATATTACTATTTCGATTTGAATTTCAATTGAAAGTTATTATTTTAATTTGAAGTTAAAGTTAGTTTTTTCTTTTGTAAATATAACTAGTCATATACCCGTGCGTACGGGTAAAATAACTTTGCAAAATGACTATACATATAAGAATATAATAAATATAAAAATGTAAAAAATATTTATATACAAATAAAAGTGTTAGAAATTATTAATGAAAATAAATTTTTAATGTATACAAAAATTAAATTTAGAAAAAGAAAATGAGATAGCAATTAATTTAAAGTAAATTATATAATAAAAAAACAAATTGTTATTATTAAATAAAATGGTGAAAAATAAAAAAATAATAATAATTTCATTTTTTTAATAAAAAAAATTATTTTAATGATAACAAAAAGAGTTATCACAAGAAAAGTGCACTTATTTTTTATTTTAAAAAACTGCACATTTAAGTTCTTAGAGTATATAGACATTCAATTTAAATGTAATAACTTTAAATATCGTGTAATTAATTTCACAAATAGAATATCTCATTTAATGTGCCAAAAATTAATAAACTAACTAATATTTCTTTTCTAAAAATATTTTATTCTGACCCAAAAATATTTGGGAATGTTAAATAGAAATTTTGAAATATTAATGAAAATATTTAAAAATAATAGTTATATTAGGCCCAATATTTGTTTTAAAAGAACAATATAAACTTTGTATGAAAAGGTTTGAAGTATTTATTTTTAGTTATATTAATTTCTTCACTTTTTATTAATAATCATTTTGACAAAATTTTACATATATATATATATATATATATATATATATATATATATATATATATATATATATATATATATATATATATATATATATATATATATATATATATATATATATATATATATATATATATATATATATATATATATATATATATATATATATATATATATATATATATATATATATATATATATATATATATATATATATATATATATATATATATATATATATAATTGATACCAAAAAATGATATAAAATTTAAATTTTTTATACAAAATTAGTGACACTTATTGATTTGTATGGAATAGTTAAAACGACTTATAATTTAAAGTGTATAAATTATTTACAAAATTCTTATATTAATGAAATTAGACAAAAATTAAAAAATTAAAAGATAGAGAATAACAAATACTTTATAATGTCCCGTAAAAAAAAAAGACTTTATAATATATATTGCCAATAAATATTTTATACAATCAATTTCACACAACTTACTTACGTTAAAATTAAATACAATAAAGTATATTAATATTAAAAGTTAATTAAATCGATAGCCAATATATCATTACAAGTTCACATATATAAACCTCAAATCAAATAAAAATGAAATATATCCTATTGGCTACACTAAGATGTGATTTAAGTCATGAATCCAAAAAAAAGAGAGATTCGTATAAATTAAAATCAACTTTGCATTAAAAGATTATTTGATACCTATTTATATTAAAATTGCAATTATTAGATTTTAATTTAGTAAAGAGGCAGAAACAGTTTATAATCCTGCTATTTACATTAATAGACAATTTCTTTAGTTAATATAGAAGAGAGAGTCATTACTGAGTGAGTACGGGTTGAGTTAGCATGCATTACATTCAAATCATAGAAGAAAATCTCAGCCACCATAGGGTTGATTTAGAATTTGAGATTCATAAATTGACTATATTATAATACATGCGGGTGCTCTAGCAGTAAGATTCATAATATCTCTGTTAGTTTTTGCGTTAATAGCTGAGTCGACTGCGTTTTTGATTTGGTCCTGTTCAACTCTCATATCTTCTGCAATCTCAATGTAGTAAGAAGCTACTAAAGAAGTTGCAGAAGCAACTGAAGCAGAAGCCATGACATTAGGCTTTTTGACCGATGCTATAGTAGCCGTAACTACTGCAACAGTGGCAGCAACACCGATACCGCAGCGTGCAACTGAGCATTATGAGTCTTAATTTCTTTCCTTTTCCTCTTCTTCTGATCTTTCAACCATCTACCTATTGTCTTCCCTATCATCAAGCTCCTATACAGCTGTTCAAGTAAAAAAAATGAATGAAAAAAGTTTTAAGTAGGATAGTAGTAGATTCGGCTAGTATCTGATTATATAATTGATGGGTTGGATATAATCACAAGTTGAATGCAAAATACCTCGTTTCTCATCAAGTTTTGACTCGAAATGAACTTCGTAGAAAGTGCTTGATGAAGTAAAAGTAAATCCTGCAGATGAATCTCATCAAGTATTGCTATTGATTTAATGTACACTTTAGATTGAATCGATTGGCTAGGTTATAGCAAGTTAAGTACCTTCATTTTGTTACTTTCTTTTAGCAAAACCTGAGGATAACGCCAAATAGATAACTGCTCAAATAACTTGCAACAAAAGTTCAGAACCAATATAAACAAACATGAACATAAGACAATATTAAGTGCATGGTTTCCAATTTTCATGCTGTATTGCATTGTGAAAACTTCAAAGTAAATGTTCTTACAGAATCCTTAAAGGCAGTGAAAACGAATTAGACTTCAAAGTAAATATTCATAACAGATGTATAAAGCACCAAGTTGTGAAGTCATGATGTCAAACTCATAATATTCATGGTTAGAATCTGTTATATCATCTTCTTATACTAAATAAAATATAATTCCAAACTCGTAATTTATATAAAATCACATCATATATGATGTCAGATCCAAAAGGTAGTTTCTGCATCTAGTTAATGTACAAAATACATAAGAACAAAATTCAGTTGTTATAATTTTAAGTGAAAGACATTAATTTTTACACGACTGATCTCAACACAACAATTTAATGCCACAAAAAAGAGTATTGAATCATATGTTCACTTCTTCTTGAGGTGTTTACCCTTGGTTGAAGATTTCATTGGAGTTAGGACCTCATCTTGCAAAAATATTATCACGAGTAGTTGGAACAACAACCCTTATAGCAGGGGTGTTGCTAGAGCAAGTGGAAGGACTGCAAGTTTGGTTGGCAGAAGTTGTTGAATGTTCAGAGAAGGTTTGCTCATAAGATTTGGTTTGCTGCACATGATATAAATAACCAGTAAGCACCATATGGAAACTTATGCAGGAGATTAAGAATAAATACATATAATAGGTTCATGTTGAACATCCACACTATGGTCGGCGTCCGTTAACAACACTGCAGCCCTTGAAGTATGCTGCCAACAAATGAGTTCACAAATTGAAAGTATATACTTGATTAGAAAATGAAAAATGTAAAACATTGATAATGAGTCAAACAAAAAGCATACATTATAAAGTTTAATGCACTATACCTCATCAGATTTAAGAAGTTCAGATAAGGTATTGTAAACACTAGGCTCATGAAGTATTGTCACAATTGAGAACTGTTGAAAAAATTATTGATACTTGATTCTGAATGCAAGATCTTGGTTCAAAAGTTTGTCTAAGTGTATCAGATAGATTTTCGGGTTATCCTCTCCAGCCTAGTTAAAAAATGAAATCATTCATTGAAATGTATGGGAACTTAATCGTAATCTTGAAAATTAAAAGTAGAGCTTGAATCATATAATTACCTCCTTCATGAGTTATCTCAATTCTCTAGCACTCGGATTAATGTATGGGATACAATCTTTATCACAAAACACAAAGCATCCCACATGATTATCGAACTCGACCTCTATTTCAAATTTGTATCTATAACATGAAAATAATAGCATAATATGTTAGGGCAACAACTACATAAGTAATACTTCAATGTAGCATATAATAAATTGAAATATTACGTTGAGACAGGTTCAACATCTTTAACTCCATAAACACAAACAAATTTGGTTATGAGGGGCTTGTTTGATGTCTTACAATTGGGACAGGCCTCAAAATACCATCCAAATTTAGAGGCTTTAAATCGTTTGGTAGTTCCAATGGTAGTGGCAAAACAATCCTAAAGTGACATCCGGATTTGTCAAGAGATATATTATTGAGTTTATCAGTTTGCAATGCTTAAAAGTAGACATACCTTGCCCATTTCAGTGATATGACATATACTCTTGACCTCGAGAGAGTTTGTCCAGGATTTGTTGCCAGATTGAACAAAAGAATCTCCAATTTGGTTGATAGACTGAGATGGTGCGGCAAGTGATTGTGTGGAGCCTAGCCTGATGACATAATATAGATGTGTATTACATCTAGTAAATGGAAATACAATGAATTATGGAAAATTATGGCAAGTGGTATATTACGGTAAACATATTGTCATACTTGGATATAAAAACGTTAACTTGGGGATGTTTTAAGTTAATGTGAAGTCTAGATCCATTCCATGCATTTGATAGGCTAGGCAATCCAGATGCTGCAACTCAAATTGAAGATGTTAGTGCTATTCTCCAACCATTGAAAGCTGAATATGAATGGAAGTGGAGAAAAACAGAATCATACTTAAAACATGAGAAGTTCAAATCTTTTGCACTTTCATTGAACAACCATGTTGAACCACCAGTAAAACATAAACCATAATGTATGTTAAACAACATTAAACAACAATTGAATGCATAATATGTATAGAAGTTGAGAAAATTGTAGACTTTTTGAACCATCAATTTTCAATATGATCATTCATATTATCACTTCATCTCATGATATCAAACTAAAAACCTTCCATAACACCTTATATCACCTATCAAGCCATAATAAAAAATCATCAAATTCTCAACATCACAACCAAAACATAAAAATTATTAAGATTCAACTGTATAAATAAAATGAGAAAAACACATAAGCAAACCGATTTTTATAGATAATCATTATGAAAACCACATAACCAAACTCATGCAAATGATGAATAACACATAAAATCCTTAAAATTATAAATACAAAGGATACAAACACTCACCTTGAATATAAAACCCTAGCTGTCACAAGATCTACTTTCCTTATCCATCGTATCATATGTGTTTTTGGTGTCTTCAATAGATATATGGTGTGCTTCGTGTGAACTGCTCATAGCCATAATACATGTTCACACACAACATTACTTTCGTGAATCTTTATATACCCATCGCAGTTCAACATTGAAAAAACAATCATTATCCAGAAGCACGGGAAGGAGAAACGAAGACGAGGGCGGGAGGGGCGGCAGCAACGGTGTAGGGTTTTGAAGGGTTGATAAAAAGATGAGAGAAAATGGGATAGAGAGAGGAAAAAGTGTGGGACGATGGAAGAAGATTTTGAAATTGAAATAGAAATTTGACAATGGGTGTATGACACTTGGCAAGAGAAGAGAGTGTTGGATCAAATTTAATTTGGCATTTAGTTTATTACTGTCGTGGCCTTTTGTTAGTGTAAATTTAGTGTAAAGAAAGGGCAAATTGGTGAGTTTGGGCAATTTGTTTTTGAAGTGTTGATAGTAAATTACTTTTTGTACAATAATTTAAATATAAAATAAGAGAAAAAGTTAATTTTTATTTAAGTAATAAAAAACGGAAAAAAGTAGACTACACAAAAAAAATATTTTTACCTTTATATATTACTAGCGTCCAGACGAGCTTTTTATAATACTCACCTGATTAAAATATAAATCATATTATTATTTTTATTTAATTTTCATTTTTTTATTTATTATTTATAAAATAGAAGTAATAGATAATGGTGTAAAATTTAATAAACCGTCACATAACCACCATTTGTTAGAAGGAGAAGTTAAGATTTAAAATAAAAACTGAAAAAGGTATATTTGAAAGAAAAAAATGCTACACCAAATCATGTTTTGCTTTTATATATACTAGCGTTCAGACGGACACTCTCGTGTCCGCTTTTTTTTAATGCGCACAACATAGAAAAATAAACATGTGTATATTTTGTATGAAGTTTTTATCATACTTAGGATTAAAATTAATGTTTTTAGATATCCTCAAGTAGTCTTAAAATGTGCGCATGTTTTTTTAGTGTGCATACGTTATGAGCAAATCACTCTTTTATCGGAAGAGTCTATATAGTATAACCTTCAAATGGAGAAAAGTTTTTCTTCTGATTATTGTTATCTCATGTCAAAGGTCCAACTAATTGAAAATATTTTCTTACAAATAATGACAATTCGTTTAATACATTTAGAAGATCATTGAGGATAAAGGATTTCTAAACACGGATCATAATATATCCGTGATTGTTTGATTGAGACAACGACTCTTCAAATGCCATATGCTTTAAGGAGGTAATTTGTGACAAAACTAATATTTTGTGAATCTAGCCCTATACCAATTAAAGTATGCTTTATTTTAATAACTTGTTCCAATAAAAAAAGTCGCCTATATATTTTTTAATTATTCTAAAACGTGTAAGATATCAAAATTATTTGTTAAAATTTTTACAATTACTTTGAATATTCATAATGCAGATTTAAATATAGCTTGCGACATTTTATCTAATAAAACTATTACTTTCTTATAAATTTCATATTTATAAAAGTTTTCATAAGACACAAAATCATTCAAACAACTTATTTATGCATTATTATTCGCTTACCTTTGTGCTTTAATTTATTTTTATTCATTTAATATATCAATATTTTAAAAAAATGTTCAACTTCTTACTCAATATTTTTTTTAGAGAAATTAAAAAACTAATGTTATGAACAAAGTTTCTTACTTCAAATTGCATCCTACATATGTCCATCCACTAGACTCTCCCTAGGTTATGACATTTTGTCTAATAAGACCATTACTTTCTTATAAATTTCATATTTATAAAAGTTTTCATAACACACAAAATCATTAAAACAACTTATTTATGCATTATTATTATTATCGTATGTTATACTTTAATTTATCTTTATTCATTTCATATATCAATATTTTAAAAAATGTTCGACTTCTTACTCAATATATATATTTTTAGAGAAATTAAAAAAGTCTTTACTCGAACCAAACTTTGATACCAATAATGAGTCATCATGAGGAGAAATCATTCACATTGAGTCAAGCATTTATCTAAAGGTTAAAGATTCAACCAAACAAGTGAGAGACACCACATATTCATCTAAAATCTTACTTTTATAAACAATATGAAACTTAGAACTCAAACTTGATTTTCAACAACTCACATTTTTTCCCAACACATATGTATACGTCACTTATCATTGTTGCAAATTCTTTTTAAAATACAAGTATTATTTACAATTATTTTGAAGATAAATCACAAAAACAACATGCAAGGTTGTACCAAAAAGTCAATAAACTTTTTGTTTTAAAAATGAATATCACTTTTGTAAATAAAAATTCTTTTATATGAATTTAAATCTTACTTTTTATGTAATTTTTTTCTTGAGCCTTTAATTTATTTTATATATTACTTTTAAAGTATTACTATAATTTTAGTTTACTTCGAATTGTGGTTTTCACAACTTTATTACATTTCTAATTAATTTACATGTAAAAGGTTAATTGACATTTTTTTAGGATGTCTTTGTGTTACTTCAAGTTATGTAATAGCATTTCTATGTAAATATTTACATGAATATTATTTTTATAAAAAATATTTCTAGTTATGTGTTTTATCAAAAATTAATTTTTTTTAAAATACTTAAAAAACTTATTTAATTTAAAAATTATAAAACAACAAAAACAAAAAGTGAGTGAGGTAACTCAATTTTTATATGTGTAAATAAGTTGTTGGTATTTACCAATCAATATTTGAAAAAAAAAAACAAAATAAAAACAAATGGGAATAGTAGTGAAAATTTAAAGTTTTTTGAAATTTATTTTCATGGAAATATTGGATTTCCATCCTTTAAGCTTGAAAACAATAATAAAAAAAATATAAATAACTAACATTCTTAAAAATAAAAGACTCTAAAAGAAATATTTTAAAGAAATTTGAAACAAACAAAAGAGTCATATATGTCTAAATGGTTATTATACGTGAAAGGTACTTAAACTAATTCTTTAAATTATAAAATATAAAGTAAGTAAAGTGTTAAAATGGAATAAAAATAGGTCATATCAAAATTTAGTATTCTCTTTATATATACTAGCGTCCAAACGGGCACTCCCGTACCCGTTTGTCCGTCTTTTTTAATGTGCACAAGCGTCAAAATAAGAACGGATATTTTTTTATTTAATTTTGATTTTAATTTAAATTATTTGTATAATAAACTTTGTAATATGCATTTCTCTCTATCCCCCTCTCATTTCTCTCTTATAAATTTGATAAAAGTGTTTAGAGTGGAGTTTGTAAAATAAACTGAACAACACATATATCCCCTGCAAACATGTATGCTTCACCACAACTCTTCTTGTGCTTGTCAATTTTTTTAATGAGTATACACGTTTATATTATAAACGAATATTTTTTTAAATTTAAGTATGATTTAAATTAAATTATTTAAATACTAAATTTTCTGATATGCATCCTTATGTTTGTAAGAAAATTTAAAATTCCATTTATTTAATTAATTAGAAGTTAAGTTATTTTTCAAATTAAATTTGTAAGTAATATGACATTTATTGTGCATTTCTCTTTAACATCAAAAATAAAAATCGTAAATAAAAAATTAACAACAAAACTCAACTAATTTAAGAAAGTGAATAGTTAGTGTTTCAAATTTTCAATAATTCACAATAAATTTTTTTGTCAATATTTTTATTTTATTTTCTCATACTTAAAATTGTGTTCAATAGCAAGGTCATACATATAGACGTAAAAGATAAAATAATGAAAGTTATATATTTTTGCAACTGTCATTGTATATTTGAACGGTATATTAAGTGTTAATAAATATGACAATTTTTTCAAAACTGTTTTATCAAGATATATAATTTTTTGAGGAAATATTTTTTATTTCCATAGTACATATGAAAGTTAACAATGTATGAAATATTAAAATTGTGTGTACTAATTAAGTTTGTGGAAGATTTTCAAAGAGATTTCATTCTATACCATTATATTACAACCTTTTGTTAAAACCATAAAAAAAAATGTTAATATGAGAAATTGATATGTAACACTCTTATCTCCTCTTCTCATCTCTCCTTTTATTCTATATGTCAAATAATGTTAACCAAATTAATGATTTTTTAATATGAAAGAAACACAAACCATCTCCAAAACTTAATTAAATTACCATACAAATAGATAGTTACAATGACAAATAACAAATCAAAAGTATAAGATAAAAATACAGATTTAAAATGAAAGACCTAACACCATTAAAAACCACACCATTCCAAAAAGTAATGCTGATGAAACAATTATTTATATTATGAAAATCTAGATTGCATACTTACATATTTTATGATGTGTTTATACTCATAAAATACAAATAAGTATCATTAAGAAATAAAATATAATAACAACAAAAACAAAAAGTTAAAACTATAGTATTAATGAATAATGTTTTGCAACAAAAATAAGATATAATTTCTAAAAGAAAAAAAACAGTGCACTAAAACCACTCTTACCCATTTTGGTTGCATTAATGGCTTGTATTTTACTGTATTTTAGATTATGAAATTTCTTCAAGTATCCCATGATCTTTTTTTACTCCATAGTTAATAACTCTGCTTTGAAAAAAAGTAAAGTTTCGTAAATGGTAAAATTTTAAAAAAGACTCGATTACAGAAGTCATACAAAAACAATTACTACAAAAGCAATTACCAAAAAATCAATCTAACAACAATCAATTTTCAGCCATAATGAGAACGGTTTCTTCTATTGGGGTGATGACGCGGTCTTGACTTAAAATAAACTTCATCTCTTTCAAAAATCAAAAGATCACTAATCAAAATTGAATAAATAAAAATATTATAGAATGAAAAAAGTTTTAAAAAAAATAGTATTTTCATTGAGAAAGAGATGAAATTTACATAAAGAAATAAAAGAAAAATTTTAACTTCTGTCACCACTCAATAGTTAATGGAAGTTATAGGTGTGAGATATTTTTTTTTTGTGAGAGATGGAAGTTACTTTTTCAAATGGTAACCAACAAAAGTTATTAACCACTCAAGATTTTAAATTAAACTATATTTTTTGTTGATAAAAAAGATGAAGGGTAATTTTGAAACAAAAATAGGCCACTCCAAAAACTTGTATCCCCTTTATATATAGTTATACATTAAAGATATTGAAGAAGTAGATGTATAGAAAATTTTTATTTATCATTTATAAAATTTATAAAATAAAAATAATAAATAATAGTGTAAAATTTAATAAACGACACATAACCATCATTTATTGATGGTTATTAGAAAGAAAAATTAAAAATTAAAATAAAAATTAAAAAAATATATTTGAAAAAAATGATGTTTTATAGATTATATCTATAATCTATAACATATATAAATGCAATATTTGGTTTTTGGTGTAACTTTTTTTTATACCAAATTTACCCTTATTTTAAAATATATACCTTACACAATAACTTCCATTGTACTACTACTATCATCTTTCATATAACTCCCTACTAATAACTTTCCACATAACTTCCATGTAAAATTAATATTAAATAAAAATATATCAATAATATTTATATGTGTGATAAAAAAGCGGACAGACGGACACGCGAGTGACGCTAATAATAATAATAATAATAATAATAATAATAATAATAATAATAATAATAATAATAATAATAATAATATAATAATAATAATAATAATAATAATAATCTATCTATAATCTTTAACATATAATATAATAAAGACAATACTTGGTTTTTGGTGTAACTTTTTTTATATTAAATATACCTCTATTTTAAAATATATAAGTTACAAAATAACTTCCATTGAACTACTACTATCATCTTTCATATAACTCTATACTAATAACTTCCTACATAACTTTCATCTAAAATTAATATTAAATAAAAATATATTATTTATAATTATATGTGTGCAATAAAAAAACGGACAGACGGGCATGCGATGTGCCCGATGCCCGTCTGGACGCTAGTTATAGATAATTTGAATTGATATTTTGGATTCTCTAAATTATATTATAGCTGTAAACTAAAATCCAACTGAAATGGCTGCTTCTTCATTTTCCATTACCTTAACCACCAAAATCCCCAAATTCGCTTCTTCAACCCACCACAAATCTCATAATTCCCAAATCACCCATCTCCGATTCAAACCTTCCCCTATTCGCACCCTCCTTCACTCCACACGCAAACCAATTAACCTCCGCACCAACGCCGTCTCAGTCCAATGCCTCTTCACCGGCCTCGTCGAAGAAATAGGCACCGTCAAGCAAATCGGAGCATCGCCTGACGGCGGTTTTGACTTAAAGGTCAACGCAACGACAGTCCTCGACGGCGTCAATCTCGGCGACAGCATCGCCGTCAACGGCACATGTCTCACCGTGACAGAATTCGACACAGAAACTTCCGATTTCACCGTTGGTTTAGCCCCGGAGACGCTGCGAAAAACTTCTCTCTCCGAATTGGAAGCAGGATCGCAAGTGAATCTCGAAAGGGCGGTGACTCCGGTTACTCGAATGGGCGGACATTTCGTGCAGGGTCACGTGGATGGCACGGGGGAGATTGTTTCTATGGTTCCTGAAGGAGATTCGTTATGGGTGAAAGTTAGGGTTGAGAAGGAGTTGCTGAAGTACATTGTGCCGAAAGGGTTTATTGCTGTGGATGGAACTAGTTTGACTGTGGTTGATGTTTTTGATGATGAAGTTTGTTTCAATTTCATGCTGGTTGAGTATACTCAGGAGAAGATTGTTCTTCCTTTGAAGAAGGTTGGTCAGAAGGTGAATCTTGAAGTTGATATTCTTGGGAAGTATGTGGAGAGGCTTCTTAGTAGCGGGTTTGTTTCCTCCATTGCAACAAAGGTTGATGCTCTCAAACGATGATTATCTTTGGATTAAATTTTTTGAACTTATCTGGATGTATAAGTGATTGTAAGATTATTTGAGTATTGAATATTGCTAGTAGTAGAAATAACTTATGAAACTATAATTGCAGGTTTTCAATGTATGATTATGTTTTAGTCTTTGTGATTCAATTGATTATGACACCTCATTTTAATTTCAGTTACTAGTATAGCTTTTAAGATTGGAAGTGGCACAACATCAATAAGATCAGAAGCTTCTTCTTAATATTTTGAAACTTCTAGTAATGTGATTGCCGAGATTACTTTGATTTTGATTAACATGTTTTCATATCATTTGTCTTTGATATTTTTGATATCTTAGTACCAGCACCAGACACATCTTTTATAGAGAGTCTAAACATGCATAGCAATGTCCGATTGTCTTTTATTTCTGAATAATCTTTATTATATATAGAAAAACCTTGAAACAATTGTGGTTGTTTTTACTATCATCTTTGTGTATGATATCATTAGCCCAATTGTTGGAGGATGTTTTTGATACAATTGGGGATATTTGCAAAGGAATTATATGATTCTAAGAAAGGATTCACAAAGGATAATAAAAAAGTATCTTAGATGGTATGATCCAAAAACTGTGAGTTGCATAGTTATGGTGTGCATTTTTATCATAAGCTCAGAATATTTAATTAGTCATCACAGTTTGATATGATATGCATGTTAGTGTGTGCATCAACCTACAAACCAAGCATTTTGTTAGCAGCTAATGATTTTATTTGTAGATGCATGCCTTCGCATTCTCTTGAAGTTGCGCTTTTTTTTTTGGGTCAAGATTGAAGTTGCTCTTTCTAACCGATTAATAGGACTCTGGATTTAGGTCTAAGCCCAACCGCTAAGATGAATAGGAAGTTAGTGACTGTTGCGGAGAGTCGTCCACTCAGTTCGGTTAGTGAGTGAGAATATGAGGGAAGCAAGGAGAGTGAGGAAATCATTCATGTTATTGGTGGTTTTATTGTTAGGAGAGTTTGTCTCTAATAGAGCTTTGTTCCTTATTTGAATTGTGGTGCTACTACTGTTGCATTGCAATAGCTCTATGTTTCTATCTTGATTCCTTAAGCCTTTAAGCTGTGTCTGTTTTCATATCAAGTTTTGAAAAGGCTAATTTTCTTCAATCTGCAACATTACTGATCACATGTGCTACCTGCCCCTTCTATTTCTTATCTTATTTAATGTGAAAAAGTTCTTAACACACTTCCTCTCACGCGGCAATATGATTCGACAACAAAAATTTAATAGGTGATGATTTGATAATTAAGTTTTATCATTGGTTGAGTGAAGATGGTTTTGGAGTGTACCATTTGGCATGTATTCAAAAATCAATAACCTGTGGTGTTGATCAGCACAATAGCCAAGTAACTCCACCAAATAAGGAGAACGCAATTGGCTTAGGAGATTGACCTGCCATAAACGTCATTTTAGTCTTCACACCCATGTGCTATATTTTAATTTTATTAGTAAAAGGATTTTCATTCCAACTCTAATGGTCCCAATCATGATTACTAAACGCCAGAGAATTCTGTTATTATTTTAATTTCTTGAAATAAATTATCATAATTTTGATTTAATGTTACTGTCTAATTCTTATGATAACATTAGAATAATATATCTACATCCCCAACAAATACATAGCTCGAGTCAAACGTGATATCAGAACCCAAGATAGGTTGCATAAGTCAATCCTCACATTAAATTAAACTGTTGGCTACCCCTTGTCATTTGTTTTCTACTTTCTTTAGCAACAAATAGAGGTTTCATATTGATAAACTAGTAGAATACAGTGTTATAATAGAAATAATTTTTTTTTGATATATATAAAAATCATTGCACCAATGAAATAGTAATTCAAAGAAAAATGCATTGCATTGCAATTAAAAAATATTTATCCAAAATATCTAACGTATGAATAATATCATAGTTATGAACAAAACTTAAGTGCAAAATCAACATGTCTTGCAAATCTTAAAATATCAGCAAGATTTTTGCAGGCAATCCAGCTTGAAAGACATGTATATGTATTTTTAAAGGCATAAAGAATCAAACATGACAAGTAGTGATGATGCATAATATTATTTTAAGAATATATGTTAATCTGCTTGATTTAAAACAAATGTACAACATTGCAATTGCATGATCTACTTAATAAAATGTAGAGATCATTGTATTATTATGTTTATAATATCATTGTGTCATGCTAAAAGACGTATAATTTATAAAGAAAGTGGAGAAAATATATCCCATATTTTAATGATTCATCATTTTCTTATTTTATCATGCAAAAGATACTCCAATTACAACTCTCACCTGTTTCTTGACTGTACATCACTGCCTAAGAGTTTGGTTTCGGTGGATTTGTCATATAGTACATGTTTTGGCATTAAGGTGGAATTGCCTTAATTGCAGTGATTTACCATGATTCTGGCAAGATATTGTGCTACAAATTAACCAAACATGCACCAATCCTATGAACTAATATATGCAGGACAAAAATTTCAACACCCATTCACATGAAACTCAACAAACTTCATCATTCACTCATAATTGAAACCGTTTAATCTACCAGATGTGGCCTACAATGTTGTGCCACGGGGTTTTCTCATTTAACTACCAGATGTGGCCTACAACATTGTGGGCGGGTTATCACTGTCCACAACAGATTTGGCATAGGAAAAAATTCTGAGTCAGTAGCCAAAGGGAAAGGGCATGAGATGATCTAAATCTTTTCGCAAATGGAATTGTGACTAATAAAAGTAAGAAGAGCATATTGTCTGTTATATTCACAAAGATCTGAAACCAAAAGGTTAATATAACACTGCTTTTAAACATGAAGTAGGTAGTTTCTCAATAACACACAAATAGATAGAGACATATCTAATACACCAGTAGATATACTAAGTTGTTGATGTACTTAACATTACATTAATGAAGTCAACAAAACATTAAAAAGCATAAAAAATGGAGGTCCGCATAAGATGATCACTCCTTCTTAATGTGCTTAACCTTCGTTGCAGATTGTCGTGGAGTCAAGACTTCATCTTGCAAAATGTCATCTAGAGTGGTTGGGACAACAACCCTCTTAGCAGGGGTGTTGCCAGAGCATGTTAACGGGCTGCAATCACTCTTGGCAGAAGTGGGTGGTACTACAGAAAAGCTTTGATCAACTGAATTGCTTGGCTACAAATGACACAAGTAATTTGTAACTACATAATGAGTTATAATAAGCATACTCATATATAGTACTGTTAAAGACATATGAGTAATGAGTTAGACATACAATAGATTCATTTTGAAGGTCGACTCCAACATCAGTGTCCATGACCGATAATGATGCTTTTGAAGTTTGATGGTACCATATGAGTTACAAAATAGATTGAATAATAGATGATTATGACAGTAACTTATACTTTCAACAAATATATGATTAAGACAATAACTTAAGTCATGCTAAAGAATACAACAAACTTTGTTGAGTTCACAAATTTGGCGGATACTCTTGACCTTATTTAGTTGTGTCCATTTTGTGTTAGATTGTACAAATGAATCCGATGTTTGGGTGAGAGAATGAGAATGAGACTGAGAATGGTTGATTGGGTAGCTGCTAACCTGTTGCATCATCTAAATGCAAAAGACATTAAGGCTGTGCAAGTAAACTGTGAAGTCATAAAGTACAGAAATAATGCATAGTGTATATGGCAAAGGAAAACCATGAATATGGAAAACAAAAATAGAGGAAAAAAATAGTGTAGTAGGATTTACAGATCATGAGTTTATGTAATATGAACACAAACATCATATCAGTTACATATGAGAACCATGACAGAGAACAACTTGCAAAAAAAATAGACTTGCAGGTATACAAACTTCATATATGGACAGGAAAAAAAACTTCATAGGATGTGCAAATTTCATATATGGACATGTTTAAACCATACCAATTAAAGTCAGGCCCTGAAATTCTATTTCATTATAATTTTGCTCCCGACTACAACTATATAACCCAAGCGGCATCCAGTTCTTACCATTCAATCTTTTATAACTAAAACAAAATACTCTGTAAAGCAAGGTCATTTCATTGCTATATATAATTTATGCTTAAACATGCCATACCTTTAAGATAAGCCATAAAGAATAATAAAGACTTCAGTTACTTTGCAATATGACTGTAAAATTAGTAGTTTCACTTAGAATCAAACCAATATTGATGTTGTAGTTGTAGCAATATTCTCAACAACATCAAATGGCAAATGTAAAAAAAATTATTCTGATTGTACTCAGTATTCAGTATTCCTTCTGAAACCGGTCGTGTACTCAGTATTCAATCTCATACTGTTCAAGTTTTTCTTTTTAATTTCAATTCAGTATTGTATATCTTTTTGAGTATGTGAATTATTCTGATTGATTCTATAGGCTAGAATTCACGTTTTCAGGTTATATTCGAAAGTAGGTTATTGTTTGTTCTGTATTGTAGAGTGAATTCTAAATGTTATGGTTAAGTTGGTTTAGTATGTATGGTGGTGACATTTTGGATTTATTTGCTGTTACTCTCTAAGGGTTATGTTTAAAATAAATTAGTTATTTTTCCTCTACGACCTTTGGGCTTTGATGTGGATCCAATTCATTCTGTGCAGTTTTCCAATCACACAGGTAAGTTTTTTTATAGACAAATGCTAGTTGTTAGCTATGAAGCACGGACTCCCTGAACACGACATTGACACTGATAATATTTGAAAAAATGAATAAATTAAATATAATTAGAAGTGTCGGTATATTTTTTCCAGAGGTGTCGATGCTATAGAGGTTGTTGTTAGCTATGAAGCATACAAACATGGACATCGGATATTGGCGCATATGTAAACACATGCACCACTAATAATTGAAGAAAATGAAAGTAATTAAATGTAACCACGTGTCTGTCTCCGATAGTGGAGACACCAACGATATGAAGTGGCCAGTGCTTAGGTAGATTGTTAGTGGAGTATGTTGGTAGTTGGAATTTAAACCCTCTACCTTGTTCTCAATCACATGCACACCTCTTTTGTTTCTTCATCTTCCAAAATTTGGAATCTCGGACCTTATACATGTTGTGCAAGGTTATCTGGAAAGGTTTCCTCTTTTTAAATGAGAGTGGAATTTTTGTATGATGGATTTGAGGATTGTGCAGGGTATCCATCATTCAAGGGCCAGGTTTCAAATGGACAACAACTCTGGGAACTAATTGAAGGTCTTGAAGCTAATGATTTATTGTACTGCACTCACTTATTAACAGGTATACTTGTTATGTCAAAGAGTGTCATGTCTTGAAGCTAATGATTTATTGTACTACACTCACTTATCAGGTACTATTATTTATGATGTCAAAGACTTTTATCATGTCTGTATTAATTTAATTGTGAACTGTATGCTTCACATTCCCTCACGAAGTGAACTGTTTCTGCTATCTGATATAGCAACAAAAGTGGGGAAAAAATAAAGAGAATTTTAGGTTTTTAAATATTTTAAGTTTTAAGTTACCTTTAATAGTGTTGTCAAATAGCATAGCGGATTTTGATGAATCTTCTACGTAAACCACACCACTATTCTAGTTTTTCTACAGGGAAATAGCATCCGGTATTCTAATTTATGCTAGCTGATATAGCCACAATAGCGGGAAAAAAGAAGAAGAAAAGTTACCATTAATGTTTTTTAATAGCAGCACTATAGCATAACAGCTTTTAATGAATCTCCTACGAAAACCGCAATGCTATCCTAGTTTCGCTAATTTTACTCCAACCTCAGTTTGAAACCATATAACAAACTGCCAATGCATTTAACTCATTTTCATTGATTTAAAATAAAAAATGATTAACCATATTTCCACTCTAAAGACAGAAAAAGATATATAGTTAGAGGAATAAAGAAAAAAATGCAGAGCGGCCCAAAAGAAACAATACGAACGCAATATGGAGCATAATTATAAACATTGTCTTCTCACCATGGCTCTAGCTTCACAATTATCCATATGTCATCTCTGAGTCTGATGCTGCCATGACTCCAAAAGTAAAGGATGGAGATGATCCATTTGTCAAGGAGGTGTTTCTGCAAAAAGAATACAAAGTCTTTAAGTTTGGTTTTTTATCTTCCTTTTAACCGATCCTTTAGTACAAAATATTTTAGATATTAAAACTTAACAACAAAAAAATAAATAATTAATCAAAACCAACCATACACCTGAAAAGCAACAACTCAAATGTTTTTATTGCATTATTTGAAATATGCAAATTTATTTAATATTATTTTGTGCTAGCTAATGTTTTTCCAGTAAGTTGACATGGAAAATTAAAAAACCACCAGCACCAAGTTTTGGGTGCATAACTATTTATGAGTCAAACCACTTTTGGATGTAATAAGAAACATGAAACTTAAGCAGCGAATGATAACATGGAATTGGTAATGCTTTAAATCAATCATTTATTCAACAGTAAAAAAACATCAGTAATGATACCACTTCCATTTTTGTTCAAGATAAAGTAGTAGCTCATCATAAAAGCTTGGTAACCAATTGGAGAACGATATTGTAGGTGAAACAAACTGAAAATTCCTAACACTCGACGTTCTCTCCATTTCATTCTTCTCATTTGCAGACTTATTAGCCTGCTCTCTTGATTCAAAGTCTTCCCAAAGTTGTTTAATTGGTTTCAGATGTACCTTTGAATATTGAGATTCCAACGACTTAAACCTTCCTATTCTAACGAAAACTCCACGCAAATCTTGAGCAGCATCAACCTAAACAACAACAATAATAACAGCTAAGAAAGGGTATCAATTCAAATCATAGGATGTAAGAGTATGGTTTCCAAAGTATCTGTAACCTTGCAATTGGATAATGCATCGGTAAGACGAGGCTGGACCGTTGTGTCTAGCCTATCCTCCAAGACTTCAAGCTGCTTTCTTATGTTGGCAAATTCAGCAACCTAAATATAGAGTAGAGTGCGTATGCAAAAGCAAAAACAAAAGTATATACAAAAAGTAAATGTACCAAAACTCATGCACTTGATAGATAATCAAAAGGGGGAAAATTAGTACCTCCCCGACAGCAGACAAGCAATGCCTCATATTAGCCAGAGTTTCAGCAGCACGAGGGAGATGACCACTGGCAAATACATCCTCCACTGTTGAACTTAATTAGGTTAATCCAGCAGCATCCTGTTATTAAACAACAAAAGAAGCAAGTTTCGGCGTCATTATAGTAAATCTGAATGTGCTGTAACAATATTCAATTCAGTATCAGTACCTGCAAAGTTTCATAAGCAGCTTCCATCCTCTGCAAAGTTTCAGTATCAAGATTTTTTCCCTTAGTTATCAATGATAGCTAAGAAATCAAAGATTCTAGAGCTATGCATTGCAAACTATAAACAACACAGAATAACTATAAAGTTTAAACCATTAAGGCTGCAACATCAACAGTATCAGTGTACAACTTATTTGGTAAAACGTGTGCTAAACAGTGTATCATAGAGAGGCCTCCATTTAATAGTCAGTGCCATCTTTACCGAATTTGGACTAACAGATGCTAACATATCTCCGAATTCGCACTACAAAGACAAGTGATTTAACTACAAAATCCACATAGAAAAAATATTCAATTGAAAAACATCACGATAGCTATATAGAGCAACTCAATCTTTTACCGGCAGTGAGTAAAATTTGTTGTCAAATTTTACGTTCAAATTTGAGTAAATCTTTTACCGGCAGAAACACGATAACTTGTTTTACTTATAACTCAACATCACAACAAACACATTTATGCAAATGTTTACATCAAGATTTATTGTTAGAAATAGAAGATTGTTCATTTAAATACAACTCACGAAGAAATCGAAAAATATCAACATACCTTGTAACCAAACTCATGCAAATGATGAATAACACATAAAATCCTTAAAATTATAAATACAAAGGATACAAACACTCACCTTGAATATAAAACCCTAGCTGTCATAAGATCTACTTTCCTTATCCATCGTACCATTTGCGTTTTTGGTGTCTTCAATAGATATGCAGTGTGCTTCGTGAACTGCTCATAGCCATAATACATGTTCGCACACAACAGTACTTTCGTGAATCTCCATATACCCATCGGAGTTCAACATTGAAAAATGGAAGGAGAAACGAAGACGAGGGTGGGGGGAGGGGCGGCATCAGCGGTGTAGGGTTTTGAAGGGTTGATAGAGAGATGAGAGAAAATGGGACAAGGAGAGGAAAAAGTGTCAATTTGGCATTTAGTTGATTACTGTTGTGGCCTTTTGCTAGTGTTAATTTAGTGTAAGAGAGAGCAGGTAACAAACAAGAAATATTAAATTATTGCATACAGAAAACACAATATATCTCACTGACCTCTATTTTGAAGGCACGCTCTGCTTGCTTACCCTCAATGTGCAACAACTTAATTGCTGCCAAAGTTCCATCAGTTAAGACTCCTTTATACATCAAACCATTAACTCCTTCATTACCAATCATATTTGCTTCATTGAATCCACCCATAGCAGCTTCTAGCTCCCTATACGTGAAAACTTGCACTCCTTTAAATTTAGGTGTGGTTGGCGTCCTGCTCAAATTTCCCCCATAAAGACACCCACCTTTAATCAGTGTCCCAGCCATTATTTATTAGTTTCAGAATCCTCAACCTTTTTAAATGTAGTAGGAAATAATTTACTTTCAACTACAAAAACTTGTTGAAATAAAAAATTGGTTACTGAATTTAATGACTAATGGTATTCTATACTGTAATGTAAAAGAAAAATTCTTGTGACTATCTCCCTACTCACATGTAGCTAGAAACTCATAAACTTGTATATATATGATATGGTATCTGTTAGGCCAATTAAGAAAATGGTTGCAATTAATTGATAATGATATGTATGATTAATTACCTCGGCTAGAATCAAAGGACAAGATTGTTGAAGTTATGTGTCTGCTGCTTGTGTCATGAAGCACTCTACTCTCACAATCCTCTTTGTAAATCTCATTTTTGCTTGAAGATTTTTGTCGACGGATCAAGCACACAACCATAAAAATGGTTCTTAGTTGATGGGTATTAAATTATTCATGGGAGGATATGGTGCTTATCATAATGGTCCTCATGTGGATATGGTTCTTATCCCATTATTGATTGTAAGGGCATGTGAGTTATCCCAATAGCCGTCAGGAAGATATAGTGCTTATATTAGTGATTCAACGTAGGGAATGTGAATTGTCATGGTCGAGCTAATAGACGAATATGTGATTTATTTCGATATTATAATTGGTGGATATGGTGCTTATCGTTTAACCAGATCAAATTCAGGAGTATTATATTGTTGATATTATAATGTGTGTTAGGAAGTTAGCCTTGATTTGATGTGTTTTATCCTAACCACAATGTATAAATCTGGAGGTATGCTTTGGCATGCTCGGGGACTAGAGTGTCATGAGTTATAGTTGGATAGTCAATAATCTGTATGCCACACTTAATAATTAAGTACCAATTTGTATAGTCAATGGCTTGCGAGCTATAGGATATTGTTGAACTCTCTGCTCTATACTCAATTATAGAGAATGTGCATGGTTTATATCCTATGAGTGATAGTACAATAGATGATTTGGAGGCCATACTTATGGGAGGGACCCTAGGGGTTACGACCCATGTGAGTTACCCAGGGGTTATATGGTTGTTGAAATATATTTGGATTATATAGAGGATGAGTGAGTCATAATGCGCAATGTATTATTTAAGAATTATCTAATTCTGCTACATCTCTTAGAGCATGGGATATGTGATTATCCTAGAAGCCGATTTTGGGATATGTGTGTTACCTTGATGGATTTTGAAACTGTACCTTGACCTAGGTAGAAGGGTAGTGAAATTTTAGTGGTTTAGTCAAGTATTCCACTGAGATTATAATCTCATCTCATGTTGTTTTATTATTTTTTAGATAAGTAGGTGTTTGGATTGGATTCACAACTGATTACTTAACACTATAAACCCATTGGATTATATTTTCGTTGTGCTAAAGATTTCTCTCTAATGGATTATGTATCAATTAGACATGTTATTTTACAACTCAAAGGAATTATATTGAAAAAGAAATGTATCCGGTCCAATTCCATATTTGAATTTCTAATGTATCCAGTATTAGACAAAAGTTCTTAGATGCTTAAACCATAATTAACAACCTAAAGTCGCCACGATTTTTGGATTTAGGGACTTGTCTTTTATGGATTTGGCTAATTTGTTTAAAAAGTTACAAAAGAACGAGATGAAGCTGAAGAGGCTAGATGATGATGAAGAAGGTGACAATAAGAAGAAAAGTTTGACTCTCAAAGTCAAGGAAGAAAAATATTCAGATTCTAATGAAGATATGACATTGTTTGTTTGTAAGTTCAAAAGATTCATAAAGTATGATAAGTAACAAGAATTTCAACACAAGAATGAAAAAAGATATTTGTTTGTTCCAAACTGTAATCAATGTGAAAAAAAGAGAATATAAAACTGAACTTCCCTAAGAACTAGAGCTAAAAATAGAACCAAAATCAGAACCAAAGAAAACTCAGAAACCCTAAAAAAATAAAGCAAAGAAAGCACACATTACTTGGGATGATAATGGCATGAAGCCTTGATATAAAGAAGGAGCGAACATTTGTTTCGTGATGAATCTTGAAGATGATGAGGTAACTTCATTATTTACTTATGATTAATTATTTTTGCATATGTAAATAATTAGATAAAGAATCAAGCATATAAAACAACTTGTCTCTATCTTTAAGAGTGTTGTTTTTCTCTTGAAATAGAAAATAAAATTTTTATTGGAAGAAATAGATTGTCTTAAAGAGAAACAAAGTATTTCAATATGCATTTCATCTTATCATGAAGATCTGGTTAAACCTATCAAGTGTGAATAATGCAATGTTTTAAAAAATAAACCGAGGATATGCATAACACACTTGATAAGTTTACCAATGGAAGACACAACTTGAATCTTCTTTTAATTAGAAAATTAAAAAGACTCATATAACAAAGTCGATCTAAATTATGAACATAAGATCAATTTTATAAATTTTAGCAACATATGTCATGTAAATAAGACTTCAAAATGCAAAGTTCGTACATGTAATTATTGTAACACCCCAAATCTAAACTTGCGGATAATAGAAAAAAAAAAACAACAATTCATATAGCAAACAAAGCGCAGCAGCGCAAACATTGACTGCATGACGGTCGTCATGAGCCTGTCACGGTCGTCACACGGGCAAAATCCCTCATATCAGAGATGTTACACTTCAACCTGCCAGACAACAATCATTATGCAACAACTTGCAATTATCATACGTAGCACGAAATTAGATGAACAATCACCAATGTATTACTTAATCATTTAATCATAAAACAACTCGTCATTACTTCCGGTGGAAGTTCGATAAAGTATACAACATGTTCTCTTAGACCAATTTAATAAAAACATCATAACAAGTTCAATCAACAATAACATCGACTAAAATAATAACAACAATCGTCCATTCCCCCAAGAGTGCTACGTATCAGAGCGACCAACGACACCTTAACGGGAACTACGCTCTATTCCTGACTACCTGCAAATTACCACCAGAGGAGGTAACATACAACGGAAAAGGGTGAGATATCAATAATATAACATAAAGCATGATAGAAAACATGCCGGAAACTCATCACAGCATTATAGGTTCCGAAATCATAAACATCATCGACAACAATTGCGAGTAATCCATATCCCACATAAACAACATTAACATACAACTAGCGTAATTATGCAACTTTATGCGACTCAACAATGCGACTCAACTGTGCACATGCATGTGGTACCATTTTGGGAGACAACTCTCCACAACTCGGAACAGGGCCAACACCCCGAACCCATCTAGGAGCCAACACTCCAAAACTCGGGACAGGGCCAACACCCCGAACCCATCTAGGAGCCAACACTCCAAAACTCAGGACAGGGCCAACACCCCGAACCCATCTAGGAGCCAACACTCCAAATAACGCCAATACAGGCACAACCGTCGCCAATCCAGGCCAAATGCTATGCCATGAAATGCATCTATTATGGACTACAACACAACCATAGCAACCATATAACAAGGCATTATGCCTACAACCAGAATGTCCATAACAGAGCATCATAACATCATACCACTCATACAACCATCACTTTCTACCCGTTCACATACGGGAACAATAACAATATAATTTCAACATTTACGACTGTTCATGTAAAGGAACATTGCAACATCGTATCAACAAATAGGAACTCAAAGTGTTCACACAAAACGGCTATTCCTATACAGGTATAACATCAACATCAGTTCTACAATTAATCTTTAACATTTTATCGTAATAACAACATTACGGCATCTTCTCACATAATTAATTACAAATCAATCACAACCAGGTAACTGTCCTTTTTGGACCAGTACCTGAAACTGGCGCCTTAGACCAACTCGACCATCTTGACGCCCATTAGGGAAAACCATTAGAGAGTTGTACGAATAACCGTATAGCATATTCGTTCTACGTATTTGCCCATAAGGATACCTTAGAGCATCGCACTAATAACTACATAACACATTCATTCCTACATAAAATCTTGTCCCAATAGGGAAACCTTTTCCTTAATATTTATCGATTAACGAAAACTATACCTATGACTCGATCCCCACATGAATTCGATCATACTCCCAGTTATAGAATTGAACCCCACCCTTACCTTAGAATTGAGGTCAATTCCACGCTTTCCGTTTTGCTTCTGCTCTACGGTGATTTTTCTGCAGAAATCTCCCGAATTCGCCGATGGATGATTCTCCGCTCTCCACTTCTCTCAATGCGTAACTTCTCTTTTCCGTCTTTCCTTTCCCAAAAAAAAATGATGTAATTGAGGGTAAAAGAGTCTATGGGAATATATATATATATATATATATATATATATATATATATATATATATATATATATATATATATATATATATATATATATATATATATATATATATATATATATATATATATATATATTTTTTTTTTTTGCTACAAAATCTCATTCCACCAGAACACGTTCAAATTCTGCGTAACTGCAGTTTTTACTCGTGTGACGGTTGTCACACCCTGTGACGGTCGTCATAGCAGCAAAATTAAATTTTTTTCAATTTTTTTCTAGATAGAACATCTCTTTAGCTTCCCAACGCTTCGAACGGGGGTCAAATCCGACTTACAGATCAAGAAATATGATTTTTCGAAGTTTCCTAAAACTGCTACAGAATTTTACACTTTTTCCCTACAATTCGACCGATTCAATTTCCTTCCTTCGATCCAAACACATACTCAACTACGACTACGATGCAACGAGACATAGCAAAGTCACAATTTAATTTAATTAAAATAAAACGGGCGTTACAATTATTGCAATAAAAATGACCATGTCGTATAATTTTATTTTGTTAAGAAAAGTCATGATTGTAATAATGCATATTCTCACTCTCACTTCTATAAAGAGTATCATGAAAGAAAAATGAAAAATATATCTGTTACTTTTTATTTCTTTAATATTGGTCCTAGTTGAAATCTAAAGAGGATATGTATTAAAGTAATATTAAATGACCTAAAAAGATCTGGGTACCAAAGACCAACAAGTTAAATTTTGTTACATATATATATATATATATATATATATATATATATATATATA
Source organism: Lathyrus sativus (assembly GCA_963859935.3). Lineage (NCBI taxonomy): Eukaryota > Viridiplantae > Streptophyta > Magnoliopsida > Fabales > Fabaceae > Lathyrus > Lathyrus sativus. Next base: position 489,312,683 of record OZ012741.1, read on the forward strand.
TATATATATATATATATATATATATATATATATATATATATATATATATATATATATATATATATATATATATATATATATATATATATATATATATATATATATATATATATATATATATATATATATATGCTTACAACTCAACCTAAAAATGTCATATTAAAAGTGACTATTCAAATCATACGACTATGGAAATAAATATTTTCTCTTATTTAACTATTACGATTATTTAACTCATATGAGAGGAGAAATTTCTTCATATGATAACAGTAAATGTATATATGTTGGATTTGGGACTATTGGTAAGAGCCATAAGCCTACAGTTGAGATATTTTGATTATTGAAATTTTATAAAACAATTTACTGCATTAAGTAAGTTATGTGGCAAAGGTAATAGAATATCACATGATTCTTCTATATGTAAGGTCTTTAAAAACTCTGAAATATAATTTATTTATTTTTCAAAAAGATCATGACTATAGAAGTATTCATACATGTTATCTTTAATGATCTAAACTCTTTTATAGTAGAGGTAGAAATGCTTGTTTGTGCAGGTATCCGGGAGAACACAATCCTAGAAGACAAGGATCAAGATAAAGATCTTAATAAAAAAAAAGATCAATATCTAAACAAAAATCAGACTAAAATCAAATCAAAACGAAGAAACAAGCATATACCATCCAAATCTACTTAAGGAATGGATGACTATAAAAGACCATCTATTATACTATTTTTAATTATATAATTGATAAATCAAAATTAAATTAAATATTTACGTCTCATTTCCATATGTGACATGCGACATGGTCCTCATAAATCAGAAGAAAAGATATGTATGATGCTTCCTCCCCCAAACAAAACAAAACAAAAACCTTATTAATGCGAGAGCCGAAGTCTAAATTGTCTCTTGAGGCTCATCTTAAAGCTCATCTTAAGATGAGAGTTTCCTTAAACATATGCAAAATATAACTATATTTTGTCATTCTCGAAGGATCTATCTGGAGAGTACTCACCATGCTTTCCAAATGATCCTTCCACTAATGTTTCATATGAGAATTTCCATGACAACGATTTTAAAGTTTTCTAAAATCCTATAAAATTGTATAAATGACAAATACATTGTAAATTTAAACATGTTGAATAAGTTGTCTGATGATTAGAATCCAATTGTAATCATTTACACTTAATTGGGTTGAAAATGAGAAATTGACAATTAAGGTGTTTTAAAAGGTTCATAATTCGATACACATTTGTATATACATACAGTTTGATATGATTCTTTGAGAAAAAAGACTTTTTAGACAGATCCTTAAGATAAATAACAAAATTGACAATTTAAGAGTCATCAGATTAAAAAATTTCCCAAGTTAAAATCACTAGCAACCATTTCATTACAATTGAGGACTTCATTAAAATCCCCAAGGCCCATGCATTCATCACATAGCAATGATGAGTGAGCATGCATAAATAGATGAGCAATGTCATGTTACAAGCCTTTTTTAAATTGTTGGGTTAAAACAAAATGTTCGTTAAAAGTAAATTATAAACAAAAGATGATATTCAATTACAAGGCAAGAGATAAACAAAATTTGAATGAAATCTCATACCAAAAAACAAAAAGAAAAATAATATACTGACGTAAAAAAGTATGAATACGGTGTCCTCTCTCATTTTAAAGAGTACATTTATATCCCTTTTCCCACTTTAATATCGCATCCTAAGTCCTCAACATCCAAATTTTCATCTTCTTGTTGTCCACAAATATGTGATGTAAATATCATCTTTATTTTTGTTTCTTTTAGAACATCATTAAGATAAAAGTTATCCTGATGAAAGAAGTGTGAGGGGTAGTAGTTTTTTTAAAAAGGAATATTTTAGTTTATTTCTTTATAAGGGAAGATGTCCAATTATGGGGGTGTGGATAATACTTTTCATTAAAATTCAGTTTCTGTTTTCATTAAAATTCAGTTTCTGTTTGTTTTGTTTTTATTTTATAGACTAAACAAGAAATTCATATTTGTTTTAATTGGGCTTTAATTTTCTTTTTCGTGGTCCATTAACAACTCTTCTACTAGTGAATTGCATACTCCATCCTAATCGGCGGAAAACGTACTATAAAAATCTGAAAACACTCATATGATTTTAAAAATGTGTTTTTAGACGTATCTTGAGTCTCATCAAAATGCGTATCAACTGAGTCTCCTATTATATTTTTTCAAAAATTTAACTAAAGATACATCTTCGGACTCATCTCATAAATTTTTTTCTTAAACACTATTAAAAAATTTGTTTTTAATTATAAAAAAAATCTATAAGTTGGTCACTATAACGTTTTGCAAGAACGATTAAGGGACTATGTTTTTTGGTTCAAAAAGTGCAAGTGTCGGTCGCTAAATTTTTTGCGACAAACTTGAATTTAAAAAAAAAATTGTATTTATATATATATATATATATATTAATTTTTTTAAAATTTTTAAATAATATTTAAAAAATTACTAATTATTATTCAATTTAATAAATATACTTAAAATAAAATTTGAATTTATCATAGTATTTTACTAGACTCATGTAAAATTTACATAATAAAAATAAATTTACTATTATGTACATATAAAAATAAAAATGAATAATTTTGTTGTATAAATATATCTATTTATTAAAATAATCAAAAAAGAAAAATATGACAGTAAAATTTACTGAAGTTATAAACTACGAGGGAATAAAAATCTTTAAAAAATAAGAAAAAAAATTGAGAAAAAGAAAATAGTAACTTAAAGTGGAATAAAAAATAGAGACAAAATAAAAATTATTAGTGACCAAAAATTTTATTACTAATTTTTTCATTAATTAAATTTTATATAAAAACAGATCTTGGAAATTGAATTTTCATTAATTAGTCTGTTAGTTTTTGCAGAAAAATGAATTTTCTGCTTATCTGTTCAACGCCATACTCACCGACTTTATTATCGGCCACAAATTAATTTGTCAGATAATTTGTTTGAGCTCAGTTACGTCTGATCTAAACCGTAGAAAATGTTTAATTGTCGAGTTCGGAGTTGGAAATCGAATAAGTATCATTTGAGAAATATAATTAATTTGATTTTATTTGGACGAAGAGTTAGCCATTTGGATTTAATCGAACAAGTTGGATTTATTCAGATGATGTTATCGGATGAATTATTCGGGAATTTTATTGGAGATTGGATTTAATCGGATGAATTGGATTGAGAAGTTCGAATTAATAGAAAAAAATAGAATATTATTTATTCTGTTATTTTTTAAATTACATTTTTCTATATTCCTACAAAATTCCTATTTTTCCGAAAAAACGTCTTCGATGCCGAATCTTCGAGTTCCGGTTTTGCTCCAAACATGTAAAACAAAACCGATACACAAACAAGCAATTTTTAATTGGTTAGAATTAAAGTCGGTTTATTGTTTCCGATACCCTCAGCTTGATATCATCATTGGGTACGTCGGGAGGGCAACGACGAAGTTGAAGCCAGCTCCCGACTTATTTTCCGACCTCAGCAAACCAGGCAACATCTGTTCTAAGAGAGAGAGAAAGAAAGAGTTTATTTTTGGAAAAGTGATTCTGAAAATAAGTGCTTTTGAAAAAAAACACTTATTTCTAAAAAATGATTTTGCCAAACAGGGCCTTAACACATTTCCCAGAAATTTTTCAAAGCCCACAGATCAAATAGCAACGGACAAAACGAGAAAATCGCAAAGTTTCAGCTAAATCCACGCAACAAATTATGCGTAACAATTCCTCAGAATCAGCCATGATTTTTGCAGCACATATTCTAAGTTCCACCAAGAATCACAACAGATAAGCCAAATAACTTTCCTGAAAATCGTATAAACAACCAAGCCACAAAAATCGTGAAAATGGTAACAACATCCAAGCCCAAATATTAGAAAGTAGAACCATTTAGAAGAAAACAGAAATCATCAAAAGAAAAGGGGGGGACGAGAGCATCACAAAAAAGGGAGAAAAATTCTAGAGGCATCACCATCATCAATCCTCAAAGTTTACCAAAAACCCAGGCGTTCATCACAAAACAAGAAAAAGGGGCGGATCATCCAAAATCATAAAAATTTGAAAGAAACCAAAAGTCCACCAACAAACCGAATTGGCGGCGGCGGAAACCCTAAGGTTTCGAGGCCAGCCAAGCACAACCAGCGGCAAGCATCAACCCACGACCTCAGTTCATAACATCACCGGCCGGAAAACAGACGAAAGCATCAACGGACCACAACGCAACCCACGCGGCTCTGTTTCTTCCCAAAACATCATCGTCATTACCATTGAAAAGCATCACCAAAACGTAAGGTGACGGGACGTTAATGTTTGTTGCTCACTTTTTCTTGCAGGTTTAGAATGGGAGAAGGGAAATGCAACATGCAAATAAGAAAAAATTTCAACGAAGCTCCCCCATGCAGCAATGGTCGCCGTCGGCCTCAAGGAAGAAGAAGAAGAGGGTTTTGCAGAAACCAACCCTAAAGTGTTCAGCCAAGCAATCTGTTCCCCTCCCCTTTTATTTCATATTCATCTTTTTTTATTTTATTTTTTTTATTTCTATTTTTTTCTTTTATATTATTATTATTACTACTAGCGTCCAAACGGGCACTCGCGTGCCCGTCTGTCCGTTTTTTTACTGCACACATATAAATATAAATGATATATTTTTATTTAATATTAATTTTACATGGAAGTTATTAGTAGGGAGTTATATGAAAGATGATAGTAGTAGTTCAATGGAAGTTATTGTGTAAGTTATAGATTTTAAAATAAGGGTAAATTTGGTATAAAAAAAGCTACACCAAAAATCAAGTATTGCCTTTATATATGTTATAGATTTCAAAAAATTTGTAATGAGAACTTGAAAAATCTTTTTATTTCTTCTTCTAATAATTTTTATGATTTAGTTAATATTAAAACAATTATTCTTAATTAAAACTTTTCTAACATATTTTAAAATTAAAATCATTTTTTATTAATCCAAATTAAAACTTTTTTTTATAATTAAATCCTTTTTAAAAGTAGAACACCTAAAATTAAAATTTCTTTAAAATTTAAAACATTTCTTCAAAATAAGACTTTGTTAATAAATTAAAATTCAATTTTTAAAATTTTAAACTTTCAAACTAAACCCCCTGTGTAGTTCCTTCAGTTAACCTCGAATTAATTCTTGCCCATTAATTGCCCCGTCAAAAGTTGTATAACGCTTATGTCTTTTTTCTCGGTTCCCGGCTGTATAATTGCTAAATTTTCGGTACTTTTCGCATTTTGTTTGGATTGTAATGATGTGAGACTATCGTCGCTTTATTCTGTTTTTGTATGGTTGTAATTTACGCAAGTGATCGTCGCTTTGCACTTTTTTACTGCTTTCATATTTTCCTATACTTCAATTCTGCCATGTAATAATTTGTGGTTCATCATTTACCGTTAAAACCATTCCAAAGGATTAGGTCTAGCCGTTTGACCGCCGAGTCAATAACCCTAACCTTTGACCCTTTCAAAACCCTGATTGCATAGGCGTTCCGTCGTGGACCGAATTACACTAGCATTAGGTAAAGGAGTCGCCGCACCCCGTATTAGGTTTCCCGCCATGGAATACCTATTTTACCCTTTTTATTCAATTAGACTATTTCAAACCTAGAGAATTCGAGTCGCCGTACTCATATTTTTAGGCGTCCCACCGTGGACAAGTTTACCCTTTACCCTAGCTTTAGGATAAGGAGTCGCCGCACTCCGTTTTAGGGTTCCCGCCGTGGAATACCTATTTTAACCCTATTTTCAATTCAACTATTTCAACGTAGAAATAGGAGTCGTCGCACTCCACGTAAGCGCCTCCTTAAGAAACGCTTACTCCCCATTGAAACCTTGACCACCGTTAAGAAGTTTCTAACCTCCCTTTCGAGGGGAACTATGGTTATTCTGATTTCATCCCCTACCTAGGATACGTAGGCACAAGATGCGAGTCTTGCCGAGTAAACTTAGGACTAACCCTTAGGTCTTTCTATGTCACTTTCTAACCCTTAGCTCAGTATATATCTTCAAGCAAATAATTAAAGCAAATAGTAAATTTAAACAAAATGTTCCTGTAGAGTACTACAGGAGTTTAAGGTGTTAATACCTTCCCTAAGTTTAACCAACCCCTTACCTAGATCTCTCCTCGCATTGTTTACGATGCAAAATTAGGTTTTCCTTCTTTTGACATTTATCCTATTCTCACCGCAACAGAAAATGGCGACTTCAATGGGGATACGCCTCACTTTTAAGGGTTACCCCTACCTTGTTTATTATTTTTGTTATTTGCTTCATTATTTGCTTGTTTTCTTGTATATATAATATCTTGTACCTTACTTGGGGTACCATTGTTGTGAGATAAGTCCTACACCCGAACTTGAGTGACATTATTATAGGAAGGTGATATATTCGACGAGGCTTATAGGGAGTGAGTCCCGACCAAGCTGACTTGAGAATCACCGCTTAATTGAGACCCTTTCGAAAATGGTTCGGTTGAACGAGTAGTCGTGAAAACTTTTACTATTGTCGATTGGAGTCTGTGATACTGGGGATCGTAGTACCTTAACATCACCTTGGCCTCATATAGGACGTAGTGCGAGGACTATAAAGGAGTATTCCCAATATAGTTGCTACGCGATACTACACTCAAAAGAGGTTCTCTTGAGAATATTATTAACCACCGAGTCAGTCAGGAAATTGATAATATCCGAAAGATGGACTGATGACTTTGGGCACCGCTTTAGAACCCTTGTTCTGCAGGTACAATTACCCTATAGTACATACCTCTCGGGATGGGTAGACCTTGACTCCATTCATTATACCTTTAACCTAGGATTTTGTTTGCTTATGTGTATTTGTGCATGACATCCATAAAGCATCACACTGTTCCTAGTTTCAAGGAATTCAACAGTCCTTGGAAAATTCAAAAAGTCCTACATTTTAAAGTCTAAAACTTTTTCTCAGCTTTCCTAAAAAGGAGTATTTGCAATTGGTCGTTGAAATCATTGAAACCATTGCATCGCATTTACATCTTTGTATGGTTCGTTGCATATCATATTTCTGTCCAGTTTCTCATGTCCAGTTGTCTTTACCTTCCAGTGTACCTTTGAGTCGTCAAGCTGATTCCTCGACACAGATATCGGACTAGAGCTAACTATAGACTCCTGATGTCAAAACAAGAGGAACATAATGCGGAAGTCCGAATGGATATTGATGAGTTGAAAGCAGGCATGACCAGGCTTACCGAGATGCTTCAAGTACCAGTTGCCAGAGGAGAGCCACCTCAGAGGACCGTCATTCAGGAAGTTTCAAGTGCTGATCCACCTCTTGTTTCACTGCCGCCCTCTACTTGGCCGGAGTTTGGTTTACCTCATAATTACTCTCCACCTTTTGCATCTACTGCTACAATTGGTCAGACTGTCAGACCGATTTTTCAAGCTCTTGTCCTTACCGAGGCCAGACCTGTGGTCCACACTGTTAATCAGATTGTCCAAGCTCTCTTTAAGAACCCTCTCTATGAGTACAATGCTGCCAGTGCATCAAAAGTGAAGCTTCGGCCTGACCCCAACGGATTATTTTCCTAAACTTCAGTGTTTCAGACAGGACGACTCATCTTTGTACTGATTTAGTCACTAAGCCTTTTGTTTCTCGTTGTTTATACTTTCCTTATTTTTATACTAGCTGTTTGCCTTCAAATTATGCTAGTACTTTTACATTAATGAAATGAGCATTGCAACTTTCGATTTCAATTCATTTTGTCTATTATTTGCATCTTTATGATTTATCTTTCAAATATTTACTCCTCGTCCAAATTTTTGATATGCAAAGATTGGAGGGAGGATGTTAGGCCCCCTTTAGCAGCACTTTTAGCAGCGCTGTCCCCCCCCCCCCCCTTTAGCAGTGCTTTTCAAAAGCGCTGCCTATTCCCCCCTTTTAGCAGCGCTTCTGAAAAACGCTGCCTATTCCACCCCTTTTAGCAGCGCTTTTCTAAAGCGCTGCCTATTCCCCCTCCCCCTTTTTAGCAACGCTTTTGAAAAGCACTGCCTATCCCCCCCTTTAGCAGCGCTTTTCAAAAGCGCTGCCTATTCTCCCCCCTTCCGCCACCCTTTAGTAGCGCTTTTACTTAAAAGCGCTGTCTATTCTTCACGTTTTTTAATTTTTTTTTAAATAACCACCTTTTTATATTTTTTTTGATAAACCTGCTTATAACAATTACAATTACTTTACATATAATCATTATAATTCACATAAACCTACTTATATATAATTCAACACAAGCTGATCCTCAGAACAACTTCACAAATACAGTTGCTTTACATATAATTACAAAACCGATAACTTTACAAATACATACGACTTCCAGAAATATTATTATCCCGCATCAATATTTGACGATACATATACCTTATACAATTCTCAACTCAAGAATGTATTGACACCATTCCTCCTTAATTTCTTCCAATCCTGCTTTCGAGTAAGTACCACACTTGAATTCATCAAAGTACTACATAATATAACAGAACATGCACGATTTAGTTATAAAACTAATTACTCAGATGAAATATCGGTTAATTATTAAAATAAATCATATAACTTATGAATTTATCCATACCATGATTGGAATATCTATTTGACCCGAGTGAATAATTTCCTTCATAAAGCGCAATACAAAATATCCGCAATCAATCCTATTGCGCTGACGAGGACACTGTAAATGGAAAAAATAAACGATCATTTATCAGGATATATAGTTTAAATAGTTTTATCAAGTAGAATCACTATAACAGTAAAAAATGTGAAAATATACCTGCACTCTGATCCAGCTAATGTTGTTAGCCTTCCTTTTTGACACTTTTTCTTCTCTTTGCGATCGAAATATTTGTATAGCTCTAACATAATATAAACGAATATTTAGAACAGTATCACATAATAAATAAAGATAATTATTCAGAACAATATATCTCATCACTTACGTATCAACCATAGTCTTCATATTAGGATATTTTGTTTGATCACCATCCAATGGATCCAGATAATACACTATTTCTTTCATCGAATTAATTACGACCAACAACCAGTGTCCACTGTAAAATAAGACAAAAGTTTAGACGAAAATGTTATATAGAATGGAAAAAAACGAATAATTATAATAAATGAATTTAGAATGAAATCTAACCCATGGCCAATATTATATGGCAAAAAGTACAACTTCTTTGTATCTGCGACCATAAATGATTTAACAAAGTAATCTCTGACTACATCTAGAGTGTGATCGATTTACCGTGCGTTGATACAACTAGCAGATAAGAATGTGAATCTTGAAGTCAAATCATGCGGGACCAACATCTTGTCATACAATAACCTTAAATAAAAACATGATCAACATTAGAATATTCATTTAAATGAGCAAATAAATTGTTCAATTATTTATTAAAATTAATCGAAGTATTACCTGATGTAGGAATGCATAACACCGATGTCCAATTCAGAATGTTGGAAAATCTGGTCCAACTCCTCCTTGGCAATTGTTTCGGCATATTTAAAACCGAAAATACCTTCCTGCATAGGTATTTGACGGATGCCACCCTCAACCACATATGTTGTTCCTACATATGTTTCAAGGTACAACCTAAATCGAGGAACAAATGCTTTTTTTGGCTCAGCCTTTTTTTTTGTTGGGCACCTTGCTAGATTCAGGCATCTTACCCTTGCTGACTTGTTGCAACTGTTAATCATGAACCTAAAAGCATATAAATTCAGTAATTGATGTATAATAAGATCATCATGTAACTGTAATAGTACCTGTTTTTTTGATGCAGCTGAATCGGTTTCCTGCATAATAATTCCCTTATCTTTTGATTTGGATTTTGTAGGAGTCTAAGATCATCATGTAAATAAGTAAATGTAAATGTAAGAATAACTTTCATGTATGGGTCGTAAAACATTTGAATACTTCATAATGGTGTTAAACCTACCTCATCATCTATGAAAATAATATGTGACGGCCATGCAACATACGATCCTATTGTGTCTCCTACCACTGTTGCGTCCGAAACATCATCTGGTATAGGCAATAAAGCACCCCCCTCTAACGCAATATCAACTGATACTTTCAAAAATTCAGCTGGGAGCAGTTTATGGTGAAGTAGGTCTTCCAAAGTGTTATGCATTTTTCCCTTGCCAACCATGCGATAAGTCGGTGACGATAAATATACCCAACAAGGTAAAATGCCCTAAACAAATAATGAATATGATTAATGTGTCAATTAAGAAAATTATGCTATATTAATTTCAATGTAATATATACAATTACCTCTGGAAGCTTCTGCGGACAATTGATACTATTTTTGTCACTAGTATCTTTATACTCTGGATTGCGCCTTTCTGACATGTATCTCTCTTTGTCCTTCTGTAATTCATAAATATGAGCTTTCAATTCCTCCAACGTCTTCATCACTTCTTTATTGCTAGGATTTTTATTCTTTGGCTGCTTATACAGTTTTGACGGAGTGACACCAAATCCCTTACCCCTCACACGCCCAGAATACTCAGGAATATTTAACACTTGACTCAGTAAGCTCCTGCAATCATCGTCCTCAGTTGTAGTTATAGTCTGAGATAGAGTCCTGAAATATAGATAAAAGCATATATAAATATATTATACACTTTTGAGTTACTGACAAAACTAATGTTGTATTTACACATTGTTTAAATACTTGTTGAACTTCTTCCTGAACGACTCCATCTCTTCCCACACGGGCAACCTTCCACAAAACATGGTCCGAAAGAGATGTTGCATCACTTTTCTCCTCTTCTAACCACACATTAAGACAGATAATAAAGCATTCATATCCCATTATATATACTTACTATTTATTGTAACTATATCATATTAAAGCATTTATATATACTTACTATTTTTTGTTGTAAGCGTGCATATCCCAAACACCTTTTTTTGTATGGATATGTGGGTTTTGATGCCCGTTTCTGATTTACGTCACTCACAATCTGAAAAAACAAGTTTAAGTCATGTCAAAACTCTTGTGGAAGAAGTATATATATTATACATTGTTCACGATAAGTTGTACTTATGCAAAATTCTTTGGTTCTTCGTTTGATAACAAATGTCTCCCATTCTTCATCTGAAATCAGATCAGCGTACTTCTTTGGACGCTCCGATTCAAAAAAGTTTCCATCAGAATCTTTAAGAAACTTGTTCGTTAAAAACACTCTAAATCCTCTCAGTCGTTTTCCGGCCAATTGAAGACAATATTTTCTCCTGCAATCATCAATATTAAAAGATCTCTGCAAACAAATAAACATACATATAACATGTTAGTATAATTAATTTAAAGATGTAATTATCGACATAATTAAAAAATATCAAATATCATACCTGTATCTTGCTCTAAATTTTGTCTTTAGCCGGTTGTAACGAAGGAATTCTCCAATTATCCCAAGTAATTGGAATTTGTGAACGAACAAGTTCTCCAATGTAACTTGTCAGCATCGCACCGTTAGGCTCAATTAATTGATCTCTTTCATTCTAATGCACATCATACTTTACACCTTTATCTCTCGCACAAATGATTTTTTCATAATCGTTATTCCTCTTTTAATTTCTCCTTCCACGTCTTTTGTTGTTTCGTTTCCATCATGTGATTTTTCCTCGTTGGTGGTCATAATACCTGTAATTCAGAAAAACCAAATTATCAAATGAATAGGTTTTTCCATCATGTGATTTCATAAATGGTGAATTGTACTCTAGCATCTAGACCAAGTTAACAAGCAACTTAACAAAGCACAAGAAAAATTCATTAAACAAACTGCCAAAGATCATGAACTCCACTCACATCTTGCAATGATTGGAAATGGACACTATATGATATAAGAGGTTAATGTGTTGACAAAATTACAACACATCATTGGATTCACAAAAGCTTGACAGAATTAGTGAACCTATGCAGAACCAACATGCTATGAGTTTGATCCAAATGACCTTTTAAAAAACAAAGGAAACCTTGACGAAGGATTCAGTTTGGCAAACTCTTATCAAATGGCAGACAGTGCGTACAGTCAGTTTTGAAAAACCAATTGAGGCCTAACCCTTCAAGTTCAACTATCCTACTAAAACATAACCTATTCACCAATGGTTAGCAATGAGCTCAACATGAACCATAGCAAACTGCTCTCAAGGTCCTAAACAGAACTAAGGCACACAGAAAGTTAAAACCCTCATGACAGCCTCCATTTGCTATCCAAATTAATTCAAACCAATGTTTCCTACCACTGTTCTCAAAGGTTTAACAATCAAAAATCCTCATGATCATAAACCTGGTTACAACTTTACCTTAGAAGAAGTAGAACAATAACAATGTTTCCATCAACAACAACACTAACATGCAACAACATTATTTATTTCCATCAAAAACATTTTTAAAAAACTTGAAATACCTTAAAAATGGTGGAAATACGCTGGCAATGGAGGTGGAGGACGAAGATGACAGTCAAAACGGACGGACGGAGGCGGAGGACGAAGATGACGGTCAAAACGGACTGACAACGACAGAAGGAGGCGGTCAGACGGAAGCAATGGACGGAAGTTGTCGTCTGTGACTAGGGTTCTATGCGCGAGCGGGAAAGAAAGCAAAACCACGATTGTTCTGTTTTATGAAAAATTCTGGGATTTTTTAAATTTATGCTACTTAAACCTATAGCACCGCTTTTTCATGGCCTTTAGCAGCGCTTTATAAAAGCGCTCTCTAAAGTCTGCCTAAGGCAGAACCTATAACAGCGCTTTTATAAAAGCGCTTTCTTTTGTACCTCATATAACAGCACTTTCTTAGTCTGACACCTTTAGCAACGCTTTTAGAAAGCGCTTTCGTAGGTTACACCTATAGCAGCGCTTTCTAAAAGCGCTTTCGTAAGTCCTACTTTTAGCAGCGCTTTTTGTAAAGCGCTTTCTATTGTTAACCATAGCTGTCACCTTTAGCAGCGCTTTTCTAAAAACGCTATCTAAAGTCTTTTATCTTTTTTCCTTTTTTTTTTCTGACTCTTTAGCAGCGCTTTTGCAAAAAACGCTGTCAAAAATCATTTTTGTAGTAATGCAGATTAATTTTTTTTTTTTTACTTCAAAGTACACCCAGATTAAGCTTATTAGATTTTTTTTAGTTTTTTTTTTTACTTCAAAAGTGGCTCTTTTTTTTATAAATAATTATTCTAATTATTTAGAAAACCTAGCATCTAAGAACCCTATTAGATTCAAAGCAGATACAACAATGATTAATAGAGAGAATAATCACATTAAAAAGTTGTTAACAATGATTAATAGAGAGAATAATCACATTAAAAAGTTGTTGCCTTTTTACTCACCATCTTTCAAATGGCATGTGTACTCTTGAATATTGGCATATGGCGGCATATTTAGATATTATTTGAGCACTTTTTCTAGAACTTTTTGGTGTAAGGTAGGAATAACCACCTCTTTTTAAGTAGAACCGCACGATGTTATGTTAGCCATCCACCATGAAAGCACAACAAAATAGTGCAAGATAATGGTTTGAATTCAAGAATTCAAAACAAAAATTCAATTTTCCCTAATGCAAGACCTGATGATTCAACATTGAAAGTAATTCAATTCTAATTGTAAATCAAATAATAAAACTCACACAATCAAAATATAACATAATTGATGATATATTTTTCTTTAAGTAAAATACAAACATTAAGTGAGTGTCAAATTTATAAGATGCTGACATTATTTTGCGTAGTTTTTAGAAAGAAAAAAAAATTCTTACCTAACCCTTATATGTCTATACCTCATACTCCTATATAACTTATACAATTATCATAAGAAAAAAAAATTCTTACCTAACCCTTATATGTCTATACCTCATACTCCTATATAACTTATACAATTATCATATTTCTCTTAATGTAATATTTAAAATAAGTAAAACAATTAGTTTTTTTTTACCACACATGTACTTTGCATACAAATTAACAAATTTTTACATTTCTTTTAATAAATTTTTACATTTCTTTAAATCAACTATTATAAAAAACGATATCTTAAAATAAAATATAAACAGTTTCTTTACACACAAAAGTTGAACAACAATAATGATTAGTTATAACTACTATTTTTTTTACTTTTTCTTTAAACAAATTACAAGTACTCAAGAATAACAAATAACCCTCTCATACTAATTAGGATTTTCCACACTTAAGATGAGAGACTAGTATGCTATTTATAATAAACCTAACATACTAAACTAATAGGCTTTTTATCAATTACCCATTACAAACTAACTTAAGGTATAAGCTAACTTAAATAATTAGATTCTTAACACAATGCTCAATTCGACAACTACATACTAAAACACATTTCGACTACAGCATGTAGGTATTCAACAATAGCATGTCAGCAGACTTTGACGACATGCTAAACCTCTATCGACAATAGTAGAGTTTGATCCAATATCTCACAAATCTCCACCTTGGAACAAACTCTATAACCTAAAGAAACAAACTAGCTTTCTTTATGCAGCTTTATCAACTGCATACAGTTGAAAAACTTGCAACTGGGCAACATCTTGATGATCATATCAGCAACATTATAATTTGTCGAAACCTTCAGCACTTGGACTTCTCCACGGTGATTACCCTTTTGACAAAATGCAGTCTCACATCAATGTGCTTGGTTCGCTCATGATAGAATAAATTCTTCGACAGATGTCTTGCACTTTGACTATCACATTTAACAATAATAACTCGACCTTGGAGTTTCAGCTCCTTTGCAAAACCTTCAAGCTACAATGCTTCCTTCATAGCTCCAGTTAAGGCGATATATTCCGCTTCAGTGGTTGATAAGGCAACAACCTTCTGAAGTGTTGCTTTCCAACTAACTGAGGTGCCAAACATAGTAAACGCATATCCAGCAATAGATTTTTTGGAAACCATACAACCTGCATAATCAGAGTCGACATATCCTTCGATTGTTGCTTTACTATCTTCATGCAAGGCTCCACCATAAATTAGGACTCTGTTCAGAGACCCATTTATGTACCTTAGAATCCACTTCAATGCTTGCTAGTGCGCCTTTCCAGGATTCGCCATGTGCCTGCTTACAAGATTTACTGCATATGCTATGTCAGGTTTAGTACAGACCATAACATACATCAAAGAACCTACTATATACTTCATCTTCATCAATTAGCTCACGAGAATCCGCCAAAACCGTGTAACCAGTCCTCACTGAATAATTACCGTATGGTTCGAGTTTCCAAAACCTTCTGAAGGCGAACCAAAGAGCAGTTGGTAACCGAATCAACCGACGAGGATATCCCGGGATTATTCCAACATCACACTCCTTCTTCCCACTTGTCGTATCACTAATGGAAGCACCCTTGCAAGTGCTCAAAAGGAACAAAAAAGGAAATTGGAAATGCAGCAAGGAAACAACGACCTAACAAGCAGACCAAAAAGGAACATCTACTCCTTCTCCTACTGAAATACTAATAGCATTCAAGAAATAATTGTATGGAGAAAATTCACCTGCATTAGAATTCATTAGAACTTACCACCAAAAGGATCTAACTTTAATCCTTCCTAATCCAGGACCGGCCAAGACAACTTTCCGTATATTGTCGTATCTCACAACTAGCACAGACTGTCACAAAGACCCAATCTCGACCAACATTCTCCATTTCCATTTTTGCAACAGAGCTAAGTTGAAAAATTCCATCTTCTTAATACTAAAACCTCCTTGATTAATAGGCCGACAAACCTTTTTCTACACAATCCACACAATTTTGTTATTTTCCTCTAATCCTCCCCACATGAATCAATACTGAAAACGCTCGATCTCCTCCCACATCGAAACTGGAGCTTTATAGAAAGACATGGAAAATATGGATAGAATTCCAAGAACCAATTTTATCAAAGTTGTTCTTCCAACTAAAGACATCAATCTGTTCTTCCAAGAGGCAAGCCTAGTTTGTACTTTTTCCACCAACCGCTTCCAAGTAGAGATGTACCTCGGATTGGATCCTATGGGAATCCCAAGGAACGTGAAAGCATGCTCCTCTATCCTGCACGACAAGAAAGAAGCTACTACTGCCATAAAATGGGGATTAATATTTAAACCAATTATTCTGCTCTTAAAGAAGTTATGCCTAGGTCGGAAACCATCTCGAATCCTCTCAATATTGCTTTGATAACCCAAATGTTTTCCAATTCCCATTACTACAAAAGAGAGTGTCGTTCGCAAATTGGAGAATGTCCACCTTACAATCAACACCGAAAGAAAACCCCTCAAATTCTCCTACCTCCACCGCCTTCCGAATCAAGCTCGTCAAACCTTCCACAACAATCACAAAAGTAAAGGGAGTAAGAGGGTCTCCCTGCCTCAGTCCCCTTTCTACGATAAAGTCCTTAGTAAGACTGCCATTAACCATCACCAACATATCACTAGAAAACACTAGAGCTTCCATCCAATTCAGCCAAGATACGCCGAAGCCCATGGCCTTCATCATGAACCGAAGGAAATCCTAACTAACTTTATCGTAAGCTTTCTTAAAATCAACCTTAAAAAGAATACACTGCTTATTTTATCTTGTAGCAGAGTCCACTAATTCATTAGGACAAGCACCCCGTCCATAAGTTTTCTACCTAGCACAAAAGCGGATTGATTTCTCAAAATCAAAGATCCCAACACCATCTTCAAGCGACTAGCTAGTAGTTTAGATAAAATCTTATATAAGCACTCGACAAGACAAATAGGCCAATAATCTTCCAAACTCAAAGGTTTTTTATTCTTAGGAACCAACGTCAAGAATGAGGACGTCATCAATTTAGAAAGCCTATCATTGAGATGGAAATTCGTGATGAATCTAACAATGTCATCCTTCATGAAGTTCCAACAATTCCTGATAAAAGTGAAATTATAACCATCTGAGCCAGGACTTTTCGAGCCATCGCATCCCCAAACAACCTCCTTAATTTTCGTCTCAGAAAATTCTGCATAAAGAACAGCAGAATCTTCTACAGATAGAGAATTAAAGCAGCAACCTTCCATTATGGGCCTCTCCCTATCCGATTCAACAAACTTCATACTAAAATTCCTCCTCAACTTCTCTTTGATATTGCTCATATCTTCCAACAAGTTCTCAGTCATAATTGAAAAAATGGAGTTACGTCTGCGACACCCTTTGATGATGTTATGGAAATAGGCACTGTTAACATCGCCAACTCAATTTTAGTTAAGTCTAGATTTTTGAATTAGGATGCTCTCTTGATAAATTAAACTCATCCACAAAGAAGAAACCGCATCGCTTCTCTTACCAACTAACTCCTCTTGTTGCTCCTCCTTGCACTCCCCCGACAAAACACCTATGTCATTAATAATACTCTTGTTATCCTCAATATCCAAATTAAACTTGCCGAAAACTTCCTTGTTCCAAGTTCTGTGGCTCTCTTTCAAAAGCTTCAATTTTTCCTTGATTACGTAGTCACTTCTCCCTACAAACTTCATATGTTTCCACTATTTCTCGATAAATCTAATAAAATCTATATTACCGAACCAGCTATACATTACTTTGAAAGGTTTAGGACCCCAATCCAACTTATTGCAAATGAGCCAAATTGGACAGTGGTCAGACACTTCTCGCTTTCCAATCAACTGACTAACAATGTCCCATCTATCAACCAACTGACCTGACAATAGGAAACAATCAATCCTGCTCGATGATCTACCATCACCACTAAACCACAAAAACTTTCTGCCTTTACAAGGTAAATCAACAAGATTAATCTCATCTATAAAAGCTCCAAATTCCTTCATTTCTACGGTCCTGTTAAAGTTAGAGCTACTTATCCTTTCCTTTGAATGAACAATAGTATAACACCTCAAATTCTTGGCTGATTTGAGAGTAAGGGAAATTAGGCCTTCGTGGCCAAAATTTGTTGTTGAGGTTGTTTAACCTTGTAGGGTAAGTGATTTGTGATAACTCTAATGACTGTGGTGTAGCTATAAGAAATTATGGGAATTGGAGGCGTAAATATGATACGGGATTGGCCTAATAAGTTGTATGTTTTGTGCTTTATTGCCGTAATACCTTAGGGATGTTTTTGGGGCATTGGGGAAGCAAATCATAGAGGTTTTTGGTCTGGTGTTAATGCTGGTGCGTAACAGTGAATTGTTGTAATCACGAGATCGCACGGAGAACATTCGTCCCAGATTCGCACAGCGAACTTGTTAGCGAACGTAGCAGAGTTTCGCGAATTCTAATCTTGTGTAGTAATGTCTTGATGTTTTGATGCTGTGATTTCTTTGATGAATTACCATGAGTATGATTATGATTCCTATATGATTATTACATGATTGTATGATGATTCCTATGAGTAATTGTGATGATTTATAATGTTGATTCCATGAGTTTTGATGATTATCTGATGACATGATTATTATGATGATTTTGATGAATGATGACGCACTTGATAAGATTATTACGAGGATGATATTGACGTGTGCATCATGCATTCATATGCATCCGAACTTCGGTTCAAGACCTTGACTTTTGTGGCTTCAGTCCCATTGTGCGGATGTGAGGTATTTGTTGTGCTCTGGTTCTCATGTAGAATCGATCCTACTATTGTGGATCTATGGAGGATTGATGGCCCAGTGTGCATCTAATTTTGTTGATTGGTACCACATGCATGAGTCTTGTTGCATTTGCATTTATGTGACATTTTTATGTAACTTATAATGTTGTAGCCTTTGATGTTCCTTGATGATTATGATGACGTTGAATATGAAAATAACGCCATTTTATATATTGATTCTTATATTGGTTATTATGAATTGTTTTACTCACCCTGCCTGTTTGAATGTTGCCTCCACGTGGGTAACATGTAGATGACCAGGTTTAGCCGTGGATGTCGTCGAGGACTTTTGAAGTTTTTGGGTCGTTGGCCATTGTGGTTGACTTATAGGGTCTTGCTATGATAGTGTAACATTGGGTTGGGGTCTTTGAGTCAAACTATATTTATTGAGTTTTATTATGTTGATTGCCTTGCGGCGCAAGGAAAACTTTGGATTGTTACCTTTTTGAGTTCCGCTGCCTTTTGAGTAATATTTTGAGTAATTTTGGGAAAATCTGTTGTTCACGGAGCATTGACTATATTTGAATTTTTGAGAAATGTGCACCCTTTTGAAATGATTTTATTGCATTCAATATTTTACTCTGATAAATATGATTGATTTGCCAATATTTATGGGGTAGAAAAGGGTGTTACATTAGTGGTATCAGAGCCTGGTTGGCCCGTCTGGCCAAGTTTTTATGTTGTTAATCCCTTATCAGTCAATAGTGCGAGAACACTGTTGGATGAGTTGTTTTCTTCTAACCTTGTTGGTGGTTGGAGATGGCTGGAAGAAATGATCATGCTATTGCTGATGCATTGGAATCGCTTGCCCAAGTGATGGCCCAGAATGGTGGACCTCCGGATGAGTTTCGTGCTTTGGGGAAGTTCCAGAGGAACAATCCGCCAACTTTTGTGGGCACTCATGATCCTGATGGTGCACAGAAGTGACTGAGAGTGATTGAGAAGATTTCCCGGGTTATGGCGTGCACTGATGCTCAACAAGTGCATTTTGGTATGCATATGCTAGCAGAGGAAGCTGAAGACTAGTGGGATAACACTTGTCAGAGATTGGGAGGTGTTGGCATTGCAATAACTTGGACTGCGTTTAAGGAAGAAATTTTTAGGAAGTATTTCTCTGAAGTTGTTCGGGGCAAGAAAGAGGTGGAATTCCTTGAGTTGAAGCAAGGGAATATGATTGTGGCTGAGTATGCAGCAAAGTTTGAGGCTTTAGTGAAGTTTCGTTCGTATTACAATCGTGCTAACGCAGAGATGTTGAAGTGTCTCAAGTTCGAGAATGGATTGAGAATAGAGATTAAGCAGGGAATTAGGTACCAGTAGATTCTTCAGTTTACAAAACTGGTGGACAAGAATAGAATCTATGATGAGGATAGCCGAGCTCGATATACTCACTATAAGCAGATGAGTGAGAAGAAAGAGAAAGGACAGTATAGAGGGAAACTGTATGTGACTTTTGGTGATAAAGGGAATCAGAAGGCTTTAGATGGGAAAAAGTCAAGTGGAGGAGCGACTACTGCTCCAGGAAAGTGTTATAAGTGTGGCGAGCAAGGTCACTCTGCTGAGGTTTGTAAGGTGCTGAGATGTCATCGTTGTGGAAAGAGAGGTCATAAAATTACTGACTGCAAGGATGAAGTTCCAACTTGCTTCAACTGTGGGAAAAAGGTTATATCAGTACCCAGTGCCAGCAGCCGAAGAAGACTGATACTGCTGCTCAGACAAACGGTAGAGTGTTTGCTTTGGGCGGTGCAGAAGAACCCAAGATGAATAACTTGATCAGAGGTACTTGCTTTGTTAATAATGTTGCATTGATTGCTATAATTGATACTGGTGCTACCCATTCATTATTTCGCTTGAATGTGCTGTGAGATTGAATTTGAAATTATCTTCTATGATTGGGAGTATGGTTATTGATACCCCGACTAATGGTTTTGTGACTACTATGTTAGTCTGTTTGAGCTGCCCTTTGACTATTTATGATAATAATTTTGTGATGGACTTGATATGTCTACCTTTGTATCGAATTGATGTTATTCTTGGAATGAACTGGTTGGAGTTCAACTATGTTCACATTGATTGCTACAGCAAGACTGTGAGGTTCCCAGAGTTTGGTGATTGTGGAGAGTTGATATTTGTATCTGCTAAGCAAGTAGAAGGACTCTTAAAAGATAAGGCTCAGATGTTTGCATTGTTTGCATCACTTAAAGTTGATTGTGAAGCTGTGAGCGTGGAGCTACCAGTTGTTTAAGAATTTCCAGAAGTGTTTCTAGACGACGTGAGTGACTTACCTCCTGAGCGTGAGGTAGAGTTTACTGTTGATGTGATACCAGACACTAGTCTTGTATCGATGGCTCCTTATCGGATGTCTGCATCTGAGTTAGAAGAATTGAAGAAACAGTTGGAAGAGATGCTTGAGAAGAAGTTTATTCGACAGAGTGTTTCTCCATGGGGTGCTCCTGTGTTGTTGGTGAGGAAGAAAGATGGTAGCATGAGATTGTGTATGGATTATCGACAGTTGAATAAAGTGACGATCAAGAATAAGTATCCACTTCCAAGGATTGACGATCTGATGGATCAATTGGTGGGCGCTTGTGTGTTTAGTAAGATTGATTTAAGGTTTGGTTATCATCAGATTCGCGTTAAGCCTGATGATATTCCGAAGACAGCTTTTAGGACGAGGTATGGTCATTATGAATATATTGTAATGACGTTTGGTGTATCTAATGCACCTGGTGTATTCATGGAGTATATGAATAGGATTTTCCATCCTTATTTGGATCAATTTATGGTAGTATTCATCGATGATATCTTGATATATTCGAAGTTCAAGGAAGAACATGCGCAACATCTAAGAGTTGTATTGCAGGTTTTGAGGGACAAGAAGCTTTATGCCAAGTTGTCCAAGTGTGAGTTTTGGTTGAAGGAAGTGAGTTTCCTTGGCCATGTGATTTCTAGTGGAGGAATCGCTATTGATCCATCAAAAGTTAATGTTGTGTTGCAGTGGGACACTCCGAAGTCTGCTACTGAGATTCAAAGTTTCCTTGGGTTGGCTGGTTATTATCATAGGTTTATAGAAGGCTTTTCAAAGTTGGCATTACCATTGACTCAGTTGAATCGGAAGGGTCAAGCTTATGTGTAGGACGTTGCATGTGAGAAGAGTTTTGTAAAACTCAAGAAAAAGTTGACAAATGCTCCAGTGTTGATCTTGGAAAATATGAGTGAGTCTTTTGTAGTGTATTATGATGCATCGAAGATGGGTCTTGGTGACGTACTGATGCAGAATGGTCAGGTTATTGCTTATGCTTCCAGACAACTGAAAGTTCATGAAATGAATTATCCTACGCATGATTTAGAGTTGGCCGTTGTGGTGTTTGTGTGGAAAGTTTGGAGACATTATCTTTTGGGTCCAGGTTCGAAGTGTTCAGTGATCACAAGAGCCTGGAGTATTTTTTTGATCAGAAAGAGTTGAATATGAGGCAGAGGAGATGGCTTGAACTTCTGAAGGATTATGATTTTGAATTGAGTTACCGCCTTGATAAGGCTAATGTTGTGGCTGATGCATTAAGTAGGAAGTCTTTACATATGTCGATGCTTATGGTTAGAGAGTTAGGATTGATTGAACAATTCAGAGATATGAGTCTAGTGTGTGAAGAGACTCCTAACAGTGTGAAGTTGGATATGCTGAAGTTGACTAGTGGTATTCTCCAAGAAATCAGAGAAGGTCAAAAATCTAATTTGAGTTTAGTGGATCATCTCACGTTAATCAACCAAGGTAACAAAGGTAATTTTCGGGTTGATGAGAATAGTATGATGAGGTTCAGAGATAGAGCGTGTGTTCCAGATGTGCCAGAAATTAAGAAGAGTATTCTTTAGAAAGGTTACAGAAGTGGATTAAGTATTCATCTGGGTGCCACAAAGATGTATCAAGACTTGAAGAAATTGTTTTGGTGGCCAGGGATGAAGAAGGAAGTTACAGAGTTTGTGCATGCTTATTTGACTTGTTAGAAGTCGAAGATTGAACATCAACGATCGTTGGGTCTGATGCAACCGTTGAATATTCTAGAATGGAAATGGGATAGCATTTCTATGGATTTTGTGACAGGTCTACCAAAAAATTTGAAGGGATATGATTCAATTTGGGTGATTATCGATAAATTGACCAAATACGCTCATTTTATACCGATGAGGATCAATTATTCGTTATAGAAGTTTTCTGAATTGTATATTGATGAGATTGTGAAACTGCATGGTATTCCTTCAAGTATTGCATCTAATAGAGATCTGAGATTTACATCAAGGTCTTGGGAGAGTTTGCAGATAGCTTTGGGTACTAGGCTGAGGTTGAGTTCTGCTTATAATCCATAGACGGGATGGACAGACAAAGAGAACTATCCAGTCTCTAGAGGATTTGCTGAGAGCTTGTGTGTTGGATCAAGGTGGATCATGGGATAGTCATTTGTCGTTGATTGAGTTTACCTACAATAACAATTACTATTCTAGTACCGGAATGGCATCATATGAAGCATTGTATGGTAGGAGATGTAAGACTTCTTTGTGTTGGTATGAGTCAGGCGAGAGTGTTGTACTTGGACCTGAGATTATGCAAGAGACGACTGAAAAGATCAAGATGATCCAAGAAAAGATGAAAGCGCCGCAGAGTCGTCAGAAGAGTTACCATGATAAGAGAAGGAAATCACTTAAGTTTCAAGAGGGAAATCACGTGTTTTTGAGAGTTACGTCAGTCACTGGTGTTGGCCGAGCTTTGAAGTTCAGAAAGCTCACGCCGCGTTTTGTTGGTTCGTATCAGATTTCATAGAGAGTGGGAGAAGTAGAATATCAGATTGCTTTGTTGTCATCGCTTGTGAATTTGCATGATGTGTTTCATGTGTCTCAGTTGAGGAAGTATATTCTAGATCTGTCACATATGATTTAGATGGATGATGTACAAGTGAGAGATAATTTGACTGTTGAGGCATTTCCAGTTCTGATTGATGAACGAGAAGTGAAGCAACTGCGAGGTAAAGAGATTTCCTTGGTAAGGGTAGTTTAGGGAGGACCAGCTGGAGGAAGTATGACGTGAGAGCGTAAGGATCAGGTGAGGGAGTCTTATCCGACTCTGTTTCCTTGAGGTAATTTTTGAAGGCGAAAATTATTTTAAGTGGGGGAGAGTTGTAACACCCCAAATTCTTGGAATATTTATTTAATTTATTTAAATATGAATATTCGCATTTTTGGTGATTTTCGGTGGTTGGTTGAATATTTGGAATTATGGATTTTGAGCTATTTATTTTAATAATAGTATATAATATGAATATATTGGTATTATTATTAATTTAAATAGATATAAGAGAATTAAGGGCAAAATGGACATTTGAGGATAAGTTAGTGAGGATGAAGCTGGAAAGTCCAATTTTAAGGCCCAAAGTTAGGTTTAACAAAAAAGAAATTTTGAGGGAATTAGGATTCATTCTTGTTAGACCGTGAAAAGAGAAAAAATAGAGGCCAGAGCTCTGAGGAAGAGGATTGAGGCAAAAACTTCGCAAGGTTTTCGAGAATCAAAGAGAAAGGCTTAGAGTCGGCAATTAAGGTATGTGGAGTATTGTCTTCATTGTTGTCAATATGTGATTTCAATATATTTAAAGCTGATTTAAGGGTTTAAGGATTTTTGAGTATTGAATTGTTGTTTCTTTTCTGATGGTGAGTTCAATGAGTTTGAGGGATTTGAACTGATAGTCTGATAGGTTTGAGGCTGATTTGAGAGTAAGGAAAATTAGGCCTTCGTGGCTAAAATATGTTGTTGAGGTTGTTTAACCCTGTAGGGTAAGTGATTTGTGATAACTCTAATGAGTGTGGTATAGTTGTAAGAAATTATGGGAATTGGAGGTGTAAATATGATACGAGATTGGCCTAATAAGTCGTAGGTTTTGTGCTTTATCGCTGTAATACCTTAGGAATGATTTCGGGATGTTTTTGGAGCATTAGGGAAGGAAACCGTAGAGGTTTTTGGTCTGGTGTTGGTGCTGGTGCGTAACAGCGAATTGCTGTAATCGCGAGTTCGCACAGCGAAGAATGCTTCGCACGAAGAACATTCGTCCTAGATTCGCACAGCGAATTTGCTAGCGAACATAGCAGAGTTTCGCGAATTCTAATCTTGTGTAGTGATGTCTTGATGTTTTGATGTTGTGATTTCTTTGATGAATTACCATGAGTATGAGTATGATTCCTATGTGATTATTACATGATTGTATGATGGTTCCTATGAGTAATTGTGATGATTTATGATGTTGATTCCATGAGTTTTGATGATTATCTGATGACATGATAATTTTGATGAATGATGATGCGCTTGATAAGTTTATTATGAGGATGATATTGACGTGTGCCTCATGCATTCATATGCATCTGGACTTCGGTTCAGGACCATGATTTTTGTGGCTTCAGTCCCATTGTGCGGATGTGAGGTATTTTGTTGTGCTCTGGTTCTCGTGTAGAATCGACCCTAATATTGTGGATCTATGGAGGGTTGATAGCCCAGTGTCCATCAAATTTTGTTGATTGATACCACATGCATGAGTCTTGTTGGATTTGCATTTATGTGACATTTTGATGTAACTTATAATATTGTGACTTTTGATGTTCCTTGATGATTATGATGATGTTGAATATGAAAATGACGTCATTTTATATATTGATTCTTATATTGATTATTATGAATCGTTTTACTCACACTGCCTATTTGAATGTTGCCTCCACGTGGGTAACGTGCAGATGATCAGGTTTAGTCGTGGATGTCGTCGAGGACTTTTGAAGTTTTTGGGTCGTTGGCCATTGTGGTTGACTTAGAGGGTGTTGCTCTGATAGTGTAACATCGGGTTGGGGTCTTTGAGTCAAAATATATTTTGTTGAGTTTTGTTATGTTGATTGCCTTGCGGCGCAAGGAAAACTTTAGATTGTTACCTTTTTGAGTCCCGCTGCCTTTTGAGTAATATTTTGAGTAATTTTGGGAAAACCCGTTGTTTACGGAGCATTGTCTATATTTGAATTTTTTAGAAATTTACGCCCTTTTGAGATGATTTTATTGCGTTCAATATTTTACTCTGATAAATATGATTGATTTGCCATTATATTTGTGGGGTAGAAAAGGGTGTTACAAATAGCATTGAAATTGCCTCATAAACACCACTCCCCATCATTTTACTTCTGTTTCAGGGACAATAGTTCCTTCCAAAGAAATCTATTTTGAGGTAAAAGGCAAGATGAATAAACATTAATAATGTAATAAAATCATCCTTCCATCTGACTTTCAACCCCAAGTAACTATTGCCTCTAAAAGAAAATAAAGATTCAAAAAAATCTTCCTTCCATAAAATCAGTAATCCACCTGACAAACATGATGCTTATGAATAGGACCAACCTAGTTTCTATTGTGGCCAAAAGCTAGATGCAATTGACAAATCGACCGTCTTCAGTTTCGTTTCTTGAATCAGAAAGGCATCAGCCTTCCCTGAAATAGTCTCAGCAGCTACCTTATTCCTCTTGATCCTGCTACCCCCTTCTCGAATGTTGAGACAACTAACTAACATTTGACACGATTTTATGAAGCCTTCAGAACTAACATTCTCTTCTTCTCTTCCGCCTCCATATCATAGATTCTCTTCTTGTAATCTCTACCATTCGCCTTAGAAACAATCTTCAAATTGGATATGGCTTTCCAAACTTTCTCTCCTATGTTTGATTCTAATTTACCCTAGAATCTAGTGTTCCCCATTCTGATGTCTGAATTATTAGTAGATTCACAACATAATATGTATCCCCTAGAAAAAATAACCTCTTTATAAGACTGGTTCATACAAGCAACAAAGTTGTTCGGAGAAACGAGTAAAGGAGATGAAGTACCTTCTTTCTTCCATTTGATTTTACAAGCCCTGGATGTTTTTTTTTCTTGGATTGTTTAGCTGACCCACTTGATGAAACTATTCCAACTGGATGAGAGGACTCTAAAGGCCCAATACCCTCCGGCCTATTAATCAAACAAAGAGGATCCAAATTACCGAGTCCACTTGGCACAAGGAATTCAAAGAGTCCAAAACCTCTAAATTATTCTTTCTCCCCTTGAGAGAAGAGTCCACAGAACAACCATCCTCACCCTCGGTAGATACATTAATAGATCCTTTGTTTGCTCCATAAATTATTTTATTGTATCATTATTCCATACGGTCTGGGAACCACACATGCAGTCAGGGTAATATTGACCTTACGATTTAAATTTAATTGTGCAGATATAAAAAGTATTAAATATATAAAAATATTAAAAGAGATGAATGACTAGGATCACCATGTAGATAATATTTGAATGCATGGAATTTATTTTCCATCTTTTTTTTATAAGTTATTTCTGATCTTTTTAATATTATATATTTTTCGTGAAAATTAAACTTAGTTTTCTTTTATAAAAAAATTAAACTTAAATAATAGAAAATTTTAAATTAAAATTAAAGTGTTTATAATCTTAACAACTAATTTAAGTATAATTTTAGAATTTAAAATTAAAAATAAATTAATTTTTAACATATGAATTATTCTACCTTTATATTTGAAGCTAAATTCAATTTAAGTTAACTCAGGATTCAAAATATTTCATAAGTGAAAGTTAACTCTTTTCACCTTTAATTGTTATCTCACACCACCATGAAAAGACCATAATGCACATAGCAAACGGAGACGCATTTTCAGACATGTCTATTTTAGCTATTTCTCAACCCAAATTTAAGAGACACCTATATTATTTCAAAATTTAATTCGGAGATGCATTTCCATATGCGTAAAGTGTTTGTTCGAAGATGAATCTTTATAAACACCATTTATTCAAACAAATATAGGTGGTCTGCAGATGCATATCCGAATGTTTTTCTTTCATATCTCACGTTAGACCATTCCCTCTTCCTCCTTCTTCATTTTCTAAAAAGTTACAAAAAAACTCATTTGAGCTCTGCAACGATTTTACTTCTCATCCATTCATTCATGCGTATATCATTGGATCTCTTTCTCCTTCTTTCCAACCTTTCATAACATTCAAACTTCTCATTCTCATCAACCAATTTCATTTGGTAAGTTTTTCATATTTTGTTTTGTTTTAATGTTTTGATTTATAGTTATTTTTTAGGATACATTAGTTGTTTTAGGTACATTAGGTAGTAGTGTAAACG
The DNA here is from genome assembly GCA_963859935.3 of Lathyrus sativus. Taxonomy (NCBI): domain Eukaryota; kingdom Viridiplantae; phylum Streptophyta; class Magnoliopsida; order Fabales; family Fabaceae; genus Lathyrus; species Lathyrus sativus. The sequence goes on from OZ012741.1 coordinate 489,340,583, forward strand.
AAATTGATAGGCTAGAAGAATAAACATTAAGGTATTTTGGGACTATTACGGTAAAAAAGACGTATCTGTCATGACCGAGAAAATCACAGGTGTGTTCAGATATACATCTCCGGATTTCCTCTGCGTTGTTTTCGAATATGCATCTCCAGATTGGTCAGGCAAAAAACTGGGTGATTTTATGGAATTTGTGAATTTCTCCAGACATGATGTTTATATCCGTCTCTGTTTCTAATGCATGAGCAATGGATGAAAACAACATTGGTCGAATTAGGCCCGTGCGTGTGTCCTAAAATGTGTCAGTATAACATGAGAGGACCACAGTAATGACCACGAGTTTTTGATAACTCGTTTGTTAGTGCATATACTTTTCATCCACGAGGTTCCCACCTGTCTAGTTCTCGTACCTGACTCTTCCAGACCTCACAGGCATCAGAACTTGAAGTTCCTAAAGCCCTTACCGACCTTAAAGCCCCTGAAGCCCAAGAGGAAGCCGCTACCGATTCTGATGCCTCATTAGAGAGTTACCCGGGAGGCCCATTTGACACCTTTTTACTTCATCTTTATGCAGTCTATACTTCTAGGCATGTTGTCATGGAGAGATATATTTATTTTCTTTTGCAATACATATGTTATTGACTAATTAAATCCATACTGATGGTTACATTTTTCTTTTTATAGAAGCGTGATTGTTTGAAATCGATCAACCACAACAAGACTATTTTGGAGTTGGCATAACCCACTACTGCTTAGTTCATTGATGTTATTCGTTATTTTGAGCTTATTAGTTTATGTTCTTCGACTTACATGACCATAAATCACGACATGCAGACGACTTTTGCTAAGAGGTGGCATTCAGAGACATCATATTTCCACCTATCTACAACGGAGATGACCATCACCTTGGATGCCGTCTCATGCCTCTTGCATCTTCATACTAGAGAGAGATTACTAGGCCACGGGAGGATCAGGCGAGAGGAAAGGGTCGACATGATGGTCACCCATTTGGGGGATGACCCAACTGAGGCCAGGAGCCGCATGGCACTATATGTGCTCATGCTAGGTTTAGTTTTTCTGGAAAAGTTTTATAAAAAAACATCTATACCGGGCCCTGTATGCCTTAGGTGATGATATACAAGTTAAGTACCACCAACATTGCGCATTGAGGTGTTACCTCTTATTCCTGGTTGGCACAACCATGTTTATGGACAAAAGTGTAACCTATGTCAATGTGGTCTACCTTAAGTACCTCAACTACCAGACTATGATGCACAAGTATGATTGGGGGGCCTCATGTTTGGTCTACCTGTACTCGAAGATCGGCGAGAGTTGTCTTTAGAAGACAAAGCATATTATAGGGAGATACGCGTTTCTTACGGTGATTTCTTTTTACTAATATTTTCATAATTTATTTCTTACACTTGTTATTAATATTGTACCTCGAACCATTTTTCAGGGATGAATCATCTCTTATATCCCTCGCATCACCAGGTGGGAAGCTGCGCCTGCCTACAATGAGGATTGACCACGTTCAACCGCTTTTATTCTATACATGGGGAATGGTGTGGTCGAGTTATTAGAGTCTCTCTTGACTGTATGATACTAAATGACGTTTGCTTTTGCCGATAAGAGGGTCATCGCCAAAGACGCCTGTTTGACGTCATTTCCTTATACTTCAAGTGGCTGGCATATGGGTTATCTCTTATGTATCTTTTATCTTCCCATGAGTCTGCTCTTCTCGGCGTCCTCCACAAAAGTCTACATACGATACTGGATGATTTTGAGAGTCACCTAGTACCTGAGGAGCATCGTCGGGAGCAAGCTCATGTACACTAGACTTATGTTGAGAGCTACATGACATGGTTCTATAGGGTGTCACACCCTATCATGACACCAGATGGTCTTGGAAGACCATCCAGGGCAACTAACCAAAAGTTAGTTAAGGTTTAAGATGAGCATGCCGAGAGTGTGACAACGGTCTGTCAATGTATTGCGGAGATGGACAAAGGAGCCATAAAGGCAGAACTTTTTGAGGATGACACTCCTCAGTTGGCCCTTGTGGAGCACATGGTTGCCGAGTTACAGAATATCGTGCAATACATGCAGAGGAGGAAGCAGGGGGTTAGATATACCCAGTAGATAGTTTATGTTTGGATGTATTACTTGTTTGTATTTTCTAACAAATGTTACACATGGTCTTGACTTTTTGCTTTTATTTAACGTTAATATAACTTTATTTTACTTTGATTTTACTTTAATTTACTTTAATATAAGTTGGCCTAAAAAAATTATGATGTTGGGACAATGGTGGTGTTCTGAAATGATTCAAGGGATATTTCAAAGATGCATTTCCGAATACTAACTCTGAAAAGAAAAAGTTGACGTGATTTTGGATGTCGTCAAAAAAATATCTCCAAACATATAAAAAACAATTTTAAATTTTCAAGAATGTAATATATTGATATAAGAGTAGAAAGAACAATGCTCTTGAAAGTCTACAGGGAGACTGTATTTTTCATGGGCCAAATATTACTAGAATCAATTGCAATGCTAGCCTAGAAAAGTAGAAATTTAGTCATGTCATGTTATATTTATAATTCGATGATATACATAGTTTTCCATGAATTAATCATTTCAGGTTCCAAAAAATTCATCAAAACCTTCTTGACTAAGATATCTAATCATTATAATGTACATATTTTCCATTCCATCAACTTTTCTAGCAATCACTTCAAAATGAGCATCTAATCCTGAGAATATCTAATGTACTTCCACCAATTGGAGTGGTGTACAGACCTATCTATTATTTCCATATATTAACATTTAATAAATAAAGAAAATAGAACTATATTAAAAAAACATTGAGCAAAGTTGGTACTCTGAAAATTATATCAATTTTGCGTATACCTAACTAGACATAATAATCATATAATTGAAGAGATCCTCACCACCACTTTGTATCTCAAGTATACATCCTTAACAAGTTCTTTAACCTCATGCATCCTCAAAATTAAGTTTAAGACAAGAATCAATGGAGTGAGTTTCACAAAAATTAATCTCACCGTCCGTTCTTTTATTTTGTATGAACTAAAATGATTTAAAATAAATATCATTTAATTTAGTAGAATTTGAATATGAGACTTTGCGATCAGTATACTCTCAAGTCTCTCCGGTCTCACGCCTTCGCCAACTAGAAAATCTTAGAAGTTAGAAATATAATTTAATTAATGATATATGAGAGGAGAGATGTCATTTTTCTAATAGGGTAACATCTACACTATGGACCACATAGGGTCATGTCCTATTAACTTTGATTCCCAAGAGTCTATACTTGTTATCTTCCATATTAATTACTTAAGGTACTTATTTTGAGAGAATGCATATGAACATCACATGTGTGTTTGTTGGGAATGGGGTCCTAGAGAAGGATAATGTTTGTGACCTAACATCAGAAGCAAAACCTAATGAAATCAATTATAGAATGACTTTAAGGGAGCCATATGCTTAACAGTCACAAGTCAATTAACCATCATTTGCATTTGATTATAAAATGAGTTGATTAATGCAAAAAATAAGAAATAAAATGTATCAATATTTTAACTAAAAAATAAAGTATAGCAAAGATACTATATAGGTGTTTGAGATCTCATGGTCCCTCTAGTGCGTCCTAGTGGTGACCACAAAATTCTATCTTATCAAACATATAGAATAATCCTAGGCCTTTCATGTCTTTGTTCTTAAATGGTTGTTCAAAAACTATCATGTGATATTGTCTTTATCTCTCAATTTATTATCTATCCATATTTTTCTCAAGTTATTATGTTCTCAAAATATATTGGTTTGTTCTTTAATGTGTTTTTTTTTTTTAATTTTATAAGTGTTCCCAAAGTTTTAAAAGCAAATTATAAGTAAAAAACTCATAAAACATGTAGGTTTTAGTAGACAATTATGTTTTTTAACACATCAATTACTGTTTAATTTAATTAGATAATTATCCGCAGAGCATGCTGCAACGGTTTCAAACCACTCTTAATATATAAGAGGTAATTTCATCATTTCAAATATTCAAATTCATTATCACTATGACATTATTATTTCAGATTCTGTCATTGACTTAGGCATTGAAATGTTCACTCTAATTCATCGCAACAGAAGTATTGTTGTATCAAAGTGAGGCGTAACTCCATCATTTCTAACCGAAAAATAAAGATTGTGCATCATTAAACCTATAGTAGTAGTATCACAGTAAAAAAAGGAAACTACTTAAAAAGGCTGAAAATATCTTTATGCTGTACAATCTTGTCACAATCATGCATGTCTTGAATGGTTGGTATCTTTTCTCAATCTGTTAATGGAAAGTAGCATTCATTATGAACAAAGCTGTAAACTCTGGTGCCATTGCAAGGGACCCTTTTTCAGTCTCCTACTCTGCAGATAACAGACATTGTGGCAGGTATATCACGTTGAAACACTGCTAGAAATTCAAAGTTACTGCTAGGCAATTGAATTGAATTACTCTGTTGAGTTTGTAGAACTTATTCGACTAAGGAATAGTGATACCTTATCATTACAAAATAAGGACAAGAAATGAATCATTTTGTCGGAATTTTGCTTGGTGGTTAGCATCAGCATTCAATACAGAAAGTAGTATAGTTTTAATGCGGTCAAATAATGAACCTATACTTGAAAGTTTTAATTACATTATGAATTGCCTAAGAGCATCTTTAATTGGAGTAAACTAAATGGATAGACTAAAATATTGTTTGTGATCCCAAAGTGTTTTGTAGGATTTAAAAAATTTATAGCTGATTTGAGTAGTTTTTACTTTAATGATGATTGTCTATAAGAAACCAAAACTTGACCCCACTATTTTCAAATATCATGTCATTACTTTAATACTGTTGAAATATTTTATTAATTAAATAAATAATATTATAATATATTTCACATAGTTAAGGTTAACTATATAGATAATGAGAACTAAATTTTAGTTCACTTAGATGTCATATCAACTCTACTATAATACAAATTCTTTATTACTAACGTAACCTATACAAAATTTTGGTTTAACAATCCTGCACTAAAGTTGTTCTAATACATCTAAAATCATATTGAAGGTAGAAAAGTTTATCATTTTTTTAGGTCAAAGTCACTTAATATTATGACAATGAGGGACAAAACTCTACTGGCCCAATTGAAGTACAAGTTGGCAATTCCCTAGGACAGGTTTGGATGTGTGTGATTCAATGATATTTGAAGAAAAATAAACAAAAGAAATATGGCAAGACTTAAAGAGATTGAGAAAATTAGTATACAATATATGGGTGTTAATAGCAACTTGCTTTGCTTGGCTATTTTGGTAGTGATGGACTCATGGTAGAGACATGGCTCTTTATTAGAAGTGTCTTTCATTTGAGAATCAATTTGGCCATCCATTTGTAATGATAAGGTATCACTATTCCTTAGTCGAATAAGTTCTACAAACTCAACAGAGTAATTCAATTCAATTGCCTAGCAGTAAATTCATTTTTATTTTAATTGAAAATTCACTTACAATAATATATTAGGATACCATTTGTAATTAAATATAACAAAGATATACAGGTTTTTTATAATTTGTGTGCAATTTTAAAGGTGTTGACTTCTATCTAAGGTGTTGACTTTCTTTTTTTTAATAGCTGGATTCCTATAGGAGTGTCCATTTAAAAGGTCTAGACTTTGAATCTTCATCAAGCATATGAGTTTGCATTATATATAAGAATATTAAAATCAAGTTTTAAATATATAAATAGTCCCTTAGTCTTATAGTTTTTGTTTTTGTTTTTTTTCTTTTTTAAATAATTGTGAATGTTAAAAAAATTGGTATTCGCCTTTAGCCTTAAAATCAACACAAAAATTTGTAAGAATTTTTTTATTTTTTATTTTTTTACGGCTTTTAATTTTAAAGATGAATATCAAAATAATTTTATTAATTAGAAATTATTTTAAAAAAAAATAAAGGAACGAAAACAAAAAACTCGTTAATTTATATAGACAATTTACGTATTTAAACCTAAAATCTATAAGGTAATTATGTTTTTAATTTCTCTCAATATTGCTCTAAGTGTATAATAATTTTATAAGTTTCTTAAATCTCATGTGATTTAAGTGTTTTTTCAATCTTTTATCAACTATATAACTTTTCAGATTACATTAGAGAATTATAATATGATAGATAAAGTTATATTAGAAAACAGGTGCATGTTCAATTCTTGACAAGAATTCTTCAATCTGTTATATGCATGTTGTTCTTTAATTGTTGGAACTTTATTTAATGATTGTAGTTTTTCAACCACACACCTCTAATTTTGTTTGCAAAGTAAATAATATCTTACAAAATGAACTAGAGGTGAAGGCAGGAGCGGTTGAAGAACTAAGATAATTAAATAAAGTTTGAACTGTTACAGAGAAAAATGTGGATAAGGAGTTGAAGAACTCTTGTCAAGAATTGAACGTGAATTTGTTCTTCTAATATAACTTAATTTATCATATTATTATGTTCTAGTTCGGATTGAAAGGTTATATGTTTAGTGAGCATTGATGAAATAAGTATTCCACATAATTTATAATAAACTGAGGTGTATATATTACAACGGTTGTTTAGCAAAATCTTTGTTCAATATTATGCATTAAAGAATATCACAACAGTTGTTTAAAATAATTGTTGTGGTAGGTAGCGCGCAACATAGTTATAATCACGATTGGTTGGTCCACCGTGGTGGTACTTCTTTTCCAACTGTTGTGATAAGTGTTTTCCGTGGTAGTGATAGGCCTTATAATAGAACAAATACAGTGGGAGAATCATGCTTAAGTCATTGATGACTTGAGATCTAAGTTATCCATGGCTCATGGAATTATCATTGAACATTAAGAGATGTGAGGACCCTGATGAATGAGAAAGAAGATCTAAAGTTAGACTATGCGGTAGAGGCACAAACGCATGCCACTACCGCCATGAAACTAAGGGGTTTCCTTAAAGGGGCCCTTAGATCTATTAAGAAACTGGAGAAGGAAATGTATGCACTCAAAGATGACCTGATGGATACTTCCAACCAATATTTCTAATAGGCAAATAAACATATAACCTTCTTCTATCTCGGGTTGGATTTGAGTCAGACGGACTTGTTCAAGGTGGATCTTGGAGGTTAGTTAGTAGACAAGGGGGGGGGGGTACCACCTATTAAGAAAATCACCTTGACTGACTCCCAGGAAACATACAATGTCATTCGCTTTAGGGATGCTTTAGAGGATCAATGAGTTTATGCTTTATTTATTTGTGCCACTACTAGCTCTTTTATAATAGCACCTAATGGAAGGGTTTTGTAATTATATTTCCATAGAAGTCTTGTATTCTTTTCCATTCATAGGTCTTAGCTAAATTACATGTTTGTATAATTCCAACTTATCTTCGTGGACTGCTTTGTAGCATGGTCTTAGCTGACACTCTAGAGAAAAAGAGCTTTCATCTGGGAATACTAATATCGTTATAAGGGTGACAAGGATTAATTCGCGGGGATCCAACATTTATGATCTCCTTAAGAGGCAAAAAGGATTCTTTCGTAGGGATTCATCGTGTCTAATCCTCTCAAGAGACATCAAGGATTCATGTACGGGCATCCAACATGTGTAATCGCCTCGAGGGGAGGCAATGGTTTCTATATGAGGATCCAACATGTATTATCGCCTCAATGGGCAGTAAGGATTATGTATGAGGATCTACCATGCGTAATTTCCTTAAAGGGCGACAAGGATTCCTGTATGGGGATCCAACATGTATAATCACCTCGAAGAGTGACATGGAATTTGGTATGAGGATCCAACATATATGGGGTGATCAAGATAAGATATTTTTTTCTCCTTAATTCCCTGCAAATAAATCAATAACAACCTAAATTTACATAATAAAGTGAGGGTCTCATTTAAAACCCTTGTACCACATTGGTAACACAAAAAAAATAATGATCCCTGCAAATAAAATAATGTCACCAAATTATTCTTACAAATGACAGAGATTGAACTCGACAAAATAAGACAAAGTAGTAGACAAAAATAATTTAAACTAGAGAAAATGAGTCCCAACACCCTAACAATCATTGTCATTTAACAAGACATCATTTCATATGTCATTCATGTCAACTGGTTCAGAGTGTCCATGTCTCTACCCATAGGAGCTCACTTTAGTGATTTTTCTTCCAACTTCCTATTAATTGTGTTCACTCCCATGGTTCTGGCCTCCTTCAATGTAACACACTTCTACCCCATAAGCATTCATGATAATTAAAAATAATTATATCAGAGTATTTCACCGCAAGGGTGCCACATTTCGTTATAAAATCATAATAACGTATTACTCCGTAACACAGGTTTTATTCATCATAATTTCAATCAATTACTATGCAGTGGAAAGATTTCAAAATCATCAACATAATTTGTAATTCAAAGAGTTTTAAAAACAAGAACTCATAACTTCATGAGGTCAACAACAAAAGAACACAACGGTTAGACTCAAACGTCCTGACCCTATGTTATATATCAGAGCAAAACCCTCTACTTGACAGAAATAACTGAAATACTTCAAGTCAGTTTTTCACGCACCAAGAGCTAATCTTGATCACCTGCATGTTACCCACGTGGAGGCAACATTCAAACAGGCAGGGTGAGTAATCATAACTCGTTATATAAGATATAAAGATAAGGTATATTAAGATAGCATTCATCTTACAAAAACATCATCATGAAACCATGCTCACCATTTGCCAAGTATTATACTCACACCTTCATATCATAGTATCATATATACATATTCGTTCATAAAGTCATCAAATCAACAACTCATCACCCAAGCCTCACTTAAGTCACAACATCATCACACGTCAGTTTAAAATCACCTCATCAATAAAAATAGTCATTCACATAGATGTAATGCTACATAACATTAAATGTAACAACAAAGACTCATGAATGTGGTACCAAATCAACATGTTGATGGACACTGGGCCATCACCCTCCAAAGATCCCCACCAATAGGATCGATTATACACAAGAACCGGAGCACAACATAAACACCCCAATCCACACAATGGGATTGAAGCCAACACTGGAACGAACTCCTATCAACAACACTAGACCGAACTCCTATCAACAACACTGGAGCGAAGTGCTACTATGATATGAATGCATGATACACTATGTTATAATCAGCATCATCACAGGATCGTCAAGTTGCATCATCATTCATGAAAATTCAACAAAACATCATGGTATTATATCATCATTATGCATCACAAGTCTTCATATTACATCACAAATCAACATGTTATACTCATCAAAATGTAACACGTCAACCACTCAAGGCATACGAACAACAAGGCACAAGACAACACAATAAAAGAAAAGAAAAATAAAACTATTGTTCATGCTCGCTTGGTGCTCGCCCGACGAAGCAACTCGCTTGCCTGGGTTTTTCTCGGTGAAACATGGGCGAATTCCCTCTCCCATAAAAATTCCAATAGCACTACTATTCTACTCCTCACTTGCTTCTCCTTTCTCCTGGAGACCTCCAAGCGAACCAGTTTCACCTGGCGAAACGTACGCAACAGCAGTCCTACATCTATGTTCTCTGCATCAAACCAGACTCAAACCCCTTGCGATTTCCATCGCTCACAGTACGAAGATGCACATAATCTCCATAGCAATTAAAATCCAATAACAACACATCATAATATACTTCATATATATATATATATATATATATATATATATATATATATATATATATATATATATATATATATATATATATATATATATATATATATATATATATATATATATATATATATATATATATATATATATATATATATATATATATATATATATATATATATATATATATATATATATATATATATATATATATATATATATATATATATATATATATATATATATCTTTTACATCTAGAAACCCCAATTTCATCACTATTCATCTCACTTTAATCAAAATCTCACCATTCCCTAAAACCTTAAAACTAACTACATACATTTATAATCTATATCCTTTATAATGAAAAGCAATACTCCTCATACCTTAGATAGTTCGATTCTGATCTTCCTCTTGAGTTCTTCAGAGTTTCTCTAAGCCCTAGCCTTTTTTCTCATTCTTTCCTCAGAGCTCTCTTCCAACACACGATCGTATAAAAGTGTATTTATCACTCCTATATTTTCCCTTTTGCCCAACATACATTTAGGACCCTTAATATGTCTTCCCAACTTCGTCCTCACTTATTCCACCCAACATTACCATCTTGCCCTTAGTGTTTCACTCCTTTTATTTAAAATAATAATAATAATTTAAATAAGATTATTCACATTATTTCACTATTATTATTATCAAAATAATTCTGATTAATCATATATTTTCTAAATATCCTCAATACTCTCTTAACTCCTCAATACCCCACAGCACAAATCATCAGTCATCATAATACTTCACCAAAATTCACCGAAATTACGAATATTCATAATAAATTAATTAAATAAATATTCTAATTATATTTGGGGTGTTACATTCAACATCAGGCTTTTTTTATAGAATTTCCTGGCGATCTTATGATCTCCCTGGATCACCCTGACTCGCCCGTATGGGATCGGGTACTTCATACGTGAATATAAGTTAGATAGGAAGGCTCCTAACTAATTAAAGGTGGGCTTCCCTATAACATGTTATACGAGGAATGTGCATTAATGACAAGATACCTTACCTTAATTTGTCTAGCATTTTCTTCTTCTTTAAAGGTATTCTTCAATGTTATATAATTATTTACTTCCATTAGTTTACCAAAATATCCCACCAATGATGCTTATAGAGCTTAAGGTCATCTAAGTCTATGAGAAACCTCTCAAATTCATCGCAATAGAGGATGTCTGCAGAGCTTTCTTGATCAATCAAGAGCCTCTTAATCTCTTAATCATCCCATCTTACAGTGATGAGCATGAAATCATCATTATATGGGTAGATGCCTACAATGTCTGTCTCAAAAAGGATATCTCAGCTTCAAGAGCTTCTAACTCGCCCAAATCGGAGTCGGTGGGTGAGCCTATATGGTTAAGACCTGGAAAGCATATCATCTACAAGAGAAACTAGTCTCTCTGCAATAAGGGAATCCTTTTACGATGGTATTAAAAGTATGGTTGACAACACCATAGTTGCCTCCCTTGCTTGGTTATTTTCCTTTCTTGGATCTAGGACTCCATGAGACATCTCGCCCCTTAGAGATATATTTTCTTGACCCTCGAGTAAAGTCGCTCTTGACATAATTCTTTAGGTGCTCCTATTGGATTAGACATTTTATCTCCTTCTTGAGTTGATATCAGTTTTCAATATATAGTGTCCCTTGACTTTATGGAACATGCACTAGCTACTAGGCTCAGGACCCGTGACGTATGCCTTTAGAGTTGATGTTTGCGGGATGGTATGCATGCAGAGAACTTCTTACCATATTTTCTCCTAACAAGTGTTCATAGGTGTGAAGCTATCCATGGAATTTCCATTTCGCTTGAACGTTGTTCTGTCTCTGATGGGTGATGTGTATTGATTCCTTTGTAAGTGTTATGAGTTGTTAACATGGAAGGTGCACTTTTTTCATCTCGAGCCTTATTTTCAACATTGTTTTCATCACCCTTGATGCAACATTCAGCCCACGTCACTACATCTGCCAATGACACCAATGGCCTCTAGGTGGGAGATTCATTGAAGTTTCCCTCCTTGAGCCCATCCTAAAATGCTCCTACGAATATTTCTTGGGTTGAATGGATTACATTGATTTTTCCTCAATGAATCATGTGAAGTACTCCCTCAGAGACTTAGAGCGGCCTTGGAGAATGTTGAAGAGATTGGTGACAACCAATTTCCTGTGTCTGCTTGTTGCAAACTCGTGGACTAGTTTCTCTACTAATTCTTGATAGTTTTCGATAGAGAGCCAAGGCATGCCCATATACTGCCTTAGGTTTGCATCTCATAAGGTGCCAAAGAGGAGCTTTCATTTCAAGGAGTCAGGGGCTCCAATGATGCCCATTTTTATTTTGAGGGAGGTAACATGTTCATATAGTTTGCCACGCCCATCAAACTTAGCCAATGAAGGAAGCTTAAAGTTCTCGAGAATGGGCACCTTTCATATCTCATATGAGAGAGGTTAGAGGTCTAGAATCTCCACCTCATACGTAGGGTCTACCCCCTGCTGGCGTTACTAGATATGCATGATTCAGATCTTGCTTCTGGTGATAGAAGTTTTCCATGGCCATGGTGCTTTCCTCATTGTTAGATTCCTCGCTAGCCGGAGTTATTGAATTTTTTCACAATGATGGATAGGGAGTATGAACGCAGGATATTAGTCTAGGGGAATGTTATGATGGTGGTCCATGTTAGTTTTACTGGGGCCCCATAGTGAACTCTCATTCTACTTGCTAAAATTACAATATGTGATAACCCCTAGAGAATAATGGTTGTTAGTGGATTTGGGGTTTGTTGCAGGGCTAGAGCTAGCTCATGTTAGAAGGTGAGAAACTTTATATATCTATTTTTTGTGTGAACGTATAATTGTCCCTTCTTAATTCCAAGGTTGAGATATTTATAACAGTATTTGGCATGGATCATATGCCCCTTGAGAATAACAGCCACTTCTGACAAAATGTAGGAGTGGATAGTTAATCTTATATTATTCAGAGGAGCATGGTTAAATCCCTTATGAATTTTTCTATCTCGTAGGGGAACATAGACACGTCAGTTGCCTACAATGTCTTTCTCAAAAAAGGATATCTCAACTTTGAGAGCTTCTAACTTTCCTAAATCGGAGTCGGTGGGTGATCCCTATATGGTTAGGATCTGGAAATCATATCATCTACAAGAAAAACTAGTTTTTCTGCATCCAGGGAATTCTTGTGTGATGGTATTAAAAGTATGGTTGACAACACCATTGTTACCTCCCTTTCTTAGTTCCTTTCCTTTCTTGGATATAGGACTACATAAGACATCTCGCCTCTTAGATTTATATTTAGTTGACCCTCGAGTAGAGTTGCCTTTTACATACTTCTTCAGGTGCCCTATGTTGGATTAGACACTTTATCTCCTAGTTGAGTTGATATGAGTATTCAATATAATGTCCCTTGACTTTGTGGATCATGCACCAGCTTCTAGGCTCAGGATCCATAACGTCCACCTTTAGAGTTGGCGCTTGCAGGATGTCATGCATTAAGAGGACTTTTCTCTGAATTCACCCCCACTGAGTGTTCATAGGTGTGAATTTATCCATGGGCTTTCCACTTTTCTTGAATGTTGTTTTGTCTCTGGCGGGTGATATATTTTGATTCCTTTGTAAATTCTATGAGTTGTTAGCATTGGAAGTGTGCTCTTTTTCATCTCAAGCCTTCCAACAGTTTTTTCATCGCCCTTGATGTAACACTCAACTTATGTCACTACATCTACCAAGGATATCGTGGCCTTTAGGATAGAGATTCGTTGGAGTGCCCCTCCTTGAGCCCATTATGAAATACTCCTATCAATATTTCTTGATTTGGATGGATTATCTCAATTTTTCCTCATTGAAGTCTTCAAAGTACTCCCTCAGTGACTTAAAGGGGCCTTGGAGAATGTTGAAGAGATTGGTGGCAACCAATTTTCTGTGTCTTCTTGCTGCAAACTAGTGGACTAGTTTCTTCACTAATTCTTGATAGTTTATGATGAAGAGCTGAGGCAGGCTCATATACCACCTCAGGGTGGCATCTCAAAAGGTGCCAACAAGAAGCTTTCATTTCAAGGACTCAAGGGCTCCAATGATGTCCATTTTCATTTTAACAGAGGCAACATGTTCATATTGGCCACCGCACCCATCGAACTTGGCCAATGAAGGCGGCTTAAAGTTCTTAAGAACAAGCGCCTCCCATATCTCATCTAAGAGAGGTTGGAGGTCTATCATCTCTATCTTGTACATAGGGTCTACCCTCTTCTTGCGCTGTTGGATATTCAGGATGTTATCTTCCAGATATTCGTTATGGCGACTGAGATTTTCCATGGCCATGATGCTTTCCTCATTGTTACATTCCTCGTTATCCAAAGTTGTTATCTTTTTGTTCACCATGATGGACAGAGAGGATAAACATGGGACATCAATCTATAGGAATGTTTTAATGGTGGCACATGTCATTTTTACTGGGCCCCTATGGGGGACCCTAGTTCTACCTACTAAAAGTATAAAATGTGACGACCCCTAAAAAATAAGGGTTGTTAGAGGCTTTAGGGTTTTTCTCAAGGTTAGAGCTAGCTCATGTTGGGAGGTGAGAATCCCTATGTATCTATTAGTTGTATGAATGTATGATTGTCATTTCTCGATTCTAGGGTTATATATTTATAGTTGTATTGGGCCTAGATCATTTGCCCCTTAGGGACAAAAACCACTTCTCAGAAAATATGGGAGTGGATAGTTAATTTCATGTTACTTATAGGAGTATGGTTAACTATTCTGTGACTCTTTCTATCTCGTAGTGGATCATAGATACGTCAGTCCCCCATTCTCACATGTTATGCGGGTCATTCCATAAATAGGTGACACGTCCACTAAATAGGAAGTTGATCTTGTAAACGGGCGATAAAAAAGGCTTTCGATGAGACGATGCATCACTCTTGTTGTCCCTCACGAGCCTCTTACTAATATACCATTACAAGCTTCAATGCATCCGAAAGAAATGTTGTACCCAACATTATGCCTAAGTAACCATAAAGTGGCATTCTTCAAATTTAAATCCAAATTAGTTCCCACAAACTACTTTAGTGCGATGTTCATGTTAACAGAGTACAAATTACAATAGGCTCCATATATTGAAAAGTCATCCATGAAGACTTCAATATAATATAAACCTGGTCGTGAAAATTATATCAAGTTTATCTTTGCCTATTGTGAGAATCACAGGTTTCCCATTTACCAAATTTCATAAGACATTTTGTAAGGCGATTTAATTCATCTATGATTATTTTATTTTCAACTACAAGAAATTTCACATGATTCGATTAAGACAGAATTCCTCTTTCTAACTTCTACTTTTCTTTACACAGTCTAACACTTAAAGCATATATTTGATTATAAGGAAGAATGGTTATTTTATCATCATCTTCACATGTAGTAACAAAACAAATGTTTGCCTCTTCATTTGATTCTTTAGATGATGCTCCTAATGATATTTTATCTGATCTTCTAAATGATTGATGGATTATTTAGCAAGTGTACTAACTTATCATCAAGTAATAATATTTATAATAATTTCATCTCCACAGGGATTGCTTATTTTTAACATGATAATACTAACGTACTAAAATTATTAAATTGGAGGGTTTTCATAAAAGTGTGGTTTGTAACAAAAAAAGAAAATAAAAAGATGAAAGTTATTAGAGATTAAAAATGACTAGACCTTTCTCGAATCCTTTCTTAGTCACTATTTTGTAAATGCATTTATTCCCTAAAGTTGTTCATCTAATATTACAATGAGTTGACAAAATAGTTATACTCAATCCCTAGGTGTATAACCGTCTATTTTAATAACAATTATCTAATCTCATATGCAAATTCAAAATCAAAACAGGTTTTTATCGAATGTTAATTCCTATATCACAAAATTAAAATTCCTTATCCATAAAATAATTATAATTTTGAATAGTTAAATTAAATAAAATTTCAAAAGTTAGGGCCAATAATCATTCAAAACCTAGAATAAAATTTAAGAACAAATTTAACTCAAAAGCTAGAGAATTATCTTAGTTCGACATAACTACTAGACCCGCTCTAGTCCCTAAGAGTTTCCTCTTGAGATTTCCCTTAAGATCAAACTTGAACTTTTTACATAATCATACCAAACAACCTTCTAACACAACTTGAGCTTTTGCACATGGCCAAGCCAAAAACCTTCTACAAACAAACAAAAAATTTATACGGTCACATCTCAAAACCTAGATCAAATATTTTCATAGGTTGATCTCAATAACATTCATTAGAGATTTTATAGAGTTTAAGCTAAAAACCTAAACCAAGCTCTTAATAGTTTAAGTTTGCAACCTTCTAACACTATTACAAGTAAATCACAAGAGACTATGCTACGGAATAAAACTTTCAGCACAATGTAACGCCCCGATTCTAAATTTCCCATTATTTTGTTGAGTCTTTTAATTTATTTGGTTAATTGTTATTTTATTGTGGAATTATGTAATAATGTGTTATGTGTGTATGTTGTGGCATTTTATTATTTGGAGAGTTTTGGGAATTAATTAGAGGGTATTTTAGATAATCCTTGATTAGTAGTTATTTTGAGAGAAATAGAGTAGAAAGAGTATAAGTGGAAAAGAGAAAGAATAGAGAGAATAGAAACCAAGAGGAAAGAAAAAGAAGAGAAAGAAAGGAAGAGAAGAGAAAAGAGGAGAAAAACCTAGAATCATTAAGAATCTACTTCTAAGCTTTCGATTGATCGGGTAAGGGTGTGAAACTTTATTATTCTTGCAATGTGTATGATTATGTGTGTTCTTGTTGGTTTTGTTTTGGATTGGGGAGAGTTTTGCTCATTTTTCATTTTAGGACATAATGAGTTTAATCGGTAGAACAGATGTTTTATCGGGTAGAATCCGATTTAAGTGATGTAGAATAGTCAGGGTGTGATAGACTAAGGCTATTGGAACTGATTTGATGAGAATCGGTCGGTTTTGGAGAGGTTGGGAAATTCTGAACAGTGAGGAATTATGGTTCGCAGACACTCGCTAGTTGTTCGCTAGGCGAGCTGGTCGCGAACATTCGCTAAGCGAGCAGTAGCAAATAGGTAGCAAATGGTCCCAGACTTGGACAGAATGCATGTTGTGGTGTTCGCTGGTAGCGAATGGGGGTAGCAAAGGTTCGCTAGGGGTTCGCTGAGCGAGCGAGGTAGCGAACGAAGTCAGAGGCTTATGTTTGCCTTTGCGAGCTTGTTCGTTAGGCGAACAAGTAGCGAATACTCGCTAGGAGTTTGCTAAGCGAGTAGGTGGCAAACGTGGCAGGTTGTGTTTTCTTTAATGTTTCCATTCGAGGTCGGGTTTCCAACTTAACTTCGAGGCATCGTGTGCCCATGTGGGGTGTGAGCGATGGGTGAAAATCGTAGTCCCGACGGGGAGTTACTTCGGTAACGAGCGATGGTTCCATTTTGGTTCTTTAATTGAACCTGCTGAACGAGTCGGTACCGCATTTGCATCTGCATAGAGTCGTGAGTCGGTCTCTATGAGTTGTATTATCATCTTTGTATGATGTTTTGGTGAATTGAACATAATTGTAAATGTTTAAGTGAAATGCATGAATTGTAAAGTATGAATTGGTGAATGTGATTGATTATGTACGTGGACATTGTGATATATTGTAACCAGTTGTGGTGAGAATTGTGAATTGCGTGTATGTTATAATTGTATTTTATGCATTGTTTGTTATGATAATGTTTCTCACCCTTCTGCTGTTTCATAATGCTCTATGAGGCATTACAGAGTAGGATGCTGGAGGTCTTTTGTGAAGCGAGTCTTCATTTCTTTTGGTCAGATGGCTCTGATATGTAACACTGGGTAGTTAGGAATTATTTTGATTCTTTTGTGATATCTTTATGAGCGGGTATTATTTATGTTTCGTTTCGATGATAATGTGATGTGCCTCTTTTATACCATGTTATAATTATACTCTGGTGGAATGTTATTAAGTGCCTAAATGATTTAATTGTTTATTTTGGGGGTATAGAAAGGGGGTGTTACACTAAGTGGTACCAGAGCCAGTGTTGAGTCAGTTGTGTCTGTCTTCTTGTTGTGTTGGTTAAACGGTTGTTTGACCTTGTTGTTATTTTTGGGAATCCTCAGAATATGGCTGGTTGTAATGACACTGCTATGGCTCCGACATTGGAGGCTATGGCAAGAGCGGTGCAAGGTGCACCGAATGTGAATGCGAATGATGAGTTTAGAAAGAATCAGCCGCCTGTATTCAAAGGAAGGTTTGATCCTGACGGTGCTTAGATCTGGTTGAAGGAGGTTGAGAGAATCTTTAGAGTTATGAACCATGCTGAAAGAAACAAGGTGAGACTTGGGACTCATATGTTGAGGGAAGAGGTTGATGGCTGGTGGGTCAGTATGAGGAAAGTTCTTGAGGTGGATGACGAGGAAATTACTTGGGATTTGTTCCGCACTGAATTTTTGAGGAAGTACTATCCTGAGAGTGTGAAGGGTAAAAAGGAAATGGAATTCCTTGAGTTGAAACAAGGCAACATGTCTGTGGTAGATTACACGGCTAAGTTTGTGGAACTAGTTCAGTTTCATCCTCATTATGCAGCTGTTACGGCGGAGTTCTCTAAATGCATTAAGTATGAGAATGGCTTGCGTCCGGAGATAAAGAAAGCGGTGGGTTACTAGAGGATACGAAGATTTTTGGACTTAACCAAATGTTGTAGGATTTTTGAAGAGGATAGTAAAGCTCGTTCTACTCACTACAAGAGTCTGAGTTAGAAGAAAGGCAAGCAACAAGTGAAGAGTGGACCTTATGTGACGCCTGTTGATAAGGGCAAGTATAGGGGAAACTTCGATAGGAAATCGGGAGGTGGAAGTTCGGGTGCAGTCAAATGTTACAAGTGTGGCGTGATGGGTCACAAATCTTTCGAGTGTAGGAAGTCTACGAAAAAGTGTGCTCTTGTGGAAGTTTTGGACATACCACTTCTGAGTGTAGAAGGAATGTCGTAAAGTGTTTTAACTGTGGAGAAGTTGGGTGGAAAAGTATTTGCATTAGCCGATTCAGACACAACTAATGCGGATCGCTTGATTAAAGGTACGTGCTTTATTAATAATATGCCTTTAATTGCTATTATTGATACTGGAGCGACTCATTTGTTCATTTCTCTTGAATGTGCTCAGCGTTTGGATTTGCGCATGGTTTCTTTGAGTGGTGGCATGGTTATTGAGACTCCTGCTTCAGGGTCGGTAACTACTTCTTCGGTGTGCATAAGTTGTCCCTTGACCATGTATGGTAAAGACGTTCTTATGGATTTGGTGTGTTTGCCGTTGGAAGGGTTGGATGTGATTTTGGGTATGAATTGGTTGCAATTTAATAGACTTCATTTAGATTGCTATCATAAGTTGGTAAGGTTTCCTTCTTTGGAAGATGATGAAAGTGAGAGTTTTCTATCCACTAAAGAGTTGAAGAAACTTTTGGCGGACGAAGCTCACTTGTTTGGTTTATTTGCATCGTTGCCGGTAGAGGACAAGGTTGGACTTGATGTGTTTCCGGTAGTGTGTGAATCTCCAGAAGTGTTTCCGGAGGATGTTACAGATGTACCGCCGAAAAGGGAAGTTGAATTTTATATTGATCTAATTCCGGGTACTATACCAATTTCGATGGCACCGTATCGTATGTCAGCATCAGAATTGGTAGAGTTGAAGGAGCAGTTGAGTGATTTGTTAGAAAAGAGATTTGTTAGACCAAGTGTTTCTCCATTAGGTGCACTGGTGTTGTTAGTAAAGAAAAAGGATGGAAGTATGCGGTTATGTATTGATTATTGACAGTTGAACAAAGTGACAATTAAGAATAAGTATCCGCTTCCTAGAATTGATGATTTGATGGACCAATTGGTTGGAGCACGAGTTTTTAGCAAGATTGATTTAAGATCAGGTTATTACCACAAATTTATTGAAGGGTTTTCGAAGTTGGCACTTCCGTTAACGCAGTTAACTATAAGGGAAAGTCTTTTATTTGGGATGTTGATTGTGAGAAGATTTTTATGGAGTTAAGGAAAAGATTGACAACATCGCCGATCTTGATTTTGCCGAATCCTACAGAACCTTTTATGGTATATTGTGATGCTTCTTTGACTGGTTTGGGTGGTGTTTTGATGCAAGATGGGAAGGTTGTGGCTTATGCTTCTAGGTAGTTAAGAGTGCACGAAAAGAATTACCCTACTCATGATTTGGAATTAACAGTCGTGGTATTTGTGTTAAAAATTTGGAGGCATTATCTTTATGGTGCAAGGTTTGAAGTTTTTAGTGACCACAAGAGTTTGAAGTATTTATTTGATCAGAAGGAGTTGAATATGAGGCAAAGAAGATGGCTAGAGCTTTTGAAGGACTATGATTTTGGATTAAATTATCATCCGGGTAAGGCAAATGTGGTGGCCGATGCCTTAAGTCGGAAGTCTTTGCATGTGTCCGTAATTATGGTAAAGGAATGGGAATTATTGGAGAATTTCAGAGATTTGAGTTTGGTTTGTGATATGACGCCGAGAAGCGTGAGACTTGGTATGCTTCATATCACGAATGATTTTCTTGCAATCGTTTGCGAAAGGCAAAAGTTGGATTTGAAGTTTGTTGACTTGATGACAAAAGAGAATGAAGATTTCAAGGTTGATGATTTTAGTGTTTTGAGGTTTCCTGGTCGTATTTGTATTCCTGATGATGCGGAGTTGAAAAGAATGATATTGGAGGAAGGACACCGTAGTAATTTGAGTATTCATCCGGGAGCAAATAAGATGTACCAATACTTGAAGAAGATCTTTTGGTGGTCTGGGTTGAAGAGAGATGTGGCTCAGTTTGTGTATGCGTGTTTGACTTGTCAGAATTCTAAAGTGGAACATCAGAAACCTATTGGATTAATGCAACCGTTGGATATCCCAGAGTGGAAATTGTAACAGCCCAATTTTCATTAATTGATTATTTATGTTAATTAATTGATTTATTGAGATTGTTTTAATTATTGGATTTATTTAATTCATATGAGTTAATGGATTTAACTGGTTTATTCTACTTGGTAGAATAATGTGGAATTACTAGACATTCTCTAATTAATGATGAGATGAGATATTTTATGAGAAAGGTATTGATAGATATTTTTGAGAGAAGAATTATGATGGAAAGAAAATAGAAGGATATATAAGAGAAATTGAAGAGAAAAGAAAAGAGATAGAAACATAAGAGAAAGAAAGAAGGAAAAGGAGAGAAAGAAAGAGGAAGAGGAGAAAAGAGGAGAAAAAGGGAAAAGCTTGGAAATCATCAAGAATGACTTCTAACTTCCGATTAATCAAGTAAGGGTGTGAAATGTTATTATCCTATCAATGTTTATGATCATGTATGTGTGTGTATTTGGATTGTTGGATGTTTTTATACATTTCCATTCTAGGGCAAAAATGATTTAATCGATAGAATTGAGTTTTGAATGGTTAGAATCGGAAATAAATTTTGTAGTTTAGTCGGATAATGCTTAGTCGTGATTATTGGACTTCGTTTGATCGAATTTGGTTGAGTTTATGAGTTTTGACATTTTTGGATAAATGGGAGGTTAAGATTTTGGAGGAAAATCGGAAGTCGTAGAATTGGCGTTTTAGGGTCCCAAATTGTTAATATATAATTGGTAATGATGAGTAGGTATTTAATCAAGAGAAAATAATTGAATCGGTCGGGTTTTTGAGGGTTTTAAGCTCAAACCCGTAGCTGTTTTTCTGAGTTTTTCAGGTGTTAATCGGTTAACCATATACGTTAACCGTTTAACACAGTCTTGGGGGTCTAAAAACAGAGTTTTTGGCCTAAAAATTGAGTTTTTGGAGTGGTTAATCGGTTAACCGTATGCGTTAACCGATTAACACTGTAAGTGAGAAAATATTATTTTCAAAACTTCGAAAATTCATAACTTCTTCACCGTTTATCGGATTCTGACGTTCTTTATATCAAACTGAAGCTAATGATATGTTTTATAACTTGGTGAAAAGAAATATTATTTTTAGTCGACTTTTAGCCGATTTTACTGATTAATCGAGATTAATTAGTTTAAGTAAGTGAGGCTTAATTAATTAGAGCGTTTGGTTGCGATCGACCTCTTCTTGTATGAGTAGCTTATATGCTGTTGTATGGTGTGTTGTGGGTAGCCGTATGGCGTGAATCCTAGATTGTGGAATTGATTATGAAATGTGATCTTTTGACAAACTTGTGCATTTTTAAATTAATTAAAATGCATGATGAATGTGATTGAGTTGTTGCCATTGGCACGATATTGTGAATGCATATTGATTGTATGCTAATGTATATGAAGGATGCATGAGAACATATTGTGAATATGTGTGCATTGCTTGTGATTGTATATGAATGATGCATGGGAACATATTGTGAATATGTATGCATGGCTTGTGATTGTATGTGAATGATGCATGGGATCATATTGTGTATATGTGTGCATTGCTTGATACATGTATTGATAATGTTGGAATATGAATATGTTGTGTGTGCAATCATGTTATAATTCTTGAGTGATGAATTATTTGAATGCATGGGATTAAGACGCGGGAACGGTCTTAAGTGCATTGTGTTGGTTGATTGCATATGCATCATTTAGTCAAGAGGCAATGTTTGCTAGTTTCGTGGAGACTAGTGGCTTGTCCCAAACCTAGAAGGGTGATTTTGAAAGCTTAGGGAACGGGCTTTTGTTGTTATCGGTCTAGAAGGGTGGACCCGGTTTAAGTGTAAAAACCGAAAAAATGATAACAAGTGTTGGTACCACATGGCATGAGTTGCATTGAGTTGCATTGAGTCTCATGTAATGAATATATGATTGTTGTATGATGTTATGCATATGTGTATGTACATGACTTGTGTAACTATGAACTATGGATATGTTTGATGATTTTCCATATTTGCCTATATATATATATATATATATATATATATATATATATATATATATATATATATATATATATATATATATATATATATATATATATATATATATATATATATATATATATATATATATATATATATATATATATATATATATATATATATATATATATATATATATATATATATATATATATATATATATATATATATATATATATATATATATATATATATATATATATATATATATATATATATATATATATATATATATATATATATATATATATATATATATATATATATATATATATATATATATGCTTTGTGAAGTATTAGATGAGTTATGATGAAGTATGGTGAGAATGGTGGAATATGCGTATGTGCATTACTTGTGTAATTGAGAGTTGTGACTATGTGATCATTGTATGAAAGTATGCTTATGAACATGAATTGTTGATTTGAGAATTGTGAATGTGTAATTGTGAATTAGTGTTCATGTGGAATGTTGAGATTTATGGATACGTGCATGATGAATATGCTTGGTGATTATCCATATTTGATTATATATATGTTGTATTGTACATGATGAGTTATAATGAATTATGGTGAGAAAATGTGGAATATATGTATTTTGTGCTTGTGTGTTTGTGTATATATAATTATATGCATTGTTATTATGATAATATTTCTCACCCTTCTGCTGGAATGATTTCCTACATGACATCGTGCAGGTATCAAGGAGTAGTATTGCTCGTAGTTATGAGGTCTCTTTTGGTGTAGTCGTTTAGTGATTTAATTATGTTGGGTCGAGTCATGCTCTGGTCATGTAACACTGGGATCACTTGGGTTGTGTTTAAGATATACATTATGTACTCTATAAACGTGTTTATATCCATTGGAATATTATGATGTTGGCCTTAGTGCCTAAGTGATGTTGTTTTATGTGATTAAAACAAATGTTTCTTTTATGAAAATTGTGGTATAATTGAATCCGCTGCTACATGCAAAGTGAAGTTTTGTAAAGCATAATTTTATATTGAAATAGTAATGAGCATGACATGTGGTTTTGATATTTTGAAAGTTATGTGTAATGCTTTTTTGTAAATGCATGGAAGTTTACTCTGATTATTCATATATTATTCGTGGGGTTTAGAAGGGTGTTACATTAGTGGTATCAGAGCAGGTCGGTCCGTCCGGCCAAGTTGTCTAATGTTGTTTGTTCCCTGGTATACGACATGTGTATGAAAACACTATCGATACATGTTTGTTGTCTAGCCTTTGTCTGCAAGAGTGGGAATGATTCAAGTGGGGGAGAAGCTTGTGTTTCTCCAAGATGCTGCAAGTGTGGAGTTGTAGCTCAGTGTATAGTTGAACGCTCTTATAGTTTGGTAAAGATGGTTTATACCCCATCGTGATTTTCGGTTGTCTATTGACAAATTAAGGAACTGATCACCCTTAATCTCTTGTTGATAGTAGTTGGGATTGTGTTGGATGGGATAGACGTGTCTTGCAAGCTTAAATGGCATGAGCAGTGAATTGTTTGGAGCTAAGCCAAGTGCTTAATAATTGTTTGGATAAGTCGGCGCAGGACAGTGTTGAGATGTTTAATTTTGATGGGAATTTTGAGTATTAATGAAAGTGGGAAGTTGGCGGTTTGCTGATTAATTGTGGTTGTTTGGAAGTTATCCTGACAGAATAGTGATATACAGCCAAGACATGAAGTGGAGTTGTGATCGACTTAGCTACGGGAACTAGACCGATATTGAGAGCTCCGTATTATATGTCTATTTGGATAGTCAAGGAATTAAACTGATTGAGTAGTTTGGAGACTTGTGTCTGGCGTGTGTGCTACGACAACAGATTATGAGGTCAAGTATATAAAGGGTGGATAGTGACTTCTGGTAATTATTAAAGGAAGTAAGATGTGGGATACTATATTGGTAATTAGACCTTTAAACATTTCAAGAGTTGAAGATGTGTTGAATGACCTTCTAATGGTGAAGATGTTGTTTTCGTATTTTGTCGTAACGGGAGAACCGTGACTCAGAATGACGCAAGATTAGAAGCGTTGGAAGCTATTACAATGCTCTATGTGATGGTGAAGTAGTGACATGGAATTAAGTTATTTATTGATGGAATACGTTTGGATATTATGGCAAGCGCGGTTCGTGTTTCCGCCATAACTCACAGATTGAGTGTCCGTTTGGCATGGGATTTTCCATACTTAATTGAGTGAGTCAATGGTTGTGTAACCGATGATATTTGGATATATTCGAAGAGTATAGAGGATCATGTTGAGCATCGGGGACTTGAGTTATCAGTGTTGGAAAAGAAGTAGTGATATGCCACTGTGAAGAAAGTTCAAAGAGTTTTTGGGAGAGCTGTCAACAGCTCGTGTGTTGGTTTTGCCGAATCCGACAGAACTATTTGTTGTGTTTTGTGATGCTTTGTTGATATGATAGGGAGATGTGTTAAGTGTAACATCAATAAGTTTTAGTTATGCTTGGAGACAATTTAGAGTGCATAAGAGGGATTACCTGACAAGTGATTTAGAGTTGGTTGTTGGTGTGTGTTTGTGTCGGAGTTTGGAGGCCTCAATTGTTTAGTTGAGATTTGAGATGGTTAGTGATCTTGAGAGCTTAAGGTGTTTGTTTGACTTGAAAAAGTTGAATATGAGGTAGAGGAAATAATTGGGATTTCTAAAGGAGTGCAGTTTTGGGTTGAATTACCATTCGGGATATGAGTTTGGTCTGTGAAGAAATTTCTTATGGAATTTGTGTCGGGTTTTCCGAAGAAATGTGAAGGGATATGATTCGACTTGGGTGGTTATGAATGGATTGGCAAGATTAACTCATTTCTTACTAATGAGGATGAATCATTCTATGCTGAAGCTAGCTAAGAGGTATAGTGAAGAAGTTGCGAAGTTGTATGAGTTACCGTCGAATATTATGTCAGATAGGAATCTGAGTTTTCATTGAGCTTTTGGGAGATTTTGCGGACGCTTTGGGTGACATGTTGAAGTTGAACTCTGTCTAGCATCCGTGGATGGAATGGACAAACAAAGAGAACTATCCAGTATGTAGAGGATTTGTTGAGAGCTTGTGTGTTGGATCAAGATGGATCAGGGGGTTGTTAATTATCGCTGATTGAGTTTACCTACCATAACCGCTATCATTCTAGTATCGGAATGACATCGTATGAGGCTTTGTATGGTAGGAGGTGTAGGACTACTTTATGTTGATGTGTGTCCGGTGAGAGTTGTACTCGGACCTGAGTTTGTGTAAGAGACGACTGGGAAAGATCAAAGGAATCCAAGAAAGGACGTGTTTTGAGAGTTACGATAGTAACTGGTGTTGGTCGAGCTTGAGGTCTCGGAAGCACCCACTGTGTTTTGTTGATCTGTATCAGAGTGGCACAACGGAAGCGTGGGGAAAATAGCATGTTAAACTGTTTACCGTTGTCGCTTGCAGGAATTGCAAGATGTGTTCATGTGTCTAAGCTGAGGAGGTACATTGATTCAGATGGATGGTGTACAAGTGAGAGACAATTTGATTTATGAGGCATTGCTAGTTCGGCTTGATGAACGAGAAGCAAATTTGAGGTAAAATGATTCCTTTGGTGGAAGTAGTTTGGAAGATCGGGATGCGAGAGTCATATCCATAGTTGTTTGAATCAGGTAACATTTTCGAGGACGAAAATTCCTAAAGTGGGGGAGGGCTGTAACAGCCCAATTTTCGTTAATTGATTATTTATGTTAATTAATTGATTTATTGGGATTGTTTTAATTATTGGATTTATTTAATTCATATGAGTTAATGGATTTAACTGGTTTATTCTACTTGGTAGAATAATGTGGAATTACTAGACATTCTCTAATTAATGATGAGATGAGATATTTTATGAGAAAGGTATTGATAGATATTTTTGAGAGAAGAATTATGATGGAAAGAAAATAGAAGGATATATAAGGGAAATTGGAGAGAAAAGAAAAGAGATAGAAACATAAGAGAAAGAAAGAAGGAAAAGGAGAGAAAGAAAGAGGAAGAGAAGAAAAGAGGAGAAAAAGGGAAAAGCTTGGAAATCATCAAGAACGACTTCTAACTTCCGATTAATCAGGTAAGGGTGTGAAATGTTATTATCCTATCAATGTTTATGATCATGTATGTGTGTGTATTTGGATTGTTGGATGTTTTTATACATTTCCATTCTAGGGCAAAAATGATTTAATCGATAGAATCGAGTTTTGAATGGTTAGAATCGAAAATAAATTTCGTATTTTAGTCAGATAATGCTTAGTCGTGATTATTGGACTTCGTTTGATCGAATTTGGTTGAGTTTATGAGTTTTGACATTTTTGGATAAATGGGAGGTTAAGATTTTGGAGGAAAATCGGAAGTCGTAGAATTGGCGTTTTAGGGTCCCAAATTGTTGATATATAATTGGTAATGATGAGTAGGTATTTAATCGGGAGAAAATAATTGAATCGGTCGGATTTTTGAGGGTTTTAAGCTCAAACCCGTAGTTGTTTTTCTGAGTTTTTCAGGTGTTAATCGGTTAACCATATACGTTAACCGTTTAACATAGTGTTGGGGGCCTAAAAATAGAATTTTTGGCCTAAAACCTGAGTTTTTGGAGTGGTTAATCGGTTAACCGTATGCGTTAACCGATTAACACTGTAAGTGTGAGAAAATATTATTTTCAAAACTTCGAAAATTCATAACTTCTTCACCGTTTATTGGATTTTGACGTTCTTTATATCAAACTGAAGCTAATAATATGTTCTATAGCTTGGTGAAAAGAAATATTATTTTTAGCCGACTTTTAGCCAATTTTACCGATTAATCGAGATTAATTACTTTAAGTAAGTGAGGTTTAATTAATTAGAGCGTTCGGTTGCGATCGACCTCTTCTTGTATGAGTAGCTTATATGCTGTTGTATGGTGTGCTGTGGGTAGGCGTATGGCGTGAATCCTAGATTGTGGAATTGATTATGAAATGTGATCTTTTGACAAAGTTGTGCATTATTTAAATTAATTAAAATGCATGATGAATGTGATTGAGTTGTTGTCGTTGGCACGATATTGTGAATGCATACTGATTGTATGCTAATGTATATGAAGGATGCATGAGAACATATTGTGAATATGTGTGCATTGCTTATGATTGTATATGAATGATGCATGGGAACATATTGTGAATATGTGTGCATTGCTTGTGATTGTATGTGAACGATGCATGGGAACATATTGTGTATATATGTGCATTGCTTGATACATGTATTGATGATGGAATATGAATATGTTGTGTGTGCAATCATGTTATAATTCTTGAGTGATGAATTATTTGAATGCATGAGATTAAGACGCGGGAACGGTCTTAAATGCATTTTGTTGGTTAATTGCATATGCATCATTTAGTCAAGAGGCAATGTTTGCTAGTTTCGTGGAGACTAGTGGCTTGTCCCAAACCTAGAAGAGTGGGTTTGAAAGCTTAGGGAACGGGATTTTGTTGTTATCGGTCTAGAAGGGTGGACCCGGTTTAAGTGTAAAAACTGAAAAAATGATAACAAGTGTTGGTACCACATGTCATGAGTTGCATTGAGTCTCATGGAATGAATATATGATTATTATATGATGTTATGCATAGGTGTATGTACATGACTTGTGTAATTGTGAACTATGGATATGTTTGATCATTGTCCATATTTGCCTATATATATATATATATATATATATATATATATATATATATATATATATATATATATATATATATATATATATATATATATATATATATATATATATATATATATATATATATATATATATATATATATATATATATATATATATATATATATATATATATATGCTTTGTGAAGTATATGATGAGTTATGATGAAGTATGGTGAGCATGGTGGAATATGCGTATGTGCATTACTTGTGTAATTGAGAGTTGTGAATATGTGATCATTGTTTGAAAGTATGCTTATGAACATGAATTGTTGATTTGAGAATTGTGAATGTGTAATTGTGAATTAGTGAGTAAACATAATATGTGTATGTTCATGTGAAATGTTGAGATTTATGGATACGTGCATGATGAATATGCTTGTTGATTATCCATATTTGATTATATATATGTTGTATTGTACATGATGAGTTATAATGAATTGTGGTGAGAAAATGTGGAATATATGTATTTTGTGCTTGTGTATTTGTGTATATATAATTATATGCATTGTTATTATGATAATATTTCTCATCCTTTTGCTGGAATGATGCCCTACATGACATCGTGCAGGTATCAAGGAGTAGTATTACTCGTAGTTACGAGGTCGCCTTTGGTGTAGCCGTTTAGTGATTTAATTATCTTGGGTCGAGTCATGCTCTGGTCATGTAACACTGGGATCGCTTGGGTTGTGTTTAAGATATACATTATGTACTCTATAAACGTGTTTATATCCATTGGAATATTATGATGTTGGCCTTAGTGCCTAAGTGATGTTGTTTTATGTGATAAAAACAAATGTTTCTTTTATGAAAATTGTGGTATAATTGAATCTGCTGCTACATGCAAAGTGAAGTTTTGTAAAGCATAAATTTATATTGAAATAGTAATGAGCATGACAGGTGGTTTTGATATTTTGAAAGTTATGTGTAATGCCCTTTTGTAAATGCAAGGAAATTTACTCTGATTATTCATATATTATTCGTGGGGTTTAGAAGGGTGTTACAGAAATGGGATGGTATCTCGATGGATTTTGTTACGGGGTTGCCGAATACGCAGAGAGGTCACAATGCAATTTGGGTGATTGTTGATAGACTTACTAAATCTGCTCACTTTATTCCGATTGATATTAGTTATCCTTTGGAGAAGTTGGCTGAGATCTATATTCGGGTGATTGTGAAGTTGCATGGAGTTCCCAAGAGCATTGTATCGGATAGAGATCCAAGGTTTACTTCAAGGTTTTGGGAAAGTTTGCAAAAGGCTTTGGGTTCTCAGTTGAGATTGAGTTCGGCTTATCATCCGTAAACAGATGGTCAAACCGAAAGGACAATTCAATCATTGGAAGATTTGTTACGAGCTTGTGTGCTAGAGCAAGGTGGTGCGTGGGATAGTTATTTAGTGTTGATTGAATTCACCTATAATAACAGTTTTCATTCTAGTATTGGTATGGCTCTGTTTGAAGCTTTGTATGGTCGAAAATGTCGAACACCTTTGTGTTGGCATGAGACTGGTGAGAGGTCGGTGGTTGGACCGGAGATGGTACAACAGACGACGGAGAAGGTGAGGTTGATTCGAGAAAAGATGAGAGCTTCTCAGAGTAGGCAGAAAAGTTATCATGATAAGAGAAGGAAGAATCTTGAATTTCAAGAGGGCGACCATGTGTTTTTGAGAGTTACGCCGGTTACAGGTGTGGGTCGTGCTTTGAAGTCGAGGAAGTTGACTTCTCGTTTCATCGGTCCAGATCAGATTATCGCACGAGTTGGTGTTGTGGCTTATCGTGTGGCGTTGCCTCCGAATCTTTCAAATTTGCATGATGTGTTTCATGTTTCGCAACTTCGGAAGTATGTTCCGGATTCGTCACAAGTTATCTCTATGGACGAGGTTGAAGTAAGAGATAACCTTACAGTGGAAGCTTTGTCGATTAGAATTTTGGAAGGAGAGATTAAAAAGATAAGAGGCAAGGATATTGCGCTTGTGAAAGTAGCATGGGGAGGTGCTGCAGAAGGCGATATGACTTGGGAATTGGAAAGTAAGATGCGAGAGTCGCATCCGGAGTTGTTTGGATCAGGTAATATTTTCGAGGACAAAACTTTCTAAAGTGGGGGAGAGTTGTAACGCTCCGATTCTGAATTTCCTATTATTTTGTTGAGTCTTTTAATTTATTTGGTTAATTGTTATTTTATTGTAGAATTATGTAATAATGTGTTATGTGTGTATGTTGTGGCATTTTATTATTTGGAGAGTTTTGAGAATTAATTAGAGGGTGTTTTAGATAATCCTTGATTAGTAGTTATTTTGAGAGAAATAGAGTAGAAAGAGTATAAGTAGAAAAGAGAAATAATAGAGAGAATAGAAACCAAGAGGAAAGAAAAAGAAGAGAAAGAAAGGAAGAGAAGAGAAAAGAGGAGAAAAACCTAGAATCATCAAGAATCCACTTCTAAGCTTTCGATTGATCGGGTAAGGGTGTGAAACTTTATTATTCTTGCAATGTGTATGATTATGTGTGTTCTTGTTGGTTTTGTTTTTGATTGAGGAGAGTTTTGCTCATTTTTCATTTTAGGGCATAATGAGTTTAATCAGTAGAACAGATGTTTTATCGGGTAGAATCCGATGTAAGTGATGTAGAATAGTCAGGGTATGATAGACTAAGGCTATTGGAACTGATTTGATGAGAATCGGTCGGTTTTGGAGAGGTTGGGAAATTCTGAACAGTGAGGAATTCTGGTTCGCAGACACTCGCTAGTTGTTCGCTAGGCGAGCTGGTCGCGAATGTTTGCTAAGCGAGCAGTAGCGTATAGGTAGCGAATGGTCTCAGACTTGGACAAAATTCATGTTGTGGTGTTCGCTGGTAGCGAATGGGGGTAGCGAAGGTTCGCTAGGGGTTCGTTGAGCGAGCGAGGTAGCGAACGAAGTCAGAGGCTTATGTTTGCCTTTGCGAGCTTGTTCGCTAGGCGAACAAGTAACGAATACTCGCTAGGAGTTCGCTAAACGAGTAGGTGGCGAACGTGGCAGTTTGTGTTTTCTTTAATGTTTCCATCCGTGGTCGGGTTTCCGACTTAACTTTGATTATTTTCTTGCTCGAGGCATCGATCATGCTGAGTTATATTGTGTTGTGGTTAGCCGTATGGCGTGAATCCTAGATTGTGAATTGTGGAATGTGTATGTGGCCTTTTGGCAATTTTGTGCAATTGTTCGAATTAAATGGAATTGCATGGTGATATTGATGTGAATGTGCATAATTGTATGTACTTGTATGATGTGAAGAATTCTTGAATATGTTTGTAAACATATGTGCATTTAAGAGTTTTTAGAGTCGTGTTGCGTGTGTAGCATCATGATTGCATTCTTGTGTGTCTGATCCCGCGTAGGATCTGCAGAAACCTCGTGTGCCCTTGTGGGGTGTGAGCGATGGTTTAGTTACTTTGATCCCTAGGAGGATATGCAGAAACGGTCGTGTGCCATTGTGGGGTGTGAGCGGTGGTTTAGTTACTTTGATCCCTAGGAGGATCTGCAGAAACGATCGTGTGCTCTTGTAGGGTGTGAGCGATGGTTTATTTTGATTCCGTGGAGAATCTGCAGAACAGTTGTGTGCCTTGTGAGGTGTGAGCAACCGGATTGTGTGCCCGTGTGGGGTGTGAGAAATCCTGAAACATTGGGTGCCCATGTGGGGTGTGAGCGATGGGTGAACATTGTAGGCCCGACGGGGAGTTACTTCGGTAACGAGCGATGGTTCCATTTTGGTTCTTCAATTGAACCTGGTGAACGAGTCGGTACCGCATTTGCATCTGCATAAAGTTGTGAGTCAGTCTCTATGAGTTGTATTATCATCTTTATATGATGTTTTGGTGAATTGAACATAATTGTAAATGTTTAAGTGAAATGCTATGAATTGTGAAGCATGAATTGGTGAATATGATTGATTATGTACGTGGACATTGTGATATATTATAACCAGTTGTGGTGAGAATTATGAATTGCATGTATGTTATAATTGTGTTTTATGATATATAATTTTATGCATTGTTTGTTATGATAATGTTTCTCACCCTTCTGTTGTTTCATAATGCTCTGTGAGGCATTGCAGAGTAAGATGCTGGAGGTCTTTTGTGAAGCGAGTCTTCATTTCTTTTGGTCAGATGGCTCTGATATGTAACACTGGGTAGTTAGGAATTGTTTTGATTCTTTTGTGATACATCTGTGTATGTATCTGCTGCTGAATGTTTTGTAAACTTAACTGATGAATTGAATTAATCTGAATGATGTATATGCTGCTTATGTCAATGAAGTTATTTCAATGTTTAGATGTTTCCGCTTTATTCTAAATGTTGATATGTGGGTTTTAAGCGATATGCTTTGTTTTAGTTGAGATTTACCCCTTTTATTACATATCTTTATGAGCAGGTATTATTTACGTTTCGTTTCGATGATAATGTGATGTGCCTCTTTTATACCATGTTATAATTATACTCTGATGGAATTTTATTAAGTGCCTAAATGATTTAATTGTTTATTTTAGGGGTGTAGAAAGGGGGTGTTACATTAAGTGGTAACAAAGCCAGTGTTGAGTCAGTTGTGTCTGTCTTCTTGTTGTGTTGGTTAAACGGTTGTTTGACCTTGTTGTTAGTTTTGGGAATCCTCAGAATATGGCTGGTTGTAATGACACTGCTATGGCTGCGGCATTGGAGGCTATGGCAAGAGCGGTGCAAGGTGCACCGAATGTGAATGCGAATGATGAGTTTAGAAAGAATCAGACGCCTATATTCAAAGGAAGGTTTGATCCTGACGGTGCTCATATTTGGTTGGAGGAGGCTGAGAGAATCTTTAGAGTTATGAACCGTGCTGAAGGAAACAATGTGAGACTTGGGACTCATATGTTGAGGGAAGAGGCTGATGACTGGTGGGTCAGTATGAGGCAAGTTCTTGAGGTGGATGACGAGGAAATTACTTGGGATTTATTCCGCGCTGAATTTTTGAGGAAGTACTATCCTGAGAGTGTGAAGGGTAAAAAGGAAATGGAATTCCTTGAGTTGAAACAAGGCAACATGTTTGTGGTAGATTACACGACTAAGTTTATGGAACTAGTTTAGTTTCATCCTCATTATGCAGCTGTTATGGTGGAGTTCTCTAAGTGTATTAAGTATGAGAATGGCTTACGTCCGGAGATAAAGCAAGCGGTGGGTTACCAGAGCATACGAAGATTTTCGGACTTAACCGAATGTTGTAGGATTTTTGAAGAGGATAATAGAGCTCGTTCTACTCACTACAAGATTCTGAGTTAGAAAAAAGGCAAGCAACAAGTGAGGAGTGGACCTTATGTGACGCCTGTTGATAAGGGCAAGTATAGGGGAAACTTCGATAGGAAATCGGGAGGTGGAAGCTCAGGTGCAGTCAAATGTTACAAGTGTGGCGTGATGGGTCACAAATCTTTCGAGTGTGGGAAGTCTACGGAAAAGTTTGCTACTTGTGGAAGTTTTGGACATACCACTTCTGAGTGTAGAAGGAATGTGGTAAAGTGTTTTAACTATGGATAAGTTGGTCATATTAGCACCAAGTGTACTAAACCAAAGCAAGCTCAGTCAGGTGGAAAAGTATTTGCATTAGCCGGTTCAGACACTACTAATGCGGATCGCTTGATTAAAGGTACATGTTTTATTAATAATATGCCTTTAGTTGCTATTATTGATACTGAAGTGACTCATTTGTTCATTTCTCTTGAATGTGCTAAGCGTTTAGGTTTGCGCATGGTTTCTTTGAGTGGTGGCATGGTTATTGAGACTCCTGATTCAGGATCGGTAACTACTTCTTTGGTATGCGTAAGTTGTCCCTTGACCATGTATGGTAAAGACTTTCTTATGGATTTGGTGTGTTTACCGTTGGAAGGGTTGGATGTGATTTTGGGTATGAATTGGTTGTAATTTAATAGAGTTCATTTAGATTGCTATCATAAGTTGGTAAGGTTTCCTTCTTTAGAAGATGATGAAAGTGAGAGTTTTCTATCCACTAAAGAGTTGAAGAAACTTTTGGCAGACGAAGCTCAGTTGTTTGGTTTATTTGCATCGTTGTCGGTAGAGGACAAGTTTGGACTTGATGTGTTTCCGGTAGTGTGTGAATCTCCAGAAGTGTTTCCGGAGGATGTTACAGATGTACCGCCGGAAAAGGAAGATGAATTTTCTATTAATCTAATTTCGGGTACTAGAACAATTTCGATGGCACCGTATCGTATGTCAGCATCAGAATTGGTAGAGTTGAAGGAGCAGTTGAGTGATTTGTTATAAAAGAGATTTGTTAGACCAAGTGTTTCTCCTTGGGGTGCACCGGTGTTGTTAGTAAAGAAAAAGGATGGAAGTATGCGGTTATGTTTTGATTATCGACAGTTGAACAAAGTGACAATTAAGAATAAGTATCCGCTTCCTAAAATTGATGATTTGATGGACCAATTGGTTGGAGCACGAGTTTTTAGCAAGATTGATTTAAGATCAGGTTATTACCGGAGATTTATTGAAGGGTTTTCGAAGTTGGCACTTCCGTTAACGCAGTTAACTATAAGGGAAAGGCTTTTATTTGGGATGTTGATTGTGAGAAGAGTTTTATGGAGTTAAGGAGAAGATTGACAACAGCGCCGATCTTGATTTTTCCGAATCATACAGAACCTTTTGTGGTATATTGTGATGCTTCTTTGACTGGTTTGGGTGGTGTTTTGATGCAAGATGGGAAGGTTGTGGCTTATGCTTCTAGGCAGTTAAGAGTGCACGAAAAAAATTACCCTACTCATGATTTGGAATTAGCAGCCGTGGTATTTGTGTTAAAAATTTGGAGGCATTATCTTTATGGTGCAAGGTTTGAAGTTTTTAGTGACCACAAGAGTTTGAAGTATTTATTTGATCAGAAGGAGTTGAATATGAGGCAAAGAAGATGGCTAGAGCTTTTGAAGGACTATGATTTTGGATTAAATTATCATCCGGGTAAGGCAAATGTGGTGGCCGATGCCTTAAGTCGGAAGTCTTTGCATGTGTCCGCAATTATGGTAAAGGAATGGGAATTATTGGAGAATTTCAGAGATTTGAGTTTGGTTTGTGATATGACGCCGAGAAGCGTGAGACTTGGTATGCTTCATATCACGAATGATTTTCTTGCAACCGTTTGCGAAAGGCAAAAATTGGATTTGAAGTTTGTTGACTTGATGACAAAAGAGAATGAAGATTTCAAGGTTGATAATTTTGGAGTTTTGAGGTTTCGTGGTCGTATTTGTATTCTTGATGATGCAGAGTTGAAAAGAATGATATTGGAGGAAGGACACTGTAGTAATTTGAGTATTCATCCGGGAGCAAATAAGATGTACCAAGACTTGAAGAAGATCTTTTGGTGGTTTGCGTTGAAGAGAGATGTGGCTCAGTTTGTGTATGCGTGTTTGACTTGTCAGAAGTCTAAAGTGGAACATCAGAAACCTATTGGATTAATGCAACCGTTGGATATCCCAGAGTGGAAATGGGATGGTATCTTGATGGATTTTGTTACGGGGTTGCCGAATACGCAAAGAGGTCACAATGCAATTTGGGTGATTGTTGATAGACTTACTAAATCTGCTCACTTTATTCTGATTGATATTAGTTATCCTTTGGAGAAGTTGGCTGAGATCTATGTTCGGGTGATTGTGAAGTTGCATGGAGTTCCCAAAAGCATTGTATCGGATAGAGATCCAAGGTTTACTTCAAGGTTTTGGGAAAGTTTGCAAAAGGCTTTGGGTTCTCAGTTGAGATTGAGTTCGGCTTATCATCTGCAAACAGATGGTCAAACCGAAAGGACAATTCAATCGTTGGAATATTTGTTACGAGCTTGTGTGCTAGAGCAAGGTGGTGTGTGGGATAGTTATTTAGCGTTGATTGAATTCACCTATAATAACAATTTTCATTCGAGTATTGGTATGGCTCCGTTTGAAGCTTTGTATGGTTGAAAATGTCGAACACCTTTGTGTTGGCATGAAATTGGTGAGAGTTGGGTGGTTGGACTGGAGTTGGTACGGCAGATGACGGAGAAGGTGAGGTTGATACGAGAAAAGATGAGAGCTTCTCAGAGTAGGCAGAAAAGTTATCATGATAAGAGAAGGAAGAATCTTGAATTTCAAGAGGGCGACCATGTGTTTTTGAGAGTTACGTCGGTTACAGGTGTGGGTCGTGCTTTGAAGTCGAGGAAGTTGACTTCTCGTTTCATCGGTCCGTATCAGATTATCGCACGAGTTGGTGCTGTGACTTATCGTGTGGCGTTGCCTCCGAATCTTTCGAATTTGCATGATGTGTTTCATGTTTCGCAACTTCGGAAGTATGTTCCGGATCCGTCACATGTTATCCCTATGGACGAGGTTAAAGTAAGAGATAACCTTACAGTGGATGCTTTGCCGGTTAGAATTTTGGACCGAGAGATTAAGAAGTTAAGAGGCAAGGATATTGTGCTTGTGAAAGTAGCATGAGGAGGTGCTGCAGAAGGCAATATGACTTGGGAATTGGAAAGTAAGATGCGAGAGTCGCACCCGGAGTTGTTTGGATCAGGTAATATTTTCGAGGACGAAAATTTCTAAAGTGGAGGAGAGTTGTAACGCCCCGATTCTGAATTTCCCATTATTTTGTTGAGTCTTTTAATTTATTTGGTTAATTGTTATTTTATTGGGGAATTATGTAATAATCTGTTATGTGTGTAATTTGTGGCATTTTATTATTTGGAGAGTTTTGGGAATTAATTAGAGGGTGCTTTAGATAATCCTTAATTAGTAGTTATTTTGAGATAAATAGAGTAGAAAGAGTATAAGTGGAAAAGAGAAAGAATAGAGAGAATAGAAACCAAGAGGAAAGAAAAAGAAGAAAAAGAAAGGAAGAGAAGAGAAAAGAGGAGAAAAACCTAGAATCATCAAGAATCCACTTCTAAGCTTTCGATTGATCGGGTAAGGGTGTGAAACTTTATTATTCTTGCAATGTGTATGATTATGTGTGTTCTTGTTGGTTTTGTTTTGGATTGGGGAGAGTTTTGCTCATTTTTCATTTTAGGGCATAATGAGTTTAATCGGTAGAACGGATGTTTTATCGGGTAGAATCCGATGTAAGTGATGTAGAATAGTCAGGGTGTGATAGACTAAGGCTATTGGAACTGATTTGATGAGAATCGGTCGGTTTTGGAGAGGTTGGGAAATTCTGAACAGTGAGGAATTCTGGTTCGCAGACATTCTCTAGTTGTTCGCTAGGCGAGCTGGTCGCGAACGTTCGCTAAGCGAGCAATAGCAAATAAGTAGCGAATGGTCCCAGACTTGGACAGAATGCAGGTTATGGTGTTCGTTGGTAGCGAATGGGGGTAGAGAAGGTTCGCTAGGGGTTCGCTGAGCGAGCGAGGAAGCGAACAAAGTCAGAGGCTTCTGTTTGCCTTCGCGAGCTTGTTCGCTAGGCGAACAAGTAGCGAATACTCGCTAGGAGTTCGCTAAGCGAGTAGGTGGTGAACGTGGCAGGTTGTGTTTTCTTTAATGTTTCCATCCGAGGTCGGGTTTCCGACTTAACTTTGATTATTTTCTTGCTTGAGGCATCGATCATGCTGAGTTATATTGTGATGTGAGTAGCCGTATGGCATGAATCCTAGATTGTGAATTGTGGAATGTGTATGTGGCCGTTTGGCAATTTTGTGCAATTGTTCGAATTAAATTGAATTGCATGGTGATATTGATGTGAATGTGCATAATTGTATGTACTTGTATGATGTGAAGAATTCTTGAATATGTTTGTAAACATGTGTGCATTTAAGAGTTTTTAGAGTCGTGTTGCGTGTGTAGCATCATGATTGCATTCTTGTGTGTCTGATCCCGCGTAGGATCTGCAGAAACCTCGTGTGTCCTTGTAGGGTGTGAGCGATGGTTTAGTTACTTTAATCCCTAGAAGGATCTGTAGAAATGATCGTGTGCCCTTGTGGGGTGTGAGCGATGGTTTAGTTACTTTGATCCCTAGGAGGATCTATAGAAACGATCGTGTGCCCTTGTAGGGTGTGAGCGATGGTTTATTTTGATTCCGTGGAGAATCTGCAGAACAGTTGTGTGCCCTTGTGGGGTTTGAGCAACCGGATTGTGTGCCCGTGTGGGGTGTGAGCAATCCTGAAACATCGTGTGCCCATGTGAGGTGTGAGCGATGGGTGAACATCGTATGCCCGACGGGGAGTTACTTCGGTAACGAGCGATGGTTTCATTTTGGTTCTTCAATTGAACCTGCTGAACGAGTCGGTACCGCATTTGCATCTGCATAGAGTCGTGAGTCGGTCTCTATGAGTTGCATTATCATCTTTATATGATGTTTTGGTGAATTGAACATAATTGTAAATGTTTAAGTGAAATGCTATGAATTGTGAAGCATGAATTGGTGAATATGATTGATTATGTACGTGGACATTGTGATATATTGTAACCAGTTGTGGTGAGAATTGTGAATTGCGTGTATGTTATAATTGTGTTTTATGATATATAATTTTATGCATGGTTTGTTATGATAATGTTTCTCACCCTTCTGCTGTTTCATAATGCTCTATGAGGCATTGCAGAGTAGGATGCTGGAGGTCTTTTGTGAAGCGAGTCTTCATTTCTTTTGGTCAGATGGCTTTGATATGTAACACTGGGTAGTTAGAAATTGTTTTGATTCTTTTGTGATACATCTGTGTATGTATCTGCTGCTGAATGTTTTGTAAACTTAACTGATGAATTGAATTAATCTGAATGATGTATATGATGCTTATGTCAATAAAGTTATTTCAATGTTTAGATGTTTCCGCTTTATTCTAAATGTTGATACGTGGGTTTTTAAATGCTATGCTTTGTTTTAGTTGAGATTTACCTCTTTTGTTACATATCTTTATGAGCAGGTATTATTTATGTTTCGTTTAGATGATAATGTGATGCGCCTCTTTTATACCATGTTATAATTATACTCTGATGGAATTTTATTAAGTGCCTAAATGATTTAATTGTTTATTTTGGGGGTATAGAAAGGGGGTGTTACACACAACACCAGTACAATAACTCTTAAAAAGATCTTTTTCACTCTCTAAACCAAGGCAACTTTAGTGAAAACCAAATTTATAAAATAATAACAGTGTTTATATTCAGAAAATAGTTTATTTTGAAATGAGGAGAAGCCTCATTTATATAGAAAAAACAGGATCAAAAAGAAAACAATCTGTGGTTTGTTTTAATGATTTAATTAATTAAATTTATGTATTAAATAATTAACCAAGTTAAATTAGGAAAGTTTGAAAAACTACATCACTTACTCGATTGTTAACATTCTTGATCGATTACGAGTCATTACACTTTGACTCTAATATTTAAAAAGGACCTTTTAATCTATTAGATAATGTACAATACCTTCCTAATTAATTAAACAAGTTTCCAATCAATCAATCGCTTGCTCAGATTAGTTTTAAGAGATTTTAACAAAAAAAGAAGAGGTTTGAGAACATTGTGTGTGTGTGTGTGTAATTTTTTTAGTATCTTAAGACTAACGCTTGTTCCTTTGACAATTTAAACTAATAAAAAAAGACTAGAAAAAAACTTAAGTGCATGATCAAGCAATCCTTCACACTTCCATACCTTCAAGCATTAAAGCTTCAAGACTATAACTTCAAGTCTACAATTCTTTTGCTTGATTCAATAACATTTAACACTAAACTTAATATCATTGAATGATAATACTTGGTATATTCCTTATTTTAATGGATTCCATCATCAGGAACCATTTGAAAGATTCGTCGTGATTAAAACCTCTTTGGCAAATATCATCAATAGACTTGGCAATTGACATCAACATATTTGGAAGTCATCACCAATACACTTGACAGTTTTCATCAATGCACTTGACACTTATCATCATCAAAAGCATAGTGTTACCTGGACAAAACATAGAATTACCCTATCAAAGATGAAAGATTTTAAGGTTGACGATAATGGTGAAGATTTGAGTGTGTCAAG
Organism: Lathyrus sativus; assembly: GCA_963859935.3. Taxonomy (NCBI): domain Eukaryota; kingdom Viridiplantae; phylum Streptophyta; class Magnoliopsida; order Fabales; family Fabaceae; genus Lathyrus; species Lathyrus sativus. Next base: position 489,381,031 of record OZ012741.1, read on the forward strand.
AGAAAGGAATGGGAGTAGAGGAAACGAGAAAGGGGAAGAAATATAGGTAAAATTCAAAGTCCAAGAGTTCTGATAAGTCAAAGTTAACATAATTTACTTGTCACAAAATAGGTCACTTCAATAAGTATTGTCCCGATATGGGGTTAAAAATGATTTACTTCAGATTGTGGTTCTCTTGGATGAGGACGTTATTGAGAGCGTCGATGCATAGTGGTGGAAATTTTGGAGACATAGAAGAGTAAGATCATGAACATGTGGCTCTCTTATCATACGTGCCAATGGAAATAATATTCTAAAACTTTATAGATGAAATAAGGTGGAGTCTTCTTATTCAATAACAATAAGGCTTTCAAAGTTCATGGTATCGGTACAGTCAAACTTAAATATCTGATGAACGTGAGCTCCTTCTATGCAATGTGAGGTATGTTTCCGAACTTAACTCAAATTTGTTGCCCATAAGCATATTTGATTATCTATGCTATTACACTAGAATTGAATATGGGTGTTGAAAATTTTGCATGGTCCATTGATACGAGCGAAAGGGTCTAAAATGTGTGGGTTGTATATTTTAGATGGTTCCACTGTTATTGGTCATGCATCATTAGCTAGTAAATACCTTTATGACAAAACAAAGTTGTACAACTTGAGATCATGGTATGTTAGCAAAATAAGAATTGACAATGACATGTAGTCAGTTTTAAAGCATTTGAATGAAGTTTGTAGGAAACAAGGTATGTAGAGGCCCAAAATCCTTGTTGGCACACATCAATAAAATGACCTAGATAAATGCAAGAAAAATATCATTTTTGATAGGGTAAAGTGAATATTGCTGGGAGCTAGGTTGCAAAATATTTTCTGGGGTACGACTGTTACTACAAATACTTATCCAGTTATTGAAATGTCCAACCGCACGAGTAAACTTCAAGACACCTATATGAGTTTAAAGTAGAAAACTAGTATACTACTTGAATTTGATTATTTTTTTTAGGGCTTTGGAGTTTGTGCATATTAAGAAAGACAAGCTTGATGCTTGGGCTGTGAAACGTGCATTTATTGCTTATTTTAAAGGTGTGGGGTGTTACAAGTTATGGAAGTTGGAACCTGGAAAATCAAAATTCATTATAACAAAGGATGTTACTTTCAATTAGATCCATATTCGGATGAAGTGCAAAGACATGGAGGTGAAAGAATCATAAACTATGATGGAGAAGATTCAACTTGAGAGAGAGGTTCCTACTAGAGAGACTAGAGATGATGAAGAAGTTAAGGCTCTTGTTTCTAGTTCTAATGAGGGACAACCTATAGTGACTACTAATTATTATTTGGCTTGTAACATGATAAGGTGGAAAGTTATTCCACCTTAGAGATACAATTATACTAATCTTATTTTTTATGCATTGAGTGTAGTTTAAGGGTTTGAAGACTCAAAACCAAATACCCTCACGGAGACATTCACAAAAAAATGGATTAAGAAATGGTTGAAGGTGAAGAGTGATTTGATGCACTCACTCACAAAGAACCATACTTGAGATCTTGTAAGACTACCTAAGAAACAAAGGGTGCTTGAATTTAAGTGAGTGCAAATGCCTATATCAAAGTATAAATATTGTTTGGACTTGATAAAATTTGTTAAGGAATGATTAAAGCTTTCAAGAGATCGACAAGGTAGTTAGTAGTTAAAAAAGCATCACCATTGATTCTGAGTCAAGGTGAAAAATAGTAGAATTATGCCTCCAAATCTTAAGAGATTCCGCAAAATTTTCAATATTTAGAATTTTCAGTCGCGTAGTGAAGGTGAGAAAAACACAAGAAGGGTTGAATTGTGTATGCTAATTCTTTTTCACTTTTGAAGAACCAACTTCAGAATTTGAACAAGTTCAGAATCTGATCAAAATTGTTAGCAGTGGAGTGAATAATGTTCAAAGGCAAGAAATAAAAAAATACATAGAATTATCTTAGTTCCTCTCCTAAACTGAGAGTAATACGGTCCCCTTGTTCAACAAGAGATTTTTACTATAATCAAATCAATTACACTTTGCTCAAGCAAAGTAGTAAGATACTTCAATTTCACAATCACACGAGAAGGAGACTTCCTCTCAAGAAACTTAGCAAAAGACTTCTACTCAAGCACACAAGCAATAGGCTTCCATTGTTCAAGCAAACCACAAGAGACTTCCATTGTTCAAACAACCTAGCAAGAGAATACCTCTACTCTAAAAAAATAGTTTAGTAAAACATATAACAACTATACTTGAGGTTTAATCAGAAGTATAGGAGTGATACAACCACCACTAAGGTTCTTAACACTTAAGATATATAAAGATAAGAAATCTTAAAAACTTGTGCAATACATAGTTATAAAAACTTTAGCTTAAAGTTATGCTCGTAAGATTGTTTCTGTTATAGTGTTGTAACCTTCCTTCAAATCTTTAACTCCCTTTTATAGAGGCGAAAAAAGAGTCGTTGAAAGGTGACTTGCACAAGTGTTCTTTGTTGAGAAGCATTTCAAGAGAGGTGCTGAAAGATGAATCTTGTTAAAATTTTCATCCATTGTGTATTAGCTTTGTCCACTGCGTCTTTCTCACACTAGGTATCTACCAAGGCGTTAGGGTAAACTTAAGAGGTCACATCAACTCTCCTTGAACCTTGTACAGAGAAACCATAGTTGACTTTTTCCATAATTTTTTGTTTGACAAGATTGGTCTTTTTCGGAGACAGAGTACGTATCAGAAGATGAACACCTTTAGTTGAGGTCTTCAGAGTTTAACTTGTCACCAGAAGTTGAGATACCACGATCAGATTCTGATTCTTCAAAAGCTGAGATGCCATGTTCAGAGTCATCAAATTTCAATCCTTTAGAATCTAAGTCTTTTAGCTTTTTTTACATATGAGAGAACCTGGCTGATGAGAGAAGCAATGCTTCTGATCCAGTAGCTTATGCTGCTAAGTGTGATTCTCTTACAACTTTTGTGGTATCATTCTTTTAGGATCTGAAGTATGCCTCTTTAGAGTCTCCTGCCTCTACTAGTAAGAGACAAGAACGTATGGAGGCAAAGTTGACCTCTGTAGTTGATAATTATTCTGGACTTGGCCGAGACCTTCCCCACAGTCGGCCAAGTCCAACCCAATATTACATTGGGGAGGCTCAACAAGGCCCAATCCTCCCATGTCGAGCACGCTCAACTCTGTCGTCGGGCAGACCATTACCTAGCATGGGGAGAGCTCACGCGTCTTCTCCACGTGTTCCCCACACGGGGACATGCCATCAGGCAACTACCCACTTCCAAAAGAACTGGTCAGCCCATCTTCCGAAGATCACGGGGCAGTTGATCTAGGGTGAAGATCACATGATGGTATTCCCTATGCCATGTAAGCCCTGATAGTTACTCTATTGGGCCTTGCAATCCAACTCAATGCCAAGTAATTGTTGGTCCTGCGCCAGGGGCACATTATAAATACCCTCTTTCACTAGAGGGTCATGTATTCCATTCTACACACCTAATCCGTTTGTACTTGCTTTTCTAAACTCTGTTACTCACTTAGGCATTAGAGTACCTTGTAGGTACACCCCCTCCCCCTCCTCAACACCGGTGAACACAAGAGCTCACGACACGTGGCAGACCACTGATTTCTTTCTGATTAGGTAAGATCACTAATCAAGAAGTCATGGCTATCAAGCAGACAAAAATGGATGATAGGATGAAGGGTATGTTTTCTAGACAAGATATCATGAATGCTGATTTGAAAGCTGTTCTGGAGCTTCTAAAGAAAACTTAAGCTTAGGATTTAGCACTTGTCTTGTTTTTATTCTTTTAACTGATTTTTTATGATAATATTTTGTTTGAAATTATATTTGTTATGCTTTCAATTTTATTTGCTTATGTGTTTTTAAACTCTAAGCTATACTTATTAGGAATTTTTCTATCTTCTGGTAAAATTAAAAACAATTATCTTTCCCATTTTTTTAATTTGAGCTTATTTGGTTATAATACTTCTGAAACTTCTCTATCGTTGGATCAATCAAAAGGAATCAAGAGACATTATAAAGAGTATCATTGCAAAAAGAGAAAGTGATTAATATTTCTTAAGACTGGAAAGAGATTACAAGATGGTGGTTCTACAATATTTTATCTAAGTCATCACTATATCCTCGAGCAGTGAAAGCGGACTCCTATTCTATATTTGGCTCTTCATCTTCATTAGAGTCAAAGTATATGATTTTCTTTGGAATCTTCTTCTTCTTTGAAGTCCCCCTCGTCTTGAGTACCTCCTTGGAAGTGTTTGACCCAGAAGGTTGGACTTTTTCACTTTTCAGTTGTTGGTGTTCCATGGTGGTGTTGGTCTCCTTCATCATAGTTGTCTCAGAAGAGACGAGAACTTTGGTATCTTCAGAAGAAGTGTTCATTTTGTTAAGAAGTAAAAGAGTTGGATGAAGATGTGAGATTTCAACCTATGGACTTATGCTTTTATAGAGGATCTTGAGTGTCTCATATGTTATTTGTGCAAGATTAATCATCTCTAATCTTTAATGCATGATATTCTAACTCTGAAACGCAATTATCACCTCTGATGGTTGCAATTTCTAGAAAGCGTGTATCTGACCGTCTTGAGAAACAAAAAATTTTTTCACCCAATCTAATTGTTTCTCTTTCTTTTGAAAAACGTGATTAAATCTTTGGAAAGTGCAAAAGTTATTTTTATTTGTTTTCATCAAGAATTTAATTTTTTTCACATATTTTTTATTATCATTTCTCCTGTTTTAATTAACTATTTGTTGATGAAAAAAGAGGGAGAAAATTATGGGAGTATTTAAAGAGGATAACAGTATTTTGAATATTTTTATATATACTTGAACCCATATTATTGTTAGTTTTATCTGAACATTATTTTTCTTATACTAATCTATTCTTATTATTGTTAGTTTTATTTGAACATTATTTTTCTTATACTAATCTATTCTTATTATTGTTAGTTTTATCTGAACATATATTTCAAGAGTTGTTATAAGATAAAATGAATAAATAAATTACATGTATTCTCATCTTTTATTTTCTTCTTCTTCTTAAAATTTGTTTTTATTATTTGAGAGATTAATTTTACTTAAAATAATTTATTTTAGTCGTCAGCGTAATCTATTTTACTTAAAATAATCTATTCTTATTCTTAGTGTAACTCATTATTATAAAATTTTCACAACATGCACGTTACGCAGGAATGAAAGAATGAAAGCTTATACAATATATATCAATACCTATAACTTTAATAGGAATGAATGACTTAATATACTCTGCTGATATTTAAACTTTTTTATGACAAGCAAAACTAAATATTGTGCGTATTATAGTCTGACATAAAGTAAGGAGACCAAGTCAATTTTAGTAACAACTAGATACATTAATATTGTTGGTAAAGTTGTAAGTTGAGCATGATTTTGCATTAAAAAAGAGAAGGAAGCCCATAGCATATCCATCATGTACTACTATAATTTGTGCATGGACTAAAGGATGGAGCAATAGATACTCCCAAATAGAGTCTCAAGATTCAAGAACCCAACTTAACTCATTCTAGTAGCCACTAAATATTTTAATATTTCATGAACTAGGGTTTCCTTTCTAGTACAATTCTGTACATTGGATCTGCTTATCTCTTCCTCATAAGCCATCTCCTTCTCTCAATTATTATTTTGATATCCAATTATTTTTCTTGTATATATAGTTGCATGTGGGACACTTTAGGAATCCTTTGTGGACCTTGAAAGAGGCAAAACAGTAGCAGATCATAGATATTTTATCATTAGTAAAAGAAAAACATTGAAAAAGATTTTGCAGAACATTTTGTTGATACAAATAAATTTTTATTGAACAAAAAGGTTTAACCTAATTATATCATAATATTTACTTAATTTTAATTATAAAGATAAAAAGAACATTATTTGTTTGTACAGGGTGTATGGATTGATACTAAGCCAAGATAATGAATGCATTGTGTATATTATTGAGGGTTAGTCAAAGAGTATATATATATATATATGGAAAGCACTTAAGAAACTAGGAAGAAAAACAAGATGAATAGGGGGACATAGTAGTTTTCTGTTGATGTATTCCACAAAGAAAGTGATGGGAGAAAATGAGATGTAGAAAGCTGGACCCATTTGGCTTTTGCTGTAGTATAGGGTCATTTTTTCTAAGTGTATGCAACTAATACATATATAGAATGTGGGGACATAGAGAGAGAGACTTGAACAAAAATTAAAGTTAGAGAGAGAGAGTCTAGGTGAGAGAGGGTCCATTATGTGATAATAATGGAAGTTGTCTTCATCCTCTCTGGATTTGTTCATACAAACTTTGAAATTATAATTTGCTTGCCCTTTACCTTCATATATTGCTTTAAGCTTCAAATGAGTTAATAAGTTTGCAAGCAAAGCTTGATTTAGACAAATGAACAATTAATGTTATGGATGATGAATGGAAATGAAAGAGTGTGAATTATATCTTACAATTTTATTTTATAAATAAAAATTTAGAATTTTAAATATCTTTATTAAATTCAAAATAGTTTTTAGGTTCAAAAATAGAATAAAAGTATTTTTATATTATCCAATCAATTATATAAAAATTAAGAGCAGATCCAAATCTAAATATTTATCAATTGGATTTATCTAACTCCTTAGGCCTTTAAACATTTTAAATTTTGTTTGACAAAAATATTTCATATTTTATTATCTTTAAAAATTAATTAAAATTATTATATATAAAATTTATATTAAATTAATATTTTATTAATAATAATTAATTAACTATTTTATTATTAATTCAAAAAATTAAACAAAATTGAATATATTAGTGTAAAATATGCTTTATATTCTAAAACAATTTAATAATTTTTACTAAAATATTATAACAAATTATAAAAAAAAATTAAAATAAAAAATAAAAAAAGGTTAATCTATAACTGTCTTAAAGCCTTCAAATTGGTTGAGCCAAATTTGAACCTCTTCACAATTTAGGAAAACATCTTCATATATCGCATGCGATTTTACCTACAAATATGTATGAAAGTAAAAGATATGTAGTGATTTTCTTGATTGGTTAATAATATGTCTATTAGGATGACAAGTGAAGTATAACTAATCAAAACAAAAACAGAATCGTAGGATGTCAATTCCTAAAACCTATGATTATCCGACAAATTCTAACATGTTATTTGTTAAAACCTCACTTTCATGTTGAATAATCAAACATAAGCAACTCTTTGAAAGGATTAGACTTTAATTTATTATTCAACATTAGAGCATTGAAACACAACCTTGTTTATTTTTAAGGTTAAACATTTACATATCAAAATAAAAAAGACACAAATTTACTTTAAAGGTGGACATGACTAGACAATCAAAATACAGTTTAAAAATACAAACGTCAAAAAAGTTTTTGTTAGAATAAAAAGGAAGATTAGAAAGAGAAAAAAAAAACATTCATAATGAAAGTACGATTATTAAAGCATTGAATTAGTTATAAAGTTGATTGAGACGCTTATTATTATGAGGGGTTTGAAAGGTAGTGAGGACAAGACATTAATCCTCTAAGTGAAACAGAATCTTATGCTAATTAAACATCAAATGTTTTGATTACTTTAAGAATTGAATGAGCTTGCGAAGACAATTATCTTTAATGTGACTACTAATATGGACATCCATTAAGGTGGTCTTTGATGGATCATAACTTTTTAACGATTAGATTCATACATGTTCATATTAACATGTGATGATGATTATTGGAGAAGTGTGAGAGAGGAAGTTAGTTCAAGTAGTTAAGTGGTAGTTAGTGTTGTTACAAGGTTAGTTATCATGATTATGAAGATGGTTAAAAGTGTGTAATTAATTTCTACATGGACCAACTAGTATAAATAGGAATTCTTCATGATATGTAACATTTAATCAACAATAATAACAACTTAAGTGAAACATAGCTTCATTAATAGATTTTTTGCATCATCTTCTTTATCTCTTTAATCTCATTATAAACCATTATTTAAACTCTAATATGATATCACAATCTAGAGTGACCTAATTTCTACTGTACAATAATTTCCAACTGCTTCATCATTGTCTCCATTGTTGAAGATTAAAGTTTCAGAGAAGCTGCTCCAATAGAAAAGTTTCAAAGATATTTAAAGGTTCTGTTTGTGATAGTTAGACCGGTTTTTCAATTAGAAGTTTCACAATAACATCAATGGCTGACGGAACTTTGACCACATCTTGGAATGGGAGATTATTGCATCCAGCTGTTCAAACTTCACAAATCGCCACGTCTCAATCTCTATTTTCAAGTGCTTCAAACACATTTGCGCAAAAGTTATCCATCAAGCTGGAAGATAACAACTTCTTGTTGTGGAATCAACAGGTAGAAGAAGTCAGTCTTTCACACAAACTTCATAAAATAGTTGTGAATCCTCAAATACCATTGTTGTTCAAGACTGAACATGATTGAATTTCCAATTTCGTTTCTGAGAATTATGAGGCTTGAATCATATAAGATCAAACTCTTTTTACATGGCTATTATCCACGATCTCCAAATGAGTCTTACCATGTGTGATGTCATGCAAACATGCCTTTGAAGTCTGGGATAAAGCGCATAAACACTATAACTTGCATATGAAAGCCCGTGCTCACTAGCTCAGGTCAGAGTTGAAGACAAGCAAGAAAGGTAATAGATCAGTTTCATAATACCTTCTTCGGATCCGTACAATTGAAGATTCTCTTCTTGCTATTGGGGATCCAATATTTGAGCGAGACCAAGTTGATGTCATTTTTTAAGGGATGCCAGAAGAATACAATACACTCATTTTGATGGTACATAGCAAAGGGGAGCCTGTGGAGATTTATGATGTAGAGATACTCTTGTATGTTCAAGAAGATCAATTGTACAAGTACAAACAAGAAATATCTTTCCCTAGTGCATTTGCTAATGTAGTTTAAGTCACATTTCAATAAAATTCAGCTCGCATGTTAACTTTCACGGAGGCTCCTAACATTACACTCGTAGTAAAGGAAGAATTGCACGTGGAAGAGGTCAAGGTAGTAGGAAAAACTATAACACGGGAAATTGACCAACATGTCAAATGTGCAATAAATATGGTCACTTATTTTTTGAGTGTTGGCATCAATTTGATGAAAGCTTTAAACCTTCCTCAACTAAGTTCCAAGTTCGGGGTTTAACAACTGACAACACAAGTGATGCATAAAGTTCAAATCATCAGGGCACTTTACACCACAAGCTTCAGCCTATCTTGTACATCATGAAAAACTGAAAACATCTCATGAACTTGAAGCACAAGCCTGGTTTGCAGACTCGGGTGCTTCTCACCATATTACTGTTAGAACAAAATTTGTTCATTCTCTTAAAAGGTTTTTATGATAACAACATATTGAAAGAATAATAGGATTTAATAATGGTTATTCGAGTTTGCATGAACAAAAGACATTAACCTTGATATGAATCATGTTAATCACTCAGAAGAACCATTAAACATAACAAAGTTGTTCTAATTCTGAAGGATCAGAACCAAACTTTCAGACTCTGAGAGAGTCAACTCAAGTTTTTCATATGTTGAACCTAAGCTTACTTAGAATACAAAGATCAGCTCAGCTCTAAAGACTTGAACCATTTGAAGCAAGCAGACTCGGTTATAAGGAACAAATATGCATCTTCTAAACAAGCTACATCAGCAATTCTGAAGACACTACTTCAAAGGAATTTGTCCACATGAAGTCATCAACTCTTTAAGTGATTATCCAGACTAGTTCTGATCAAGACTCTGATGAAGGCAAGACTCAGAACCTGTGAACTCAAGATTCTAAAGTTTCATTCCAACCAGGTTCTAAAGACATGTTTTTGCTTTTGATCATGCTTTAACTAATTCTATAAAAAAAATCCTCTGAAACAGAAATCAGAGTATAATGATAACAACGACTCTGAGCAAGCTTCAACAAACTTCTACAATAAGACTCCTTTAAGAAGTTATGCAAGGAAGATCACGTGACAATGTTACACTACTTTATGTCAAATCTGGTGATAGTGAAGTTGTCAGGATCTTCTCTCTCCAACTACTTAGAACTTTGTTTTGTTACTCTCAACGTCTTTATGCTAGCTGAGTTTTTAGCTCACTCTATTGTCCATCAGTTAAAGACCTTCAATTGCTACTTGTATCATGATAACTTCAATGATTAGTTGTACCATGGTAGTTTCAATCTTCAACGGATCTATTCTTTGTATCTATTTAAAGAAGATTGAAAACATTCGGGTGTTGAACCGGTTCTTGGAACATCTCTAAGTTTTAAACCAACGAAGTTATTGGAACATCTTTGTGATCTGAACCTCTACCTCTCAAGAGAATGAATGTGAGTTGAAGATTTCGTGACTGTATTCACATGGATGTGATGTCATTTCACTGAAATGAGTTGAGAGAAACACAGTTAAAAATAATATATAATTGTTGAAGCGGTAAAGCAGCAAGCAAAAAATATTAAGTACCCAATTTTGTCATCTTCACAGGGATCGGTGCGATACGAACTTCGTTCAACGTTCTCCATATTTCTAAGCCTATTGTTCAAAAGTTTTGGTTTAAAAGGTTCAAGGAACCATAAATAAAAACAGAAAATATAAATTAAAACTGAAATAGAAATGGAGCCTTGTTGGGATTGGATCTCATCAATTGATAACACGCGCATTCTTCTGATCAAGTTAAACACAATGCAATCATTCGTCTAATACCCTTACGTATCACCCACGACAAAGCTTATCTCTAACGCAGCATCGAGAAAACAACCATGTTGTCTCATTGGTGATCTCTCATCCAACAAAAACACAACATAGAGTATTACGGACTGATACTCACGCAAATGATAAGCCTAAACCTATCTCTAACATTTAGGACCTAACAGGTAATCCTCCTAGATCCAGATCTGAAGAGTATATCTCTATCACGGTTCAAATCAAAGATAAACAGGTAAGCAAAGACGACACCCATATCGTATAAACGATTGTTTCATATAAAACACAATGATCAGAATACGTACACACGCTTAACCCTTTTTACATGTATTCACCTAATCTGCCAAATGGTTGTGAACATCGTTCTTCATCACTATTATCACGCACCCGCACAATATCGTATTGATCCTACTCATGCTACCCATGTTACTTAATCAACACAATACCAAAGAGGATACAATGAATATCAATTTACAAAACCATGTCAAAAGTTTGTTCATTGATAGAACAAAATCTGAGATCAATGATGTGAAAAGGTTTTGTCAAGACCCACAAATAAGCAATCAAAGATAATCAATCAATAGAGAACCAAACTAGTTCACAAACATAAATTAGATGAAATACATAAGGTATCAAAAGATTACATCCAAACCCCAATAAGAGATCAAAGATCTTACCTCCTCCCTCTTAGGGTTTTGTGTTTCTCTCTCTAAAATAGATGAAGAGAGATAAGTTCTGATGTAGCAAAATGTTACATAATGGATCCTCTTAAAAAGCAATAAAAATACTTATATAGTACATTCAGGATCTGTCATGTTCGCCTAGCGAACAGATCCTTCGCCTAGCGAACAAAAAATTAGGCACCTGAGGTGCCTCTGAACAGTTAAACCGTTCCTGAGATTTTCCAAATATTCGTTGGGCGAGAAATCCTTCGCCTAGCGAAGCCTTTGCTGTGAACTTCGCCTAGCGAGTTTATGGTCTTTTTGCCTCTGTCTCAAGTCTGGGAGTGTTCGCTAGCTACTCGCTACCTTTTCGCCTAGCGAGTTCTTCGCTGCCTCCCTCGCCTAGCGAGTTTAGGGCCTTTTCCATTCTGTTGGGAACAGTGCATTGATTCTTGTCCTTCGCTACATAGTTCTCCTAGCGAACTTTATGAAGTTTTGGAGGGAGCTTCGCTGGCAAGTTCGCCTAGTGAACTTGCTGTTGTTTGCTTGTTGTCTTGATTTCTTTGCCATCTTTCTTGTGTCTTAATTCTCACTCTTTCATGCCAATTTTCTGCACAATAACAAACAAATCAAAGGTACCAAGATACATTCACATAATGTTGCAAACCAACCAAAGCAAGAGCGGTTTTGAATACTTTCTTGACAAAAAGGAGTGAAAATGCCAACATTTGATAGATCAAATAAGCAAAGTTTGGCATCTAACAACTTTCCCCAACTAGATTTTTGCTTGTCCTCAAGCAAAGTATGCCTCTCATTTTAAACAAGATGATTTACTCAAGATTAAGATTCAACCAAGAATGGATAAAATGGCTCACACACAAAGAATGCAAACAAGCAATGGTTTCAAATGCTGAGAATCAAACAATGCACCAGAACTAAATTCTTAAAGCAAATATAAAGTCATGCATCAATCAATAACAAAGTTTTTCATGAATGAATTGAAGGTGTGAAATAAACACAAGAAAGGGGGGATTGAATTGGGTTTATGCCTTCTTATAAACCTTTTAGATTTCTTGTCTTCTTCTTAACTTGATGCTTTTATGCGCTTATATTAAATATATTGCGGAAGCATAAATAACAAAGCATACTGAAAGTAAAGAACACAACATATATCCTGGTTCACTTGAGCAACTCTCAAGCTAATCCAGTCCACCCTTCCAAGGTGATTTCGCCTTAATCAAATAAGGACTTAATCCACTATAACCGAACTGATTACAGATGCACAAGCTAACTGCAAGTGACTAACAACTTGACAATGACACGTTCAGGGATCCCTAAGGATATAACGTTCATTGACACCTTAATAGAATCCGATCACTAAAGATCTCCTATTAGGATTTCCACAAATGACTACTGTCACTTGTCATCTCAAGTATACAGATCTTCACAAGATCACTTGAGGAACCACTAATTCTAAAATAGAATTTGTGTTGCCGGAGATTACATAAGTGCTTCTCAAATAAGCAGATTACTCCTAATTAAGTTCCTAGCAAGTATTGAGCAACAACTCCTTGCTTTCTAATATAAAAACTAATCTAATAATAAATCTCTAAGAGATTATTAAAACATAGTTTTTATATTACTTAAGAGCTTTTCTTCATGGCAACAGTAGCACAACAGCGTAAGTAGCAAACAGCTCCAGCCACTTAGTAACCACTTCAGCTCACCAAGCAACATTTGAATAATCAAATGATTCTGCCTTTATAGTGCTTCCAAGAATGACGTTGTGAGGATAGAAAAGTCCTTTCTATTTCCAACGGTCATATTTCAACGGATAGATAAGCACGTGTTGGATGACATCACTTTCTTGTCCTTTTCTTGCAACGGTAATATTTCATTTAACAGCTTGGACAGATTTGCTTCTGGCTTGGTTCTTCTGATGATGTTACAGATGAGTAGTTCATAAAATACTTTGGAATTGATAGCGCAGTAAACATCAGATTCTGACTTCAGAACTTTGTTCATCAGAGTTGATAGCAACAGCTCATCTGATTGAACACGTCTTGTCTGGTGAAGCTTCATAATCTTTCTTCTTCAGAGTCTGGTCTTCAGAGTCTTTTGCACTTGGTCTTCAGAGCCTTCAGCCTTCAGAACTTCAAGTCATCAGAGTCTTCAGCACAAACTTCTTCAGATGATTATATCTTCAGAGTCTTGACCTTCAGAACATGTCTTCAGAGTCTTGACACACTTGGTCTTCAAAGCCTTCAGCCTTCAGAACTTCAAGTTATCAGATTCTTCAGCACTTCAGTTCTTCAGAGGGCTCACTCTTCAGAGACGCTCGTTAGCTTCCAGATCAGATGCACAACTCAGATCAGAATCCACAGATACATTGCAACTGCAATATCCAGCATCCTTGATTCTTTACTGAACATGATCAGATGCAGAAACAAACTTGCTTCTTTACTGAGCTTTATTTGCTTTTAGATCAGATGCACTTCTTCAGATCATAAACCACAGGAGCATTGCAACTGCAATATACAACATCCTTGGTTCCTTACTGATGGTGATCAGATACATAAGCAAACTAGCTTCTCCCAAGCGCTTCATGACGTTACACATAGTAATTCCATATATTACTAGCTGCACACGTTGCTTTTGTTTGTTTGGTCTAATATATTTAATTTAATATGACCTGCACATAACAAACATTAAACCGTAAAATGGTTCTTTCACAAATACTCAATTGTTATCATCAAAACATAGAGATAATCCTGTAGAGACAAATCTTGCTCTTACATGAATCACTCTATCTCTTCTCTTTGAATAAGGATTGAAGAAGTTATGCGTTTGCAGCCACAGGGACAATTTCACTCACCTAACAAACCATGCCAATATCAATTCAATTCATACAACACCTAATAATCAAAAGTGAAAATATGGAAGCAAGAAGATCACTAAGGTCTTTAAGGTTGTAGCTTGGTCGGGTTTACAAACAAGAGACATTTCTAAGGCCATTGAAACGAAATTGTTGATGCAAAAGAGACATTCACCGCACATGTTATTTACACATCCCAACTTTATTCCATTTGTTTCTCAATTGAAAACCTTCACAAACCTTATTTCACAACTTATTACTTCACTATTTTTCTTTTCCAAGCAAGCATTCCTTTTCTTTTCTTCCCCTTTTTTTTTCTTTTCTTTTTTCATATTCACGCAATTTTTTTGGTGCTTGCTTGAATTTTTCAAAAGTTGTAGCAACCTACCATCTTTCTTTTTCATTCTCTCCAACTTGACTTTAACTCAACCCTCAAGTGAATGCTTTTGGCTTTTTATGGCAAAGAGGACAACTAAAACAAATTCAAGGGTTCAAGAAAATTTTTAGAAACTCACAAAATTCATAATGAGATTCACATTGTTTAGGCTCAAAGGGGTTAACGAATTCTCTCTACTCACGGGTAAGTTACATTTGGACATGGTTGTGCTCAATAAAAATAAGTGCCTTGATCATTTCTAATGCTTCCAAAAATTCACAATGATAATAAGATAAAGCATGAATCACACGAATCAAAAGGTTTATCAGAAATCCAGCATTTAGTAAACAATGGAAGCTTTCTCACAAATTGTGGTTTTGGTCCTAAGTGAAACAATCATTCAAGCAAGTTGCTAAAAGAACAAATTTCATTTGCACAAAGACTTAAGTTCTTAAGCATTCTAAAATTCTAAACAAAATAAACCATCTACCTTGACAATATTCACTTGTTTAATACTATCATCATCATCCAAACTCGGTCGAATCTTCATTGAATGCTTTTATACCGATAACAACCACTCTAGAAGGAGTTCTCGTCATTCCTGAGCACACTAGAAAAAATATAAAAAGAAACAAATATATATACAATATAAACAACTATACAAAGCTTAAAAATATAGAACCGTTACAATGCACTTCAATATCTCAACACCAATCCCCGGCAACGGCGCCATTTTATTGAAGCAGTAAAGCAGCAAACAAAAAATATTAAGTACCCAGTTTTGTCGTCTCCATAAGGATCGGTGCGATACGAACGTCGTTCAACGTTCTCCATATTTCTAAGCCTATTGTTCAAAAAAATTTGTTTAAAAGGTTCAAGGAATCATAAATAAAAACAGAAAATATAAATTAAAACTGAAATACAAACGGAGCCTTGTTGGGATTGGATCTCATCAATTGATAATACATGCAATCTTCTGATTAAGTTAAACACCACACAATCATTCGTCTAATACCCTTACGTATCACCCACGACAAAGTTTATCTCTAACGCAGCATTGAGAGAACAACCATGTTGTCTCATTGGTGATCTCTCATCCAACAAAAACACAACATAGAGTATTACGAACTAATACTCACGCAAATGCTAAGCCTAAACCTATCTCTAGCATTTAGGACCTAACAGGTAATCCTCCTAGATCCAAATCTGAAGAGTATATCTCTATCACGATTCAAATCAAAGATAAACAGGTAAGCAAAGACGACACCCATATCGTATAAACGATTGTTTCATATAAAACACAATGATCAGAATACGTACACACGCTTAACCCTTTTTACATGTATTCACCTAATCTGCCAAATGGTTGTGAACATCGTTCTTCATCACTATTATCACGCACCCGCATAATATCGTATTGATCCTACTCATGCTACCCATGCTACTTAATCAACACAATACCAAAGAGGATACAATGAATATCAATTTACAAAACCATGTCAAAAGTTTGTTCATTGATAGAAGAAAATATGAGATCAAAGATGTGAAAAGGTTTTGTCAAGACCCACAAATAAGCAATCAAAGATAATCAATCAATAGAGAACCAAACTAGTTCACAAACATAAATTAGATGAAATACATAAGGTATCAAAAGATTACATCCAAACCCCAATAAGAGATCAAAGATCTTACCTCCTCCCTCTTAGGGTTTTGTGTTTCTCTCTCTAAAAGAGATGAAGAGAGATAAGTTCTGATGTAGCAAAATGTTACATAATGGATCCTCTTAAAAATCAATAAAAAGACTTATATAGTACATTCAGGATTTGTCATGTTTGCCTAGCGAACAGATCCTTCGCCTAGCGAACAACAAATTAGGCACTTGAGGTGCCTCTGAACAGTTAAATCGTTCCTGAGATATTTCCAAATATTCGTTGGGCGAGAAATCCTTCTCCTAGCGAAGCCTTCGCTGTGAACTTTGCCTAGCGAGTTTATGGTCCTTTTGCCTCTGTCTCAAGTCTGGGAGTGTACGCTAGCTACTCGCTACCTCTTCGCCTAGCGAGTTCTTCGCTGCCTCCCTCGCCTAGCGAGTTTAGGGCCCTTTCTATTCTGTTGTGAATAATGCATTGATTCTTGGCCTTCGCTACATAGTTCGCCCAGCGAACTTTGTGAATTTTTGGAGGGAGCTTCGCTGGCAAGTTCGCCTAGTGAACTTGTTGTTGTTTGCTTGTTGTCTTGGTTTCTTTGCCATCTTTCTTGTGTCTTAATTCTCACTCTTTCATGCCAATTTCCTGCATAATAAAAAACAAATCAAAGGTACCAAGATACTTTCACATAATGTTGGGAACTAACCAAAGCAAGAGCAATTTTGAATACTTTCTTGACAAAAAGGAGTGAAAAATGTCAACATTTGATAGACCAAATAAGCAAAGTTTGGCATCTAACAATAACCAGAAGGGTTAATTGTGTGAGGACACAGTGAAACATGTTCACATACATTATGAAGATAGAATATATAAATATGTTCATCAGAACAGGAAGGCACAACAAGATGGAAATTTGTGCATGGAGAGAAGAAGAATGAAAACTCCATTCTTCTACACACAGGAGCAATCAACTCAAATATGCTCAAGAGTGTAAACCTTTGTGTATCTGCTTATCCAAGAAGCACTTATATGAATACAAGGTTAATACCAGATTCCTTTATTAAGAGAATCTGAAGACTCTAGCCTTTGTGCACAGAGTATATTCTCTTTCTTATGGTTGAGCAAAAAGTCTTAAACTGGATGTTTAGGAATTGACGTCTCATGTTTACGGGCAAAGCAAAGAAGTATCGATCAGTGTGATTTAGCAGGAAGTATCATGCTTGAGGGCTTGAGCTGGAAGCCTTGAACTGGTAGTTCAGGCAAGGAAGTCTTGATCTGGGTGATTGAGTAGGAAGTCCTTAATGGAGAGTTTAGGCAAGGACGTCTCATGCTTGCGGGCTTGAGCAGAAGTCTATTTTCGTGGGATTGAGCAAGAAGTCTTAAGTTGTTGGCTTAAGCAATTGTAATCAGTTTGATTATAGTTAAAAGCTTTTGTCCTGCAAAAGGGACTGGATTACTCTCAGTTGAGAGGAACCAGGATATATTGTGTGTCTTTTTATTTATTTATGCATTTATATTGCCTTGTGCAAACATACTCTTAAGTCAGACTTCGATCTGATTAAGGCTCTTACTTGCATCAAAATATGAGTTTGACACTTCATGTTCTAAAGAAGAGTTAGGAAAAAGGAAGTAAGATTTTCAATATTGTTCTCACTTTGATATCATACTCTGAACTTGGTTCAGAATCTGATGGTTCAGAAACAGTAAAAGGAAAGAGTTTCAATATTTGGACATTGTTAGCTCCTAAATTCGACGCCTCATGTAGAAGGAAGGTATTCAAGACAAAAGGGTCAAAGATAAGTTGAGAACAAGAGAATGGTCGAAAGAGGCAAAGCAGCCAGGAGAAGAAGTCGAAGGACTCACCCAGAAGCCAGGAGTTCGACCGCTTGCTGTGAGGGATGGTTCGTCGAAAGATTTGAAATTCAAATATTGGAGGGAACGGTTTTGCTTGTTGAATATTGAGGGAGACACGTGTCACCTTATGAGCAGTAGATCCATGCATTTGTGACAAATGGCGCAAGGAGGTGATGATGGAAGTTATTAGAGGTTATTCTTTACTACTATAAATAAGGTGTCTTAGACATATCCAAAGTGTGTTGTAATTTACTATTGTACAAATTACTCTTGAAATTACTCTAAGTATCCAAGTGTAGAGAGAGCGAGTATTGTAGAGAATGTACGTGATGTAAACACACCATCTTTTAACTTAATGCAATTTACTTATTTTACTTTAAATTTTACAAAGTCTTTTATTGTCTTTACCCCCTTTTCTCCTTACGTTACTTCTCTCCTTCCTATGCAATTCTTTTCTCTTAGTCCTTAATCTAACTTCTCCTCTCCCAACAAATTTTCTTCTCTTTTATTGAAAGCTTTATTTTAACTTTAAGATTGTCCCGTAGTCGAATAGATGTTTCCTTAAGAATACTTTCACCCCAATACTGTTCGATGTGGAACTTGAATAGATTCTTAAAACAAAAAAACAAACCTTTTAGCACATGTCCTAGAATCAATCTGATCAATCTTGTGAGTCACCAAAGTTAGATTTGGAAGATCAACGGTTGTTTTTCGATTTTCAAGGGAAACAAAATGGCACGCCCAGCGGGACAGTGCTAGAAAATCTGTTTCATAAAACTAATCTTATAAAAATTCTGCAGTCGTACTGGTCCTTTTTTGTGAGAGGTACATTTTTATGTTACTAAGAAGTGGTAAAATTGTCGCTGTAAACGAAGAGACACGGCAAAGACGAAACATTAGGAACATGGCTACGGATACGAACCAGCCAGATAACCACAACCATCAAGGAGACGGTTCCATCGAGGGAATAAGAGACGAGGGAGTTCCCCCTCCGATACCGTCGACTGGAGAACAAACGGTGCTTCCTGTGAGGCCAGTACTGACACCTTCCGTACTTAGGGTTGGATCGACAGTGATAAGACCTTATACTCAACCACTGTTGGAATATATTGGTCATCAAACATCGAATCCTCAGATTTTGTTAGGAGGAAGTTCGACGTCCAGGCAGTTTGGTCCCCCTGGTTTTTCATAATCACCAAGAAATCCCCCGTATGGGATGCCCACCGCTATGATGCAAGGGCTCCAAAGTGCACCTCCTATATGGGTCGAAACCCCCAAAGCCAGAGTTTAGGGTATTCGACGCAAGGCCCCAATTTGACCAACACCTCAGTTGCTTGTTTAAGACAGCAGATGGATGAAAGTAACCTACAAATGGTTCAAACTTTGTCACAAACCATGGGTGAAATATTTCAACCATTAATCCAAAATACAACTCAGACCAATAACGAGATTGGCTGAATTCATGGGGGTACCTCCCTTAACCAGAAACCAAGCTGCATTAGCGGATGCCCCACGAGACAACTTGGCGAATATGGCAGAAGTCGACGTAGGAAACCAAGGAAGGATGGCCCCTCCGTTAGTCGAAGGGCTTAGGG
Organism: Lathyrus sativus; assembly: GCA_963859935.3. Classification (NCBI taxonomy): domain Eukaryota; kingdom Viridiplantae; phylum Streptophyta; class Magnoliopsida; order Fabales; family Fabaceae; genus Lathyrus; species Lathyrus sativus. The sequence continues at coordinate 489,400,806 of OZ012741.1, forward strand.
AAGAGCCTTTGCAAAACCAGCCTCGTGGCTTAGGAGAAAGAAACCCAGGAGTAGTGGTTGTGAATCGGAACCAAGACGCAGACAATGTAGTCCAGCAGGTTCGTCGAAACAACATAGCCGTCGACAATAATCTAGCGGCCAGGGTAGAGAGAATTATGGCCAGAAATGGGTTAAACACTGGCTTCACCAGGCCAAATTACACTTCACCTATAGTAGACTATATCCTTCAGGCGGAGTTACCGCCTAGGACGAAAGTACCCAAGTTCACTAAGTTTTCAGGAGATAGGACGAAATCTACCGTCGAACATGTGGCTCGTTACCTAATCGAGGTTGGAGAGATAGCGAATGATGAAAGCCTTAGAATAAAATACTTTCCAAGTTCTCTTACTAAGAACGCCTTTACCTGGTTCACAACGCTTCCCCCTAACACGGTGTGTAATTGGATCTAGTTAGAGCGTTTGTTCCATGAGCAGTTCTATATGGGTCAAACTAAAATTAGCTTAAAGGAACTCGCTAGTGTGAAGCGTAGGTTTTCTGAGCCAATAGAGGAATACCTTAATAGGTTTCGGTTGCTTAAGGCCAGATGCTTCACGCAGGTCCCTGAACATGAGTTGGTTGAAATGGTCGTTGGAGGTCTCGACTACTCTATTAGGAAAAAGTTGGATACCCAGTATCTAAGGGACATGGCCCAACTAGCCGATCGAGTTCGACAACTCAAAAGACTCAAAGACGAGAAGGCTAAGTTTAATAAAAATAAAAAGGTAGCTTTTGTCGAATATAATGAGAACGTCGAAGGTCTGTGCGACGAGAAGGTGAGTTTCGACGATGGCGAAGTGGACCTTGCTGAACTTAAGCAAGGACCGCCTTACTTGGGCAAAGTACTGGCTCCCCCACAAGGGAAAAGTTATGTCGAATTTGAAAAGAATGATAGGTTCCCAAAGAAAACATATACTTTCGACATCACAAAATGTGATGAAATCTTCGATTTGTTAGTTAAGGACGGACAAATGATAGTGCCTCCTGGCGCCAAAATGACGTCCATAGAACAAAGGAAGAAAAGAGGGTTTTGTAAATATCATAATTTCTTGGGTCATAAAACATCTCAATGTTTTCTTTTCAGGGACCTTGTTCAGAATGCGATCCAGGAAGGACGTCTAAAGTTCAGAGAGAAAGCGGGTGGCCCGATGAAGGTCGACTCAGATCCTCTACAAACGGCAGACGCAAATTACACAGAGCCAGTCGAGGCTAATATGGTCGAAGTTCCCGACGGCTATGACTTTTCAATCGAAGTGACAGAGGCTGCTGGCAATCCCATAAACGAAGCTGTAATGGCGAAAGTTACCATCAGCTTCGGACAAAGGAGCTGTGTCGAAATGGAAGTTGATAGCTGTGACCAAAGGGATGAAGCCAAAAGCCCAAACAACAGGAACAATCTGGGTTGGGAGATAGTGACCAAAGAAACGGATGATGCCTTCGTTAAAATTGATCAAGCCACCAAAGACATGGAGTTAAGCCTGAAGAAGCTTAATCTGGCCAAAGAAATTGAAATTAACATGGTACAAATCACTCAACATGAGGAGGTAGCGGACAGTGAGTCGAACTACCAGGAAACACACACTAGGGAAGCCTACCCAGAGCAGGAGGAACCTATCGTTTCTTTCCTTCACCGCTGCCAGGAGAAAGGTTCTAGTGTGATGTTTTTGCCCCCGATGCAGCGCCATCTTCGACAAGAAGGTCGCACAAAAGTTAGAAGGAACACGAAGGCTGAGGCAAGAAAAACGAAAGGCCAAGATTCGACCCTCGAAGAGGCCTTCAACAAAGATCTGACCCCCGCATAAGGCCTCCTACGAACAAACCCACTAGCTTTAAGCCCAATGCTGAGGCCACTGATGGGAAGTGGACTAAGCCCAATGAGAACAGGCAGCAAGGGCAGAAGAGGTGGAAGAACTTCAAAGTGCAACGAGGATCTTCGTTAAGCTACCGAAAAGAATTTCAATCTTCGAGGGTTGCTCATGTGTCAGAAAATTATAAAGGGACGAATCCCATGTCTCGATCCCAGTGGAGACGTGAGCAAAGAAGAAGAAAAGCACACAGAGAAGGTGCACATAGGGACCAACCACAATCCAGTACCAACATCCCCATTGAACATGAGGGTCGAACAAAGGCCTTCGGGAAGGCACCTGTAGGAAGAAAGTTGTTTCCAACACAGGTCGAAGAATAGAGGAAATCGGTCGACGATGAAATGACCGATAATTTTGACGAAGACTCTGATGACACGTTGGATATTTTGGTCAACATAGTATCAGTAATGCCCAGAGAATTTGATAGGATTTTTGTAGTTGAAAACTCGGACACATACACGGACTGGGAAATAACGGCTCATAAGCTGGTATGCTATTATGTAATGAACAATGGCTGCATCGAGGAGCAAAACGCATTCTTTGAACGGCCAACAGAGGCGATGAAAAATCATCTGAAGCCTCTTTATATCACGGCACAAATAGAGAAGGTCCCAGTTAACAAAATACTGGTGGATTGCGGCGCTACGGTAAACCTAATGCCGCATTTTCTGATGAACAAAATTGGGAAAAGTGAGACAGACATCAAGCCACACAACATGGTGTTATCAAACTATGAAGGAAAAGTGTGTTCGACCATGGGGGTCATTCAGGTGAATGTCACGGTCGGAACCATTACGCACCCGACTGTCTTCATGGTGGTGGAGACCACTGCCAATTATAATTTATTACTTGGAAGAGAATGGATCCATGGAGTGGGGGCAGTGCCATCTTCGATGCATCAGAGGATCGCCATCTGGAGACCAGATGGCATTGTCGAAAACATCGAAGCAGATCAGGGATACTTTAAAGCACCCATAAACCACATTGATAGAGGACAATTTGACAAACATTTGGCCAGTATAGGGCCATGTGAGCCTGTAGATTTCGACTTTACACCTAATGACGAAGTGTATTGTTCACTATATCTGCATCCCGTTGAAGGTTTCCGATGGGACAAGGAAGTGCCAGGTGAAAGGTTACCATACCTTGGCGAACATCCCATAGACCCCACTGGCTAGGGAAGTGAGTTTGATGATGATGACTGAAGCTGCAGCGCTTCAAAGGATTTCGCCCTACGTGGCCGAAACAAAGCTACAAACGGCCTTGGAGGCCGCTAATAACGAAATGGTTGAGGGAGCCAACGAAAAACCCAAACAAATAAGTCCAATTGGGCATTTCGACCCCAAGATTGAATACGAAGGGCAGAGACTCGACGCCATATATGACGATGAACCTTTGGGTTTTGAAAAGGATACTTTGGCCAACAATGTCAAAATGTTGGCACAAGATCCACTGGAGGAAGTTGACCTGGGAGATGGAGTAATCAAAAGGCCAACTTATATCAGCGCTAACCTCGACCCCCAACTTAGGGTCGAAACCATCCAGTTGCTACGAGAGTACAGGGATTGTTTTGCTCGGGACTATGACAAAATGTCAGGTCTAAAGAGAGATCTAGTCGAGCATAGGCTACCAATCAATCCTGGCAAAAAACCAGTCAAGCAGAATCCAAGACGTTTCGCCCCTGAAATCCTCTCAAAGATAAAGGAGGAAATCGAAAGACTCCTCCGATGCGAGTTCATCCGTACGACCAGGTATATCAAATGGCTAGCAAATATTGTACCAGTCATTAAGAAAAACGGATCTTTAAGAGTCTGCATAGACTTTAGGGATTTGAATTCAGCAACCCCTAAAGATGAGTATTCGATGCCAGTGGCAGAAATGCTAGTCGATTCAACCGCTGGCCACGAATACCTTAGCATGTTGGATGGATATTCTGGTTACAACCAGATTTTCATTGCCGAGGATGATGTTCCTAAAACGGCGTTCCATTGCCCAGGGGCCTTAGGCACTTACGAATGGGTAGTGATGTCTTTTGGCCTAAAAAATGTTGGGGCAACGTACCAGCAGACGATGAATTCGATTTTCCATGACTACATTGAGTCATTTATGCAAATATACATTGATGACATTGTGATAAAATCTGTGTCAAGAAAGGCTCATGTGGAACATCTGCGCAAATCCTTCATGAGAATGAGGAAGTTTGGCCTCAAGATGAACCCCCTCAAGTGTGCATTTTGCGTACAAGTAGGAGATTTTCTGGGGTTCGCGGTCCACAAGAAGGGGATCGAAATCAACCAAAACAAAACAAAGGCAATCATGGAAGCGAAAGTGCCATCCAACAAAAAGGAACTTCAATCCTTGCTGGGCAAAATAAATTTCCTAAGAAGGTTCATATCGAATCTCAGTGGAAAAACACAGGCCCTCTCGCTATTGCTTCGAGCCACCAAGGAGAAGTTCGAATGGACGAAAGATCAGCAAGAGGCTTTCGACAAGATCAAAGACTACTTGACTCATCCCCCGGTCCTTGCACCTCTATGTCGAAATAAAAGCATGAGACTGTACATAGCAGCGTCAGACAAAACTCTAGGGAGCATGCTCGCTCAAGAGGATGGAAGTGGCGTCGAAAGAGCCATTTACTACCTTAGCAGAGTTTTAAATGATGCATAAACTAGGTATAGTGAGATAGAGAAATTATGCTTATGTTTGTATTTCTCATGTATGACGTTGAAGCAATATATAAAACCAGTTGATGTTTATGTTTCGTCACATTTTGATATTATTAAGCACATGTTGTCCAAACCTATTTTGCATAGTCGAATTGTTAAATGGGCATTAGCATTAACTGAGTATTCATTAACTTATAGACCGTTGAAAGCGGTCAAAAGGCAAATAGTGGTAGACTTTATTGTCGACCACTCCATAAATGAAAGTACCCTGAACATTGTTGAACTAGAGCCTTGGAAGCTATACTTCGACGGGTCTAGTCACAAGAACGGGACAGGCATAGGTCTATTGATCATTTCGCCTGACAAAATTCCAACAAAATTCAAGTATAGAGTCGAGGGCATATGTTCCAATAACAAAGCTGAATATGAAGCTTTGATCGCTGGACTTGAAATTTTGTTAGAATTGGGGGCAACCCAAGTCTAAATAATGGGAGATTCAGAGTTGGTTGTAAAACAGCTAACAAAAGAGTATAAATGCGTTAAAGAAAATCTCATTATGTATTTCGTGATAGCCAACAGACTACTCAAAAAATTTGAATTCTGCACTATTCGACACATACCACGACTACACAATCAGATAGCCAACGACCTGGCACAAGTTGCCTCGGGATACAGGGTCTCGAAGGAAAACTTGCAAGAAGCAATTGAGGCCAGAGGTAAGGTTGTGTTCGTGGGTTTGATACCGTCAGACTTGGAAGTCACGAAATTTGGCTACGCTGACGAGGAAACCTTTGAGATTTTTACAGTCGAAGGTATGACAGACAAAGATTGGAGGAAACCTCTGGTCGAATACCTTCAGAACCCTTCAGCGACTACAGAACGAAAGATAAAATACCAAGCATTAAGCTACGTCCTATTGGGGAATGAGTTATTTAAGAAAACCTCTGAGGGAGTTTTACTTAAATGCCTCAGTGAATCTAAAGCATACTTGGCGTTGTCTTCAGTCCATGGTGGGACATGTGAAGCACACCAAGTAGGCCATAAGATGAAGTGGCTGCTATTTCACCAGGGGATGTACTAGCCCACGATGCTGAAAGATTGCATTGAGTTCGCCAAAGGTTGTCAGGAATGCCAAGTCCACGCTAGCATACAACATGTCCCAGCAAGCGAGTTACACTCCATAGTCAAGCCATGGCCATTCAGAGGTTGGGCTTTAGACCTGATAGGGGAGATTCGACCTGCGTCTTCCAAAAACCAGAAGTACATTTTGGTAGGGATAGACTATTTTACCAAGTGGATCAAAGCTATACCTCTACCGAAGGTAGACCAAGAAGATGTTATCGAATTCATTCAGAAGTATATCATCTACAGATTTGGGCTACCAGAAACAATAGCGACAGACCAAGGGTCAGTATTTACAGGTAGAAAGATGCAGGAGTTTGCCAAAGAAATGGGATTTAAACTCCTTACCTCGACACCTTACTACGCCCAGGCCAATGGTCAAGTCGAAGCGGCAAACAAAGTGATAATTGGCATGATAAAGAAACAGATTGGAAGCAAGCCTAGGAATTGGCATAAGACGTTGGATCAAGTCCTATGGGCATGTCGAACATCCCCGAAGGAAGCAACCAACACTTCCCCCTATCGACTCACCTTCGGCCATGACGCAGTATTGCCAGTTGAGATACACATACAGTCAGTAAGAATTCAAAGACATTATGAAATCCCTCGAGAGATTTATTGGGACATGATGCTTGATGAGTTAGTCGGTTTAGATGAGGAAAGATTAAAAGCTCTAGAACTCTTGAGAAGACAAAAGAAAAGAGTGGAGAAATCGTATAACAAGAAGGTCAAAGCAAAGACTTTCCTGGTTGGAGATTTGGTATGGAGGGTAATCCTGCTTATGGATCGAAAGGTGAGATCCCTAGGCAAGTGGTCCCCAAAGTAGGAAGGACCATTCCAGGTATCGAAGGTATTCTTTAACGGGGCATATGAAGTGACAGAGTTGAGTAAGGACGAGAGAATATTAAAAGTAAATGGCAAATATTTAAAGAAGTATAAGCCTGCACTTCAAGAGGTAAAAATATCAACAGAGTAATAGTCAAAGATAAAGCGAAGCCATAAATGGTGATTTAAAATATGCCAAAATGGCCCAATGTCTTACAAACAAAATAAAAATGGCTTACAAAGGCCCGTATAAACTGCTCTATTACAAAACTTAAATAAATCAAAAAGGAAGATTCGCCTTCATCTTAAGATAAGTCAATTTTTGGAGTTCGAGATGGCTCTGGCATTGAGCCTTATCTGTCCTCAGCTGGGCAACTTCAGATTCCAAACAACGGGCTTCCTTAGCGTAGGTAACGGCATGTTCAAGTTCAGTTGTTAAAGAGGAGTCATCGAAAGAAGACAATTCATCGTTCTTCTTCTTAGCCTTCGATATCTTACTACGGAGTTTTTTAATCTTTCGCTCCCAACAGGCAATGTTCGCTTCGTTAGTCAGGACCTCTTGTTTATTTTTCTCCCTCGTTTCTTCTAGTTCGGCAATCTTCTCCTCAGAGTCAACAACAGCGCTCCAAGCGGCAACTTCACTGCCAGCCTTCGTCTTAATGTCACCCTCAATCTGGGGTAACAATCGATAGTCTTTATAAACTTGGTCGATCAGGGTACCAACTTCTTGAATAACATTCGTAGCCTCAGGAGTAAGGGATTTAATGTCCACTTTTTGAAGAAGAACTTTGAGGGGAAGGTGGCTGGCTGGGCCCATCTGCAGGTGGGTGAAAAGATCCCTTTTGAAAATCTGTTGCTTAACCTTGTCGAGGGCACTGTCAGCTGGAGACTCTGAGGTTTGCCCTTCGGAGGTCGAAGTACTGGGAGTGTGGCTAGAAGAATGACTTCTCCTGCTCAACAAAAGCCCGATGTATTATCGAGGGTTAGAAACCTTCAACGCATCTAGTTCGGCGGAGGTAAGTTGAGTTTCGCCTAGGAAGGGGTTTGTTGGAATATCCTTTGGGGTAGAAGGAGCAGGAGTCTTTGTTACTTCAGCAGTTGTAGGGTCTTTGACAGAGATGTCCACAGTTTTCAATTCTTTATCTTGGCTTTCTTTCGCCCTTGCGCCATCCTCCTCCATTTCATCCTCAGTACCTTTATCGTTGAATTCATGCAATTCAGGATGAGGCATAGCCTGATCCTCAATGGCTTGATCACCCTCGACAGCCTTTTCATCCACAGCTACTGTCTGACCCAAGGGAGAACTGGTCGTATCAACCAAAGTTGTTTTCCCCTCCAAAGCATTGACTTCATCATCCACTTTAATGGGATCGACCTGAGCATTATTGTCTTCATGATCAGAACTATCAGTTTGAGACTGCTGGGTAGTGGTCTTTGCAGGAGAAGGAGGGGCTGTGAAAGAATCAGGTTTATTAATTTCACCAAGTGAACTCACACCAAAACCCAAATCTGAAGTGGGATGATAGGTAGGCTCACCTTGGCTATTCAAGGGATAGAGCGACAAAGGAAGCTTGGTGGGATCATATTGTGAAGCCCCAACATCATCCTAGAAAAGGTAGACATTCGAAAGAATAAAGACTAAAGAATCAGTGCAAAGGCCCAAATAAAGGTAGATGCGCAATATACCTTAACCGTTTCGTCAGCAGGACTGGAATTGTCACTTTCCATGTGGACAACAGCTTGGATCGAAGCATCCCCTATGGAAGTTGGAGTAGGGTCTTGAGGAGGAATGGTGGGTTGAGGTGTGTTGGTTACAAGAGGAGCGGATGGAGCATCAAGAGTATCCACGTCATGAACGATCTTTCGTTTCCTTTTTACTTGAAGACTCTCACGAGGAGACACATCTTCGTCATCAAAATCAATGATAATCTGGGGAGAAACCCTTTTTAATCTTCTTTGAGGGGTGGGTGGTTTTCGACTAACCTGAAAGCAACATAAAGTGTTGAGAGTGAGATAAGGAGGTCAAGATAGTAGAAAGCTGCAGAAGATTACCTTTTGGTCTTCGTCCTTGACTTCAGTTTTGGTTGCTGGGGCAGCACGTTTTGGAGCAGCTGAAAAGTAATTGATACTAAAACCAGTTAGCAACAACAAAGCTCAGAGAGGAAAGTCCAAATCGAAGGGGGATGAACCTTCAAGAATGTCGGATTCGATGCGAACATCTTTGGTACTGACATGAAGGTTCCCTTTAAACGTATCGAGTGTATGTTTAGTCGGAACCACCCACTGTGCTTTGGGCTTAGACTACTTTCGAAGAATTTTTATAGTGTCTCCACAAATGAACCAATCTGGGAATGGAGGGGCAAGAGCCACGCCAAAACCAGCGGTTGGTAGTCGAGGGACTTTTGGGGGAAAAAGTTTAAAGGCAACCTCATACCGTTTCTCACGAGGAATAGAAGAGGGAATCTTTAAACTATCCAGTTTTTGAAAAAAATTTCTTTCAAAGTGACAGCAGCCTCACGGATGGTTCGACTAACATCATCTGGTCAATAGGCAGTTTTGAAATACTTCTGGAAGGCTTGAATCTCTTTGATATGGGTAGATGTACCTTTCTTGATCTTCTCCTGCACATCAATGAAAGCTTGATCAATCAAGCGAGCAAAACTAGAGGCGTCAAGAAATTTTGAAGCGTAATGTTTCGACCACCAGTCATAGAAGTCTCGGGAGAAAAAGTAAGAAGGTTCAAAGTGAACAGGTGTGAGGTAGGAATTGTGGGCGTGGCGCGCCAGTTGTGTCGAACAATCCAGAGGAGATAGCACCGTTAAGGGAAGAATGATATGAGATTTCTTGTCATATAGGCATTTGGGTAAGGTTTGTATCAACCCAAATTGCCTGGACACCAAGTTCGGTTGGTAGGCTAGTAAGCTGGAGTGACCTCTAACAAGGTTTAGTTTATGGGCCAGTAATCGAGGAATAAGGAATCGCTCCCAAATCAGCTTTGACTCCTCTTCTTGTTTCTTTAAGGGAGCAGGGAAGGGTCTGGTAAACCACTCTGGGCCACATCTTCGTTCTACGAAGGGAGCCATCTTCGCGGTAAACTCATACCGTTTTGCGAACATATGAACAAAGTTGGATAAATTGGATCGAAGAGAATGGCCTTCTTCGCTAGGAGTAAGTTGAGCCAAGCGAGGCCATTCGACTCTTCTCTCAGCAACTAAAGGTGAGCATTCATCAACTTCACCTCTGTTGGGAAGATTGTGTTCAAAAGTGGCATTAAGCCACAGTTGAAGAAGCCAAAAGGGGCCCGACAACAGCAAGTTGCCATGGCTTTCAGGATCCTTCAATTTATTCGCACCTTCACCTAAGGCCTCATAAAGACTGGCCAGAATCACTTCACTGAGGCAAATGCCTCTCTTCAGATGTAGTTGGTTGGCCAGAACCAGATACTTTCGCGCCACCTGCAAGGATTTTGTGCAAAATACACAACGGGATAACCACATGGCCAAAAAGGCTATATGTTCCTCGTCGTCAACTGAGGTGCTAGTTTTATTATGATAATGTTGGACAAAAGCTGTATAAGTATGTTTAGTATTGGCAAAACCAATGATGTCGTGGCTATCAATCTCAGGATCATAAACTAGGTCGTAGGGTTTTATGCTTACAATGGCAGCTACATCAAGTAGAGTGTGTGTCATCATCCCACAAGGGAGGTGGGAAGTGTTGTGAGTTCTATCCCAGAAGAATAAGGAAGAAGCCAGCATAAGGGGGCAGTACGAAGGGCCTACCTTCGATATCATGATCAGATCATAAATCCCAGTGTCATTCCATTCTTTGAAGTAGGGAGTAGCCCTAAATAATCTGGCCCCATCATGAAGATACCTAAGGTCTACGTCGAAGAGGCTCAGGCTATTAGGACCATCAGTGGGGATTTTGCTAGAGTCTTTTTGCCCTAAGGGTTTAGTGGTTCAATAAGAGGGGAAGAAATCTTTAATGGTGGAATAGTCAAGACCTGGAGGGGGTAAAGGCCCAGACATGGCTAAAGGTCTCCCTGCAACAGTAACATGAATGATTACCTGAGATTCATAAATGTGGCGTTTCTCCTCCGTCAAGGGTTCGCGGATGAACTGTTGGTTCTTTACCACCTGGGGGCCGCTCAAGCTAGCAAAGGGAGGAAGCGTGGATGTAGAAGTTTGTCCTTTATATGGCATTTTCTGCTTTTGATGATCATCCATTTTTGAAGGAAGTAAGAGTTTGTTGGTTGGGAAGCAAAAAATTAGAGGAAAAAGCAAGGATGATGTGAAGAGTTAGAGAAGTTGGAAAAAATGAAAACATCAAAGGGAAATTACTTATATAGTGTATGGAAGACTGAAAGTTTTCATCATTAAGGGGCTAGAGTTAGTGGGCCACGTGTGCGCTTGGATGTGGGATGGCAGAGGCAGTAGTTGCAATTCACGTCCCCGAGGTTGGAAGGGTGATGATGGCCCACGATTTTGTTGATTCCCGAGAAAATAGCCATGATGAAAGTGACATCAGAAACGTCCATCAAGGTGGCGGAACAGTAGCTTGCGTGTTCCTAGTTATTTTTCTTGTTTCTCTTTCATTCCTTTTCACCTTCCCAGACTTGCATTGGTTGAAAGAATATCAGACGACACGCATGAGGACAAAGCGGCGTCGAAGGTCAGACGCTGTCAAAAAATGTGCTTTTCCATATTCGAAGTCGAGAAGACATTTTTTGGGGGAAATTTGTTAGCTCCTAAATTCGACGCCTCACGTAGAAGGAAGGTATTCAAGACAAAAGGGTCAAAGATAAGTTGAGAACAAGAGAATGGTCGAAAGAGGCAAAGCAACCAGGAGAAGAAGTCGAAGGACTCACCCAGAAGCCAGGAGTTCGACCGCTTGCTGTGAGGGATGGTTCGTCGAAGGATTTGAAATTCAAATATTGGAAGGAACCGCTTTGCTTGTTGAATATTGAGGGAGACATGTGTCACCTTATGAGCAGTAGATCCATGCATTTGTGACAAATGGCGCAAGGAGGTGATGATGGAGGTTATTAGAGGTTATTTTTTACTACTATAAATAAGGTGTCTTAGACATATCCAAAGTGTGTTGTAATTTACTATTGTACAAATTACTCTTGAAATTACTCCAAGTATCCGAGTGTAGAGAAAGCGAGTATTGTAGAGAATGTACGTGATGTAAATACACCATCTTTTAAGTTAATGCAATTTACTTGTTTTACTTTAAATTTTACAAAGTCTTTTATTGTCTTTACCCCCTTTTCTCCTTACTTTACTTCTCTCCTTCCTATGCAATTATTTTCTCTTCGTCCTTAATCTAACTTCTCCTCTCCCAACAAACTTTCTTCTCTTTTATTGAAAGCTTTATTTTACCTTTAAGATTGTCCCGTAGTCGAATAGATGTTTCCTTAAGAATACTTTCACCCCAATACTGTTCGAGTGTGGAACTTGAATAGATTCTTAAAACAAAAAAACAAACCTTTTAGCACATGTCCTAGGATCAATCTGATCGATCCTGTGAGTCACCAAAGTTAGATTTTGAAGATCAACGGTTGTTTTCCGATTTTCAAGGGAAACAGACATACACAATTCAACCCCCCTTCATATGTATTTTTCTCACTTTCAGTTGGTATAAGAGCCCGATTGTGCTTTATCACTTAAAAGTGAAATAGAAAAGATCAAGTGAGAAAAACTACTCAATCAAGAGCTCCAGCTTGGATGAATTAGAGATAAGCTAAAAAAGGTCATGTTGTATGCTTGAACTTAAGCATATGACCTTGAAGGAACTCTGGAACAACCATATAAGGAGTTCTTTCAAATTTTTGTGGATTAAGATACTTGTTTCTACTTTAAGTAACTTGTTTTGTAAGTATGAAAGGATTTTTAATATTTAAGACTGACTCGTGGGGCAAGTTTACTTGTAGAAGAAATCAAGAAACTGTTTTGGTTGTAAGTCATTTGCTTTGTGAGTATGAAAGGATTCTTTAATCTTTAAGACTGACTCGTGGAGAAAATGTGTTTCTTGTAGAAATCTTAGTTTAATATTAATCTACTTAAAGCATGATGTCTAATCATATCATTGGTTGTGATAAGTTATGGGATAATCTTGTAGACAACATTGACTAAAAGATCAATGGTGTTGGCTTGGTAACAGATCTTGAGGTATTTTCCTGCAAGATACAACTTCAAGGTTACATATATTCAGGATGCTAAAGACATGAATACTCTAGACTTTGAAAGGTTGATTTGTAACCATCATCCTTGATATGGAACTAATGGTGATGAACATGTGTTAAAACCTAGATCTTCTGACTTGACGTCTAATGCTGAAAGATACGATGGTAAAAACTTCTAGACCCTCATGTGTCAAAAAACAGAAGAAGCTTCTGATGGAGAATATTCTAATAGGGACTCTGATGATGAGGAAATATATTTTATTATCAAGAGGTTTTAACACCTAACCAAGAATAATCAAGATATTATCTGGTAGAATTTTTAAATTCAAAGATTCCAGTTCCATAATAATTTGTCCTAAATTACAAAAGGACAAATTCAAACAGAGAGGATGATGTAGTTAACCTTGCACCTATGGTTGACACACTCTTTGATTCAGAATCCTAGCCATGTTCTGACTCAGAACCTGAAGAGGTTGTTAAGAAACAACTTGTTTTTTTTCCTTTAAGAAGAATTGAAATCTTCTATAAGAAAAATGTTGAGACATTGGAAAGAAATTTAACTGCTCATACTAAAAGGACTTCCATTGAACCTTTAAATGAGTATGTTATGGAACTTCAAGTTTTATTGACAATGAGTCTTAACATAACTTTTCTTGTATTCATGATTTATGGAGTAAGCAAAGGAGAAGGTCTGGGTGTTCTTAAATATGTTTTGATTCCAGAATCTTGACACGAAAGAAACCGAAAGAATCCTCTTTTTAGCTATGCGAATAAAATGATTAAAGATCTTGGTGTATTTGATGCTGAGTGTAGCAAGATTTTCAATACACCAGAATTATGACAGAGAAGTCAAAGGTTTTGATTAATATTGAACCTGAAATTTCAAAGTCAGTAGTTTTTAAAAAATTTAGACTATATGATTCTTAGGTAAGAAGGTTGCAAGGTAACCTAAAGACTTCTGGATCTATGTTTCTAATTTACTCATAAACTAAGGAAAATGGTGAAGCATTTGCTCTAGATCCTGAATGATGGTAATCGAATACCATAACTGGAGGATATGATATGGTCCAAATCCTAGCTCATGGGAGAAGAAGGATGTTGTCTCCAATCTTCTAAAATGCAAACTGTTGCTGAACATGAATATGCTTCAGCAATAGACAATCTTGAAGACAGATTCTTTTTAAAAACAATTTGAAACAGTATGACATTCATCCTCATTATTTAGATAACTTATATGTATGATAGGTTATCTAAAATTGGTCTATGTATAAGATATCTCTATGCATGACTAGTTTGCACAACTTCCTCTTGTGAAGATTCTCAAACCTATGAAAAGAATATTTATTCACTTTGGATAAATATTGTGGTTATTTGAATATATCTTATTCCTGACCTCCATTCATAATAAAGTATTGTGAGTGTTGTGAATCGGATACCTTTAAACAAAGTATAAACAGTTTCTTCTTGATCAAGAAACACACAAGGGTTAGGGTTAACAAAGAAAACAAGGTAAAAGAATAAGGAACAACAAGGATTGGTTATAAACAGTTATTCTTTCCTTTCTTTTAGAATAAGATTACAAGTATACAAGAATAACAAAATAACCTATCTCTCTTGAAATTAGGATTTTATCTTCCTATTTTTCCTTATGCCAAGATTGAGAAACTAGCATCCTATTTATAAGAAAAATAGCACACTAACCTAATGGGCTTTTTAACAATTACCCATTACAAGCTAACTTAGGATACAAGCTAACTTAAACAATTGGGCTTACAAGCAAGGCCCAATTCAACATGCTAACAACCCTAGCAATATTTAATATGCATATTAGAACAAACTTCGACTACAACATGCATTACTCCGACAGCAGCATGCGAACAGACTTCGGCCTGATGCTTAATTCCTGTCTAACCAAAATCTACCCTTCGACCATACTAGATTTCGATCCAAAATCTCACAAATCTCCACCTTGGATCTAACTCTATAACATTAAGAAACTAGCTTTCTTCATGCAGCTTTATCAATTGTATACAGTGGAAAAACTTGCAACTAACGTCTTGGTGATCATATCAGCAGCATTATGATTTGTCAAAACCTTCAGCACTTGGACTTCTCCATGCTCGATTACCCATCTTATGAAATCTAGCCTCACACCAATGTGCTAAGTTCGCTCATGATACGCTGAATTCTTCAACAGGTGTATTGCATATTGACTATCACATTTAAAAGTGATAACTCGACCTTGAAGTTTCAACTCCTTTGTAAAACATTCAAGCCACAATGCTTCCTTCACAACTTTAGTTAGGGCAATATATTCCACTTCAGTGGTTGATAAGGAAACGACCTTCTGAAGTGTTGTTTTCCAACTGATTGTTGTCCCAAACATAGTGAATACATATCCAGAAATAGATTTTCTGGAATTCATACAACCTGCATAATCAGAGTCGACATATCCTTCGATTGGTGTTGCACTATCTTCACCCAAGGATCCACCATAAATTAAGAATCCATTTAGGGACCCATTTATATACCTTAGAATCCACTTTAATTATTGCCAGTGAGCCTTTCCAGGATTCGTCATGTACCTGCTTACAAGACTTACTGCATATGCTATGTCAGGTCTATTACAGACCATAACATACATCAAAGAACCTACTGTGTTAGCATATGGAATGATATTCATATAAGTTCTTTCAACATCGGTGTTGGGACACTGATCTATACTCATCTTGAATTGAGGGTTTTTCGGAGTCACAACAGGCTTTGAATTCAACATACCAAATTTTTTGAGAACCTTCCATAGGTATGCCTCTTGAGATAAGCATAATTTTGACTGCTTTCTATCTCTTCGAATGTCAATCCCAAGAATCCTGGATGCAGCTCCCAGATCCTTCATGTAGAACTCCTTATTGATTTCAGTCTTTACCCTTATTACATCTTCGACATTGTTGCTTGCTATTAGAATATCATCCACATAAAGCAACAAGATAACAAATGAGTTACCTGGTCGAAATCTGAAGTAAACACAGTGGTCGAACTGACTTTTGATGAAACTTATGCGTGCCATGAACTTGTCGAACCTCTTATTCTACTATTGAGGAGATTGTTTCAGCCCATATAAGGATATATTCATCTTGCACACATAATCTTCCTTCCCTTTTTCGACATACCCTTCAAGTTTCCTCATCAGGATTGTTTCATCTAAATAACTATATAAGAACGCAGTCTTCACATCCATCTGTTCCAGTTCAAGGTCAAACTCTGCCACTGTGGCAAGCAACATTCGAATGGATTTGTGCTTCACAGAAGGAGAGAATACATCATTAAAGTCGATACCTTCTTTATGAGTAAACCCCCTAGCAACCAATCTTTCCTTGTATCTCTTCGATGCCACTCCTTTGACTCCTTCCTTAACTTTGAAAATCCATTTAGAACTGACTAACCTAGCTCCAGCAGGTTTCTTGATCAGTTCCCAGGTGTTGTTATCATGAAGATATTTAATCTCATCATTCATGGCCTTTAGCCATTCAGTCTTCTTTCGAATCCTTATAACTTCCTTATAGTCTCTAGTTTTTTCGTCTAGAACCTCACTTGTAAAGATTAAGGCATAAGTTATAAGATTTGCATATCAAAGCCTTTGAGGTGTCTTGATGACTCTCCTCGACTTGTCTCTTACTAGCAGGTAGTCATTGTCAGTCTCCTCATCTTTGACAACATCTTCTGCATCTTCTTCGACTTCATCTGGGGTACACAATTCAGCATCAACATGATCCACCTCAACAAGAATCTCTCTATGTTTTAGCTCTTCGTCAGCATCGTCAGTTTTCTTGAAAGCCATCTCTACTTCATTGAAAACTACATCTCGACTGGTGACACACCTCCTGTAACCTGGCTCTAGGCACCATAACCTATAAGCTTTGACTCCTTTAAGGTATCTCATGAGCATGCATTTTAGAGCTCTAAGTTCGACCTTGTCTTGCCTAATATGAGCATAGGCCACACAACCAAATACTCTCAGTCTATCGAGACTATATGGATATCCCGACAAAACTTCTTCAGGTGTCTTCATTCCCAAGGTAGTCAAGGGACATTAATTTATCAAGTAAGCTGTTGTCGAAAAAACTTCCACCCAAAACACCTTCTTCAATCCAGCACTAACCAACATGCATCTAACTCTTTCAAGGATTGTTTGATTAAATCTCTCAGCTAAGCCATTTTGTTGAGGAGTACCTGCTACAATCTTATGCCTTGTAATCCCAGATTCAACACAGTAACTGTCGAACGCTTCGTTGTAGAATTCAAGGCCATTGTCGATTCTCAACCTCTTAACCTTTCTGCCAGTTTGAGTTTCGACCAGAATCTTCTAACTTTTGAAATTCTCAAAAGTTTCATCCTTCGTCTTCTGAATGAATACCCATAGCTTTCTAGAATAGTTATCAACGATGGATGGAAAATACCTTGCACCTGAGTGTGAAGGATTCCTTGCAGGCCACCAAAGATCAGCATGAATGTAATTTATGGATCCATGTGTTCTTTGCTTTCCTTTGTTAAACTTCGCCCTACAGGATTTATCAAATACACAAGATTCACAAAAATTTAACTTTTCGACTTTGTCACCTCTTAGTAGGTTCTGCTTCCCCAATTCGACCAGGCCTCTTTCGCTGACATGGCCCAATCTCATGTGCCATAATCCTGTCTTCGACACAAGTTTTGTGGATGCAACATTTGTCGAACCACTTACAACCTCATCCTCAAGGGTATACAAGCCTTGTTTCTTCACGCCACTCAAGACTTCCTTCGACCCCTTCATGACTCTTAGGATATTTTTCTCTCCTTTAAAAACATATCCCTTTATGTCGAATTCACCAAGAGAAATCAGATTTCTCTTCAAGTCAGGTACATACCTGAATTCAGTCAATAACCTTATTGACTCATCATGGAGCTTGAATCTCATAGATCCAATACCTGCAATTTTGAAAGATTTTTTGTTTCCCAGTAGCACATATCCATCATCTTGATCACATAACTCCTCGAACAATTCTCTGTTTAGAGTCATGTGCCAAGTGCAACCTGAATCCATAATCCACTCTTTTCTCGAGTCGCCACTTGAAACCACAAGAACATCATATGAGTCGATGTCATCTTGAACAATGGTTGTGTTGTCATTACCTCTATGATCTTTCAGGCGTTCAGGGCATACCTTTCTTATGTGACGCTCCTTCTTATAGTGATAACATCGAATACTAGATGTTTCGCCACAATAAGACTTCTGTTGAATTTTACCTTTCTTCTTGTCGAACTTACCATCCTTTTGCAAGAATTTTCCCTTAACGGCCAAACCTTCGCCTACCGTCAAAGTTTTATGCTCCTTTATTTTGTTCAAGTCCTTAGAATACAAGGCTAATTGAACTTCTTTAAAGGTCAGGGACTCCCTTCCATACAAGAGAGTTTCTTTAAAGTGAACATGTGTTCTGGGCAAAGCACACAGCAGTAACAATGCTTGATCTTCATCATCGATCTTCACATCAATATTTTCAAGATCAAGAATCAGCTTATTGAACATATCCAACTGCTCAGCCAACACTTTATCTTCACTTATCTTGAATGAATACAAAGCTTGCTTCAGGTAGAGTCGATTCACCAAAGATTTGGTCATGTAAAAACTTTAAAGTTTCCCCCATAATCCTGATGATGTAGTCTCCTTTGATACTAGTCGAAGAACCTTATCACCAAGGCTCAACAATATTGCGCTGTGGGTTTTCTCAATCATGCTCGTCTTTTCTTTTGTCATTAACGCAGCGTCCATGGCTGCCTCTCCCTTCAACGCTTCCAAACAACCCTGTTGAATCAGTAGGGCTTTCATCTTCAAGTGCTATAGACCGAAGTAGTTCACTCCGGTGAACTTTTCAATCTCATACTTTGTTGAAGGCATCTTCTCCATGCTCACCGCACCAAATTGTTGTGAATCGAATACCTTTAAACAAAGTATAAATGGTTTCTTCTTGATCAAAAAACACACAAGGGTTAGGGTTAACAAAGAAAACAAGGTAAAAGAATAAGGAACGACAATGATTGGTTATAAATAGTTATTCTTTCCTTTCTCTTAGAATAAGATTACAAGTATACAAGAATAACAAAATAAAATCTCTCTCTTGAAATTAGGATTTTATCTTCCTATTTTTCCTTATGCCAAGATTGAGAAACTAGCATCCTATTTATAAGAAAAATAACACACTAACCTAATGGGATTTTTAACAATTACCCATTACAAGTTAACTTAAACAATTGGGATTACAAGCAAGGTCCAATTCAACATGATAACAACCCTAGCAATATTGACTAATGTATGTTAGAACAAACTTCAACTACAACATGCATTACTCTGACAACAGCATGCGAAGAGACTTCGACCTCATGCTTAATTCCTGTCGAACCAGAAGCTACCCTTTGACCAGACTTCTCTCTCTTGAAATGGTGAATAAATGTTGGATTGCTCTGAGGTGAACTTCGAAGAAGAGTTGGTAGGGACTTTTTTTTATCAGGGGTGATGATAAGGTTTGTAAATTCTTTGCAAGTTTCCTTAACTTGTTCTAAAATTGAATCATCAACAGTGTCCCATGTGTCATTTGAACAATTGTTGACATTTGTCTTTTAGAAATAAGGAGGAATGACATACTTATATAAACATAAATCAATGGTGTGAACTAGTTTATGTTAATAAATGTAAATCTTTGATCCTTCACTACAACCTACAAAGTTTGCTCTACCATTGTTATATATACCATGTCCTCTAGTGGAACCCTTGTTAGTAAAGTTAGCAACATTTTTACTGTAATACCCCGTATTGTTCTAAAGTGCTCTAAATATATTAGTTGAGATCAGATGAGTTCCAATATGCTCTGAGAATTACCAGTAGGGATACTTAGAGTAACTAGTGAGCTCATATTGATTTAATTAGTATTATTCGACTCTGACCTTTTACTAATTTGTACAATTGAGACATTTTGGTAATACTAATATTGGACATGTTACCAATTAATACTCTTTTCTACCATGCAAAGCATCTTTTGGTCTTAATAGATTTTTGGATATCTCTATGAATCATTTCATTTCATTTTCCATTCTTTCCAACTAAGTGGGAGACTTGAAGAAAGATAGTAAGAGAATTGAATAGAGACAAAGAGGAGAAAAAGAAAAGAAGAGAAGGAAAACCTAGAAGGAGAAACTCATCATTCTTCATCAACATCATCTCATCTTCATCAATCACAACTTCTTCATCTTCATCTTGAGGTGGGTTATAGATAGATGCTCTAGGTTATGATTGTTAGATAGATTGATGACTATTGGGATTTTGATATTTATTGATTCCATTACCACAAAAATATTGTGATTCTTGTTGTGTTCATGTTGTTCATGATAAAATTGTTGTTATATGTTGATTTTGAGTTGTGGTTGAACTTGTGTAGGGAATGAGGTTTGGAAACCCCTTGTTACTGTCTGATTTTGAAAATTAGTATATAGAAATCAACGCACTCGCACGGCGAGCTTCCAGCGAACTAAAAGCGATTGAGTTTCTGCTACGCTCATTGTGCAAGGTCTAGCGAATGGAAAGAGACACATCACCTTGTGTTCGCACAACGACCATGGTGACATTTTTCTACTGCATATCCCTCGCCTTGAGTTCGTAGTGCAAGCTGAAAGTGAGCTAGCTCGCCTTCCGGTCGCTAGGCGACGCTGACAGGACTTTGACAATTTCTCTTATTCTTTATTTGGTTGCTTTGTATACTTATTTAGTTATAGCCTAAATCACTTTATATGGATTATTGTGGTTCTTATGCATACTTTCTATCAATGATTAATTAATTATGAATGTGTGATAACATGATTAAAAATAAGTAAGAATGGTAAGGAAACCTTAATGGAAATTAATGATATGACTTAGTGAGATGACTAAGAATTAATAGATGACTTAGATGACAATGCTTGTGCAGTTGATGCCTAGGTGAATATCTTTGACAAGTAGTTATCTAGTGGTAAGGTGGGGCATTATGTGGAACATGTATGGTATTTTTTGTTGGTTGTGATTAAGGTGAATGTGTTTGCGTTGTGATTGTTGAATACAGTCACGCCTTGTGTATTTGATTACGTAATCAGAAACAACCCTTGAAATGTGTCATCCCAAGAGTCGATGCTTAAGTAAAGCTTCTTTGGGATATATGCACTATTACTTTGACAAGTTTGAGTCCTGTGTGTACGAATGGAGCCTACGGGTAAAAGGCTTGAGATATGGGTGATCTCATGAGAAGCGATGATTCATGTGGAAAGTACCTTAAATCCGAATCCATTTTGTATGTCAAAGTAGATACAAGGATCTGTGACCCATGTCGATAACTCTAGACGTAGGGTTGGCCGGGGAAAGATGCATTGGTATGGTTTCCAATTAGTGATAGTTTGAGTTGTTGAACTCAAGCGACATGTTGCCATATAGTGCAAGTATTGTGTATTCAAGTCTCCTCCCTTTTTCCCCTTTGGAACTTGAAATACTAGATGGTTAGAACCTTGTAAAGCCTAGAGAACCCATAAGATATGGAACCCTCTTGGATTATTATCTCACCTCATGATTTTGATTACTTTTCAGGTAGTTCCGATATGACGAAGGGTAAGGATAAGGTAGCTCAATTGTCCTTACTTATCTCACTTTTTGGATGGTTTTTCTGTTGAAAAAAAATTTTTTTTGAGATCATTCTTTAATGATCAAGTTCTTAGTTTTATTTTTGAACATCTTGTATAAATTATGCCACTTTTAGTTGTTTTTTTTGCATGTACTATGTACAATGTGTTACTAGGAACTTGTATATTTCAGTACCGAATTTGCAACCATGTATGATATGAAAATTTTAGACATATATTGTATGTGGGTGTTACATTTACCTTAATCAATAAGAGTGGAGTTCTATATTTTTTGTTGAGTGATCACAGAAAGCATTTTGCTAGAAGTGAGACAAGGGGGTCATAAGCATGATTTATGAACAAACAAGTGCATTTTTTTATTAAGGCCTTTGAAGAAGAAAATAACATGGTCTCCTTCATGGTAATATTTGATCTTGGGAAAATATCAGAAGAATATTTGATAGGGAAGGAACAAAAAAGAATAGGAAGAATATTTTTGAGTTCTTGCCACAAAATTTTCAAAGTAGTCTAATAATGAGTAATAAGTTGATTACCATGGTGAATGACACTAATTTCTTCTTATATATACAAAATATGAGAACTTTCATATTGATAATAACATTCCTTCAATTCTTGTCAGATTTCTTAAGTAGTATCCATCCACATCATATTTTAAGCAATTTCACCATCAATCTAATTAGTCATTATTATGAAATTGAAAGGTTCAACTATACCAAATTATGTTAAAAGCTCACAATAATATTACTTTTGTTGATAGTAAATATGTATGAGACAAAAACAATGACAACCGATATAAATAGACTTAAGCAACAAAATAACCTACAATCAATATAAGCAAATCCATAACAAGTAAAAGGAAGATAAAAGATAAGAACACAAATAACTTATTTACTCAGTTTGATCAAAGTAATATACTTTGGGGGAGGGAACAACTTTCTAATTCACTATATTTCCAAGAATTTTTACAAGAGATTATAAAAGAGTTACAAGAAAATAGTCACTCAAGTTTTCAGAGGAAAACCATATTTTCTACGCAAGTGTTTCCCAATATCGCAAACTCTCTCTCTCTCTCTCTCTATATATATATATATATATATGAAGAATCACATAGATGTAAGGTGTTTAGAAGTATTTCTCAATCCCCTTAGATACATCCCAAGATTTCTCAAAATTTAAAAACTCAAGGAATTTCTACCATTTTCCTTCTAATTACGATTATTGTGTTCTTTCTTTAAATCTTAACCATAAAAGTGATTTATATACATATTTATAACTACTGAAACTCAACAGATCTATAACGTTTCCAAACCATGACTCATCAACAAGTGAATACGCGAATCAAATTGTTCTGACACGATATTCTTGAAATTCGCAGACCAGACCCGTTTCCCGAAGGCCGCCACCTACCAAACCATACCATCGCTTCGTACACCCGAATGACATCGCCATCATCTATGCTTCTATTGACCAACCATCGTTAGTTGTTGGATCTCCGCCACGGTACCTCCTCCGATTCGGCTTAATTGAACACCAAACCGCCATTTTATGGCTCCTATGTCCTTTGTCAGCTTTCTAATTGCTTTTCCGACGTTCTAATTTATGATTGCCCTGAAACTTATTTTCCTTCTCTTTATCACTTGAGATTTTAAGGCATATTTCTACGGTCATTCAAACCATTATCATTGGGTTATATTTTGTTCAGTGTCGGCCAAAGACCCAGAACCTATCGCTCTGTATCAACCAAGATTCGGGACCCCCAGGTCGTGTAGACCAAAGATTTGAGTTCCACTACTCCTCATTGATCAAAGGTCCAATGACATGAGGTTCATTACTTACCCTACTCCGCCAAACTCAAGGTATAAATACCTTCATATATGGTTCTAAGGTACACACTCATAATTTTTAATCTCCACTTTCAGTATCACTTATCTTGAACTCTAACTGACTTGGCGTTGGAGTGCTAGCCATTCATGTACCCATTAGGTCCATCGTATCCCAGATAGCAACACCGGTTATGAGCGTCATATCAGCACCAATACTTATGGTTCAAGAAGTACCGTAATCGCAACCTTTAATCCACGGTACTGCATCCGCAAAAAGCATTGGAAGCTCCGTTCCTCCGTACTTTCTACAATCATCAACATTTCTAATTCCGCAACAAAACACATTTGTTCCAAATAATTGATAAACAATTGAAATCTTACGAACAAGTTTGGGTTACGTAGAACAAATTAGGATTACGTCGAGAAACCCTAATTTATTCTTCAATCTCATATTTACAAGCATCAATATTGACAAATAATATTAGTTTGTATTTTTGAAGGCAAGTGGACAATTGCAAAACCAGAGTTGTCATTGAGATGTTTAAAAAAGGAATAAAACATACCTTCGACTTGATGACTATGAGTTGAAAAATTCCTATATAAATCTTAATCTATACTACGAGTTGAAAACTTGTTAATTTAATAAAGACTTATATTTTAAAAAAGTCAATTAAATGAAGGTAATCCCAAACATAAAATAATTTTAAAAGTGTGATTTTAGTGCTATGGAACACTACCACGTGGCAGTCATATCGTAGGACCCATAGCCCACGGCCTCGGTTATGGATATATCGGTTGGCTCTCTGTCCCACACTCACTAATACCTCCGCCCACTCCTTTTCACATTCCGCCATTCTCCTCCACCCTTATTATTTTTCTCTAAACTCTTTTTAGTTACAACAAACCTTTTTAATTAAAATTATTTCATATTATTATCATTATTTCCCATTAATTAATTATTACTATATATATGTTCTTCAACAGCCTCTTCTCTCACATCACTCTTTTCTTCCCTGTGCGAGCGTAGCGCATGTTATCAACATTACCCACCACTGCGCAATTTAGCACAACAGAAAATAGTACACACCGAGAACATTAAAGTACCTATTCCTATTAACAATAACAAAGACAACAACAACATGTTACACTGTCTCAACACTTCGGGTAATCTAGGAGGAGAAGAAACATTAACAACCATTTCCGACATGACAGTGTTACAAAGACAAAAAGCAAGAATCAACTTTCAACAATTTTCTTCTTCTCCACAGTTCACGATGGTTGCTTGTGATTCCGCTCTTGGCGAAGTCGTTGCTAACTCTATCAAACCCGACCCGGGGTTTGGAAAAGATACCATTAAGAAAAGAAAAGCTGAAATTAACAATAATAATTCTAAGGTGTGTGAGATTGATTTTGAAGAATTTGTTTGTTAAGGTAATGTTTGGTTGGTTGGTTTTAAGGTTTGTTGTTTTGTTTATTAGGTTGATGTTGTTGTTGTTCCGGAGTGTGACAAGAGGATCAAAATAAGTGCAGAAGAAGAGGAATCCAAAACCAGTGACCAAATTTCAAAGGGACACAAGAATAAAAAGTCCAACAATGGAACAAAGAACAACAGAGAAAATTCTGGTGATACTAATTCTAAGGAGAAGCTTGATTACATTCATGTTCGAGCACGTCGCGGTCAAGCCACTGATAGTCATAGCTTAGCAGAAAGAGTAAGTACAACAAAATCAATTAGACATTTTTTTTTTCTGTTTAGTTTCGTCGAGTTTCGATGCTGATGTTGTGTTCGTTTTTTGCAGGTTAGAAGGGAAAAGATAAGCGAGAGGATGAAGTATTTACAAGATTTAGTGCCAGGATGCAACAAAATTGCAGGAAAAGCTGGAATGCTTGATGAAATCATTAACTATGTTCAATCTCTTCAAAGACAAGTTGAGGTTAGAGTTTTAGTCCTGTTCAATTTCTTGCTATTGGAAATTAGTACTCATAAAGAAATTACTTAGGTTGCATGATAGTGTTTGATTAAGTTTTAGTTTATTAACTTTCGATTTTAAGATCGAATAATTTAAGTCCGCCTAATTCATAGTACATTATCACCAAATGCAGTTCTTGTCGATGAAATTAGCAGCGGTAAATCCAAGACTTGACTTCAACATTGATGAATTGTTTGCCAAAGAGGTAATTGCATTGCAATTGGTTTAGATGAAACATCATAGTATTTTGTGTTAGGTCTGTGACAGCAGATTAAGGTTGTATCGGTCACTTATCCGTAATATCAGTGACCGCGATTGTGACCGCAATTTAAAATTTGATTTCATCCTTTTAGTTTATCTTTCATACTAACATGCTCTTATATAATTTGATTTTTACAGGTTTTTCCTCAAAATTTTCCAACCATAGGGATGCAATCAGACATGACTAACCCTACATATCTTCAATTCAATTCAGCACAACAAGTTTCGAGTTGTGGCGGATTAATAAACAATATGGGGATAATCCCTCCGGAAATCGGGCTTCGGAGGAACATTAATATCCCCGCAGCTTCATCTTTACCCGAAATCTTTGACTCGTCGTGTTTCACCGTATGTTTCCCCTCTGTAACTAAAACATTGTTCATGTTCGTTACTGATTATTACTCTTCTTTAATGAATCTTAATTTATGTCTGCTGCAGCATATCTTACCCTCTTCATCTTGGGAAGGTGATTTTCAAAACCTTCACAGTATGGATTTTGATCAAGGAAGATCAATGTCCTTTCCTTCTCAGCCATTCACAGGTATCTACCAATTTATGACTTGTCAAATCACTTTTTTCCTTAAGCAGCTATCATAGAAGTAGAAATTAGATTCAAGACAAATTGAATTTTCGTAGATGATAGAGACATGAGAGCCCCACATATATTGACAAGTCCTTTTTCACCAAAATTAAGATTCTTTACTCACACGAATTGTTTTAAACTACGGTTGCGGTCACAGTTGTTACATTTCAAACCTTTACTGCGGCCGATACTAGAGCAATTCCTAATGTTTGTTTTATGACTGCAGGTATGATTCAAGCTAGCAATTTGAAGATGGAGATGTAAACAAGATGTTCTGGTATTATTTGTTGAATGAGCTCATTCAAGATGCTTCTTCTCAACATTTTCTTCTTTTAAAGTACATAACATATTTTTGTTGTATACTGTTCTCTATTAATAAATAAGATCATTTTACTACTTTGTTTCACTCACTTTTTTTTCTACAATTAAGTAACAAAATAGCCTCTTGAAATGAAAAGGTTAATTGAAAAAGAATGATTTTCACAATTTTTTTTTGAAAAGCCAAAATGAATTCAATAATAGAGCACAAGCTGTGCTAAAAAGCACAAGTACCCTCCCACTTAGTAAATCGCAAAAGCAATGTTGTGCCCCTATCAACAATGAAACAGCCTCTAACACAAGTAGAGAAATCACTACTGTAAGAACCAATAACCATTCAGACTGCCATGCTGCGCCCCTAACAACGATGAAACAGCCATAAGAAAAGCAGTGCAGTCACTACCTCAAGAACAAAAAATAATGCAGACTGCCACTTCAATAACAACAAAAATTCAATCAGAAAATATTTGAATAATTAAAATAAAAGTTTTTTAAGGTGGTTACATATAGATTAAAAAGAATTGAATAATTAAATATAACAATTTTATAAAATTGTTCTTAATTATTATTAGTTGTCATAAAAATATAGTGTCATAATATTTTGAAAGTTGTTTAGACAATATTTAATAAGGGTAAAATTGATAAAAATTAATTATTGTTGCTTTAAAAACGTAAAAAAACTCTTATTTTAGAACAAATTTTTTTTGGATAGAAAGACTATTATTTTAAGGGTACCAAAAGTCGATATTAACTGCAATATTGTTAACTTTTTTTTTACAATGGTGCATTATTGTTAATTTAAAGAGACGGTTGTTCCACTGACTTATTTGAATTTATTTATCATTTAAATATTTGTAATTCTCTTTACAAAGTTTTTTAAAAATAATTTATAATATATTATTTTAAATTTATATTTATAATCATTTATTTGTTAGTCTGAGAATTTTAACTTAGCATTTCGACATGAAAGGATGATATAGAAGTATGAAAATGTTGAATGTAAGACAATCAAGATATAAGTTTTGACATATTGATCATTTTAACAGAGGTGATGAATTTGACCCACCTATCAAGAGCGGTGAGTTCAATTTGTCTATCAAGTGTTTTAGGACTTAGCATATTCTTAAATCCAAGAATTGGATGACTTGGAAGCATTTTCGACACCAGACCATAAAACTTAACAGAAGAATTCTTCGACAGATGCAATTAGAGAATTTGAAAACAGTTTCGACAATAGTAGCAATTTAAGACAGTTCAAGAATCAAAGACACATGGAAACACATCAGAAGGCAGAAGTCCACGTAGCAAGATATACGTGTCGAATTTTGGAGAAGTGATCGTTGTCGACACTTATGAATGTACATAGTATATATGTAGATTTGGTCTCTAGGACAAGAGTTCGCATTTTCATTCTATTGTCTTTAGAATTCATATTTTCAAGTCACGGAGATCGAGAATTTGTGAGAAATGTATGAACATGTGTCCCACCTTTAATTCAAAAACTTTTTATCCAACTATATTGTTGTTTTCTTCATTTACTTTATTCTTTTTAAGCAATTCTGCATTTTATTTCTTTACGTTCTTATCCGGTCTCTATAAATTCAATGATAGAACTTTTAGGCACAAACACATTTCTCAAATATCTTGCACAAAATATCCTTATTTACTAAAAGCTTGTGGTTTATTTACTAAAAACACTAATTAACAAACCGACACGCCCAACGAGACTCTTTTTTGAAATTTAAACTTTTTTAAAGAGTATATTATGCTTTTGTATTTGTTTGTGTTCTTCACATCTAAATGTTGTCATATGTTTAGTGTTTATGCGCCTGAGGAGTGATAAATTCATTAGTATGACTAGACCATCAGAAAATTCATCCTCTTAGGGAGTTCCTCCTCCCTAGAATAATACTCAAAATGTAGAAGAACAGCGAATCGAAACGATGGTTGGTTGTACAGACACTTCAACAATTGTTGGAGTAACAGCTCCTATTGTTGTGAGTCTGACATTTGGTTCGACTGCAACACCAGAAATGGTAATACCACCACCAATTAATT
Organism: Lathyrus sativus; assembly: GCA_963859935.3. Classification (NCBI taxonomy): domain Eukaryota; kingdom Viridiplantae; phylum Streptophyta; class Magnoliopsida; order Fabales; family Fabaceae; genus Lathyrus; species Lathyrus sativus. The sequence goes on from OZ012741.1 coordinate 489,429,214, forward strand.
TTCCTGTTAATCATGTGATTACCCAAACCACTATAAGAGATTCTAGGCTTTCTTTCTGCTAAGCTCTACACTTCCCTTAGAGGTAGGGAGTGTCCATATGGCATGTCAATGAAGGTAAATAGAAACACAAGAAAGGGGAGTTTGAATTGGGTTTCTCAAAATCAAATTTTTTTTCACACATCAATTCAAGGACAAAAACAAAAATAATAAAAATAACAAGTTATTTTTATCTTGGTTCGCTGTTAACAACACTACCTCCAGTCCACCCGCCAAGGTGATTTCACCTTCTCAAAAGAACTTAATCCATTATAATCAACCAGATTAAATACACTACAAAGACCATTGTCCTTGTCTTCTCGAGTATACAGACTAAACTCTAGTCACTCAAGGTAATCACTCAAACAAATTTGAGGTTTACAAAATGTGTTTTATAAGATTTCTTCTACAAAGCAGATTAACACAAAGTTTAATTACAATGACTCAATCACATAGACGAACAGTTGTTCTAAGTGTGTTTACAATATTCACAGTAGTATCAAAGAAAATAAAGCAGCTTAACAACGTTGAATAGAGTGGGAATATTGAGCAAAGTGGCAGCTAATCCATTCTTCCAAGTCTTCCTTTTATATTCAAAGAAAGATCCGTTAGAGGATAGAATGAGAATCTTCATGCGTGAGCTGACACCTTGAATAATCGCCTTCAATGATAAAAGACAAAGATCGTACAACATAAATGTCCTTGCTCCACGAAATCTGCGTAGTGGAAGGAATGCTTTGATTTGATATAATGTATTATTTATCTTACATAACGATTTGCTCTTATCCTCTTCTATTTATCAGAGGCTTCTGAATGTAAGGTTCTTGAAGCATGCATAGAAGAGTCAAGGGCATGTTGAGAGTCTTCAGAACTACAGACTTCAGAGTCTTGACATTGTTCCTCAAAACCTGGTCTTTAGAATCTTCAGCACTTCGTTCTTCAGAATCTTCAGCATGAGCTAGAGCTCCAAAGATAGTCATTTCTTCAGATTCTCTTCATTCAGAGTCAGAGTCAGAGGCTTGAGCGCAGACATTCTTTAGAACTGTTGTCTGCAAGCTTTCTCTAACTTGACCGCTTCTTATGAATATTATATCTCTTTAGAGTCAGAGTGTGTTGATTCCAGAATTTCATGAGGTCATATGTCATGGCTTCTGAGTCAGAACCTGTTTGTCACAAACTACACACTAGACAAAGTTATTAGTGTACAAAGTTATTAGTGTACAAAGTTGTTTCATATTAATCCATGTATTGTTATCATCAAAACTTAAAGGTCAGATGCAGAACCAAAACTTGTTCTCACAATCTTTCCCCTTTTTATGATGACAAAACCATGTATTTTAATGAATAATTTTACATGATTTAAATCACATAAAAAGTTTCAGAGTGAGGTTCATAAGCTACCCCTGAATTTTATATTGTTAAACATTATTTTTCATATTAGAATATCAAATTTAGGTTTGCAAGCTTCCCCTAATTTCATAACTTAAAATAATCTTAACACATGTAAATTATGTAACTCAGAACGAAAAAAATGACTTCCCTTGTGGCAAAAGCCAGGTTGTTATAACTTTCTCTTCAGACAGAAGTCTGTTCACTATCTTCCATTACGGCAGCGTCCTGGTTGTAGTGATTACGATAGGTCTCAGATTGCAACGACTTGATATTGGAAGTATTCTTTCAGAATTCATGTTTGATTAAAAAAACATCCATACTTAGAGTTGACTTCTTCAAAGCTACTCTTTTGAGTAGTATCAGAACAAGGTTATGGATTTCAGAGTATTTGTTCAGAGTCTAGATTTCATAATCTAGCAAAATCTTGTTTAGAATGTATGTTAGCCTAGTTTCTAAAATTATGATTTAACCTGAAATACTTGGTCAAAATGATGAACTAGTTCAAAGTTTAAAGAGTTTACCAAGTTGAACTGTTAGAAACATGTTTGGATTATCATGCTGGGAAATTAGATATATCAAAATCATATTCTATTTATCCCCCTTTCTCATCATTCAAAAAGAAATACTAAAGACAAAGAATATATAGGCCAAAGAAAAACTAATTTGATTAATCATAAAGGGGAGTATAATAGAAAGGAAAACATAAGAACAAAATAAATATAACACAAGTTTCAAACAAAAACTAAGGTTTAGTGAGTTTTTCAGGGAGTCTAGACAGAATCTCTGCAAGCAACCCTTCAATCTTTGATGTCCTTTCCTTCACTTCATACTTCTCCATAACCAACAACTCCAACTTCTTTAGAACAAAGTCATCCGCTTCTGAAGTCTTCTTGGTACCAGAACCACTTCCATCTTCAAGAGCATTCTCAACATGGACAGTGAAGTCTGAACAGGAGGAGAAGGAATCACTTCTGGTGCAGGGAGCAGAAGATTAGCAGGAACCTTTTGAAGTATAGATTCAACAACACCAGAGATTCTGGAACGGATGTTCCTCTTGGCTTCCTTCAGATAGGAAATCTCTAACTCTTCATAACTGGCAACTATCCACTTTCTGAAGGCCTCGATCAGAGCACATACTTCAGAGAAGTTTGCATTGCCTATGCAAGCTTCAGTGAGAGCATGTAATCTTCTTTTAGGATCCCCTTCAAATTGAGAAAATAAATCATCTAAAGGTGTAGAACAAATGTTTGTTTTAGAAGATGTTTAGTTGACAAACGGTTGAGAGGGTATGTCAGGGTAGACAATAAGTTCAGTTTCTGTCTCATCATACGAATAAAGGTTGGTTGAGAAATGTGGTTTTCAGAAAAAAGATGTATTTGATGGTGGTGGAAATGGTAAAAATTTAGCAACATATAAAGGTAAGAATATAAGAATAGATAGGTTAGAGACAAAGTTATTATTTGGATTGGTGGTTTGGGGAGTATAGGGAGTGATGGGTTCTTGAAGAAATGGAGTGGTTATAGTGGATATGGGAATGGATGAAATATTAACATCAAAAAGTTAAAAAGTGAAAGAGGTTGTTACCAAAGCAGAAGAACTAGTAAAAATATCAACAGCAACAAGAATTTCTTCTGCAAAGCTAGTAGCAACAGTAGTAGCAGCAACAATTGCTTCTACAAAGCTAGTAGCAACAGTAGTAGCAGCAATTTCCTTAGCTCTCTTTGAGCTACCTTCTGTATTTCCTTGAAGTATTCTCCTCCTTTTCTTATTCTTCTCCCTTCTTCTTATCTTTTGGTATTGAGGAGGGAGCAGAGGGGGCAGCTTCAGAGTTTCTGTTTGGTTTCCTAAACTCAAAGCTAATAGACTCTGGGTTGGAGAAGAGAGGAAAGTTAATCAGAGGAATCCTTCTTATGAGAAATTCTTCCTTAGGAGCCCCAACCACTGGACTTATCAAGGCAGAAATCAAGTACACGTCCTTTAGAGTTTTGGAAATAAGAAAACTTCCACAACATGACACAACCCCTAGTTTCTTTTCTTCATCTATTAGAGAGTCTATTAATTTTCTCTCCATTAGAATGTCAGAAATGAGCTTTCCAAAAGGAATCCAATTCTTAATCCTTCTACATCCACTCCTTGAATCCTTTACAACGTCTCTAAATAATTTAAAGAGAAATGCAGAAAGATTATTTTTCTGATCAATATGGATAAGAAGAGAACATACTTCTGATCTATGTTGAATGTAGACTGGTGAACTATCATCTTTTCTAGGGTTGAAACATCCCAGGATAATCTTCTATGGTTAAAATTCCCTTATAAACATAGTCACTATAAAATGGTGCTTTATCTCAATATGTATTTCTCAAGAATGCAAAATAGGATTCTTCGATAAACAAATAACAGAAGTATTATCACAGAGTATAGGAATGTTCCTCTCATATATCTAGAAATCTTCTAGCTGACTCTTCATCCAGAGCATCTGAGTGCTGCATCTAGAGGCTGCAATATATTCAAATTCTGTAGTTGATTGTGCTATTCTTTATTGACTCTTTCTAGACCACGAGATCAGATTATCTCCTAGAAACTGATAGCTTCTATAAGTGTTTTCCTTTTGAGTCTATCTCTAGCAAAGTCAGCATCACAGTAGCTTACTAACTTATAATCCTTAGATTTTCTATAACACAAGCCAAGGTTAATAGGACCTTTCAAATACCTGAAGATCCTCATAACATCAGTTAAGTTGGATTCTATAGGATTTGATTGGAAGCGAGCACACAAACATACATTAAATAATATGTCAGGTCTAAAAGCAGTCATGTACAGAAGAGAGGCAACCATACCTCTGTATAGCTTCTGATCTACCTTACCACTTACCTCATCCTTCTCAAGGATGCATGTGGGATGCATAGGAGTCTTAGACACCTTGCACAATGACATGTCAAACTTCTTCAGAAGTTCTTTGGTGTACTTACTCTGATGGATGTACGTCCCTTCTGGATTCTGATTGATTTGAATATCCAGAAAGAACTTGAGTTTTCCCATCAGACTCATCTCAAACTCTGCCTGCATAGACTTAGCAAATTCCTTGCACAAAGTGGCATTAGCAGAACCAAAAATAATATCATCAACATAAATTTGAACAACAAGAATATCATTTTTGAATGATTTACATAAAAGATTTGTATCAACTTTCCCTCTGGTAAAATCATCTTTAAGAAGAAATTTGCTTATTCTTTCACACCATGATTTGGGAGCTTGTTTCAGACTGTACAAGGATTTCTTAAGCTTGAAAACAAAATCAGGGTTTTTAGAGTTTTCAAAGTCAGGGGGTTGGTGTTGTCGCTACTCGAAAAATGCATCGTGCAACGACGGGGAGGCGAAAAAGATAGACAGAAGAGTCGCCACCGAACTTTATTTATCCCATGAGGGGAAAGGAAAATATCGATAAAACCTTAAGAAAGAAATGGATAAGATGGTCTCGCGACCAAGAACGAGTTCGGTAGCCGGTTATGCGAGGGGAAGGTATTAGCACCCTTCGCATCCATCGTACTCGATGGGAACCATTTGTTTGTTGATGTGTGATAATATTTGCTTAAAGATTATGCTATAAAAGAGGGTTCCAAAGGGGGAGAGAAAAGGGTTAGAAACAGGAAAATAAGAGGTAACGGGGGAAGAACAGAGAAAGAACAGACTCGATAGGACTTCGCGGTCCTAGGCCTACGTATTCTCAACGGATATGAGAAAGTCAGAGTTGATGTAGTTCGGGTAACTACAGGTATAGGGGGAATGTGCTCGGCAAGGATTTTGGCCCTTGTGCCTACGTATCTTTACTTGAAAGAAGTAAAGAATTAGAGTAGCCGTAGTTCGGCCTACGGTTTGCGGGGAAGTTCTAGTAGACGATGCTATCGTGTGCATTCTAGCAGTGTAGGTGTTTTGCTGCTCGCATGTGAGGAGACTTAAGCGTTACCTGTTTGCGGTAGAACGTACGTAGCATGCCTTTTTGGGAAAGGGTGAAAAAAAGAAAAGGGTGGAAAAAAAGAAAAGGGTGCTCGCTAGGATTGTCGCAATCCTATGCCTACGTATTCTCAACATGCAAGAGAAATCAGAGCAACGTAGTTTGTGCTACTACGGGTAACTGGTGTTTTTGTGGATGATGTTATCGTGCGCATTCTAGCAGTTTAGGTGTTTTGCTACTCACATGTGAGAAGACTTAAGCGTTACCTGTTCGCGGTAGAACGGACGTAACATATCCTTTTTGAAAGATTAGTTTTCTCCATGTGAGGCAAGGTGTCATGTTTGATTGGTGAGATTTGTTTTTAGGGGCGAGATAGATCCTCGGATAGTAACCCCTTACGGGTAGTACCCAATTCTTTATCTCAAAGTTTTTGTTATAAAATGGTGTGGCGAACGTAGCGTCTTCGTATTGAAAGACGAGTATCGAGACCATACACACTACAGTGAGTATCCTGACACTCGGAGAGGAAGAAGTCTACACTCAATCCTCTCTTTTCAATTCAAAACAAAGAGAACTCCATTCTCTTATTAAAGTGTTTTTGGTTTTGAATGGTAAGTGCTTTTGCGACAGAGAACCCTACAGTAAACGTCAGCACTCGGGATAGGAGAAGGCCTACGCCTAACCACTCCACGACCATTCAAGTTTTTGTTATGAAAAGAGTTTGAAAATGCACTCGGTGCGGGACCGAGGTTTTAGGTGTGAAAGGTTGCGAAAGGAAGTTGTGGGAAAAGGTGTGGAAAGAGATAGGTGATGGATAAAGTCGCGTCTTAGTATTGAAAGACGAGTATTGAGACCACCCACACTACGGTGAATATCCTGATACTCAGATAGGAAGAAGTCTACACTCAATCCTCTCTTTTTAGTTCAATACAAAGACAAATCAGTTTCTTATTGCATGGGTTTTTGAAAATACACTCGCTACGGTGCCGAGGTTTGAAAATAGACTCGGTACGGGGCCGAGGTTTTAGGAGAAAAGGATGGAAGTATCTTCGTATTGAAAGACGAGTATCAAAACCACCCACACTACAGTGAGCATCTCGACACTCGGAGAGGAAGAAGACTACACTCAATCCTCTCTTTTTAATTCAATAAAAAGAGAATTTGATTTTCTTATGGTTTGACAATGTACTCGGTACGTGGCTGAGGTTTTTATGAGGAGGTTTGAAAAGCGTCTTCGTATTGAAAGATGAGTATCGAAACCACCCACACTACAGTGAGCATCTCGATACTCGGAGAGGAAGAAGACTACACTTAATCCTCTCTTTTTAATTCAATACAAAGAGAATTTGATTTTCTTATTGAAGAGATTTGAAAATGGACTCACTACGGAACCGAGGTTTTGGGGAGAAAATGGTCTAAAATGGACTCGGTACGGGGCCGAGGTTTTTAGGAGGAAAGTTTTGAAAATGGACTCGGTACGGGGCCGAGGTTTTAGGAGAGAAGATGGATGGAAAGCTTATTCGTATTGAAAGACGAGTATCGAAACCACCCACACTACAGTGAGCATCTCGACACTCGGAGAGGAAGAAGTCTACACTTATTCCTCTCTTTTTAATTCAATATAAAGAGAACTCAGTTTATTATCGAAAGTGTTTTGAAAATGCACTCGGTACGGGGCCGAGGTTTTAGGAAAAAAAATGGTTTGAAAAAGTACTCGGTGCGGAGATCGAGGTTTTGAAAATGTATTCGGTGCGAAACCGAGATTTTAGGAGGAAAGGGGGGTGGAAGCGTCTTCGTATTGAAATACGAGTATCGAGACCACCCACACTACAGTGAGCATCTCGATACTCGAAGAGGAAGAAGTCTACACTCAATCCTCTCTTTTTAATTCAATACAAAGAGAATTTTATTTCTTAGATGGTTTGAGGATGTTTTCGAATCGAATCGGGACAATGTAACGTTAAACCGTCTTAGCTCGACTTATAAGGGAAGCCAAACTATAAGAGGTCGTGTATTGATTTTCGTGCTATGGACAAGATAGAGAAACGATATTGAGGATCGTTCTCCAATTGAATCATGTCGCACAGACCAAATACAGTGGGATCTTGTCTTGCGGATACAAGACTTCATCGATCACAACAGGTCAAAATAGAATCGGAAAGATGAAAAGAAATGAGGAGAGAAAAGAAGTGGTCTCGGATCCAACATTATTCATCAATAATTTGAATGATAATGGATTATGGAAGTCTCTTCATAGACCAAAGCAGATGAAATGAAATAAAGTCGGAAGTGAGAAAGAAGAGAAAGTCAAGAAAACTCAAACCTCGTCTTAATCGCAAACTTTAAGTTAATTTAATCGAAGGGAACCTCTCGCGATCCCAAAGTAAGGAAAATGACCCAAATGGTCATTCTCCTTAGATTTGAAATAAGGAAGGTTTCAACATCCTTGAAAATCAACGTTTGACGAATCAGAGACTTCATCGGTTTGAAAATAAAATCATGATAGAATACGAGGTAAGAAAGAAAAGGGTCTCGGATCCAACGATACTTATCAATATATTGACTTAGTAATCGATTTATGGAAACTTCGTCATCGACCAAAAAAGGCGAAAATGTCCAATAACAAAAGAAAAATAGAACTCAACTTCTAAATAATAATGTATATAAACTCTAATATAAATAGAATAGAAATCTAAAAGAAAATGAATATAAAATAAATCTTAGAAAATAATATATACATAAATAAATAATAATAACAAACTTCTAAATAAAATATGTACAAAAGAAATCAAAAGAAAATTAATAAAAACGCTTTTTAAAAGAAATAACAAAACATATAAAATATATGCAACTTAATATAATATATTTACATAACTATAATATTTACATAATATAAACAATATTCACATTTTATTTTAAAAAAAACAAAGTAGGGGGTTGTACTGGAAACAGGGGTGAGTGTAGTAAAACCAATGGACACGGGTTGTAAAGCCCAAAACACAAGCACAACAATAAAAAAAAAATCAAAATCAAAATAACAAGACGCAAACGTCTTCTCCACACGCTCAAACCAATCTCTCTGCTTTCATCGTCTCTCACTCTGTTTCTCATTCAGTTCGACCTCTTTCTGTTCACGATTCCATTTCTTTTAATTATCTCTTCATCTCTTATTTATTTTGAAATGGGTTTGAGTTGTTTGGGGTTAATGGAGGTGGATGGTGTTGCGAAGATGGAGATGAAGTACATGGTTAGGCGGTCGATTTGGTTCAAAGGTTGTCTGAGTTTGTTGTTGATTATTATTTTGGAGGAGAAGGAAAGTCGTGTGGTTTCGGTGATGGGAGTTTGAAGCGTGTAGAAGAAATCAATGGAGGTTTTTTCTGGCTGGGTTTTCTCCAAGTTGTTGTGGGTTTTATTTGAAAGTTGTTGGTGGAGGATTTCGTGAGGTTGTGTTCACGTTTATGGAGAAGACGCGAAGGGTTTCATGGTTTCAGTTAACGGTGGTTTTCGAAGATTTTCTGGAAGAGAGATATGGGTTACCGGCGGGTTTCGGAAACGGTTTGTGAGGGTTTCAATGGAGGTTGAGAGTTTTGAAGAGAGATCGAAGAAAACCGCCGGAAAAGTTTGTGGCGATGGAACTGATGAACAAGGGTAGATGAAGCTTTGTTTGAAAATGATGAAAATGTGAGGGAACTGATGAGTGGCGGCTGCAGAGTGCCCTCTAGGTTTAGGGTTGATGGATCTGAGGGAGACAATGAATAGGGTCTTATACCCTACGAAAATGACACATGGCACAACAGCTTTTTTTTTTTTGAATTTTTTTCTAATTAATAATTACTGATGATGATTAAATAAAATTGACTCTAAAACCTAATTAATAATGAATATAGTTTAAAAAATGATGAATATTAAAATCCTATTAAATCAAAGTAATAATAATAATTAACAATAAAATCTATTTAACTAATGAAATAAACTAAGAATTATGACTATAAAATAAATTAATTCTATTATCATTAATTCTAAACCTAATTAATATTTACTTATATAAACCTAAACATCCTAAAAAAACTAAACTAAATAAACAAATAAAAGAAAATAATAAATCTAATAACAATTAAAATCTAAAAATAAAATTATTAAAAAAAATCTAATAACTTTAAAAAACTCTAATTAAAAAAATATATATTTTCTAAAAAAAATAATTTTAATTCTAAAAATTTATAAAATGAAAAGGAAACTCTAAAAATTTAATTTCTAGTAAAACTAAATAAGCTAAGAAAATAAAATTTAAATTATTAAAATTTAACTAAACAAAATCTGACTATTAATAATGAAACAAATTAATCCTAATTTAATAATACTAATAAATACCATAAATCCTAATTAAACTAATAAAACAAAAACAAATGAGCATAAAAAAAGAAAAAAAGGCGAAATAGCCCAATAACAAAAGAAAAATAGAACTCAACTTCTAAATAATAATGTATATAAACTCTAATATAAATAGAATAGAAATCTAAAAGAAAATGAATATAAAATAAATATTAGAAAATAATATATACATAAATAAATAATAATAACAAACTTCTAAATAAAATATGTACAAAAGAAATCAAAAGAAATTTAATAAAAACCCTTTTTAAAAGAAATAACAAAACATATAAAATATATACAACTTAAAATAATATATTTACATAACTATAATATTTACATAATATAAACAATATTCACATTTTATTTTTAAAAAAACAAAGTAGGGGGTTGTAATGGAAACATGGGTGAGTGTAGTAAAACCAATGGACACGGGCTGTAAAGCCCAAAACACAAGCACAACAATAAAAAAACAAATCAAAATCAAAATAACAAGACGCAAACGTCTTCTCCACACGCTCAAACCAATTTCTCTGCTCTCATCGTCTCTAACTTTCATAGTCTCTCACTCCGTTTCGCATTCAGTTCGACCTCTTTCTATTCACGATTTCGTTTCTTTTAATTTTCTCTTCATCTCTTATTTATTCTGAAATGAGTTTGAGTTGTTTGGGGTTAATGGAGGTGGATGGTGTTGCGAAGATGGAGATGAAGTACATTGGTTAGGCGGTCGATTTGGTTCAAAGGTTGTCTGAGTTTGTTGTTGATTATTGTTTTGGAGGAGAAGGAAAGTCGTGTGGTTTCGGTGATGGGAGTTTGAAGCGTGTAGAAGAAATCAATGGAGGTTTTTTCTGGCTGGGTTTTCTCCAAGTTGTTGTGGGTTTTATTTGAAAGTTGTTGGTGGAGGATTTCGTGAGGTTGTGTTCGCGTTTACGGAGAAGACGCGAAGGGTTTTGTGGTTTCAGTTAACGGTGGTTTTCGAAGATTTTCTGAAAGAGAGATATGGGTTACCGGCGGGTTTCGGAAACGGTTTGTGAGGGTTTCAATGGAGGTTGAGAGTTTTGAAGAGAGATCGAAGAAAACCGCCGGAAAAGTTTGTGGTGATGGAACTGATGAACAAGGGTAGATGAAGCTTTGTTTGAAAATGATGAAGATGTGAGGGAACTGATGAGTGGCGGCTGCAGAGTGCCCTCTAGGTTTAGGGTTGATGGATCTGAGGGAGACAATGAATAGGGTCTTATACCCTACGAAAATGACACATGGCACAACAGCTTTTTTTTTTTTGAATTTTTTTCTAATTAATAATTACTGATGATGATTAAATAAAATTGACTCTAAAACCTAATTAATAATGAATATAGTTTAAAAAATGATGAATATTAAAATCCTATTAAATCAAATTAATAATAATTAACAATAAAATCTATTTAACTAATGAAATAAACTAATAATTATGACTATAAAATAAATTAATTCTATTATGATTAATTCTAAACCTAATTAATATTTACTTATATAAACCTAAACATCCTAAAAAAACTAAACTAAATAAACAAATAAAAGAAAATAATAAATCTAATAACAATTAAAATCTAAAAATAAAATTATTAAAAAAATCTAATAACTTTAAAAAACTCTAATTAAAAAAAAATATTTCCTAAAAAAAATAATTTTAATTTTAAAATTTATAAAATGAAAAGAAAACTCTAAAAATTTAATTTCTAGTAAAACTAAATAAGCTAAGAAAATAAAATCTACTTTATTAAAATTTAACTAAACAAAATCTGACTATTAATAATGAAACAAATTAATCCTAATTTAATAATACTAATAAATACCATAAATCCTAATTAAACTAATAAAACAAAAATAAATGAGCATAAAAAAAGAAAAAACAGCGAAATAGCCCAATAACAAAAGAAAAATAGAACTCAACTTCTAAATAATAATGTATATAAACTCTAATATAAATAGAATAGAAATCTAAAAGAAAATGAATATAAAATAAATCTTAGAAAATAATATATACATAAATAAATAATAATAACAAACTTCTAAATAAAATATGTACAAAAGAAATCAAAAGAAAATTAATAAAAACCCTTTTTAAAAGAAATAACAAAACATATAAAATATATACAACTTAATATAATATATTTACATAACTATAATATTTACATAATATAAACAATATTCACATTTTATTTTTAAAAAAACAAAGTAGGGGGTTGTAATAGAAACATGGGTGAGTGTAGTAAAACCAATGGACACGGGCTGTAAAGCCCAAAACACAAGCACAACAATAAAAAACAAATCAAAATAAAAATAACAAGACGCAAATGTCTTCTCCACACGCTCAAACCAATCTCTCTGCTCTCATCGTCTCTAACTTTCATCGTCTCTCACTCCGTTTCGCATTCAGTTCGACCTCTTTCTGTTCACGATTTCGTTTCTTTTAATTTTCTCTTCATCTCTTATTTATTCTGAAATGGGTTTGAGTTGTTTGGGTTTAATGGAGGTGGATGGTGTTGCGAAGATGGAGATGAAGTACATGGGTTAGGCGGTCGATTTGGTTCAAAGGTTGTCTGAGTTTGTTGTTGATTATTATTTTGGAGGAGAAGGAAAATCGTGTGGTTTCGGTGATGGGAGTTTGAAGCGTGTAGAAGAAATCAATGGAGGTTTTTTCTGGCTGGGTTTTCTCCAAGTTGTTGTGGGTTTTATTTGAAGGTTGTTGGTGGAGGATTTCGTGAGGTTGTGTTCGCGTTTACGGAGAAGACGCGAAGGGTTTCATGGTTTTCGAAGATTTTCTGGAAGAGAGATATGGGTTACCGGCGGGTTTCGGAAACGGTTTGTGAAGGTTTCAATGGAGGTTGAGAGTTTTGAAGAGAGATCGAAGAAAACCGCCGGAAAAGTTTGTGGTGATGGAACTGATGAACAAGGATAGATGAAGCTTTGTTTGAAAATGATGAAGATGTGAGGGAACTGATGAGTGGCGGCTGCAGAGTGCCCTCTAGTTTTAGGGTTGATGGATCTGAGGGAGACAATGAATAGGGTCTTATACCCTACGAAAATGACACATGGCACAACAGCTTTTTTTTTGAATTTTTTTCTGATTAATAATTACTGATGATGATTAAATAAAATTGACTCTAAAACCTAACTAATAATGAATATAGTTTAAAAAATGATGAATATTAAAATCCTATTAAAGCAAATTAATAATAATAATTAACAATAAAATCTATTTAACTAATGAAATAAACTAATAATTCTGACTTTAAAATAAATTAATTCTATTATCATTAATTCTAAACCTAATTAATATTTACTTATATAAACCTAAATAATTCTAACTACTGGTGGGATTACAGAATAGTACTTCATAAACATGTTCATCCATTCGCTGGGGCGGGTATACATCCGATAACAATGAGAAGAAAAAACGTTGGGGCGGGTATACATCTGATAACAAAGTTGCACAAATAAACGGGTGGGATTCAAACCCCAATCCTTCATATATATAACACACAAGTCCATCCACTGCGGCAGGTATACGTCCATTAACAATGCTGCACAAATAAATATATATTACATAAAAAACAAGTTTAATTAAAAAAACTTATTTAAACTAATTAATAAATAAACAATAATAAAAGCTAATAAATATTCTATGTTAAAGCTATTTCTAATATAATAAATAATAATCATAATAATAATCTAACTAAATAAATAAATAAAAAAAGATAATTAATTACTAATAATCTAATTAATGTTAAATAAATAAAATCTAATTAATAAATAATTAAAAGAGAAAATAAAAATCTAATTAATAAATAAAACTCTAAACAACTTATTAAAAAAAACTATTTAAAAACTATAAAATATATTCTAAAGGAAAAATAAATAACTAATTTAATTCTAAAAATATAATAAAAGAAACTATTTAAATTAAATAAATGTTAAAACAAAAATAATAAACAAATTGATATTTACAAGGAAAAAAAGATAAATTAAAAAGGATTGAAATCCACGAAAATACCCTTAGGCCACGTGTCACGTTCCTATTGGGCAAAATATTCGAGATTTGAAAAATGCCCAATTGGGGGCGGACACGTGTCTAAACGGCATGAAATTAAAATAAAATGCGAAAATATTTACAAAAGTTAGCGGGCAAATTTAGGGTATGACAGATGCCCCTATTTAATCGGCTTAAACCTAGTAAGACAAAATGCCATGGCAATCATTCTTTCGAGGTAGAAGATGATTAAATATAGAAGACCCTAAATTTGTACGAAAAAAGAAAAATAAAAGTTTGAGAAGTGATATATAAACAAACCTGACATCCAAAAGGATGTAGACGGATAAGCTTCTCCCAAGATATTGCCACTTATCGTTGATGAAGGATAAGCTTCTCTGAAGATATTGCCACTTATCGCCGAAGACGGATAAGTTTCTCCCGGGAGATTGCCACTTATCGTTGATGAAGGATAAACTTCTCTGAAGAGATTTCCACTTATCGTTGATGAAGGATAAGCTTCTCTGAAGAGATTGCCACTTATCGTCGAAGACAGATAAGCTTCTCCCAGGAGATTGCCACTTATCGTTGATGAAGGATAAGCTTCTCTGAAGAGATTGCCACTTATCGCCGAAGACGGATAGTCAAGTCTGCTGGAGACAAAGCACTGGGGATCGCCCATGACTTTACTGAAGATGCCCCTGTCTGGGCTGGATGTTGATTTGAAGACCTGGTTAACCACGAGGTTGGAATACGTCATGCGATACACCCATGGTCTTGAAAAGATGCCCTTGACTGGGCTGAATTTTGCTTTGATAATCTTAAATTTTGTGGGAGGACCCACGATTTTTGCAGATAATGCCCCTGATCGGGCTGATGGTTGCTTTGAAGCTTAAAAAGTTGCACAACTTCGTGGGGAACACCCATGGTTTTGCGGAAGAATGCCCCTGACTGGGCTGATTATGATCTTGAAAATCTTCGAGATTTGATCTTGGACCTGAACTCGCATATGTGAATGCTTAATGGTAATGATGTTCCATAAATGGAAATGCAAATGCAAATGCTAATGCGCGGAGATGCAAGATCTGGGGAAGTATGATATGATTATAGGTATGCATATGATGCAAGATGCTTATGAAGTCGAATGTGATGCGTATGATGCATATGATAATGATGGATGCAGGCAGGTGATTGGGAATGCAGGTGATGACGTGGCGGACTTTGGTGGTTGCCAATGCAGGTTGGACTTTGGGGTTGGAAGTACCAGACGAGGGCTGGTATGTGGAGGGTAGACCAGATGGGACTGGTTGGCGAAAGGTTAAGTTGTCAAAGGAGGGCTGATTTTATGGTTTGCCATATGGGAGCTGGACTTTGGGATGAGGTTCACTAGACAAGAACTGGTGGCAAAAGGTTAAGTTATCAGACGAGAACTGACTTCTAGGTTTGGTGTCAGACGGGAACTGACTTTGTGGTTTTCCAGACGAGGACTGGACTTTGAAATTGTGTTTGCCAGACGAGGACTGGTTAAACGGAAGGCTAAAAGAAGGGTGACCAGATGGGAGCTGGTTTAAGGGCTGACATGTATCAGAAGGGAATTGGTGTTTAGTGAAGGGTTGACCAGATGGGACTGGTATTGGAGGTTTGACCAGATGGGACTGGTATTGGAGGTTTGACCAGATGGGACTGGTATTTAGTGAAGGGTTGACCAGATGGGACTGGTATTGAAGGTTACAAGGTTTTGACAGGTAACAAGTTGAGGTTGTGGGATGAAGATCCAATGACCGCAAGGCCTTCGGACGGTTAAGGTTATTGGGTGAGGTGACGGTATGATTCCTCGACACTCGTTTTGAACTCAACAGTTGCTGATGAGGATGAACTTGCTTGAGTAGCTTGCCATGAGATGACCTCAAGATGGCTTGCCCCAGAGTTTGTACCACGAAATAGATTCATCATTGTTTAACTGATTCTTGTGGTTGGCTTCAACATACTTTTAGAGTAGCTTGCCCTTGAAAGAGCGTTGTAGCGACTTGACTTATCCTGATTGAACATTGGAGGGATTTATCCTCAAGTCAAAGAAACTCTGGGTGACCTGCCCCTAATTGGTATGATTCACTTTTGATCAACCGCTTCTCGAATGATTTTCCCCATAATCAGCCGATGCTTGGGGATTTGCCTCAGACTGACTGATTCCAGATTTGCGGGATGACAATGCCCAAATCCATGGGGCTACCAAGTATACTTGATTTGGATCCAGACTGCTGAATGATCCAGTCCTGTTTGATTGCTCTCTGTTGGAATTTTCCTTGATGTCAACTACTGGCTTGCGATTAAAATTGTTTTGTTCACGAATGGTAATTTTAATGCGACGTTCATGCAAGTTTGAAAGAAATGTCATTTATTACGTGTCATGATAGTGAGACGAATGGACCATTAGTCCAAACGTTGTGCTAATTTGATTGGTGTGAAAGATATAACAAGGATATTGACACCAATACTGATGATTAGAAAATATGTGAGGAGTCAGGTTACGCAACCTCGCAATAGTATGCTTTCAGATTAAACCTCGCCTCAATTAGGTCTTTCGAGGGTTGTAACGTGGTCTGGTTCACGATTATGGAATAAAGGATATTAGGCTCAAAGTATTATTTGTACCCACCCCTTCGTCTTGATGATCTTCGTACCTACGTTCAGTTAATTCTGCACTTACGGACTTGACGGTGTAAGCTTGATGGTTCAAGGTTTGCTCAAAATGGCAGTCACCTTATTTTGATGAACGATGTCAGTGCCCCTTGATTTGAATGGCCACTGAATCTTATTTTGTTTTTGTTGAGGGTTTGAGGACCTCTTTTGACTTTGTTTTGATCCCTAAATTTTTCATGGACTGATTTTGCTTGTCAGATCCATCGGGATTGCCTTGTTTTTTGCCTAAGTCCCCTTTTGAGGTGTTTGACTTAGCAGGCTTTTGATTTTTTTTATTTTGTTGGAGGAGCGTGACTGCCATGTCATGGTTCATTGATGAACAACCGTCTTTTGGATTTTTGCTTTGTTGATTTGAGTGCATAATTGGATTAACTAAACACTACCCTGCCCCAGGTTAAGTGTAAGGGTTTAGAAATCCAAAGGAAACTCCTACTTCTAGGCTCGAAGTGGTTGACTAGGGATTAACTCCTTATATCTTCGGTGTTTAGGGGATTTGAAACAATGCATGTACATCATTGAAGAGATTTTATCCGAAAGCATACGGTTTGCAATTATGGGTATTTTGTTTTCGTCATTCTCCCTCCAATCTTTGCTAAAACAACAGTGATGAAGTGGAGTGGATAAAAAATGTATGTGTTTGTGATAAGTGGATATAATGAGTGAACACGACGTGATTGAATCGGAAAATGCATAATCACTTCATTAATATTACCATTCAAAACAACAATGTTCAAAAACAAGTAGCAATTAACAGGAAATCAACTGCAAGATGTAAATGGTAAAAGTGCTCAAGGACTGCCAATGTCGAGGACGTCTGCCTGTCTGGACTATTGGCTTCTGGAAATGACCCTTGAAATCTTCGAGCTTAGACAGCTGAGAGGTTGACATGGACAACCAAACTTCCTTCTGGAAAAGATATGTACCCTTTGTCAATCAGTTGTTGCACCTTGGCTTGGAAGGCTTTGCATTCTTCAGTCGAGTGCCCTATGGATCCACCATGATATCCACACTGAACATTGGGATTGTACCCAGGAGGGTAAGGTTCTGGCATAGGCTTAAGGGTTTTAGGCTCCACCAATGAGTTTTGGATCAGATGTGGGAGAAGCTGACTGTACGATATAGGGACTGGATGAAGAGGAGCAGACCTTCTTTCCAAGTTTTTGTTAGGCATATGCTGATCACGGCGCTGATTTGGATGACCTCGGCCATGGGCTCGTTGATTTGTATGAGGAGCGACCCATGGCTTGTGGGATGAAGCTTTAGACATGGCTGATTTCCCATAAGGATAACATGGCACTGATAATGATGCTTGTTGAGCAGACGAGGGACCATAGAGTTTTGTTGGTACATCGTGAGAATATTCAACGTTTGCAATAAGTGCGCTGGTTTCATCCTTCTCTTCCTCATGGAAATTGTCGAAAGATTCAATCTCACTGGCCTGGCTGCCTGATGCGTCCTGGATTTGTCCGCTTTTGAGGTAGCTTTCGAGGCGCTCTCCTACAATCACAAGGTCAGTGAAGCTTGATGGCGTACAGCCAGCCACTCTTTCAAGATAAGAGCCATGCAAACTGTTGATGAACATGTCAATCAGTTCCTTGTCCAAAAGTGGTGGTTGCACCCTTGCTGCGATTTCTCTCCACTGCTGTGCATATCCCTTAAAAGGTTCATTTTCATTCTGAGATAGGTTTTGCAACTGCATGCGGGTGGGAATAGTGTCTAGGTTGAACTGGTAATGCTTTAGAAAAACTCTAGCTAGGTCCCTCCATGATTGGATATGGCTTTTTTCTAAATCTGTGTACCAACTTAATGATGCCCCACTCAGACTCTCTTGAAAACAGTGAATCATCAGCTTATCGTCATGAGTGTAAGGGGTCATTTTTCGACAGTACATCACCAAATGACGCCTCGGGCAACTAAAGCTGGTGTACTTCTCGAAGTTGGGTGCCTTGAATCTCGGAGGAATCACCAAGTTTAGCACTAGACACATATCAGCAGCGTTGAGGCCAGGCGTATCAGGCACTTTCAAAGCTTGAATTGTCTCCTCAAGGGCACGAAGCTTTTCTTCCATGGGATCAGTCGTTGGCATCCTCTGGGGTCGAGTAGGAATGTTTACTTGCGAAGGATGGCCATCCGGCGGAAGATCATATAGTGGATTGTTCGTCACAGTAAACCCTGATGGGGACTCAACATTCTGGCGGTCGTTCTCTGGCATAGCTACCTCAGTTTGCATTTTCTGATTGGCTTTTCAAGGCGTCTATGCTCCTATTGCTTCAAATGCTTCACAGCTCTCACGAGTTCAGTAGGAGTGTCGGGAAATCAACTGCGGGTTATGAACAGAGGATGGGTAAGCTCTTGGTATCTGGGTTAGAGAAGGATATGCAAAAAAATGATACAGAGATACTTATGCAAATGCAATGCAATGAGTGCATACGAGAACAGATCCACAACAAGGATTAGAGTCACAGATCCTGCAAGACAACAAAAAGGTATCTCTCCCCTTGGGTGGGCAATCTATTGGTTTACAAGAGGGTATTCCAAAGGCTTTAAAACAAAGTCCCATGCACTAACCCTCAAAAGTTTTCCATCAGAACGACTACTCGTAAGACGGTAATCCTTTCAAAGGATGAACACAGAGTTATGTTTTAGCAACCTTTGAAATAAGGTTCTACAAAAGGTCCTCAGAGTCACGGACTCCCAGGTTGGAAATAAAGATGCCATTACGACTACACGTAAGACATAATCATCCCAAAGGGGTCTCATCTGAGCGGTGGAATTTCATCCAACTCAACGAGTCCTAAGTCTCGCAAATCAGAAAGAAACCACATCCTAATCTTAGTGTATACTATAAATCTCGGGTAGAAAGCTTTTATCCCCATAAACCAACCCAATAAACCCAACCGGTTAGAGAATAAAACATAAACAATAAAAGCAAACAAAAACACAAACGCGACAAACAAACTAGGCTTGGCTTTCTAGGTAATCCCCAGCAGAGTCGCCAGTTGCTGGGGAGCCCCAGACAGCCAGGAAACAAAGCAAGGCGAGACTGCAAAATAAATCCCTAGCAGAGTCGCCAGCTGTTGGGGATCCCTAGACAGCCAGGAAACAAAGCAAGTCGAGACTGCAAAAGAATTCCCCAGCAGAGTCGCCAGTTGTCACTACTCGAAAAATGCATCGTGCAATGACGGTGAGGCGAAAAAGATAGACAGAAGAGTCGCCACCGAACTTTATTTATCCCATGAGGGGAAAGGAAAATATCGAGAAAACCTTAAGAAATAAATGGATAAGATGGTCTCACGACCAAGAACGAGTTCGGTAGCCGGTTATGCGAGGGGAAGGTATTAGCACCCCTCGCATCCATCGTACTCGATGGGAACCATTTGTTTGTCGATGTGTGATAATATTTGCTTAAAGATTATGCTATAAAAGAGTGTTCCAAAGGTGGAGAGAAAAGGGTTAGAAACAGGAAAATAAGAGGTAACAGGGGAAGAACAGAGAAAGAACAGACTCGATAGGACTTCGCGGTCCTAGGCCTACGTATTCTCAACGGATATGAAAAAGTTAGATTCAACGTAGTTCGGGGAATTACAGATATAGGGGGAATGTGCTTGGCAAGGATTATGGCCTTTGTGCCTACGTATCTTTACTTGAAAGAAGTAAAGAATCAGAGCAGCCGTAGTTCGGCCTACAGTTTGCGGGGAAGTTCTAGCAGTGTAGGTGTTTTGCTGCTCGTATGTGAGGAGACTTAAGTGTTACCTGTTTGCAGTAGAACATATGTAGCATGCCTTTCTGGGAAAGGGTGGAAAAAAGAAAAGGGTGCTCGCTAGGATTGTCGCAATCCTATGCCTACTTATTCTCAACATGCAAGAGAAACCAGAGCAACGTAGTTCGTGCTACTATGGGTAACTGTGTTTTTGTGGATGATGTTATCGTGCGCATTCTAGCAGTTTAGGTGTTTTGCTGCTCACATGTGAGAAGACTTAAGCGTTACCTGTTCGCGGTAGAATGGACGTAACATATCCTTTTTGAAATATTAGTTTTCACCATTTGAGGCAAGGTGTCATATTTGATTGGTGAGATTTGTTTTTAGGGGTGAGATAGGTCCTCGGATAGTAACCCCTTACGGGTAGTACCCAATTCTTTATCTCAAAGTTTTTGTTATAAAATGGTGTGGCGAACGTAGCGTCTTCGTATTGAAAGACGAGTATCGAGACCATACACACTACAGTGAGTATCCTGACACTCGGAGAGGAAGAAGTCTACACTCAATCCTCTCTTTTCAATTCAACACAAAGAGAACTCCATTCTCTTATTAAAGTGTTTTTGGTTTTGAATGGTAAGTGCTTTTGCGACAGAGAACCCTACGGTAAATGTCAGTACTCGGGATAGGATAAGGCCTACGCCTAACCACTCCACGACCATTCAAGTTTTTGTTATGAAAAGAGTTTGAAAATGCACTCGGTGCGGGACCGAGGTTTTAGGTGTGAAAGGTTGCGAAAGGAAGTTGTGGGAAGAGGTGTGGAAAGAGATAGGTGATGGATAAAGCCGCGTCTTCGTATTGAAAGACGAGTATCGAGACCACCCACACTACAGTGAATATCCTGATACTCGGAGAGGAAGAAGTCTACACTCAATCCTCTCTCTTTAGTTCAATACAAAGAGAAATCAGTTTCTTATTGCATGGGTTTTTTAAAATACACTCGGTACGGGGCCGAGGTTTGAAAATGGACTCGGTACGGGGCCGAGATTTTAGGAGAAAAGGATGGAAGCGTCTTCGTATTGAAAGACGAGTATCAAAACCACCCACACTACAATGAGCATTTCAACACTCAGAGAGGAAGAAGACTACACTCAATCCTCTCTTTTAAATTCAATACAAAGAAAATTTGATTTTCTTATGGTTTGACAATGTACTCAGTATATGGCCGAGGTTTTTAGGAGGAGGTTTGAAAAGCGTCTTCGTATTGAAAGATGAGTATCGAAACCACCCACACTACAGTGAGCATCTTGACACTCGGAGAGGAAGAAGACTACACTTAATCCTCTCTTTTTAATTTAATACAAAGAGAATTTGATTTTCTTATTGAAGAGATTTGAAAATGGACTCGCTACGGAATCGAGGTTTTGGGGAGAAAATGGTTTGAAAATGGACTCGGTATGGGGCCGAGGTTTTTAGGAGGAAAGGTTTGAAAATGGACTCGGTACGGGGCCGAGGTTTTAGGAGAGAAGGTGGATGGAAAACGTCTTCGTATTGAAAGACGAGTATCGAAGCCACCCACACTACAGTGAGCTTCTCGACACTCGGAGAGGAAGAAGTCTACACTTAATCCTCTATTTTTAATTCAATATAAAGAGAACTCGGTTTATTATCGAAAGTGTTTTGAAAATGCACTCGGTACGGGGCCGAGGTTTTAGGAGAAAAATGGTTTGAAAATGGACTCGGTGTGGAGACCGAGGTTTTGAAAATGTACTCGGTGCGGAGCCGAGATTTTAGGAGGAAAGGGGGGTGGAAGCGTCTTCGTATTGAAAGACGAGTATCGAGACCACCCACACTACAGTGAGCATCTCGATACTCGAAGAGGAAGAAGTCTACACTCAATCCTCTCTTTTTAATTCAATACAAAGAGAATTTTATTTCTTAGATGGTTTGAGGATGTTTTCGAATCGAATCGGGACAATGTAACGTTAAACCGTCTTAGCTCGACTTATAAGGTTGCGTATTGATTTCCGTGCTATGGACAAGATAGAGAAACGACATTGAGGATCATTCTCCAATTGAATCATGTCACACGGACCAAATACAGTGGGATCTCGTCTTGCAGATACAAGACTTCATCGGTCACAACAGGTCAAAATAGAATCGGAAAGATGAAAATAAATGAGGGTAGAAAAGAAGTGGTCTCGGATCCAATATTATTCATCAATAATTTGACTGATAATGGATTACGGAAGTCTCTTCATGCACCAACACAGATGAAATGAAATAAAGTCGGAAGTGAGAAAGAAGAGAAAGTCAAGAAAACTCAAACCTCGTCTTAATCGCAAACTTTAAGTTAATTTAATCGAAGGGAACCTCTTGCGATCCCAAAGTAAGGAAAAATGACCCAAATGGTCATTCTCCTTAGATTTGAAATAACGAAGGTTTCAACATCCTCGAAAATCAACGTTTGACGAATCGGAGACTTCATCGGTTCGAAAATAAAATCGTGATAGAATACGAGGTAAGAAAGAAAAGTGTCTCGGATCCAACGATACTTATCAATATATTGACTTAGTAATCGATTTATGGAAACTTCGTCATCGACCAAAAAAGGCGAAAATGCCCAATAACAAAAGAAAAATAGAACTCAACTTCTAAATAATAATGTATATAAACTCTAATATAAATAGAATAGAAATCTAAAAGAAAATGAATATAAAATAAATCTTAGAAAATAATATATACATAAATAAATAATAATAACAAACTTCTAAATAAAATATGTACAAAAGAAATCAAAAGAAATATAATAAAACCCCTTTTTAAAAGAAATAACAAAACATATAAAATATATACAACTTAATATAATATATTTACATAACTATAATATTTACATAATATAAACAATATTCACATTTTATTTTTAAAAAAACAAAGTAGGGGGTTGTAATGGAAACAGGGGTGAGTGTAGTAAAACCAATGGACACGGGCTGTAAAGCCCAAAACACAAGCACAACAATAAAAAAAAAATCAAAATCAAAATAACAAGACGCAAACGTCTTCTCCACACGCTCAAACCAATATCTCTGCTCTCATCGTCTCTAACACTCATCATCTCTCACTCTGTTTCTCATTCAGTTCGACCTCTTTCTGTTCACGATTCTGTTTCTTTTAATTTTCTCTTCATCTCTTATTTATTCTGAAATGGGTTTGAGTTGTTTGGGGTTAATGGAGGTGGATGGTGTTGCGAAGATGGAGATGAAGTACATGGGTTAGGCGGTCGATTTGGTTCAAAGGTTATCTGAGTTTGTTGTTGATTATTGTTTTGGAGGAGAAGGAAAGTCGTGTGGTTTCGGTGATGGGAGTTTGAAGCGTGTAGAAGAAATCAATGGAGGTTTTTTCTGGCTGGGTTTTCTCCAAGTTGTTGTGGGTTTTATTTGAAGGTTGTTGGTGGAGGATTTCGTGAGGTTATGTTCGCGTTTACGGAGAAGACGCGAAGGGTTTCGTGGTTTCAGTTAACGGTGGTTTTCGAAGATTTTCTGGAAGAGAGATATGGGTTACTGGCGGGTTTCAGAAACAATTTGTGAGGGTTTCAATGGAGGTTGAGAGTTTTGAAGAGAGATCGAAGAAAACCGCCGAAAAAGTTTATGGTGATGGAACTGATGAACAAGGGTAGATGAAGCTTTGTTTGAAAATGATGAAGATGTGAGGGAACTGATGAGTGGCGGCTGCAGAGTGCCCTCTAGGTTTAGGGTTGATGGATCTGAGGGAGACAATGAATAGGGTCTTATACCCTACGAAAATGACACATGGCACAACAATTTTTTTTTTTGAATTTTTTTCTGATTAATAATTACTGATGATGATTAAATAAAATTGACTCTAAAACCTAACTAATAATGAATATAGTTTAAAAATTGATGATTATTAAAATCCTAATAAAGCAAATTAATAATAATAATTAACAATAAAATCTATTTAACTAATGAAATAAACTAATAATTCTGACTATAAAATAAATTAATTCTATTATCATTAATTTTAAACCTAATTAATATTTGCTTATATAATCCTAAATAATTCTAACTACTATCAAAACAATATCCTAAAAAAAATAAACTAAATAAACAAATAAAAGAAAATAATAAATCTAATAACAATTAAAATCTAAAAATAAAACTATTAAAAAAACCTAATAACTTTAAAAAACTCTAATTAAAAAAAAATCTATTTCCTAAAAAAAACAATTTTAATTCTAAAAATTTAATTTCTAGTAAAACTAAATAAGCTAAGAAAATAAAATCTAAATTATTAAAATTTAACTAAACAAAATCTGACTATTAATAATGAAACAAATTAATCCTAATTTAATAATACTAATAAATACCATAAATCCTAATTAAACTAATAATCCTTTGGGTATGAAATAGTAACTCATAAACATGTCCATTCGATGGGGCGAGATTCAAACCCCAGTCCTTCATGTATAACACACAAGTCCATCCGGGGCGGATATACATCCATTAACAATGTTGCACAAATAAATATATATTACATAAAAAAACAGATTTAATTAAAAAAAAACTTATTTAAACTAGTTAATAAATAAACAATAATAAAAGCTAATAAATATTCTATGTTAAAACTATTTCTAATATAATAAATAATAATCATAATAATAATCTAACTAAATAAATAAATAAATAAAGATAATTAATTACTAATAATCTAATTAATGTTAAATAAATAAAATCTAATTAATAAATAATTAAAAGAGAAAATAAAAATCTAATTAATAAATAAAACTCTAAACAACTTATTAAAAAAAAACTATTTAAAAACTATAAAATATATTCTAAAGGAAAAATAATTAACTAATTTAATTCTAAAAATATAATAAAACAAACTATTTAAATTAAATAAATGTTAAAACAAAAATAATAAACAAATTGATATTTACAAGGAAAAAAAGATAAATTAAAAAGGATTGAAATCTACGAAAATACCCTTAGGCCACGTGTCACGTTTCTATTGGGCAAAATAGTCGAGATTTGAAAAACGCCCAATTGGGGGCGGACACGTGTCTAAACGGAATGAAATTAAAATAAAATACGAAAATATTTACAAAAGTAAGCGGGCAAATTTAGGGTATGACAGGTATACATATACTTTTTCTGTTATGTAACCATTTAGAAATGCACTTTTAACATCCATCTGATATAAGATGATGTTGTGGTTGACAACAAATGAAATCAAGAGACGAATAGACTCTAACCTGGAAACTAGTTCAAAGGTTTCTGTATAGTCAATTCCTTCTTGTTGACTATAGCCTTGTGCAACTAGTCGAGCCTTGTTTCTTACCATTTCTCCTTGTTCATTCATCTAGTTTCTGAAGACCCACTTCGTTCCAATGACATGAATTCCTTTGGGTTTTGGCACGAGATCCCACACGTCGTTTCTGGAGAATTGATTGAGTTCCTATTACATGGGCATAATCCATTCTGAATCTTGAAGTGCTTCATCAATTGATGTAGGCTCTATTAGAGACACCAAACCCATAAGGGTTTCCTCAGAGGGCTTGAAAGAGGATCTGGTTCTGAGTGGTTCAGCTTTGATACCCATAATCAATTGTTCATAGTGTGAAGATACTTTTTTGTGCCTTCTCAAAGGTGTAGGTGCTTCAACCGCTTCTGGTTGAGGAGTTTCAGAGTATTTAGCCTCTGCTTCTTTTGCTTATGGAATCTTTTATTCTGAACCTGAATAGGTTATCTTCAAATCTGCAAATTTTTCAACTAGCTTTGACTTTTCAAGGTCTAGCTTTTCATTGAATCTGATATGGATTGATTCTTCAACAATTTGTGTCTCAGTGTTATACACTCTATAGCCTTTTGAGCATTCAAAGTATCCTAACATGGTGCATTTCTATCCCTTTGAACCAAACTTTCCAAGATTATGTTTAGTGTTCAAAATAAAATAAGAACACCCAAAAGGATGAAAATAAGCAAGGTTGGGTTTTCTATTCTTCCACAATTTATAACGAGACTTACCTAGAATATGTCTTATAGAGATCTTCTTCTGAATATAACATGTTGCATTGACTGCCTCTGCCCAAAAGTGTTTGGCCATATTTGTCTCGTTGATCATGGTCCTTGCCATTTCTTGCAAAGTCCTATTCTTCCTCTCTACAACTCCATTCTGCTGAGGAGTTCTACGGCAGAAGAAATCATAGAAAATTCCATTTTCATCAAAGAGTTTCTCAAATTCTTCATTTTCGAATTCACCACCATGATCACTTTATGAATTTAACAATTCCAAGATCTTTCTCATTTTTTGACTTTTGAGCAGAAGGTAGAGAACACAGAATGTGACTCATCCTTGTGTCTAAGAAATGTCACTCATTTGCATCTGTTGTAGTCATCAACAATGGCTAGTCCATACTTCTTACTATTGACAGATGCAGTTTTCACTGATCCAAACAAGTCAATATGAAGAAGCTCCAATGGTCTAGAGGTAGAAACAACATTCTTTGCTTTGAAAGAAGTTTTAGAAAACTTGTCTTTCTGACATGCTTCACAAAGAGCATCTGAAGCAAACTTCAGATTTGGTAGGCCTCTGACAAGATTAAGCTTGTTAAGCTGAGAAGTCCTTCTGACGTTAACATGACTCAATCTTCTATGCCATGTCCATTACTCTTCATTGACAGGCATAATACATTTCACATCCTAATTTTTCAAATCAGAAAGTTTGATCTTATAGATGTTGTTTTTCCTCTTTTCATTAAAAAGAACTGAGCCATCCTTTTGACGAATAGCTTTACAAGACTTTTGATTGAAGATAATGTCATAACCATTTTCACTTAATTGACTTATGGACAGAAGGTTATGCATTAGTCTTTCAACAAGAAGAACATTAGTAATAGAAGGGAGATTACCATTACTTACTGTTTCAAAGCCTATGATCTTCCCTTTTTGATCACCTCTAAAACCAACAATGCCTCCAGGCTTAAGTTCTAGGTCTTGGAACATATGCCTTCTTCCCGTCATTTGTCGTGAGCATCCAGATTCCAGGTACCATGATTGGTGTCTTAACTCTACTGCTAAGGATATCTACAACATAATCTATTTTATCCTTAGGTACCCTCATATTTTTGGGTCCTTTTGGGTTAGTCTTTGTAGAGCCTTTTACAGCTTTGGGTTTCTATGCAAGATATTTATACATGAATGCATGATTAGAATGGGCATGAGCTTTTTTTTTAGCCTTAGGTTTTGCAACAATTTTACCTTTAGGCATAACATCAACTTTACCTCTGGTTTAAGAAGCACTGTGATCGCGACCTTCGATCCAAGGTGTCACATCGTCTAGTGCTTCTGAGGCTCCCCTCTGCTATAGTTTTCGGAATCCTTTTCATTTCTGGTTCCACAACTGAACAATTCCAAATTTAATTAAGGGGAAGAGATCTTTTCTCTTTATTTTTTTATGGTTTAATGTAATTCACTTGGTAGAGAATAAATTGGAAAAGCTTTGGTTATTCTTCTAACAAGTGCAAAATTATTTCTTAGTGATTATATTTATTTTTCTACTAACCATTCGATTGAAAAATAATGTTATTAGCGAAAGGGGGTATGATGCTTAAAAAGAGGAGGTTCCGTAAACAAATTTGAAACCCAATGGAATTCTAGGCCCAAATGAACCAAAGAAGTTGTGAAAAAAACACCTCTTAATCAATTAAACATAAAGTGCTAACCGATTAAGACTATGTTATTTCAAATCTAGTGCCCATAATCAAATCAAATCAATTAAAAGGCCAAACTTGTAGCAAATCTCTGTGAAAAATCTATTTAAGTCCAAAATTAATGCGAGAATCAATCGTCATCGATATTAAATCGATTAGGAAAATATTTAATCGACTAAGGATCTATTTTTATAAAAAAAATCCAAATCAATGATTTTATTTTCAAATATCATTGACCAGCCATAGATCTTTTCCAACGAATCAGATTTAAAACGTTTTTTAATAAGATTATAAAAGGTATGCACCTTCCTCTCAATTACTCATCCCATAAATTATTCTTTCCCCTATTTTTTCCTTCTTGTCCCTACTTCTCGTAGAAATTATCTTCAGCATTATGGAATCAATGAAGATACTTTTCATTGAACATCTGTCTCTCAAATGGCTACTTGTAGCACCCCAAAATTTGCCTTTTTATTTTGGCAGCGTCTGCCTTTTGTTTCTTTGCATTTTTGCATTTTTGCATTTGTATAACATTCATTCTTGAGACAGGGGATCAAGGTTTTCCCGTGGCTCAGTTTTCATCTTGGTGCATGAACCTGAACAACAAGCATCAGAGTCCCTGGCATTTATTTTGCCCAGCGGTCGGGCGATCGATTTTATTTTATTTTGCAAGTATTTTCAGCTCAGAAAGTAGCATTCAGTCTATCGCAAGCATTCTCATGGTTACAGCATTCAAGAGCAACTTTCAAAAGCGTAACAGAGCACAAAACAGCAGGAAACAGACAAAAGGGCAGATTTCCCTCCAAAATGCGCTAAAATTCAAATTTTGAAGGTGTTAACCAATTAACCAATATGGTTAATCAATTAACCAAGTCAAAATCAGGTCAAACTTAGCATTAGTAATGGAGAGTAGTGGTGGACTTGCTTGCTTAGCAGGCACAAGTTCCCATGAAATTCACGCTCAGACGAGATTCTCTTTGATGATTTCCTTTTCGGTCCTTAGGATCTGAGGAGATTTTGGATCTAAGGGTTGTCGACTCTGGGGACCGATCATCTGTGATTCAGCTAAGTGAGGCCTCTTTGGGAGATTATGATGCCAAACCAGAAATGGTGAACGTATCATTGTTTCTTGAAAGTCTGTGACGCTGATGAACACATAGGATGCCGAACCTTATCAGTGGATAGGTCCATACCTGTGAGAGGGATTAGGTTATGCAGGAAACCTTGACTTTCAGACTACCCGGTTTTCTTTGCAGTGTGAATCTGTGTTCTTGGTATCAGAGGTTCCTATTATCATAGTAGTGTTATGTTCTTGCTAAAGTGGAGCGGTGGTTCTTCCCGATCAACAGCACAACAATCTTGATCCCCTATTTGCATTTGCATGTGCATTTTCATTAACATGTATTTATGTTGCATGTGCATATTGCTTCCTCGATTCTAGTGATCTTGTTCCTTATTTCTGACATGGAGCCCTTGAAGAGGACATAGCCTACAGGTTCCCAACTCTGGATGTTAGTTCTTTACTGAGTTTGATTGCCATGGCTGATGGGAAAGTGATGGAATACTTCAGGCAATCTTATGGGAGATTGTTGAGATGTGTCTGCAAGCCTTCAGCATATGAGATCAGTGGTATTTATACACCTCTGCAGTTGTATGACCCACAGCTGAGGTGTTTTGTTTTTCCAGATTATGTTCTAGTACCTACCTTAGAGGAGTATTCTGAGCTGCTGGGTGTTCCTGTCTTAGACCAGATGTCGTTCTACCACATTGATGTTGAGCCTGATCTGGCTAAGCTCGCTGCTACACTGCATTTGGATGTTTCAGAGTTAAAGGGGAAGATGATCAAAAGGAGTGGGATGTTTGGTTTTCCTTTGCCTTTCCTGGTTGATAAGGCTCAGCATTTCGCCAAAGACGGGTGTTGGATTGTGTTTAGCGCCATCTCAGCTCTTTGCATCTATGGTATCATATTGTTCTCCTATCTTCTGGATTTTGTAGATGCAGATACTTTCTATATATTTGCTTCCAGGAATCCGGTACCCACGCTGCTAGGCAACGTCTATCATTATGTTCACCACAAGAATGAGAACCGAAGGGGAAAGAATGTATCTTGTTGTATTCCTTTGTTGTACAGGTGGTTTGCTAGTCATATGCCTAAGATAGGTCCGTTTGTTGCTACTGTTGATACTTCAGAGTGGTCGAAGAGGTTGATGGGTTTGTCTGCAGAGAACATTACCTGGTTTGATAGAGATATGCTTGGTACAGAGATCATCTATAGTTGTGGCGGATTTCCTAACGTCCCTTTGGTCGGAAGGAAAGGATGCATCAACTATAACCCATCCTTGTTGGTTAGGAAGTTTGGGTACGCACTGAGAGATCCTCCGAAGGAAGAGGAGATACAGGAATCTCTGTATCTCACCGGGTTGTTGGAAGGGGTTGCCTTAGCCAAAGTGGAGCATGCTTGGGGAAAGGAAAGGCATTATTAGGGAAGAGTAATAATAGAGCCTATGACCCTTATCTGACTTGGATTCGCGATAAAGCTGCAAAGTTCTTGATGTCGTTTCCTTCTGTTGAGCCTTTGTATCCTCTTATGATTGAGGAGCCTACCACTGTGGACATTC
The DNA here is from genome assembly GCA_963859935.3 of Lathyrus sativus. Classification (NCBI taxonomy): domain Eukaryota; kingdom Viridiplantae; phylum Streptophyta; class Magnoliopsida; order Fabales; family Fabaceae; genus Lathyrus; species Lathyrus sativus. The sequence continues at coordinate 489,459,724 of OZ012741.1, forward strand.
AGAAGTACAACCAGCTATGGTTCGAAAAAGAAGAGTTGAAGAAAATGAATGAGGAGTTGGAAAAGGAGATTGCTCAACTTCGAAGTGAAAAGAATGAAGCAACTTATTCTTTGAAGAGGCAGACTGAGCTTGTGAACAGGTTAGGTACGAATTTGACCAAGAAAACTAGTTCTCGAGAGCGTTTGGGTTTGGATCTCAAAGCTATTAGTGATGTTCTCGCTTCCAAGAAGAAAGAATTAGAAAAAGCTTATCTGGAGATTTCGAATTTCAACGAGCAGTAGAATGCAACCCTTACCAATAACAAAGCACGTGAAGATAGGTTGAAACAACAAATTGCCAAGCTAAAGACTCAGCTCAGAGTGAGAGATGAGAAGATTTCGAATGAAGCTTCACTCAGACATGATAGCGATTGCCAGTTGAACGAAGCACTTGCGACCTTGAAGGACTACAAGTTGAGGGCTGATTCGAAGAGGCGCAGGCTGGAAGAAGTATTTGGTGAAGGTGCTTAGGAATACTACACTGAGGATCTACAGTGCACTATTAGCCAGCGAGAGCTACTCATCCAGGAGTTTCTCACTAGACTGGATCATCCTCAGACACAGGAATTGTTAGAAAAGTTCCGGGCTTGGCGTCGCACTTGATGTCTTTTATTTCCTTGTAGCTTGTTGTTGTTATCGTATTGACCATCACCAAGCTTGTTGGTTGAGGTCATTCTGTTTGTACTCAGTGTTATGCATGTACGCTGCCTGTTTGGTTGTTCATCTTTATATATGAGGTTATTGCTCTATGCTTGTCTATGGGTTCTCCATTGTCGTCCTGTTATTCTCGGAACTAGAATCAGGGGGAATTTCCCTGTTGCATATATACATGTTTGAATTTTGCATCTTGCATTTTCATTTGCATCGCAGGTGTTCTCAATGGCTTCTGTTCCTAACTCTGCTTGGTTTTCTTTGTAGTAACAGGATTGAGAAGTTCAGTTTCCACAGGTATTCAACTCGATGGAATCAGCAAAGAGTAATGGATCAGGTTCAAGCCGAGTTGCAGGAAGTCAGGGCTCGCATGGCCCAATTCATGGAGTTGATGCAAACTGTTGCTAGTGGACAGGAACAGTTAAGAACTTTGGTCCAGCCGTTGATAGCACGGGTTGACGAAGAGGGATTTTTGCATGGAGGAGCTGGTGTTATTCCCCCACCGATCGGTGGATCTATCCCACAGGGCATCCTTACTGTTGTCATACCTCCGGGCGGAGGAGCTGCGAATGAGAATGGTAATGTTGCTGGTAATGGAAGTGTGTGCATTGTGCACAGGGCTGCTGGCCCTCATTGGGAAGATAACCAGAATGATGTGTTTTCCATGAGAGATATGGAAGGTGGTTTACCGACTGAAGCTGACCGGAGGTTTAAACTGATAGAGGAGAAGATGAAATCTTTTGAGAATCAGAACTCTTTGGGTCTTGATATGTTAGATCTTGGTCTAGTTCCTAGAGTCAAAATTCCTCCCAAATTCAAGGTGCCTGATTTTGACAAATACAAAGGGATGACCTGTCCAAGAGTGCATATTCGGGCGTATTTCAGAAAGATGTCTGCTTACTCCAATGATGAAAAGTTGCTAATGCATTTTTTCCAAGACAGTTTGGCAGGGGCGTCTTTGGAGTGGTATATGGGACTTGAGAGAACTCATACCCGCAGCTGGAGAAAATTGGCTGAAGCTTTTGTGCGTCACTATTAGTATAATAGTGATTTGGCCCCGAACAGAGTACAATTACAGAGCTTGTCACAGAAAAGTACTGAAAGCTTCAAGGAATACGCCTAGAGGTGGCGGGATCTGGTTGCAAGGGCACAACCCCCTATGGTGGAAAGGGAGTTGATCGACCTGTTCATGGCCTCACTGCCTGGTGTGTACTTTGAGAAGTTGATATGCTGCATGTCTGCAGGGTTTTCGGATCTGGTAATTGCTAGTGAAAGAGTCGAAAGTGGAATTAAGTCTGGAAAGATTCCAAATGGTCGTGGATCCTCTTCGGAAGGAACAAAGAAACCATACTCAGCGAACCCTAAGAGAAGGGAAGGGGATGCAAACGCTATTTCTCACAAGGGAAAAGGTAGAGCTCAGTCCCGTTATCATCAACAAGTTGTTACGGTAAATATCCCAGCCGCAGCTCCGCAACAAGTCAACGCTCCACGACCTTATGCTGCTAGACGCCGAATACCTGATAAATAATTTGCGAATCCTCCGATGTCGTATTCTCAATTGTTACAACATCTGCTGCAGCTACAGTTGGTTCAGAAGAGGACTCTGGCTCCTCTCACTGGTACACCACCTCCTGGCTACGATGTGAATGCTCATTGTTATTTTCACTCAGGTGCCCCGGGCCATGATATTGACCATTGCAAAGCCTTCAAGCATAAAGTCCAGGATCTGCTTGATTTCAAAGCTATTAACTTCACCAGCGATGGGCCCAATGTGAATCAGAACCCGATGCCGAATCATGGGGTGGCAGGAGCCAATGCCATTATCGAGGGGGAGAAGCTAAATCTATAACAAATGTTGGGGATTTGAAGACTCCGTTGGGTTTTGTGAAGGCTAGTCTGTTGAAGAAGGGGGTGTTTCCAGGTTGTTCTTTTGACTGCTCATAGTGTGAAATGCATATAGAGGGTTACAATTTTTTGAGAAAGGGTATTCATAGAATGATGGATGAGGGTTGTTTGCAATTTGATAGAGTTGTGAAAGAAGATGATAAGAATAAAGCGAGTAATAATGGAAGCGAAGTTGCTACGATATCCATTCCATACCAGACGATCAATATTTCAGTGCCTGCTAGGCCGGCTCCGGTTATCATTACTGTACCTGGACCTATTCCATACGAGAGCACTAGAGCTATCCCATGGAATTATGGGGGAGAGGTGTTCTGTAATGGGAAAAGGCAGGAATGGACGGCGCCTACAAATGGAAGTTCATCGGTTGAGAATATAGTTGGTGCCGGAGGTATCACTAGAAGTGGTAGAGTCTTTTCACCACCGGAGGTTAAGGCTGATGAGAATGACAAAGGGAAAAGAAAGGTCGTGATTGAAGAGAATGTCCAACCACAGGTTGGTGCTGATGATCTTTCGAAGGATGCAGAGGAATTTATGAGACTTATTCGAAAAAGTGACTACAAGATTGTGGATCACTTAAATCAGACTCCTTCGAAGATTTCTATCCTGTCATTATTGTTATGTTCGGAGGCGCACCGCAATGCATTATTGAAGATCTTGAATGCAGTGATCGTACCCCAGGAGATTTCTATTAACCAGTTGGAGGGGTAGTAGCTCATGTAAATGCCGGTAATAGTCTCGGTTTTACTGATTTGGATCTGACTCCTGCTCGGAGAAACCATAACCGTGCTTTGCATGTATCTTTGGAATGTAGAGGTTCTCTGATGTCGCATGTCCTGGTTGATACAGGTTCATCCCTCAATGTGCTTTCAAAGAAGGCATTAATGAAGTTGGACATTCAAGGTTTGATATGCACGCCAAGTGATTTGGTCGTGAGGGCTTTCGATGGATCTAAGAGATCAATGTTTAGGGAGATCACACTGCCTATTCAGATAGGACCAGAGATCTTTGATGCAACTTTCTACATTATGGATATCCAGCCAGCATACAGTTGTTTGCTTGGCCGACCTTGGATACACGCTGCAGGGGCAGTCACCTCAACGTTGCATCAAAAGTTATAGTATATGGTGGAAGGGAAGATAGTCACGGTGTGCGGTGAAGAGGATATTATGGTTATCCATTTGTCATCCTTCAAGTACATGGAAGTGGATGGGGAGATCCACGAAACACTCTGCCAGGCATTTGAAACAGTTCAGATTCAGGGGAAGTCTCCTGTAGAACCAAGAGCCCAGAGGTCTCGATGTCATCGCTCAAGGAAGGTCGTGCTATTGTAGAATCCGGTTCATCGCAGAAGTGGGGCCAAGTTCTTAATGTTCCCGTCAAGCAGGACAAGTTCGGCCTGGGCTACAAACCCTCCATTTCTTCTCAGAGCACTCCGAGGTACGGGGGACCTATGCAGTTCACTAGCAGTGGTGTGATATTTGACAGGATTAATGTCGTTGGAGATGATGAAGGTGACAGTGATTGCGATATGGATGCTTGGATTCGTCCATGTACTCCTGGCCAGAAGCTGTGCAACTGGACTATCGAAGAAGTCATTCATGTCACTACTGCAGAGTAATGTTCATTGTTTTGATTATCCTCAGTTCTACGTTCTGCCCAAGGCGTAGTGACCCAATTTGTGGGGCCTCTTGTTATTTGCACTTTATCATTAAATAAAGGACGTTTTCGCATTCAAATATTGTGATCCATGTTTGTCTTGTTTTTGTTTCGCATTTATATTAAACAGAAAAATGGCAATGTGTTTTGTTTGTTGCATCGCATAATAAACATAACATCATCATGCAGGTCTTTTCTAGCAGATGCCATCGATTCAGGTTCGGATATGACTTCGTATGACTTTGATAATCCCATTTATCAAGCTGAAGAAGAGACTGACGAAGACTGTGAACTACCCGAAAAGTTAGCCAGGCTTCTCAAGCAGGAGGAAAGGGTCATTGTGCCTCATCAAGAGGATATTGAGATTATCAATCTAGGCACCGAGGATGATAAGAAAGAGGTTAAAGTAGGGGCTGCATTGGAAGACAATGTCAAGAGAAGATAGATTGAAATGCTTCGTGAGTATAAGGATATCTTCACTTGGTCTTACCAAGATATGTCTGGGCTGGATACAGATATTGTGGTACACCGGCTACCTCTCAGAGAAGAATGCCTGCCAATCAAGTAGAAGCTGAGGCGAACAAGGCCTGACATGGCAGTCAAGATCAAAGAAGAGGTTCAGAAGCAGTTGAATGTTGGGTTTCTTGCTATCACGAATTACCCTCCGTGGGTCGCTAATATCGTTCCCGTTCCTAAGAAAGATGGAAAGGTCCGGATGTAAGTCGATTACCAAGATCTGAATAAAGTGAGCCCGAAAGACGATTTCCCGCTCCCCCATATCGATGTGTTAGTTGATAACACCGCTCAATATTCTGTATTTTCATGGATGGCTTCTATGGGTATAACCAAATCAAGATGGCACCGGAGGACATGGAGAAAACGACGTTTATCACGCCGTGGGGGACTTTTTTTTACAAGGTGATGCCCTTTGGGTTGAAAAATGCAGGGGCAACTTACCAACGGGCGATGGTCACTTTGTTTCATGATATGATTCATCATGAGGTTGAAGTCTATGTTGATGACATGATTTCAAAGTCAATAACGGAGGAGGGACATCTGGTCGATCTTCTGAAATTGTTCGAAAGGCTGAGGAAGTTCAAGCTGAGGCTGAATCCTAACAAGTGCACCTTCGGGGTGAGATATGGAAAGTTATTGGGTTTCATTGTCAGTGAAAAGGGTATTGAGGTAGATCCTTCCAAAATAAAAGCTATACAAGACATGCCCAAGCCGAGAACGGAAAAAGAGGTTCGTGGTTTTCTGGGGCGATTGAACTACATTGCAAGGTTCATATCTCATCTTACAGCCACTTGTGAACCAATATTAAAATTGCTAAGAAAAGATCAAACGGTCAGGTGGAATGAAAATTTCCAGAAAGCATTTGAAAGAATAAAAGAATATCTGCAGAAACCTACAATACTTATGCCTCCAGTTACAGGGAGACCACTGATCATGTACCTCACGGTTCTTGAGATTTCAATGGGATGTGTGCTCGGTCAACAAGATGAGTCGGGTAGAAAAGAGCATGCCATCTACTACCTGAGTAAGAAATTCACTGATTGTGAGTCGAGATACTCAATGCTAGAAAAAATATGTTGTGCACTCACTTGGGCCGCTAAGCGTTTGAGACAGTACATGTTAAACCACACAACCCTGTTGATTTCGAAGATGGATCCGATCAAGTACGTCTTTGAACAACAAGCACTCTCCGGAAGGATTGCCCGATGGAAAAGGGTTTTAATAGAGTACGATATTCAGTACGTTTCTCAGAAAGCCATTAAGGGAAGCGTCCTGTCGGAATATCTCGCGAAACAGCCAGTTGAGGATTATCAGCCAATGAAATTTGATTTTCCAAATGAAGACGTCATGTTTTTGAAGATGAAAGACTGTGATGAGCCTTTACCTGACGAGGATCCTGAGGTTGGATCTCAGTGGAAGCTGGTTTTCGAAGGAGCAGTTAACTCATATGGCAATGGGATAGGGGCTATTATTATTATTACTCCTCACAGTTCTCATATACCGTTCACTGCCCGATTGACTTTCGCTTGCACCAATAATGAAGCCGAGTACGAGGTGTGCATTATGGGTTTAGAAGAGGTCGTTAATATGAGGATCAAAAATCTGGATGTGTACGGTGACTTAGCGTTAGTCGTTAACCAAATCAAAGGAGAGTGGGAAACTCGTCAGGCTAACCTGGTGCCTTATAGGGATTATGCAAGGAGATTGTTGTCGTTCTTTGATAGAATCGAGTTCCATCATGTGCCAAGAGTCGAGAATCAGATGGCAGATGCCTTAGCCACGCTATCTTCGATGTACAAAGTGAATTTCTGGAATGAAGCTCCAGCCATCACCATTATGCGTCTTGATAGACCTGCTTTCGTGTTTGCAATTGACAAAGAATTGGATGGAAAACCTTGGTATTTTGATACCAAGCTGTCGCTACTGCGAAAATCGGCGCCGGCTGAACAGAAGAGTCGCCACCGTGCGTTATTTATCCCACGGGAGGGAAAGGAAACGCTCAGAGTAAACCTCGCACAACACGGGAAAGGTATGGTCATCGCAACCAAAACCTGGGTTCGGGAGTCGGTTACGCAAGGGGAAGGTATTAGCACCCCTCACGTCCGTCGTACTCGACGGGATCCACGCTTGTTTTCGGGTATGGATTGTTATTCTATCTACTCTATAGGTCAAGGGTTAAAAAGAAAAGAGAATGAAAATAAAATGACTCGGCAAAGTATCGCACTTTATGCCTACGTATTCCCGTCTGGAACGAGAAATCAGAGTCAACGTAGTTCGCCTACCTACGGGAAAGGAGGGGAAGGTTGCTCGCTAGGATATCGCATCCTATGCCTACGTACTTCCACACAGCATGGAAGATCAGAGCAAACGTAGTTCGGGCCACGTACGACACAAGTCTGTCCTCGATTGATTTTATTCCTTCTGAGAAAGGTTTTCTTGATTAGCGGTCCAAGCGGACAAAAATGACGCTTTGATGAGTTCACATTCTTTTACGGAAGAAGTGTCTTTTATTGTGTTTGAAATCTTTATGTGTTTTTCTGTTTGTTTTTGAGAAAGAAGAGACAGAACTCTAACCTACGGTTGCGAAGGGGATCGAACTAACCTAATGTTATCATGCATGGGTTAAGACCTAGTGTCTATCATGCTCCTCTCTTGCACAGAGAGAAACAGAGATCCTACGGGATAGGCAGAAACAGAAACAATATCAAGTATAATAATAAAGCGGTAAAATGCATGGATGCAACAGTACAAGCGAGGCAAGGGAGTCCCACTCAACCTCGAACCTAGAAAACAATAGGCAAAAGTGAACAGGCTTCACTTTCAACCCAACAGGGTAAACAGCAAACGATACAGTCCAGAAAACCAATCAATACATCAGCAATGAAATACAACAGCAAAATAAACAGCATCAGCAGCTCTGAATCAACATCTGGCTCCAAGTAATCTCCAATCAGCTACAGGCTTCAACAAGCATCAATCTCCATCTTCATGACCTTCAGGCAAGGGCTTTGATCATCATTCTTCCATCTGCAATGGCTTTTCTTCAAGCTCAAACCTCCAGGATGAGGGATTAGTCACAAGAGTGAAGTGAATGAATGTTAGACAGTTAATTACCTACCAAGGGTGGTTCATCAACTGTTAACATTAAACAGAAAGTTTTCTCTCAAAAGTTCTATCTTTCAAATATATTCACTGATCCTTCCAAAGGAAGGAGGTGGATATTTGAAAGAGACTTTGAATCATAGAGAAAGGATGGATGCAGACAAGGCATTCCATGTTTGAGAAACAAGCTTTCTAACCTAGAGCTCTGCCTAGCTCCTAAACCCTAGTCTCCTCAGCAACTGCTAGCAAGAACCTCCTCTCCAACTCTGGCAGTTGATCTTCAATCTTTGGATCTCCAATGGTCTTCATCTCCTCAAGTCTTCAGCTTCCCCAGGTCCCCAGATAATCCCAATACCCAAGCAAGCAAGCAATAATCCCCAGAGGGCACACCACACCAGTCAATCAGATATAACAGAGTATTAATAGCAGTAGGGGAATCCTGACTTTTTCTAAGGGGATCTAATAACTACCCATAGCCCCTATAGTCCCATAACTAAACTAGTCAAACCCTAAGTCCTAAGGGAAAGAATCAAACTTCTTAAGTCATCACCTAAAAACCCTAATTTGTTCATGTTGTTCAAGCCTACATTAAGCACCTAAAATTAATTCCTAAAAATGGGAACTAAATTGTTTCTACAAGTTCAATATCTAATCTAAACAACCTAAAAAGAATGAACAAAAAATATGAAAGCATTTAGGAGAACAAAAATTAATAAAATCATGCATGAAATGAAACTATTTAAAATGCCATTTATTTGGAAAATAGGGAAAAAATATCAAATAAAAATAAAAATGCAATTTTATTTAATGACAATTTTCTACACATCCTAAAGAAAATAGTGTAAAAAGAGTGAATTGAAAATGATTTTTTATGTATTTATTATGAATTAATGAAAATGCATAAAAAAATTAAAGAATATAAAAGAATGAATAATGAAATAAAGGGAGGGGGGTTTATTCAGCAAACACGCCCAGTTGATTTCAGGATGGGCCAAGCAGTGGTGGGGTGCGCGTAGCATTTTGGTTAAGGCCCAGAACCAAGTCAGCATTAAAGAAAACAAAAAAACAAGCTGGGGGTGAAAATAGCGTAGGATTCACGTTCAAAACTGATTGGGCTTAAAACTGGGGGGTGGGGATATCACTCATGCACTCAGGCCCGCCCGTTTCAATTAATGAAACGGTGCGTTTAGGGCACCACGCTAATTCCCTCCAAATTCTGAATCAAATCTCAGCCACACGATGGGCTTCTGAGTCAAAGGTCTTGCACCAAACGGACGCTCCAGATTTCGTCTTCTCCAATGGATCATATGAGCTAGGGTTTACACCATGAAAGCACATGCACGAGCAAACTTCCCTCAATCGGTTCTCCTTCCACAATCCATGAAACACCACGATATAAACATGAAAAATATCCAGAATCTCTCCCTCTACACGTCTATGGCCTTTGTTTGCATTAAAACTCAACCAATCAATAAACCCGCGCGCAACAATCTCTGGCTCCATGAAAATACACTGAGATGCATCACAATAATTCTCAATCAAGCTTATCCTAATCTAATCTATGACTAATGGTGATTATCCTGCGCTAACAACCTAAGATTCTAATGCACTAATCCACGAGTTCTAGGTCCTAACAGTTTGGTGCACCTGCTATGAATTGTCTCTATTCAGCCTCAAATTCATCTAAACTAACCTCCTAACATCATAGACCATGAATATACTAGTAAAACTACCTAAATCTCCCTAGATTGAGTAAGTTAGAAAGATTTGCACCTTGAGCAAGCTTTAATGGAGGCTGAGTAATCACGTGGATCCAGGCTCTTGTATGCTTCAATCTTGATCCATTCTTGATATACTTGATTCTGTTTGCAATATTTGGATGAAACTTGGCTTGGATCTTGCTGTCCAATGGAAATTGCAATTTGTGTGTTCTTGATGGAAGTGCACGAAATTGGATTGATCACACCTTGTTCTTGGTTGAATTCTGATCTATGATGATGAATCAGTATGATGAAGTTGATTTTGATGGTGATTGGTGAAGAATTTGAGAATTTGGAGTGAAAATGCAATGAGAAAGAATGAGAGAATTTGGGAAATTCTTGGTGAAAAATGAGTCCAACCCTTGATCAATCTTCATTTCATGAATATATAGTGTTCAATGGTAACTTCTAGATCCCTCTTACACATTCCCTTGCCTTCCAACTTTGATTCATTTTGGCTATGTTTCTTAAAATGCAAGTAACCAAGGATAACTTTGAAATCTTCCACTAAACTCAAAAAAGTGCTTGAACCATTGTCTCTAGAATGTCTTTTCCATTCAAAATCATATATTGGAAGTCTCCATTTGGACTTATAAATCTCCCAAACCATTTTTCATTTTGACTTTATTCAAATTATAAGCCATTTTAGTTCAAATTTGGACCAATCATGCAACTTCATGTTATAAGCTTTTCCAACAATTTGTGACCTTCTTTCTAGACTCAAAATGTCATTTGGAGCAAGTTTGATGTTGTAAGTTTTTCCATTTGAGGCCTCCTTGTATGAGTTTTGGACATGAGTTAAAATGACCTGTAATTCACAAATGCCCAAAATACCCTTTGCTTGCCAAGACCATAAGTTGAGTTCTCCACATCATATGAAGGCATGCTATACCCTTCTAGAAAGCTAAGACAATGAGGAACAATTCTTATGTTGACCAGAAATTCATTTGAAATCTCCTTGAGGGGTAAAAATTGCTTGGAAGTCAAGTCACTTTCACAGACAAAATTTCAGATACCTCAGATGACCTGTAACTTGCAAGGACCATAACTTGAGTTCTATAAATCTCCTTGATGTCTTCCACCACTCAAATTAAAGGTCTTGAGATCCTCTACAAGTTTCATGTTGGCCAAGAAGCCATTTGAAGCTAGCATTTTGACTTGTCTTGCTTGGAAATTTGACCTAAACTAGGGGATTTTACACAAAAACCCTAATTTAGAAACTCCTCTTCTCCTTGATTTCTCTTGAATTATCCTTGGCATATCTCCATATCCTCTTTTATATGTCCAATGATGACCCCCACATCTCTCCACTAGACTTGAATGCCCCTTAAATCAGTCAATTGACCTAGGGTTGACCTAGGGTTGACCCAGATGAAACCCTAGTTGACTGTCTTCAACTGTAGCTCTTGTGCTCATATCAATGACTTGTCTCCCTCTTTGAATGACTTTCTAAGTCCTCCAAGATGTCTAGATACTCCTCATGCCTTCAATTCACAGCTCACAACCCTCTTGTTGACCCTCAGATACCCTCAGCTAGGAGATGGACTCAAGGCTTGATCTGCTGCACTCTTTGCTTTCAAATTCTTTCCTGATGACTTGAATGAGATTGAATTGGGATAATAACCTCTTGATAGGCTTCTAGAGATGAGAATAATGATTGGTCCCCTGTTGAATGACTTGCTATGCTTATGCTATGCAGATGGTTAGTCTATGTACATGACTCTATATGCAAATGCTAATGATATTAAAACATAAACCAAGTGAATAAGGTTGGGCAAATTTTAGGGTGCAACAGCTGCCCCTATTCAAGCGACTTGGACCCGATTGGGTGAAGAGCCCGGAGCCTTCAGACATTCGCGGTACGAGACGGTTGAATACTAGTGAAACCAGAAATTTGCCAACCGCAAAACTAAATTGCGCTCCTGCTTGAGGAACGACATTCATCAGCTGAATCTGACTGTTACAGTAACCCACTGATCTCGCGTGACCGTGCTGAGGATTGTCTTCATCGTTCTGAAGAGGACTCTGTCATAACAGATTGCTTGCTTGTCCACGCTAGGACTCTGTCTGTCATCAATGCGAAGAAATCTCAACTAAAACCTGTCCGCGTTAGGACTCCACTTACTGTTAACCCAGAAAAATCTCGGCAACTCCGCTAGGGATAATTCATCTGTATTTCCATAAACTGAATCGTCCACGTTAGGAATAGACTCTTCCACGTTAGGAATAACACCATCCACGTAAGGAATCATCTCTTCTGCATCTGTCCACGTCAGGACTAGACTTTCCATCTTTCCACGTCAGGAAACAATTCTCTTTCCATATAAGGAGAACTATATCAATCTGTCCACGTAAGGACTCCAATACCACTTGACATGTCCGCGTCAGGACTCCAATCTTTCCACGTAAGGAATTCAACTTTGGTTCTGAACCGGTCCACGTCAGGACTCAACTTTCCACGCAAGGAGTACATCATTCTTCCACGTCAGGAATCAACTTTTCTTGAATCTGTCCACGTAAGGACTCCAATTTTTCCACGTAAGGAATAAATCTTCTTTTGAACTAAACCCTTTCCATGTCAGGAATACACTCTTTCTTTCCACGTAAGGAACCAATCTTGATATGTCCGCGTGAGGACTCAATCTTTCCACGTAAGGAATAAACTCGTCTTTCCACGTAAGGAAACCATTTTTCTTCCACGTAAGGGATGCTCTTGATATGTCCACGTAAGGACTCTGATCTTTCCACGTAAGGAATACCATCTTCTTTCCGATTTGTCCGCGTCAGGACTACACTTTTCCACGTGAGGAATGCCATCTTAATCTGTCCAACGTAAGGACTCCATACTTTCCACGTTGGGAATCACCTCTTTCCACGTAAGGAATCCTCTTCTGATATGTCCGCGTAAGGACTACATCGTCCACGTTAGGACCCACTTCTCCACGTTAGGAATAATAATCTCTTTGATTTGTCCACGTTAGGACTCAGGCGTCTTCGACTTGCTGAGGAAATAAGACTTGTCCACGTAAGGACTCACATGCTTGTCTGGTCTGTCCGCGTCAGGACACCAACACAAAGGGTAATTACTTTTGTCAACGTCATGACCTCCTATTCCACAAATTTTGAGAACCCGAATCTGCCCACGATAGGACTAACACACCTCACCAATCCAGGGAAATAAACCTGTCCACGTTAGGACGCCCACTTCTGAAGAAATCCCGTCAATCTAGGAATAAATTGTCCACGTCAGGACTTAGTTCTCCAGTGATCCTCACCCACAAACTTCTTAGCACTGACGTGACAGCGACTTTGAGACGGACTCTACTGGGGATGCCTGGAAACCAAACTACCGGATGCCTGTTCTGATGCCCGGAGGCCACTGAAATTCTGATTCATGGAACCCCTGATGACAACTAATTCTGCCTGGGAATAAAGAGAAACTTATCCTGGTAACTCTGTGGGGAATGCTGCCGAAACTGACATTGGATGTCCCATACCGAGATCTTGACTGTTTGGTAGTTCATTTGAGCAAGAGCTCTCTCTACATGAACTGCTGGAGTACAGAAACTGCTTCGGCAAAATAAATGCTGGAAGGATAATGCCGACTCCGCCGAGGATAGCCAGATGCTACAGAATTATTCCAGCAAAATAAATGCTGGAAGGGTGAAGTCAACCCTGCTGGGAAATTGGGAACTCAAACCACACGCCTTGTTGAGGTAACCCCCTGCTGGGGAAAATAACCTTGCTGGGGAATAGCAGATGTGCATAGTACGATCAGACTTTCGGCTGGAACGTGAACGGATATTACACCGCATCCTTGACAAAATAAATGATAGGAACCACCATCAACTCTGCTTGGGAGAGTCTTAATCTTCGAGTTCCACTGGAAGGAATGAAAACACTTGCAAAGAGAATTCCGCTGGGGATGGGATGATTCTCTTGGGGAAAATTAACTGACTCCACTGGGAGAGAGTGCCTGACCCTGCGGGGAAAAATGAACCTGTCTAAATACAGCCTTACGATCTTGGAATCGCCAAACTCTGCTGAGGACGAATAACTTTTCTGGAGCACGTCCTTTGGATAAGCTACGGCTCGCTGGGGAATTCTATCCTTTTTCAGGAAGAACATGCATGACCTGCGTGGGGATTAAGTCTTTCGTTATCGCAATCTTTTGATCATCTTCCTCGTATGGTTATGAAACCTGCAACAACACAAACAAGACACGACAAGCCTATGCAATCAAATCAATTCAGGTTAGTGACGTTACACTCAGTTAACTCAAAGCTTTGATGATTGTTGGCAAGGGCCAGTGATGTTATACTCATGCTAGCTTCACTAAACTTAGGCGTTAATCATGCACAAAACAGTAGAGAACAGTGTCAAATACTGAATAACATATTTTCATTGATCGGGCCCCTGAATGGGCGAAGTTTTATACACGGAATGTAACTCCTGAAAAGAGGAAGCTACGCAAAGCAAATACATAAGTATGCACAAGAAGCATGAATATTTTGACAAATTAAATTTTGTACACATGTCGGCAACGGGATGCAGATGAATACCACGAACTGATCCTCCCATGACTCGTCCGACTCTAATGCTTTCCCGATATCCTCACTTCTGAAGAGATTGTATCCAATAACTGGCTCCTCAAATATATTCTCCCACATTGTTGCTCATTGAATTCGGACCGCAGTCATTTGCTCTTCAAATCCCTAACTTTTGCGTGAACCGCCCTTTACGGGTTTTCAGTTCACCGGGATACCCTTTTTTGCCGAAGCCGCCCAGTGTAGGTTTTCAACTTCGCGGGTGTACATTTTTTCAATTTTATCCCTAACTTTTGCCCGAACCTTTCGTTCTGTTTTTGGTTCGCCAGGATGCCCCATTTTTGCCTGGACTCTCTTTTTTTGTCCAGCGGGTCTATTTTAAGCAAAGTATTTTTTAACTGCGTCCGAATTCACAGGTGACGCAAAGTCTTCTCCGTCCATGGTGGACAACAACAACGCTCCTCCTGAAAAGACTTTTCTGACAACGTATGGCCCTTCGTAGTTGGGGGTCCACTTGCCCCTGTGATCTGCTTGCGGCGGGAGAATCCTTTTCAGCACAAGGTCGCCCGTCTGAAAGCTTCGCGGATGTATCTTCTTGTCGTACGCTTTCTTCATTCGGCTCTGGTACAAACGACCGTATGCTAGAGAAGCTAGCCTCTTCTCATCCATTAAGCTCAGTTGGTTCAATCTATTCGTTACCCATTATGCCTCGTCCAACTGAACGTCTCGCAATACCCTCAGAGAAGGGATCTCAACTTCCAATGGTAATACCGCTTCCATTCCGTATACCAACGAGAATGGAGTTGCCCCGGTTGATGTGCGTACCGTCGTACGATAACCGTGCAAAGCAAAAGGTAGCATCTCGTGCCAATCCTTATAGGTCACCACCATTTTCTGAACAATTTTCTTGATATTCTTATTGGCCGCTTCGACAGCGCCATTCATCTTGGGTCGGTAAGGGGAGGAGTTGTGATGTTCGATCTTGAAATTCTGACAGAGCTCCTTCATCATTTTGTTGTTCAGGTTAGAACCGTTGTCCGTGATTATCCGCTCGGGGATCCCATATCGGCAAATGATATCTCTCTTGATGAATCTGGCCACTACTTGCTTCGTTACATTCGCGTAAGACGCCGCTTCCACCCACTTGGTGAAATAATCGATCGCTACTAGGATGAACCGATGCCCGTTAGAAGCCGTCGGCTCGATCTTTCCAATCATATCGATTCCCCACATCGAGAATGGCCATGGAGATGACATCACATTTAAAGGACTTGGAGGCACATGTATCTTGTCAGCATAGATTTGGCACTTGTGGCACTTCCTCGCGAACTTGAAACAATCAGTTTCCATCGTCAGCCAAAAGTAACCTGCCCTCAGCAGTTTTCTCGTCATAGCATGCCCACCAGCATGCGTACCAAAGGTACCTTCGTGAATTTCCTCCATAAGAAGCTTTGCCTCTTTCTCGTCTACACAACGCAACAACACCAAGTCGTGGTTTCTTCTGTATAAGACGCCATCCGGGTTCAAGTAGAAATTGCCTGCTAATCTCCTGAGAGTCTTCTGATCTTGACTGGATGCCCCAGCCGGATACTCTTTATTCTTCAGGAAATTAAGGATATCGAAATACCACTGTTTGTCATCAGATGCTTCATCGATAGCAAATACATAAGCTGGCCTGTCCAACCGAGAGATAGTGATTTGGGGAGCTTCGTTCCAGAAATTGACCTTGTACATGGAAGACAAAGTGGCAAGGGCGTCAGCCATTTGATTCTCTGCCCGCGGTACGTGATGCAATTCAACCTTGTCAAAGAAAGGCAACAATCTCCTTGCATAATTCATGTAATGTATCAAATTAGGCTGCCGTGTCTCCCATTCCCCTTTTATCTGATTCACTACCAGAGCTGAGTCTCCGTATACGTCTAGATGTTTGATTCGCAAATCAATGGCTTCTTCAAGCCCCATTATACAAGCTTCGTATTCGGCCTCATTGTTGGTAACGGCAAAGGTCAATCGGGCAGTAAACGGGATGTGCGACCCGTGCGGCGTCGTGATGATTGCCCCTATTCCGCTACCGTAAGCATTCACAGCTCCGTCAAAAATCATCTGCCATTTGGACCCCAACTCTGGTCCCTCGTCTGGCAACGGCTCTTCGCAATCCTTCATCTTTAGGTACATGATATCCTCGTCACGAAAATCAAACCTCATCGATTGGTACTCTTCAATAGGCTGCTCCGCTAGATACTCAGACAACACACTCCCCTTTATAGCCTTTTGCGAGACGTATTGAATGTCATATTCAGTCAAGACCATCTGCCAACGGGCAATTCTACCTGACAACGCCTGCTTTTCGAATATATATTTGATAGGATCCATCTTCGAGATGAGCATGGTTGTATGATTCAGCATGTACTGCCTCAAACGCTTGGCGGCCCAGGCTAGCGCGCAACAAGTTTTCTCCAGCATTGAATACCGAGATTCACAATCTGTAAATTTCTTACTCAAGTAATAGATCGCATGCTCTTTTCTTCCTGTCTCGTCGTGTTGACCGAGAACACAACCCATGCTTCCCTCAAGAACCGTCAAATACATTATCAAGGGTCTCCCTGCCACCGGGGGTATCAAAATAGGAGGCTCCTGCAGATACTTCTTTATTTTATCGAACGCCTTTTGACAATTTTCGTTCCACGTCACAGCTTGATCTTTCTTTAACAGCTTGAATAATGGTTCACACGTGGCAGTTAGGTGAGATATGAACCGGGCAATGTAGTTCAACCTCCCTAAAAACCCGCGCACCTCTTTCTCTGTTTTAGGCGTCGGCATTTCTTGAATCGCTTTTATTTTAGCAGGATCGACCTCTATTCCTCTTTCGCTTACGATAAACCCCAGCAGTTTACCCGATCTCACCCCGAAGGTGCACTTATTAGGGTTCAGCCTCAGCCTGAACTTCCTAAGTCTTTTAAACAACTTCAGCAGATTCACCAGATGCTCTTCCTCCGTCTGGGATTTGGCAATCATATTGTCAACATAAACTTCGATCTCTTTATGCATCATGTCATGGAAAAGAGTCGTCATCGCACGCTGATATGTTGCCCCAGCATTTTTCAAACCAAAGGGCATCACTTTGTAGCAAAATGTTCCCCACGGCGTTATGAAAGTAGTCTTCTCCATATCCTCTGGCGCCATTTTAATTTGATTATAGCCTGAAAAGCCATCCATGAAGGAGAATACAGAGTATTGAGCGGTATTATCAACTAACACGTCAATGTGAGGAAGTGGAAAATCGTCTTTTGGGCTTGCTTTATTCAAATCTCTATAATCCACGCACATCCGAACCTTGCCATCTTTCTTTGGCACTGGTACGATGTTAGCAACCCATGAAGGATACTTCGTCACAGCCAGGAAACCAGCGTCCCACTGTTTCTGCACCTTCTCTTTGATCTTCATTGCCATATCTGGTCGAGTTCTACGAAGTTTTTGTTTGACTGGCGGGCAATCTTCTTTCAGTGGCAGGCGATGCACAACCATATCTGTATCGAGCCCCGGCATATCTTCATATGACCAAGCGAATACATCATTATACTCTTGGAGCATTTCAACCAGTCTTCGCTTGATATCACTCTGCAGTGCGGCTCCGATACGAATATTCTTCTCAACCCCTTCCGACCCCAAATTGATAAATTTGACGACCTCGTCGTGAGGCAGAATGGCTCTTTCCTCTTGCTTCACTAACCAAGACAGTTCTTCAGGAACGTCGCTATCTTCGACAACCTCTTCTTCAGCCTGAAACACTGGGTGCTCAAAGTCGGGACGAGTCATAGGTGGTTCAAGGATGTCATCTGAAAATGTTATCCTGCAAAAAGAATGGTTAAGTGCTTCAAAATGCGTATAAAGCGAATAACCACGTTGCCATTTTATTGAAAAATATAAAACAAGAAAGACAGGGATTACAGTATTTGCACATGAAAAAACGCCATTTATTTAATGATTAACGCGCAAAGTTTATAATAACACAGCCCTAAGCAAATCCTGATGCCCCGGGCAAGACATCAGCTTATTCAACAATTAATAAAGCAAAGCATTACTGTTTAAAAGTCACAGGAACAAGCTCCTGAATAGACCAGTTGCACAGTCCTTGTCCTGGCGTGCTTGGCTGAATCCAGGCATCCATATCACAGTCGCTGTCTCCTTCATCAGACTCTGAAGCAGCATTGACAGTTTCATGACATACTCCACTGGCAGAGATGGTAATTGGCTTTCTGAAACGGGGAGCCCCCACGGAAGGAGTTGATGACGACGGTCGGTACCCCAGCCCGAACCGGTCCATCTTCACAGGAATGTCCAGCACTTTGCCCCAGCCCTTGGCTTCTCCTGCTTCCACTAGAGCTTGAGCTTCCTTATACGATGAGACAGCTATCTCTGGCACTTTGCTCGGCCCGGGACCTTTGTCCTTGATGCGCAAACCTTCGAATGCCTGGCATGGCGTCTCGTGGATCTCTCCGTCGACTTCCACATATTTAAACGACGATAAATGGCTGACCAGGATGTCCTCTTCTCCGCACACTGTGACTACGCTGTCTCCGACCATATACTTTAACTTCTGATGCAGGGTAGACGTGACTGCCCCCGCTCCATGAATCCAAGGTCTTCCAAGCAAGCAGCTGTACGCAGGCTGTATATCCATGATATAAAACTCCGTTGCAAACACTTCCGGCCCCACTTGCAGAGGCAAGGTAATCGATCCGAAGACTGTTCTCCGCGTGCCGTCAAATGCTCTGACTACCAAATCACTGGGTGTACACAAAATTCCTCGAACATCCAGCTTCATCATCGCCTTCTTGGGCAGCACATTCAAAGATGATCCGGTGTCAACCAATACGTGCGACATTACTGACCCTCTACACTCAACAGATACGTGTAATGCCATATTATGATCCCTCCCTTTCGGAGTCAAGTCAAAATCAGTAAAGCCCAAGCTGTGGCCTGCATTCACATGTGCCAATACTCCTTCTAGCTGATTTACGGAGACATCCTGGGGTACAAAAGAAGTGTCCAAGACCTTCAACAAAGCATTTCTGTGAGCTTCCGAACATAAGAGCAATGACAAGATAGATATTTTGGACGGTGTCTGCTGCAGATGCTCCACAATCTTATAATCACTTTTTCGAATTAAGCGCATGAATTCTTCCACGTCCTTCGACGCTGCTTCTTTTTCACTTGCTTGCACCGAAACATTCTCAACCGCTTTCCCTTTTCCTTTCGCTAGTCTTTCGGCCTCCACTTCAGGAGATATAAAGATCCTGCCACTCCTCGTCATGCCTCCTGAACCAACAACATTATCCACAATCTCCGCTGGCTGCTTGTTAACATCAATCTTTATCCCATCACAATACACCTCTAACCCATATGACCATGGGACTGCTTTCGTGTTCTCGTACGGGATTGGCCCGGCCTTAGTTATGGTGATCGGTGGTCGCTGAGCTGGTGCTGCAATAGTGATCGTCTTCCGAGGAATCGTTACCGTGGCCACATCACTCCGATTATCCACCACTGCCCCTGCAGGCTCGTCAGTTGCCGCTCGATCAAACTGCAATATGCCCTCATCAATTAGAGCCTGAATGCCTTTCTTCAAATCCTCACACCCCCCAGCTAGGGTCCAACAATCTAAGCAATACTCGTTACATCCTGGGTAAACACCTCCTTATAACAGTCGGCTCTTTATCTCGCTCAGCGGCGTCTTTAAATCTTCAACATTCATGATAAGATTCAGACCTTCCTCAGTCAGAACGGCGTTTGCCCCATGATTAGGCATGGGTTTCTGGACTATGTTCGGACCTGCCGTTCCAAAATTGATAGTCTTGTTGTCTAAAAGATCCTTCACAACGTGCTTAAAAGCATGGCAACCTTCTATATCGTGACCCGGGGCTCCAGAATGAAACTCACAGTGCCTGCTTGCATCGTAGCCGAACGGGGGAGCTCCCGTTATTGGTGCCAGAGTTCTTTTTTCTACCAGATTCAATCCCAACAACGTCTACAACAAATAGGCATAGGTTGAGGGAGGCTTCTCAAACACTCTTCTCGGTTTACTACCCTGGAATCTTCGTTGAGCCTGTTGTGCCCCCTGCTGGGGCTGCTGCTGCTGTGGCATTGGTTGCTGCTGAACTGGTTGTTGTTGCTGGAGTGGTTGTTGTTGATATGGGATAGTAACACTCGACACCTGCTGCGGCTGACGATATTGACCTCGTCCCCTGCCTCGGCCTCGGCCTCGGCCTCCAAATACCGCGCTTGCCTCGCCCTGACGGCGCCCACCATAAGCTTTCCTATTACTGCCAGATGCAGTTGATTCCTCGACTTGGAACTTTCCTTGCTTAATATTACGTTCAATCTTTTCTCCCATTAGAATCAGGTCTGAAAAACTGGCCAGAGACGTATGAAACAGCATATCATGAAACAGCCCTGTGAACGTGCCGACAAACATGTCATTCATTTCCTTATCTTCGACCGGAGGACGGACCCTGGCAGCCATATCGCGCCACCTTTGCGCGTACTCTTTAAAACTCTCCCCCTTCTTCTGCGACAGCCCGGCCAACTGGACCCGATTGGGTGCCAGGTCGCTGTTATACTTATAATGGGCTACGAACGCCTCCGCCAATTGCTTCCAAGTCTTGATATCAGTTGGCTCCAACCCCATGTACCACTCTAGGGAAGGGCCCGACAGACTATCCTGAAAGAAATGCATTAGCATCCTTTCATCAGTTGAGTATGCAGACATCTTTCTGTAATAAGCTCGTACATGCACTTTCGGACATGTGTCTCCTTTATATTTATCGAACGCAGGCGCTTTGAATTTAATTGGCACCCTCAAGCCAGGTACCAAGCCCATTGTTGCCATGTCCAATCCCACAGCACTTTGATTTAAGACTCCCTTCATATGCTCTTCCAGCATTCTAATCTTTTGGGAATCATCCATCGGCCCTTCAAAACCTCCTCCGGAGAAGGCGTCCTCCTGCTGATCTTCTTGCCACAGACCGTTTCCAGCTCCGTACCCATCATATGCATTATTACGTCCAGCTCTGATCTGATTCATCCCCGGACCTCGGCCTCTGTTGCCGTACCCTTGAACACCTCCAGCAGGACCAAAAGCCATAAATCCAGTACCATTTCCGTTTCCAAAGCCTCCGTAACCCTGATTGACCATACCATAACCATCTTTCCCAAAGCCTTGAGCATTAAAGCCATACTTCCCAGTGTTATCGAATCCCTGATCATTGAATCCGAATCCAGTATTGACAAAGCCATTGCCTCCTAGATTATCTCCCAAATTGACATCACCCAGCCCAGCATTATGGACAGCAGTCTCATTCCCCACTCCGACGTTACCATTCACAGCAGCGGTAGCGTTGTTGACATTAGCAGCAGGTATATTGGTTACAGGAGGAGCCACTGGCGTGGGAGTGCCGTCTCCATGAGCAGTATCAACCCGGACAGACTGATGATCTTCATTACCATGACCAGCGTTTCGAGCCAACAGAGGCTGGACCATGGCCTGCAAATTCTCCTGCCCTTTTGCTATAGCTTCCATGGTCTGCATGAAGAGGGCGAGCTTCTCGCGCACATCTTGCATCTCGTTCTGCATTTGGTCCATGATCTTTCGACAATTGGAGCGTGTAGAATAGCGGTGCGGATGCTGATCTGCAATCCTGTTAAGTACCTGATACAGATCAGGGAATAAGACACCATTCAAAGATTACCTGTAATGCAATATGTATATGAATGCAATGCAATGTGTCCGTGCATTAGGGAAGTTCATTCCCCCAGTTCTAGTGCGAAGGTGCCGGTGCAGTGACAGTGCTGACAATAGGAATATCGGAGCTGAATCATAAAAAGCCTCATATATTGCAGAGAGAATCAATAAGCCCAGGGTACAATATCGCTGAGAGTACAAAGAAGGCATGACCTCAACCAACAATCCTGGTGATGGTCAGCACTATGCAAATAAAGCATACAAGTTACTACATGAAATGATCAAATCCTCCCAAAAGTCTGGTACTCCTCTATCAACTTCTTGGTCTCCGGATGGCTTGGCCGATCAAGCAGCCCTTCAACAAGCTGGTTTCTCCTCTTAAGGACACGGCGTACGTCTTCAGCAGTTTCTTCCCATGTTGCTTCTCCGAAACAATCTTCTAACTTTCGCTTCTGAGACACTGCTTCATCTCTGGACTTGATTGCCTTGTTCAGTGCATGCTGGACACTATACCGGGTCATCACTTCTTCCTCACACTTCTTGATGCTAGACTTCAGCTTCTCCTCGAGGTCGGAGATTTGCTGTTTCAGCTTATCTTCCCTCATCTTATTGTTGGTGAGAGTAGCATTCCAAGTCTTGTTGCAAGAGGAGATTTCTCGGTGTGCTGCGTCAAGCGCTTTCCAGCATGTCATGGGAACTTCTGAACTCTTGCCCCAGACGTTCGCGCTTTTTCTTCTCCTCAGTCAACTCGGCCCCTAACCTGTTTAACAGCTCGATCTGTTGTTGGAAAGCATATACAGCCTTGTTTTTCTCACTGCGTACTTGAGCTAGCTCTTGCTCTAACCCTTCGTTGACCTTCATCAAGGCTTCTTTTTCCTTCACAACTTGCTCGTAGGCCTCCCTAGAAACAGTAGTTGGCTCTTCTGCCGGGACGGGAGCAATGACGGGTGCAGCTGGAAATGGCATTAATAACTGACTTGCTCGTTCCTGGATCCAAACCCTGTAAGGTTCATAAGCCTGGCAATCGTTCTTACCTAACAGTGGCTTCCCTTTGCGGTTAATACGTGTCCAGGCATGTTGCAACTTGGCTAATAACTCCCCCTTCACGTCACCGGTGAAGTACAGAGATTCCTGTACTTCTTCCTCCTGAGGTGGATTCTTCAGTGCATATCCGAACTGGCGAATGAATAGAGAAGGGTTGTAATTGATACACCCTTTTCTTCCTATCAGCGGCACATTAGGGTACCCAGAACAGCTGAAGATGAGCTCGGATCCCAACAAATCTCGATCAAACCATACAACGTCTTCGGAAGATAGCCTCATCAGGCGTTCTGACCAACTGGCTGAGGTTGCACTGTCCACAAATGGTCCCTTCATGGGAAGGTGACTCTTGAACCACATATTCAACAGAGGAGCACAGCAGTACACAGCCTTTCCTCTTCGGTTCTCATTCTTATAGTGCAATGAATGATAGAAGTCTCCAATCAAAGTTGGCACTGGGTTGCCTGCAGCAAACAGATAGAAAGCATCCAAATCCACAAAGTTGGGCAAGTTAGGAAACAGCACGATTCCATAAATGCATAGAGCCAGAATAGCATTGAAAACCACCCAACAACCGTTCTTGGCGTACTCTTGAGCCTGGCCAACCAGAAAATCCAAAGAGAAACCTGAAACCCCAAGCCAAGAAGTCACTAACAACTCAGCAGCGTTCATGTGCAAGGCTTTGGCTAAGTCCTCCAACTTGGGCTCAGCAGCAGAGTGAATAAAGGGAACCTTGTTCTGCACGGGAAGCTCAGTAAACTCCACATACTCCTCAATGGTAGGCCCTAGAATAAAGTCAGCAAACGTAAAGCATCTCAATGCGGGGCCATAGAACTGCATCAAGGTGTACAGCCCGTTCATCTCATCAGCAGTGGGCTTGCAGACTAATCTCAGTAATCTTCCATGACTCCTTCGGAAGCTTCTTCTAACCTCTTCATCAGCAAGAGATATCAGACCGAGTAAAGGGGTAATGTCAGGTGCAGGCAGCTTATACGCAACTGTTTTCCTCAAACCAGCCATAATCAATACTCAGAAGTCCGGGCACTAGAACTAGGGAAATGCAAATGCACCTGCAGCACAGACACACGTTAGTGAAATGCAAATGGTAATGGATATGCAGGCAATGCAATGCAAGTAACATGCAACAGGGACCAAAGCTGTAGCTGAATAGCCTGAACCCAATCAAGAAATCTCAGATAGACCCTCCAGAAGTCCTCAAACCCTGGTCTCAGATAGACCTAAAACAAAGCTCCATTACTGGTCTCTGATGGACCTCAAACCATAACTCCCACTAGTCTCTGGTAGACCTCAAATCACATCTCTAATTGGTCTCTGACAGACCTCAGAACACATCTCCAAATGGTCTCTGACAGACCTCATAACTCTCCATAAATACCCAGGATCTCTGATCGAGAACAAACCGGTATCTGAAGGTCTGGTTACCTGCATAACCCCAAATCCCCTCACAGGTGGGTGGCCCTATAACTGGCACAAGGTACGGCATCCTATGCGGTCGTCGGCGTCACAGACTTTCAGGGTTGATGATACGATTCCCAGAAGGAGTGGCATCATCAATTCCTGAAGAGGCCTCACTTAGCCAACTTCCAAGTGATCGGTCCCCGAAGTCGACAATTCAGCTGACCAACAACCCCTTCGACCCAAAGGGTAGAAAAAGAAGCCAACCAGAAGAACCTCGTCCGAGTGTAGATTTCATGAGACACTAATGCAAGCAAAACCGGCACGCGCCCACTACTTTCTACGCTAATTCTAGGTGCACTCAAGCCCAGGTCCGGCTTATCTCTCAATATCAGAACACCCGTCACACCCCAAATACAGCAATAATAATCAATATACAAAGCTGAAAATACAAGGTTAGAAATATACAATAACTCCATACAAAATCCTCGACGGGAAAACAAGCGCTAGGATTGACTCGCTCAAAGGGACGTTAGATCCCAAATGCATAAGAACCATCGCAGTTCTTAGCAGCCAGGGGACGTTGATTCCCCAGCAGAGTCGCCAGCTGTCGCTACTGCGAAAATCGGCGCCGGCTGAACAGAAGAGTCGCCACCGTGCGTTATTTATCCCACGGGAGGGAAAGGAAACGCTCAGAGTAAACCTCGCACAACACGGGAAAGGTATGGTCATCGCAACCAAAACCTGGGTTCGGGAGTCGGTTACGCAAGGGGAAGGTATTAGCACCCCTCACGTCCGTCGTACTCGACGGGATCCACGCTTGTTTTCGGGTATGGATTGTTATTCTATCTACTCTATAGGTCAAGGGTTAAAAAGAAAAGAGAATGAAAATAAAATGACTCGGCAAAGTATCGCACTTTATGCCTACGTATTCCCGTCTGGAACGAGAAATCAGAGTCAACGTAGTTCGCCTACCTACGGGAAAGGAGGGGAAGGTTGCTCGCTAGGATATCGCATCCTATGCCTACGTACTTCCACACAGCATGGAAGATCAGAGCAAACGTAGTTCGGGCCACGTACGACACAAGTCTGTCCTCGATTGATTTTATTCCTTCTGAGAAAGGTTTTCTTGATTAGCGGTCCAAGCGGACAAAAATGACGCTTTGATGAGTTCACATTCTTTTACGGAAGAAGTGTCTTTTATTGTGTTTGAAATCTTTATGTGTTTTTCTGTTTGTTTTTGAGAAAGAAGAGACAGAACTCTAACCTACGGTTGCGAAGGGGATCGAACTAACCTAATGTTATCATGCATGGGTTAAGACCTAGTGTCTATCATGCTCCTCTCTTGCACAGAGAGAAACAGAGATCCTACGGGATAGGCAGAAACAGAAACAATATCAAGTATAATAATAAAGCGGTAAAATGCATGGATGCAACAGTACAAGCGAGGCAAGGGAGTCCCACTCAACCTCGAACCTAGAAAACAATAGGCAAAAGTGAACAGGCTTCACTTTCAACCCAACAGGGTAAACAGCAAACGATACAGTCCAGAAAACCAATCAATACATCAGCAATGAAATACAACAGCAAAATAAACAGCATCAGCAGCTCTGAATCAACATCTGGCTCCAAGTAATCTCCAATCAGCTACAGGCTTCAACAAGCATCAATCTCCATCTTCATGACCTTCAGGCAAGGGCTTTGATCATCATTCTTCCATCTGCAATGGCTTTTCTTCAAGCTCAAACCTCCAGGATGAGGGATTAGTCACAAGAGTGAAGTGAATGAATGTTAGACAGTTAATTACCTACCAAGGGTGGTTCATCAACTGTTAACATTAAACAGAAAGTTTTCTCTCAAAAGTTCTATCTTTCAAATATATTCACTGATCCTTCCAAAGGAAGGAGGTGGATATTTGAAAGAGACTTTGAATCATAGAGAAAGGATGGATGCAGACAAGGCATTCCATGTTTGAGAAACAAGCTTTCTAACCTAGAGCTCTGCCTAGCTCCTAAACCCTAGTCTCCTCAGCAACTGCTAGCAAGAACCTCCTCTCCAACTCTGGCAGTTGATCTTCAATCTTTGGATCTCCAATGGTCTTCATCTCCTCAAGTCTTCAGCTTCCCCAGGTCCCCAGATAATCCCAATACCCAAGCAAGCAAGCAATAATCCCCAGAGGGCACACCACACCAGTCAATCAGATATAACAGAGTATTAATAGCAGTAGGGGAATCCTGACTTTTTCTAAGGGGATCTAATAACTACCCATAGCCCCTATAGTCCCATAACTAAACTAGTCAAACCCTAAGTCCTAAGGGAAAGAATCAAACTTCTTAAGTCATCACCTAAAAACCCTAATTTGTTCATGTTGTTCAAGCCTACATTAAGCACCTAAAATTAATTCCTAAAAATGGGAACTAAATTGTTTCTACAAGTTCAATATCTAATCTAAACAACCTAAAAAGAATGAACAAAAAATATGAAAGCATTTAGGAGAACAAAAATTAATAAAATCATGCATGAAATGAAACTATTTAAAATGCCATTTATTTGGAAAATAGGGAAAAAATATCAAATAAAAATAAAAATGCAATTTTATTTAATGACAATTTTCTACACATCCTAAAGAAAATAGTGTAAAAAGAGTGAATTGAAAATGATTTTTTATGTATTTATTATGAATTAATGAAAATGCATAAAAAAATTAAAGAATATAAAAGAATGAATAATGAAATAAAGGGAGGGGGGTTTATTCAGCAAACACGCCCAGTTGATTTCAGGATGGGCCAAGCAGTGGTGGGGTGCGCGTAGCATTTTGGTTAAGGCCCAGAACCAAGTCAGCATTAAAGAAAACAAAAAAACAAGCTGGGGGTGAAAATAGCGTAGGATTCACGTTCAAAACTGATTGGGCTTAAAACTGGGGGGTGGGGATATCACTCATGCACTCAGGCCCGCCCGTTTCAATTAATGAAACGGTGCGTTTAGGGCACCACGCTAATTCCCTCCAAATTCTGAATCAAATCTCAGCCACACGATGGGCTTCTGAGTCAAAGGTCTTGCACCAAACGGACGCTCCAGATTTCGTCTTCTCCAATGGATCATATGAGCTAGGGTTTACACCATGAAAGCACATGCACGAGCAAACTTCCCTCAATCGGTTCTCCTTCCACAATCCATGAAACACCACGATATAAACATGAAAAATATCCAGAATCTCTCCCTCTACACGTCTATGGCCTTTGTTTGCATTAAAACTCAACCAATCAATAAACCCGCGCGCAACAATCTCTGGCTCCATGAAAATACACTGAGATGCATCACAATAATTCTCAATCAAGCTTATCCTAATCTAATCTATGACTAATGGTGATTATCCTGCGCTAACAACCTAAGATTCTAATGCACTAATC
The DNA here is from genome assembly GCA_963859935.3 of Lathyrus sativus. Lineage (NCBI taxonomy): Eukaryota > Viridiplantae > Streptophyta > Magnoliopsida > Fabales > Fabaceae > Lathyrus > Lathyrus sativus. Next base: position 489,487,507 of record OZ012741.1, read on the forward strand.
CACGAGTTCTAGGTCCTAACAGTTTGGTGCACCTGCTATGAATTGTCTCTATTCAGCCTCAAATTCATCTAAACTAACCTCCTAACATCATAGACCATGAATATACTAGTAAAACTACCTAAATCTCCCTAGATTGAGTAAGTTAGAAAGATTTGCACCTTGAGCAAGCTTTAATGGAGGCTGAGTAATCACGTGGATCCAGGCTCTTGTATGCTTCAATCTTGATCCATTCTTGATATACTTGATTCTGTTTGCAATATTTGGATGAAACTTGGCTTGGATCTTGCTGTCCAATGGAAATTGCAATTTGTGTGTTCTTGATGGAAGTGCACGAAATTGGATTGATCACACCTTGTTCTTGGTTGAATTCTGATCTATGATGATGAATCAGTATGATGAAGTTGATTTTGATGGTGATTGGTGAAGAATTTGAGAATTTGGAGTGAAAATGCAATGAGAAAGAATGAGAGAATTTGGGAAATTCTTGGTGAAAAATGAGTCCAACCCTTGATCAATCTTCATTTCATGAATATATAGTGTTCAATGGTAACTTCTAGATCCCTCTTACACATTCCCTTGCCTTCCAACTTTGATTCATTTTGGCTATGTTTCTTAAAATGCAAGTAACCAAGGATAACTTTGAAATCTTCCACTAAACTCAAAAAAGTGCTTGAACCATTGTCTCTAGAATGTCTTTTCCATTCAAAATCATATATTGGAAGTCTCCATTTGGACTTATAAATCTCCCAAACCATTTTTCATTTTGACTTTATTCAAATTATAAGCCATTTTAGTTCAAATTTGGACCAATCATGCAACTTCATGTTATGAGCTTTTCCAACAATTTGTGACCTTCTTTCTAGACTCAAAATGTCATTTGGAGCAAGTTTGATGTTGTAAGTTTTTCCATTTGAGGCCTCCTTGTATGAGTTTTGGACATGAGTTAAAATGACCTGTAATTCACAAATGCCCAAAATACCCTTTGCTTGCCAAGACCATAAGTTGAGTTCTCCACATCATATGAAGGCATGCTATACCCTTCTAGAAATCTAAGACAATGAGGAACAATTCTTATGTTGACCAGAAATTCATTTGAAATCTCCTTGAGGGGTAAAAATTGCTTGGAAGTCAAGTCACTTTCACAGACAAAATTTCAGATACCTCAGATGACCTGTAACTTGCAAGGACCATAACTTGAGTTCTATAAATCTCCTTGATGTCTTCCACCACTCAAATTAAAGGTCTTGAGATCCTCTACAAGTTTCATGTTGGCCAAGAAGCCATTTGAAGCTAGCATTTTGACTTGTCTTGCTTGGAAATTTGACCTAAACTAGGGGATTTTACACAGAAACCCTAATTTAGAAACTCCTCTTCTCCTTGATTTCTCTTGAATTCTCCTTGGCATATCTCCATATCCTCTTTTATATGTCCAATGATGACCCCCACATCTCTCCACTAGACTTGAATGCCCCTTAAATCAGTCAATTGACCTAGGGTTGACCTAGGGTTGACCCAGATGAAACCCTAGTTGACTGTCTTCAACTGTAGCTCTTGTGCTCATATCAATGACTTGTCTCCCTCTTTGAATGACTTTCTAAGTCCTCCAAGATGTCTAGATACTCCTCATGCCTTCAATTCACAGCTCACAACCCTCTTGTTGACCCTCAGATACCCTCAGCTAGGAGATGGACTCAAGGCTTGATCTGCTGCACTCTTTGCTTTCAAATTCTTTCCTGATGACTTGAATGAGATTGAATTGGGATAATAACCTCTTGATAGGCTTCTAGAGATGAGAATAATGATTGGTCCCCTGTTGAATGACTTGCTATGCTTATGCTATGCAGATGGTTAGTCTATGTACATGACTCTATATGCAAATGCTAATGATATTAAAACATAAACCAAGTGAATAAGGTTGGGCAAATTTTAGGGTGCAACACAAGCATTTTCTCAAGACTCAAGAATACCCATCTAGGGCATCCAACAAAAATAAGAGGACCTTGAGGAGGTTAGCAGGTAACTTTTATCTGAACAAAGACGATGTGCTCTATAGGAGAAATTTCGACATGGTCTTGCTGCACTGTGTTGATGAACTTGAAGCAAACATGTTGATGGAGGAAGTCCACGAGGGTTCTTTAGGTACTCACGCCAATGGACATGCAATGGCTAGAAAATTGTTGAGAGCTGGGTATTATTGGATGACTATGGAATCCGATTGCTTCAAATACGCCAGAAAATGCCATAAATGCCAAATTTATGCAAATAAGGTGCATGTGCCACCGACTCCTCTGAATGTGTTAACGTATCATTGGCCTTTTGCTAGGTGGGGAATTGATGTGAATGGAAAGATTGAGTCGACTGCTTCTAATGGATATCGCTTCATTCTGGTTGCGATTGATTACTTTACGAAGTGGGTAGAAGCAGCGTCCTACGCCAATGTCACGAAACAGGTGGTCACCTGATTCATAAAGAAGGACATCATTTGTTATTATGGAATTCCTGAGAGAATCATTACTGATAATGGTTCAAATTTGAATAACAAAATGATGAAGGAACTGTGTCAGGGTTTTAAGATTGAGCATCATAATTCTTCTCCATATCGTCCGAAGATGAACGGCGTTGTTGAGGCAGCTAATAAGAGTATCAAGAAGATTGTGCAGAAGATGGTAGTAACCTATAAGGACTGGCACGAGATGTTGCCCTTTGCTCTTCACGGTTAACGTACTTCGGTGCGTACATCAACCGGGGTAACTCCTTTCTCACTGGTGTATGGTACGGAAGCAGTCCTGCCATTGGAAGTTGAGATTCCTTCTTTAAGGGTATTGTCGAATGTAAAGCTTGACGAAGCTGAGTGGGTGCAAACCAGGTTGAATCAGCTAAGCTTGATTGACGAGAAGATATTGGCGGCTATTGCTCATGGCCGGGTGTACCAGAGTAGGATGAAGAAAGCCTTTGATCAAAAAATGCGTCCTCGGTGCTTCCAGACGGGTAATTTGGTGTTGAAAAGGATCCTTCCTCCTCAGACAGATCACAGGGGAAAATGGACTCCTAACTATGAAGGTCTGTATGTGGTGAGAAAGGTTTTCTCTTGCTATCTACCATGGATGGTGAAGATTTTTCGTCCCCTATGAATGCAGACGTGGTTAGAAAATACTTTGCTTAAAGAGACCCGCTGGACAGAAAAAGAAAAGTCCAGGAAAAAATGGGGCATCCCGGCGAACCATAAAAAGAATAGGTTCGGGCAAAAATTAGGGACAAAAAAGGGAAAGATGTAAACCCGCAAAGTTGAAAACCTGAAAAGGCGACTTTGCCAAAAAAATGGGTATCCCGGTGGATTGAAAACCTGAAAGGGCGATCCAAGCAAAAGTTAGGGATTTAAAAGCAAACGACCGCGGTCTGCGTTCGATCTGTGAGCTTACGAGCAGTTATCTCGAGGGAAAGGAATCAGTTCAGTCAGTCTTTTTAGAAGGCAAAACACGGGGCACACCAAAGACATACAGGTCATAGCCGAACCAATACATGGTGGTTGTCTGTTTCCATGTTGCCGACATTTGTATATATTCTTTTGTTTTTACGCAATTTCCTCTTTTCAGGAATTACATCTGAATTGTAATTTGCCTATTTACAGGCCTTTTATCAATAAAGTATTCACTTCAGTCAAAGAGCTTTCCCTTTCTTGTTTTACTTTTACTGTTTTGTTTGCAAAAACGTCTGATATTTTGATAAACATTGCAGGCGAAAACAGAAGGCTTTACAGAGCGTAACAAAAGAAAATGACTTTGCTTGCGTGGCAAGTGTCATGAATGGTAACTGAGGTAACCATTTCGCATGTGCGCATTCTTTTGTTTTATTGCAGGATGGCAGCTCCCCAGCAGAGGTGTTCCTCCACGACATTGAAATTATGATACAGATTCATTTCTCCCCTAGCAGAGATTTTTGTCTTACCCACAGAGTCTCACTATCAGGTCAGGTATCGCCAACGGAGGTGTGTAGTAAATCTCTAGCGGAATAGGGTTTCGTCTCCCTGCAAATGCTAACCCCCGGCAAGGTGGGTTTGTTCGCAGCATATTATTCTCCAGCGGAAGCAACGTTTTCGACGCCCTCTCCCCAACGGAGTTGATTTTCTGGTGTTTTCCCGGTAGTATCAGTATTCAGGGTTTCTTCCCCAAGCAGAGTTCAGTGTTGATTCCCTCGACGTGACAGATGTTTAGGCGGAGCGTGATCCATTTCTCGATAGAGTGGAGCTTTCGGTGGAAGTATTTGATATTCTCCAGCAGGGTGGAATTTCTTTCCAAGCATAGTGGAGTTATTTCCCAACAGTTTACTTTACTTCCCGGGTGTATTCTGAACGATTCTCCCCGGGTGAGTTTGTTTATTCCCCAGAGTGTTGGAAGGTTGTTCTGGGCATTTCCCCGACCTATGCTTTTGATCCCCATAAGAGTTGTTTCTTGGGAAGCCATCCAGGGCATTTTCCTCAGCAGAGTTTTGATACATTTGCCTTATGCGTGAATCTACTTACCATACCCACATTGTATGCTAAGTCAGGCCTTGTGTGACAAAGGTATCGAAGTGATCCATTAATTCATCTGTATTGGGTTGGGTCGACATCATCTTCATCTGAATCCTTCGACAATTGCAATCTGGTCTCTGCTAGAGTTGAAGTTGTATTGCAATCTTGCATCTCAAATCTCTTGAGTATTTTGCATGCATATCTTCTTTCGTGCATCATCAAACCTCTACCACTCTTGTAGAATTCGATGCCAAGGAAATATGAGGGGTCTCTCAAGTATGGCATTTCAAACTCTTCACTCAGGTTATGTTTGAAGTCTTTGATCTCCTTCTTGCAACTTCCTGTTATCAACAGGTCATCGACATAGAGGCATAGTATAAGCAGTTCACTATTGCTTCTTCTTACATATACTTCATGCTCAATCGCACACTTCACAAATTCCTTCTCCCTTAAAAAGTTGTCAATTTTCTTATTACAAGATCTTGGAGCTTGCTTAAGTCCATACAAGGCTTTATGCAGCCTATACACCTTTCTTTCTTTGCCTCATTTCACATACTCAGCTGGTTGTGCGACATAAACTTCTTCGTCTAAGGAGCCATTAAAGAATTCACACTTCGCGTCCATCTGACATGTGTGCCAGTTATTTATATTTGCTAGACCAACAACCAACCTGATTGTTTCGATCCTAGCAACAGGTGCAAATACTTCGTCAAAGTCGATTCCTTCCTTCTGAAGAAATCCTTTTGCCACAAGTTTCGCCTTATGTCGAGTTACTTCTCCTTTAGGATTCACCTTCACCTTGTAAACCCACTTCACATTGTTGCACCCTAAAATTTGACCAACCGGGTCCCACTTTCGGTTTATGCTTCGACGCATTTTCGCATTCGCATTTGCATACTGCATATAGTGCATTTCCTCAATCATGGTGATTTTATCGGGATTACAGCCCTGCTGTCGCATTTCGGGTATCTCAGACCGATTCGGATAATCGGAGGTTATTTTGAGAAGTCGCGCGCTTCCTGGGTGTTTTCAGCTTACGCAGTGATTTTGGAGTTTCTTGGTGTCTGGGTTACTGTTTGCTTCGATCTGGTCTCGCGCTCTCTTTTATGTTGGTTATTTGCCTTTGTCTGCATTTTTTTAGAATTTAATAGCCTTTTGCAGATTTTAAATAGGCTTTATAGATTTTCTAGAATTTAAATAGATTTTTTAAATATTTTTAATAGTTTTAAATCTTTTTTAGAATTTATAAATTGTTTTTTAAAATAGATTTTAGAATAAACTTTCTTTTTTTAGATATTAAGTCATTTGTTAGATAATAGTTTAATAGATTTCTTCTCTTTTAATAGGGTTTTAGATTAATATAGAATTTAATTAGATGTTAATTCTCCTTATTAGGGTTAATTAGGACTTAATAGAGATTAATTAGGATTTTAATCTTTTGTTTAGATTTTAATTAGAGTTTGTTAGAATTAATTAGATTAGATTAGTCTTAATTTTCGGATTAGTTAGTTGAGTATTAACTAGTTAATCAGGTTAAGTCTTTAATTAGTTTTTAATTGGGTTTAATCCATTTTAATTCAGAGTTTTTGGGTTTGTTGAACTAATTTTCGTTTGGGCCCAGTTTTGTTTTTGGAGGCCCAGTCCAATTTCAGTCCGTTTTTGTCCTGTTTTTGTCCATGCCATGTGTCGCTTTTTAAGGAGGCCACGCGTACAAGCCAGGGGAACACTTCATTTTTCCACCTTCACTCACATCACGCCACATCACCTTTTCCCTTCTCTCTCTCTCTCTGCCACGCCCCAGCACACTTGTCACTCCGTCTCTCTCCCTCTCACGCATGCAGCGAGACACTTGGCAATCATTCAGTTTCACCGGTTGCATGGCCGGCGGCCATGCAACCACCGCAACTACCCACCGGCGACCGCCCTAACCAACTCCGACCACCATAACTACCGCCGGAAAATCTAAAACCACCGGAAAACTGAGTATCTCACCAAATCTTCATCAGACTCAAGAATTTCGTCATGTTCTTCAAATTTTTTCGGAAACACGTTCATCAATCTTCGTCGAAGATTCAACCGAGTTCATCGTTTTTCTGGAGATCTTCATCTTTGTTCATCATTCCTCAAGATCATCTGTGTGTTCTTCATCCGTTTCCAGGAATTTCTAGAATTCCTTCAAGAATCTCAATGCTCTTCAGAGATCTCCATCAGTATTCATGGTGAGAAATCACTACATCAAGAATGTACTTCAACCAGTTTTTGCCCGATCTTCAACAGAATCCTCCAAGAACACTTCGTGTGTTCACTGAGAACTCTTCTCCGATATCCATCCAAGATTCGTCCGATCTTCATCAGGTTCTTCCATACTCTTCATCAAGAACTCATCTCAACACCAGAAATGTTCATCAATCTCCAGTTTCGTTTCCAAAAGTTCATCAAGATTCCAGAAATCCCCAACATCGTGATCGATTCATCAGCACCTACGAATCTTCATCGTCCGTTCACCTTTCTCAAGAAATTTTGACGGTGTTCATCCGTGTTCATCTCTCGTCCTTCCCAGAATCTCCCTTCGGATCTTCAAACTTCCGTAAACTCGTAAGAGACTCAACGATCCAGCTTCAGCCAACATCCAGATTCAAGATCCAAGACTCTTTCATCAAAGATCTTCAACAGCAACTGGCCTTCGTCTTCAAACTCCTTCAGTTTCAGATGAGGAGCCTTGTTTGGGGTCTGTGAAGCAAGGTTTTGAGAGAGGGTGGAGGGAGCAAGAAGCGGAAGAGGGAGTTTTGTTTGAGTCAGAGAAAGATGAGGGTGGGAATAGTGGTGACGGCGCTTTGAGAGAGAGAGAAGAGAGAGAGAGAGTCTGAAGGCTGAGAAACGGCGCGATGAACAGTGATTTGGAAGGAGAAGAGGACATAGGGTTTCTCTGAGAGTGGGAAGAGGAAGAAGGAATGGGTCGGGCCCATTAGCCTTTCAGATCCATCCGTACACCCCCATTTTGGTGTTCACCCTTCCGTTTTTGTTTGTTGTTTGGTATGATTGGGCTGAAGCCCAATGAACTTCGCTGATTGCACCCTCCGTATACTTCATACACCCCGTCCGTTTTTGTTTGTTATGGATTGGGCTGGGCCAGTGGATGCTATCAACGCCCCCGTTTCGCTAACTGCACCCCTCCCGTTTCTGCATACTTTTTGCTGGGCTGGGCCCAGTCTCATTTGTATTTTTACTGTTGTACCCCCTGGCTGCTGTTTAAGCCTCTCTTGTATTTTTCTTTGTTTTTTATTATTTCTTTTTTTTCTTTTGTTTAGAGATTTAGGAAAAAAAGGGGAAAAAGATATATGGAAAAAATATATGAAAAGAATATTGAAAAAAAATGAGAAAAAGAATATTGAAAAAAGAGAGAATAAAAGAAATATTTGAGAAAAAAAAAGAATTGAAAAAGAATATTTGAAAAAAAGAATTGAAAAAGAATATTTGAAAAAAAGAATTGAAAAAGAATATTTGAAAAAAAGAATTGAAAAAGAATATTTGAAAAAAAAGATAGAAAAAGAAATATGAAAATAATAAAAGAAAAATAGTGAAAAAGAGTATAAAAATATTACTTTGTAAATTCCACTTTTTTTAGAATAGATATTTTTCTTCATAGGAGTTTATTTTACCTTTTTAGAGGTAGTTTTAGAAGTCCACTTGTTAGGGGACTATTTTCCACTTGATTTTTCCATGATAGATGGATATGGTATTTTTAGGAGTTTCATTTTCCGTATTCAATCATTGTAACCCTTTTTCAGAATATTAATAAAACGAGATTTGAGTTGTGGTCCCGAAAGTAGCCGAACTACAGCTGCTCTGATTTCTCGTACTGAACGAGAATATGTAGGCATAGGACGCGATGTCCTAGCGAGCACACTAACAACTAACCTTTTGTTCTCTCGCTGTTGTGCGATCGAGACTTTCCCGCTGACGACTGATTTTCTCCTTTCTCTTGCCCGAGTGCATTTGAGACCAGACCGTAGTTATAAGTTCTCATAGGTTCCCGTACCTCTCAAACCAACTTAATATCTCACTCCTGTATGAGAACACCCTGCTTAGCCGTAGTTAGCCTGAACTACGAAAGCTCTGATCTTCCATGCTGTGTGGAAGTACGTAGGCACAAGACGCGAAGTCTTGGCGAGCCAATTCCTTGTAGTTTCCCGAACTACGTTGACTCTGACTTTCTCTCTTGAGAATACGTAGGCATAGAGTACGACGCTCTATCGAGTCAATTTCCTTCCGTTTAGATTTATCAGCCGTAGATAGATTGTTTTGCATCCTTTAGACAAACCAAGCAAGCGTGGATCCCATCGAGTACGATGGACGTGAGGGGTGTTAATACCTTCCCCTTGCGTAACCGACTCCCGAATCCAGGTTTTGGTTGCGACGACCATACCTTTCCCCGTTTTTTGCGAGGTTTACTTCGAGCGTTTCCTTTCCCTCCGTTGAGATAAATAACGCACGGTGGCGACTCTTCTGTCAGCCAACGCCGATTTTCGCAGTAGCGACACACATCAATTGCCTTCTTTCCTTGAGGAAATTTGACAAGTAACCAGGTGTTGTTGACTTCGATGGAATCTAACTCCTCATTCGTTGCTTTCACCCACTTCGAATATATCAATGCCTCAGTTGCATTGACTTGTTTGACATCTGCGTAAAAAGAATAATGTACCAGCTCACCCTCTTCATCGACCACATCATCTGATGTAATCACACATTCTTGCAACCTTACAGGAATGTGTCTTATTCGTCAAGGTCTGCTTGGGCCTGCTTCATCTCTGACTTGTTCCTGTCGAACTTCTCTTTCGGCTTCAGTGGTTAGTCCTTCGCAAGATATTCTCACTGAATCCTTCTTGACATTCTCTGTCCAATCCCATTCTTTAAGCTCATCTATGATCACGTCCTTGCTGATCACTACCTACTTACTCACTGGTTCGAACAACTTGTAACCTCCAGTCAAATGATATCCTATCAAGATCATTTGATTCGACATGCCATCAAGCTTTCTTCTCAACTGATCTGGCACATGTATATGTGGTATAGATCCAACACCTTCAAGTGACTGAGGCTAGGCTTAACACTAGGCCAACATTCTTCTGGTGTGATTCTTTCAAGCTTCTTCGTCAGACATCTATTTAATATGTATGTTGTTGCTGAAACTGCTTTTCCATTCAACATACTTCTCACCACATTCATGATGGTTCTGTTATTTCTTTCTGCAATTCCATTTTGATGTGGAGTTTAGGGTGGCACCACCTCATACACAATCCCTTCTTTTTCACATAATGCATCAAACTCTTTCGACACATACTCTTCACCACCATCAGTCCTTAGAATTTTCAGCTCTCAACCACTCTTTCTTTCGACCATAGATTTGAATCTGGAAAATACCTCGATCACATCACTTTTCTTCTTGATAAGGTAATTCCATAACTTTCGGCTGTAATTATCTATGAATGTGACAAAGTATATGTTTCCTACAATTGAATCCACATGGATTGGACCATATACATCAGAGTATATGACTTCCAAAATTACCTTCGAATTCCTTCCCGCATCCTTGCTGAAACTATTCTTGTGTTGTTTCGACTGAACACACTCTTCACAGACTTCATTGGAATGTCGATTTCAGGTAATCCTGAAGCCATATTTCTTCTGTTTAGCTCTCTGATGTCATTGAAGTTGAGATGTACTAGTCAAAAATGCCATAACCATTCATCTATGCTGGATGCAGTTGCTAGGAACTTGTGCTCCATCACATTGACTTCAATCTTGAAGGTCCTATTCTGAGACATTGGAGCCTTCAAGATCAACCTACTATCACTACTGCAAAAATCGGCACCGGCTATGACAAAAGAGTCGCCACTGTGCGTTATTTATCCCACAAGAGGGAAAGGAAACGCTCAGAGTAAACCTAACGCAAAGAGGGAAAGGAATGGTCATCGCAACCAAATCCTGGATTCGGGAGTCGGTTACGCAAGGGGAAGGTATTAGCACCCCTCACGTCCGTCGTACTCGACGAGATCCACTCTTGTTTTCTATCTAAGGGTATGTTATTCTATCTACTCTAAAAGTCTGGGTTAAAGAAAAGAAAAATAACTCGGCAAAGTATCGCACTTTATGCCTACGTATTCCCGTCTGGAACAAGAAATCAGAGTCAACGTAGTTCGCCTAACTACGGGTTATGGGGGAAGGTTGCTCGCCGAGATGTCGCGTCTCGTGCCTACGTACTTTCATACAGCATGAAAGATCAGAGCAAACGTAGTTCGGGCTACGGAAGACACAAGCTTGTCTGACAGTTTTTTTATCTCCTTATAAAGGGTTTTCCAGATTAAGGGTCCAAGAGGACAAAAACAGAGTTTGAATGTTTGTTTGAGTTTTTTTACGAAAGAACTGTTTTTTAGGATGTTTGCAATCTCAGTCGCACTAGAGACTATGACCCAGGAGTGAACGCTTTGTATGTCACCCAAAGGGTACCACACTAACATCCAAATTATTGGAGAGAGACCCTCCACCAACCTTTTCCCAGATAGCTTAAGGCTCGTAACGTACGACTTCAATTAACCTTATTACTGTGTTTTTGAATTGTTTTGAGATGAGAAGAGAAAGACACCCTAAAACTATGGTTGAAAGAGAAATCTACCTATATTTATCATGCATGGGTCAAAACCTAACGTCTGTCATAATTCCCTCTTGCACAGAGGAAATCAGAGATCCTAAGGGAAACATCAAAAGAAGGCAAGCAGTAAATAGTAAATAGTAAAAATGCATGCTATGCAATAGTACCAGTGAGGCAAGAGAGAAAACAATAAGCAAGAGGAGACAAGCTCCACCTCAAACCTAGAGGTAACCAACACAAGCAAACAGACAATACATAGAAAAAACAAAAGATACAGAGAAAGCAGCCCAAACAGCAGCAACAAACTCCTACAGCAGACAGCAACAGCAAGCTCTAAACAGCACAGTTGAAATGACAGCAAAACTGACAGCAAGACTTCATCTTCAAGCTAGATTCTATCTTCAAGCTTCATCAAACTTCATCTTCAAGCTCTAGTAAGCACACTCTAAGCAGAGGAATAATCATCAAGATCAAGGTTGTAATGTTGAGAACCAGATGAAAACCAAAGGAAATCATCAAGTACCAACATTAAAATGGAAAGGTATCCTCAAAGTTCTACTCAACTATGGGCATACCACACATACCTCCAAAGGAGAGATGGAGTTTCCCTAGTAGGACTTTACATCATTGGATGGAATAGAAGCACACAATGCATTCTATGTTTGATGAAAGAATCAAAACTAGCTCTAATGGATCTTCCTAAAACCCTAATTTCCTAAACTCCTAAAACAACCCCTAAAGAAAAAGGAAACTTCAACTACAAGCTCCAATCTCCAAGCCATAGCAGCTATACCAAGTACAGAGGGCCTCTCAAAAAGGAATCTAAGTAAATCCAGCTCCAAAGTCTTCAACAAAACCAAACAAGCAAAGGCACACAAGATGGAACACCACAAGCACAAGCAACTTGCAAAATTCAACTAAAATAGAAAACCAAGTTTTAAAAATCTAACATAATTCCTAGGGGAACATACATGTTTGAAAAACCTAAGGTTAAAATATTAAAACCTAATTCAACTTCTAAGTCACCTAAATAATTTCTAGATTGAAAGGTATCAAGGTGATCCACAAATTTGGGAAGGCTCTAATCTCAACACCTAAAATAGAACCTAAAGTTGTTCTAAAATTCCAAAAAAAATCCTAATGGAACATACATGTCTACCCTAACACATACTAAAAAATCAAAGCCAAACTCATCACCAATTGGAAGAAAAAAATTCTACAAAACAGATGGTCAAATATGCAAAATTAAAAGAATTAACAAAAATAAGAAAAATCAAATTAAATTGAAAAATGCATGAAAATGCATTTTATTGATTTCAGAAAATCAAAAATTCCCTCAGGATCATGGAGATATTTTTAGAATAATTTTTGGATCAAGAATGAATTTATTATGATTTTTTGAATCAATAAAGCATTAAAAATAAACAAAAATAAATAAAAGAAAATAGAAACTCAGAATAAAACAAGAGCCATTGGATGAGGAGACTGGTCCACTGATCCAAGCGCTGAGGGCATGCCACCTCATTTAATGAAACTACATCATTTTGAACCTCAGAAAGTCAAATAAAACTGTAAGTCGTGGCCATTGGATCTGTGGTCTAGTCAAGGTCAAAGGCTAGATCTGATGGTCCAGAGATCATCTTCTCCAAAACTCAGGCTGGCAAGGTGGAGATCAGAGACGGTGGACGGAGAAGACTCCGGTCGTCTTCTCCGGTGAGCAGGTAGTTGCAGGCTTCCAGAAACAACAATCCTTATACCAATCTCACTCAAAAATTCAACAGGAATTCACATATCCTATCCATATGTTCTAACTCTCCATAGATTTTAAAATTCGAAGCAATGTTCAGAAAACACATCCAATTTGATCAGCACAATTTGCAAAAATAATGATACAGAAATGTTCCTCATGCTTCATAGTTCATCCTGATCTATCCAAATCATGTTATAGCCTTAAGATCAGATCTACTCGAATCAAAACAGAAATGGCACCTCATGATCAAACATCACCAATTGCTTCCAAATTGATCCTAAAACGATCTACACCTTGTCTAGATCCTAACCACAAGTTCAATTCTAACTACATCATGCTAATTCATGTGGAAATTTGAAGTTTACTAACCTGTTGTAGATCTAGTAACAGAGATGCTTAGAGCTTGTTTCAACCTTCAAAACTCTCCAGAATCTTTCAAGGATGCAAGAGAAAGATGTTGTAAGCTTCAATTTGCTCTGAATCAGCCTAGAACTCAAAACCCGATCTGCACTTGCTTGCTTGAAAATGAAGTTGCTAACTCTGCTTCAGCCACGAAACTTGCACCAAAATGATTCTGAAATCATCAAAGAACTTAAATAGAACATGTCTGTGGGCTTTAGCAACTCAATTGAGCCCCAATCCAGCCAATCCAAATTTCTGTTTTTCTCTTCACATGTGCAATGTAACAGTCACGAATTGGCCATGAAAATTGCTCTAGAAGCTTCCCTTTCAACTGCAAATTGCCTTGTGAGTGTGTTCAGCCCAAAAGGAGTGTTTGAATTGCATTGGTAAGGGATTTTGATGTGTGACTTGCAAATGAAGAAACCAAATGACAACTCTCAAAACTTGACCTAAACTCAAAATTATGGTAATGCCAAAGTGCTTAGAATTCAATTTCCATTCAAAAAATGTGGTTACTTGACATGTTTTGGTCCTATAACTCAAAATATCAATTTTCCCTCCTTAATTCATTTGAAATTTTCCCTTTTTGAAACAAATTCAAACCAAGTCTTGCTATGAGCTCAATCAATCCATTATGACCTCTTGGCTAGCCTAAAAATCACATTTTGAACAACTTTCATGTTGAACAAAGTTGCATTTGACAAGTGCAAGTTGGAGATTTTGACCTATGATTGAAAATGACCTATAATCTCACTTTCCCAAAATACCCCTGACTTGTAAACCTCATAACTTGAGTTCTACAAATCAGATGGAAGACTTATAGTACAATTTAGAAATCTAAGATCATGAGGAACAACTTTCATGTTGGCCAAAAGTTCATTTTAAACCTCATTCTAGGTCAAAAATAGCTTTTAAGTCAGATGATTTCCACAGACAAATTTCAGAGGCATCTGAGGACTTGTAACTTGTCTGGACCATAACTTGAGTTCTATAAATCCACTTAAGGACTTATAGTACTCAAATTAAAGGTATTGAGATGCTCTACAACTTTCATGTTGGCCAAAGATCCATTTGAAATTTGTATCCTGACTTATGTGGTCTTGAAGTTAGACACTAAATAGGGAATTTTGCACTGAAACCCTAATTTAGCAACTTCCCACACTCTTGATTCTTCTTGACTTTATCTTGGCACAACACCACAAATGTCTTATCACATCATTTCATGAACTACATGACCTGAAAGTAGGCCTTTGATACTCTTCAATTGCACAGTGGACTTATGATTAACCCAAAGGAAACCCTAATTGCTTGCACCTCAACTGTGGCTCTTGCATTTGACACAATGACTTGATTAAACTCTCATATGGCCCTCTAGGCATTCTATGAGCTTCATACACATCCTCTTCTCACACTCAAAATTTCACAACCCTTTGATGGTCTTCAATTGATCCTCAAGTTAGGAGAATATTCATACTCAAACATCTAAGCCCTTAAGCACTCAAACCCCCTTCTAATGACTTTGACCACTCCTCAATCTTGAATGAGACCTCTTGTTAGGATTCTCTTGAGAAGAAACACATTTGATCCCTTGCTATATGAATGATATCATGATATACAAATGATATAACTATGCAGATGTTAATGCAATGAAACATAAACCAGGTAAGAAAAGGTTGAGCAAATTTTGGGGTGCAACACCTACCACCTGCTTCGAGAACTCCCATCATTTTGTCTTCGACAACTACCTTGTAGTTCTTTTCGAAAATTTGTCTTATACTGAGATGGTTACTTTTCATGCCTGGTATGTATAACACATTGGAAATTATTGATTTCTTACCATCCTTCCTCATGATCTGAACATCACCAACACCTTCATCTGCTAGAGTGTTGTCATTTGCAAACTTCATTGTGTTCATCGACGAGATCTTCATGTTGACAAACCAATCTTTTCTTCCATTCATGTGTGATGAGCATCCTGAGTCCAAGTACCACTGGTCCTGGAATCTCTCTTCATCTCTTGTTGTGACCATCAGCAACATCTCTTCTTCTTCATATTTCGCCAGCTTCACATCAGTTTCTTGATTCTTCTTCTTTTCTGGACAATCAATAAAACAATGACCATACTTCTAACAATTGAAACACTGAATGTGACTTTTGTCAGGCTTTCAACCACTATGTGTTCCTCTACCTGCAGCACCACCTCTTTGGTTGCCTTGGTTCCAGGTTTTTCTCTGATTCAACTAGTTTTCTTCATGTTGATTTCAAGCATTCGAATTTATGTAGTTTCCTCTACCTTTGTTGTTATTCCAGATTCCTTTGCCTTTCCTTTCTTTTTTTGACTGCGCTTGCAAAATCATATCGCTCTTCGACTTTCCTGTAGCTCTTTCAATCATCATTTGTTCATGAGACTCAAGCATCCCTTGAAGCTTTTCCTTCTTCCATACTGACAAGTTTTTTGACTCTTCTATGTCTACTACCACGTGGTCAAATTTTGGAGCCAATGACCTTAAAATCTTTGACACAACTGATCTTGATATCAACACTTGTCCACATACCTTGATTTGATTCACCAGCTTTATAACTCTGGTGAAGAAATATGTTATACTTTCATTGTCTTCCATCTGAAGTCATTCATAAGTCTTTTGTGAGTTTGTAACCTCACCTTCTTTGCGCCTCCAAACGATTTTTCAAGAATCTCCCAACCTTCTTTTGTTGATTCTACATCATTAACCTTTTCAAAATTATCTGAATCAACGCATTGATGGATTATAAAGAGAGCTTTATAATCTTTCTTCTTCAATTATTTATATGTCGCTTTCTCCTTATCTGTTGTAGTTGCTGCAAGCGGTGATAATCCCTACTTCACAAGATCCCAAAGATCTTGGTAACAGAAAACCACTTTAATCTGCTTGCACCAATTCTCATAATTATCTTTCTTGAGAAATGGAAGATTTGATTGAAAGTGATCGTTCGAGTGATTCATCACCATCACAGTTGTTCTTCTCTCGAATTAAAACTAGAGCTCTAGATACCAAATGTTGGAATTCAACCATGATCTATGGTGAATTCTTCTCAATCTTGATCTCAAGATTGTTATGTAATGACAATGAACCAAAACCAAGAATATGTTTAAAGAATACGAGTATGAACTGCAGAGTAACTCTCTACCCACAACTGTGAAATTTTATTATCATTTTGCAACTGCAAAACCATGATTATCAAACTTGATGATTACAATGATAAAGGTTCCTCCCTATTTATAGATTTAGGTTAACTTGCATCTCAAGTTAAAACTCAAACTATAAAAGTCCAAAAATATCTAATCTAATTTTTTTAAATCAAATCTAATCTTTTTAAAACAAAGAATATATATTTAACAGTTGGTAGATATAACTAAAAAAATATGGTATTGTGTGAACAATTAAGGGTTGTTGTTGTAAGTCTACTCTGAGCCATCAAATTTGTGAGAAGGGATATTATTAAGTCATGTCTAGCATCCTGAGTTTGATGTTGATTGTTCATCTTGGTGTATGTTTCCATTTGGTGTTTCATATAATCTTATATCCATTTAGTGACAGATATTATGTGAGGGCAAAGTCTCATATATAGATGTGCTCGTTTCGATGATGTCAAAACTCAGCTCCATAGAAGAATATATGTCGGACGTTATCATCTTGTCGAAGTTGCATGTTGTTAGAACACAGATTGGTTCTTAATATATCTCAATGTTTTGATGATAACATTAATGAAATTTTGTATAAGAAAATATATACTCTAATTTTGTTCAAGTGTTTTTTGCTTCAGATATCAAATAAATATTCATCTGAAGACAAAAAGAATTCCTCTGAACATTAATTTAACGCAAGACTCTGAGCGTAGGAAGCGCAGCTGCAGAAGACTCTGAAGCACTAGCTGAAGAAGACTCTGAAGTGCTAGCTGCAGAAGACTCTGAAGCGCTACCTACAGAAGACTCTGAGCGCAGAGTATAAAGATTCAGTATTCAGAAGACTCTAAGAACTCAACGCTGCAACCTACAGAGACTTTGAGAATCAAGTCAACTCTGATCATTCACACTAAGCACTTTGCTGCAAAACTCTGGGTAGAGTGACTCTGATAAAGAAGAACAAGGAACAACATCAGAGGATCTGATGCAAGATTATTTTTCATATATGTTCATTTGAAAATAGACGTTGCTAAACCCAAGGTCTACCAACGGTACTATTTTTCATTCGTGTATGACATAGGAATTCAGGCAAAAAGGGAATGTAAAATCAAGACGAAAAGTATTTGTCCTTTCTGTCTACATCCTACAGTACTTTCATCTACACAGTAGTTGAGAAAGTGGAGTATATAAAGAAGTCTCCATCAGCACTTCAAGGATAAGATTTTGAGAAGAATTCCAAAAAGCAATCAAAGAAATATTCAAACAACTTTCTACATCAAACACATAAGTTTTATTTGTTCTTCATTTTGTGTAAAAATCACAGCTGTGATAATAGCTTTATAGAAGCACTTAAACACATTTGTATTTTACCTTTGTAAAAGTTCCTTGAGAGACCAAGTTGTGGTCAGGATTCTTGAGAAGACTAAGACAGTTGTCTTAGTGATATCACTGTAATCAGGTTTTGATTTAGTGGATTAAGTCATCATTTGAGATAGGCGAAATCACCTTGGTCGGGTGGACTGGAGTAGTTTGAGTTCAAACGAACCAGGATAAAAATAACTTGTTATTTTCTATTGTCATAATTGTTCTTGAAAACCCCTTATTCAACCCCTCCCCCTTCTAAGTGTTTTCCTACCTTCACATGTTTTGTCTCTCATAATTCAAATGTTCGTAAAAATCACGATTGTTGCATATAGATAGCCAAATAGGTGTGTCACATAGGGTTCACTTAGTTGGTGTTGGTTGCTATACTATAGGTTTCAACAAAAGCACCATAAAGTATGAAAATAAGCATTTTTTAGTGTTTCAGGGCTTTGAGTCGACCAAAGACTTGTTCCGGTCGACTCACACTGCAAGTCATTTTGGTGTTTTAGTCTCGGGAGGGCTCACGTCGACCCTCCGATCGACTCATACTGTGAGCATTTTTATTTGGCTAAAAATGAATGTTATGCGTCGACGCATGCTCTGCTCCGGTCGATGCATGGTCCTGTTTTCTGCACAATCTTACATTCGGGTCTGCTTAGGTTGACCCCTCTACTGCATAGGTCGACCACTCGCTGTTTTGTGTCAAAATTTTGTTATGTCAATTGTCTTTGTGAATTGGTTTTGTTTGTTATGTCAGTTATGTTTGGTACATAAGTTCAGTTTACTCTTTCATTTCATAACATTGAGAAAAACAAGAAAAGTGAAATAGGTGTCGATTTGGTTCTCATCATCTTCATTTTCTTCATAGCATTTCACAACAATTACACATAATCATCTTTGTTGTGCATTATGCATTGTTAGAGGTGATAACGTTTGAAGCCGAAGATTGGGTTATCCGGTTCGGGTTAAGAAATCGACATGTTTATCTTAAATAAAACCTTTGGGGTTTTGCCCTCCAAGATTCTCAAACTTTGGGGGGTTTTGCACGATTCGTCTCATCACATATTCAGCCGAGTGAAGGTAATCGAGGAGTTGGAGGTTTCGTCGATTTAGTAACGGTAAACGGAGGATTGTGAGTGGAAGTTTCGGGTTCGACACACGAGTTATTGAAATTAGTCGGGTCAGATTTTGAAGACCGAAGGTTGTTCAAGGATAGTGCCGCAATCGGAGATTTATTCACAGTTGTCGAAGTACTTGATTCAACTTGAATCAAGGGGCAAGAAGAAATAGGATCTGCAACAACAATAGTGTTTGTTTGTTTGATAGTTATTTGCTTCTTGTATAAACTTTCAACAACAGGTTATATCTATCTATTAATAGGTCTCAATTCTATTATTAGAATTGGGGGCAAGCGTACCCCGGGCGAGGACGACGGGGAAGCTGTCTCAACAAATCAATGTGTCTTTTGCTTTACATTTATATTGCTTAATATATGTGTTTTTAGTGCAAACGATTATATCAATCTAGGTCTGATTTGAGTTGTGCTAAAACTAATTTTGAACCTAGTACAATCATTGATTGTAAGAGGGAACTTGAGCACCTAACTCTCAAAACAGAACTCACTTGTAGTGCTCTGCACGCCAAGTGTTTGACAAATTGTCTGAACTAAAAACCTTGTGTGCTGTCTTTACATATTGTTAATATTTTAAAGGCATTGGGAATTGTCACACCGTATAGTGAGCATAATCAAATTGAAAGTGTGATTAACGTAGTGATTCTCGTATCTCGTTTATCCAATTCCATAGGCTTAACGCATATCCGGTTTTTTAGTAACTGTTTGTTTTAGACGTGTATAGTTTCTCGGCTGCTTCCGCAATTAAACAAATTTTAAAAATCATTTTTTATTGGTAGCGCCGACTCTTTTAAGCAAACGATCTATTCAACCCCCTTCTAGATCTGCGCCATCATCTAACATATTATTGATTGCATCTTTAATATATTCAGCAGCAACTTGTATTAACACCGTTCAAGTCCTTATAGAAAAGATTTGGAGGTTAAAAAGACATTGATTCAAGAAATGAAATAAAAGCACTAATAATATATTATAATAAATTAAAATAAATCTAAATTGCAAAAAGAAGAAAAACATAAAACAAACTTTGATGGTTCGTAAAAACAACTTCAATAAATAATATTTTTTTAGATAAATAGGGTTTTCTAAGCTTAATGAATCAACGTCACTTCTAGAATCATAAAAGACAATGCTAAATAATTTAATAAAAGACAATGCTAAATAATTTAATAAAAGAGTAGTGTAAAACTTGTAGTAGCAATGTCAGCTGGTTGGGTGTTGTCATTTTTAGCTGGTGACTATTGGTTAGCAATTGCAACTTCTGATGGTTTTAGCTGGGTGTTGACATGATTATGGAACTTTCATTTTACATGATTATGAAACTCACGTTTTTTCGATATTATAATGTTTATTTGATATTAAGTTTTAAAATTAATTTTACTACGCTAAAAAGCGATAGAAAAAATTTTTTAAAAAAAACTATAAATAAAAATATTATTGTATAAAAAATTTAAAGAAAAAATAATATAACTATTTTAGTAGATAATAATTTAAATAAAAGAATATATTATAAAACAACATAATACAATATATAAAAATTAATAATGAACCGTCAAGATATCACATTCACGACAATTTTAAACCGTCGCAATCAACAATGGTAACAAAAATCAAAAGGATATTCACGAAAGTATTTAACTATTGTCATTTTCAATTTATGTCAGTTCCAACCAGTCATGAAATAGAGTTCACGACAGTTTTAAACCGTCACAATCAACAATGAAAATAAAAATCAAAAGGCTAGTAACGACGGTCTTTAACCGTCACTATCTCCAGTTTAGGTCAGTTCAACCCCGTCGTGAAATATAACGACGGTTGTGTGTGACGGTTTTTTCAACCGTCGCTAAACAGCCTGGGGACACACTTTTCTGCGACGGTACTACAACCGTCGTAGAATGTAATTGGTGGTGGTTTTAATCGTCGTAACCTGCCAAAATAACCGTCGCAATCCATCGTTTTTCTTGTAGTGAACAAACAAATCTTTTCTTCCAATCATGTGTGATGAGCATCCTGAGTCCAAGTACCACTGGCCCTGGAATCTCTCTTCGTCTCTTGTTGTGACTATCAGCAACATCTCATCTTCATATTTCGCCAGCTTTACATCAGTTTCTTGATTCTTCTTCTTTTCTGGACAATCACTAAAACAGTGACCATACTTCTAATAATTGAAACACTGAATGTGAATTTTGTCAGGCTTTCAACTACTACGTGTTCCTCTACCTGCAGCACCACCTCTTTGGTTGCCTTAGTTCTAGGTTTTTCTCTGATTCGACTAGTTTTCTTCATGCTAATTTTGAGCAGTCGAATTTATGTAGTTTCCTCTACCTTTGTTGTTATTCCAGATTCCTTTGCCTTTCCTTTCTTTTTTGACTGCGCCTGCAAAATCATATCGCTCTTCGAATTTCCTGTAGCTCTTTCAATCATCATTTGTTCATGAGACTCAAGCATCCCTTGAAGCTCTTCCTTCTTCAATACTGACAAGTCTTTTGACTCTTCTATGTCTACTACCACGTGGTCAAATTTTGGAGCCAACGACCTTAAAATCTTTGACACAACAGATCTTGATATCAATACTTCTCCACATACCGTGATTTGATTCACCAGCTTTATAACTCTGGTGAAAGAAATCTGTTATACTTTCGTTGTCTTCCATCTGAAGTCATTCATAAGTCTTTTGTGAGTTTGTAACCTCACCTCTTTCACTTTCTTTGCGCCTCCAAACGATTTTTCAAGATTCTCCCAACCTTCTTTTGTTGATTCTACATCACTAACCTTTTCAAAATTATCTAAATCAACACATTGATGGATTATAAAGAGAGCTTTATAATCTTTCTTCTTCAATTATTTATATGTCGCTTTATCCTGATCTGTCACAGTTGCTGCAAGCGGTGATAATCCCTACTTCACAAGATCCCAAAGATCTTGGTAACAGAAAACCACTTTAATCTGCTTGAACCAATTCTCATAATTATCTTTCTTGAGAATTGGAAGATTTGCTGGAAAGTGATCGTTCGAGTGATTCATCGCCATTACAGTTGTTCTTCTCTTGAATTAAAATTGGAGCTCTATATATCAAATGTTGGAATTCAACCATGATCTATGGTGAATTCTTCTCAATCTTGATCTCAAGATTGTTATGTAATGACAATGAACCAAAACCAAGAATAAGTTTAAAGAATACGAGTATGAATTGCAGAGTAACTCTCTGCCCACAACTGTGAAATTTTATTATCATTTTGCAACTGCAAAACCATGATTATCAAACTTGATGATTACAATGATAAAGGTTCCTTCCTATTTATAGATTTAGGTTAACTTGCATCTCAAGTTAAAACTCAAACTATAAAAGTCCAAAAATATCTAATATAATTTTTTTAAATCAAATCTAATCTTTTTAAAACAA
The DNA here is from genome assembly GCA_963859935.3 of Lathyrus sativus. NCBI lineage: Eukaryota > Viridiplantae > Streptophyta > Magnoliopsida > Fabales > Fabaceae > Lathyrus > Lathyrus sativus. The sequence continues at coordinate 489,509,881 of OZ012741.1, forward strand.
AGAATATATATTTAACAGTTGGTAGATATAACTAAAAAATATGGTATTGTGTGAACAATTAAGGGTTGTTGTTGTAATCTACTCTGAGCCATCAAATTTGTGAGAAGGGATATTATTGAGTCATGTCTAGCATCCTGAATTTGATGTTGATTGTTCATCTTGGTGTATGTTTCCATTTGGTGTTTCATATAATCTTATATCCATTTAGTGATGGATATTATGTGAGGGCAAAGTCTCATATATAGATGTGCTCGTTTCGATGATGTCAAAACTCAACTCCATAGAAGAATATATGTCAGACGTTATCATCTTATCGAAGTTGCATGTTTTGTCTCTTATAATTCAAATGTTCGTAAAAATCACGATTGTTGCATATAGATAGCCAAATAGGTGTGTCACATAGGGTTCACTTAGTTGGTGTTGGTTGTTATACTATAGGTTTCAACAAAAGCATCATAAAGTATGAAAATAAGCATTTTTGAGTGTTTCAGGGCTTTGAGTCGACCAAAGACTTGTTCTGGTCGACTCACACTGCAAGTCATTTTGGTGTTTCAATCTCGGGAGGGCTCACGTTGACCCTCCGGTCGAATCATACTGTGAGCATTTTTATTTGGCTAAAAATGAATGTTATGCGTCGACGCATGGTCCTGTTTTCTGCACAATCTTACATTCGGGTCTGCTCAGGTCGACCCCTCTACTGCACAGGTCGACAGCTCGCTGTTTTGTGTCAAAATTATGTTATGTCAATTGACTTTGTGAATTGGTTTTTTTTGTTATGTCAGTTATGTTTGGTACATAAGTTCAGTTTACTCTTTTATTTCATAAAATTGAGAAAAACAAGAAAAGTGAAATAGGTGTCGATTTGGTTCTCATCATCTTCATTCTCTTCATAGCATTTCACAACAATTACACATAATCATCTTTGTTGTGCATTGTGCATTGTTAGAGGTGATAACGTTCGAAGCCGAAGATTGGGTTATCCGGTTCGGGTTGAGAAATCGACAGATTTTTCTTGAATAAAACCTTTGGGGTTTTTCCCTCCAAGATTCTCAGATTTTGGGGATTTTTGCACGATTCGTCTCATCACATATTCAGCCGAGTAAAGGTAATCGAGGAGCTGGAGGTTCCGTCGATTTAGTAACGGTAAACGGAGGATTGTGAGTGGGAGTTTCGGGTTCGACACGCGGGTTATTGAAATTAGTCGGGGCAGATTTTGAAGACCAGAGGTTGTTCAAAGATAGTGCCACAATCGTAGGTTTATTCACAGCTGTTGAAGTATTTGCTTCAACTTGAATCAAGGGGCAAGAAGAAATAGGATCTGCAATAACAATAGTGTTTGTTTGTTTGATAGCTATTTGCTTCTTGTATAAACTTTCAACAACAGGTTATATCTATCTATTAACAGGTCTCAATTCTATAATTAGAATTGAGGGCAGACGTACACGAGCGAGGACGACGGGGGAATTGCCTCAACAAATCATTGTGTCTTTTGTTTTACATTTATATTGCTTAATATACGTGTTTTTAGTACAAATGATTATATCAATCTAGGTCTGATTTGAGTTGTGCTAAAACTAATTTTGAACCTAGTACAATCATTGATTGTAAGAGGGAACTTGAGCACCTAACTCTCAAAACAGGACTCACTTGTAGTGCTCTGCACGCCAAGTGTTTGACAAATTGTCTGAACTAAAAACCTTGTTTGCTGTCTTTACATATTGTTAATATTTTAAAGGCATTAGGAATTGTCACACAATATAGTGAGCATAATCAAATTGAAAGTGTGATTAACGTAGTGATTCTCATATCTCGTTTATCCGATTCCATAGGCTTAACGCATATCCGATTTTCTAGTAACCGTTCATTTTAGACGTGTATAGTTCCTCGGCCGCTTTCGCAGTTAAACAAATTTTAAAAATCATTTTTATTGGTAACGCTGACTCTTTTAAGCAAGCGATCTATTCAACCTCCTTCTATATCTGCATCATCGTCTAACATATTATTGATTGCATCCTCAATATATTCAAGAGCAACTTGTATTAGCACCGTTCAAGTCCTTATAAAAAAGATTTGAAGGTTAAAAAGACATTGATTCAAGAAATGAAAGTACTAATGATATATTATAATAAAATTAAAATAAATCTAAATTGCAAAAAGAAGAAAAACATAAAACAAACTTTGATGGTTCATAAAAACAACTTCAATAAATAATATTTTTTTAAAATAAATAGGGTTTTCTAAGCTTAATGGATCAACGTCACTTCTAGAATCATAAAAGACAATGCTGAATAATTTAATAAAAGAGTAGTGTAAAATACTTAAGGCATCCCTTTTAATTTTTAATGTGGTCCTTAAGCCAATCAAATTCTTGTCTCTCTTTTAGGCTTAATATATATATATATATATATATATATATATATATATATATATATATATATATATATATATATATATATATATATATATATATATATATATATATATATATATATATATATATATTAATTCTTCTTTAGGAAATTTCCAAACAAACAATTTCAATGAAATCTTACAATTTCTTATTTCTGACTCAACACTTCCTACCAAAACAATCACAGTTTGTGGACATCACTTCTCCATTAGATTCAGTTATTATCCTTGGGGATGGAAATATCAGATGTAAAACACACAAATTTTCTTATAAGATTACAAGTTTACATATCACATATCTTTTAATGAACTTTTTTCTTGATTCACGAGTACTTTTAACACTGAAGAGTGTTGCGGCTCTCACTATTAGAGATCATACTAACTATGAGATAGAGCCCTCACTTGGAGTAGAAGCTTCATACCTCTATCCATCCTAATGTCAATGCAACAATGTGGATGAGTACTTTGAACAAACAAGCATTGTTAAAGTGTTTAATATCAATGAACATTTGCCAACATTTCAATTTCTTTATCATAAATTGATTGTTAAGTCTTTTCTTTATCTGTATGTAATGTAACTTTATTGCTGAGTTTTGTATCAACCACTCCTTGCCAAAGAACTAGCATTGTTAATTTGTTCAAAAACAAGTTTACACAATCTTAAACTGTGCTCACAAAGATAAACATGTAACATTTGAAAAATAGAATTTTCAATGCTAATATGTGTTCATTTTCCAAACATCCAAAACAAACAAGCTCTACATAAGTGTGTCTAAAAATTCACTGACTGTGGTGTATCTCAGCTGTGGATATAGTTCGGTACCGTTCACACCAGAGGATGGCTCAATATCAAAGTATGTATGATCTCCCTTTATGAAAGCAGAATATATAAAAATCATCTCAAAGTTTTCAGGGAAAGTTGTTGCTGCACAGCCACAAAAAATGCAGAAAGTATGTGAACTAGTGTATTTTTTTCAATACAGAAACTGCAACACATTCAACAAAGAGTACTATTATTATAATACCTTGGATTTTCTCGAGCAGATCTTCTTCCGAGACACGCGACCTTTCGAGCTTCTTCCCGATTTTAGTTTCCCACGATTCAACCAGCTCATTCAAAGAACAAACATTTCCGGGAGGTCTCAAGTACAAAACTTTATTCAACGTGCGGGGATCGTCGACCGCGTTGATAGTGAAGTCAGCAACATCACTTTCCTGCATAAACACGCCTGCAATTGAAAACAATTCACGAATAACTAAGCGCTTCAAAACCAACAATGATCTTAAATTCTTGAAGTATAGACCTTTTGTATCGCCATCACCGAATATGGTGACTTTGTCCCTTGGAGGAGCTTTTAAGCCAGGTTGAACAAGAGAAGGAAGCAAAACTTTCATAAAGAAATTGCAGGATATGAAAGTATATGGAATCCCTTCAGATTCCACAAGTTTCCTAATCTCAATTTTGGGTGCGTAGAAGTTATATCCATCTTCGAGTTCGCAAACTTTCGCCTTGGTAGGATCCGAGCCAAACTCAGACGGAATGAACCTCTGCAACCAACAAGTTATAAACAAATGTTGCACACATTTTTGCAAGACTGTAACAGGTTTGAAACTGCATAATTCAACAATGTGTACTACGGTTTACCTTGATTGAACCAAGTTGTTTGATAACCCTAATGAGAAGCTTTTGCTGCAAAGTTTGTTTAGCTGAAACAGCGCAAATTACGACATCTACTAGCTTCACAGCTTCAACAAGGCTAGCTTCATCTTGGAGAGAACCCTGTGGATAAAACATCAACCACAAGAATGAGATAAGGCTCAAACCAAATATTACAAAAGAGAGAGAAGAAGAAGAAGAAAAAACATGCTTTGAGAAGGGTAACTCCGGCATGGGAAAGGTTTTGAAGTTTATGGGCTTTGATTGGGTCGGAAAAGGAAGAATCTCTAACAAGAGCAAATGTTGGGTGACAAAATTTGAGGCTTGATTCTGCTAAATGGTAACCGAGACTTCCCGTAGCGCCAATTATCAAAATTTTGCTCTTTTCCATCTGATTCAATGTTGATAAACAACCTAGCTAGGTACTTATGAAACATTAATCACGATTTCATGTAATGATGTAACGGATTATCATTCGACAAGGTTCACCAAACAAATACCCATGATTTTGTTGGGTTTATTTTCATTAATCCATATATAAAACTAAATTAAAAAATAAGAATTGTTAGTATATGAAAATTTTAGACCAATACATTGATTATTATCTAAAAATAATTTTTTATTTTTTTAATAAATACTAGAAGAAGTATTATTTTGTGAATTTGGTTATATACATTTTTGGGAGCGGAAGTGAGTGAAAAATTTTGAAAAAAAAATAGAATAATTTTGGTTTGGAAAGTTTTGTAGGGTTTATTTTTATCCATAGCATCACAAATTCTCTAATTTGAGAAATTTAAAATTTGTATATAGGATAATTTTGACCGACTTATACAAATTGTTCAAATATAATTTTAATTATTATAGTATATAATAAAATTAAAAATATATTAATGATAAGTATTATTTTGTCCATCTCTACAAAATCTTTTTTCCAAAAAATATTTAAAATTTCTATATATATATATATATATATATATATATATATATATATATATATATATATATATATATATATATATATATATATATATATATATATATATATATATATATATATATATATATATATATATATATATATATATATATATATATATATATATATATATATATATATATATATATATATATATATATATATATATATATATATATATATATATATATATATATATATATATATATATTTTTTTTTTCAAAGTTCTTTCCCTTTCACTCAACTTCCAAATAAAACTCTAAAAAATATTTCTTCACTTATGATGGGAAAATACTAAAAGTTGTGAAATACAAGACTTGGGCTTCATTAGCTACCTTTACATGTGGTCCAACAATAAAAGTTATTGTATCTAAAAAAAAATAGATGAAATGTGTTATGGCACCTATAGAGTGGAAAAACACTATAGAAAATTAAAATTAACCCTCAAATTTTGGAGATACATCATGCATCTTGCACCAACGTTATGGCGTATCAAATGAGTGTCACCTTAGATGAGTACTGAAAAAAATTCAAGAGATACATCTCTGGATATTTTCAACAAATATATTTATAGTTGATCGGTCCAGTGGATATTTTCATGATGCATCTTCGGAAGATTGGGATGGAATTTTGAAATTTTCTATCACTTTTGCATGTCAGATATTTTCGGAGATGTGTCTCAGGAATAAATTGATAAAACACTGAGTTGCATGATCACACAACCATACTTGTTTTCCGCTCAAAACACTCACCAAAAACTCTTTCATTCTCAATCCATATTTTCACTTCAAATCTTCAATTTTGTGTCTCATAACATCAAAGGGAGTAAAATAAGTTGAAATTTCATGTAAAGATCATGTATTTCAAGCCTCAATGCTCACATTAATCTTGTTCTATGCCCCTGAAAAAATGTGTGTTTATTCTGTAGATACATTTTCAAAACGAGCATGAACTCATCCAGAAATGTATTTCAGGTATCTGTCTGTGTTCATTTTTCAGCTTTGTTTACAGAATTAACACTTATTTACTATTCTGAGGTAATTGTTTTCATTAGATATAGTGCACCTTGATGTTTTTCTCAAACATGTTGTCTCTAAATGTCAGAGGTATTGTTGTGAATGCGGTAGATGTTGGCAACTAATTTAAAAATGAGCAAGAGTTTGAATTTCGTGAATGACGATTTCTTTTTGCACCCTATGGCGTTCTTTCACACCATGTGACTTTCCACATATTCACCTTGATTCCGGAGATATATCTCTGAACGCATCAAAATTCAATTGAACATTAAAATATTTTGGAGATATATCTCTAGACGCACCTAAACATAAGTGAACGTTGAAATATTTTGGAGAAATATCTCCGGAATATTTTGGAGGTTATTATCGCGTCAGACTCTTCTCCCACACTTTTCATTTTCATTCACAAAACTCTTCCACTCTCTCATTCCCAAATTTCTCCAACTTCACCAAATTGTATTTCATCTGTCCGAGACTCAAGTAATCATCAATCATCATCCATTTCATCATTCAACATCTTTTAAATCATAAATTTTGGGTAAGTTTTTTGAGTTTTCGGTAAATATTTGAGTTTTGTTGTAAACGAGTTTAAATTCATTGTTAGGTGTCGAAATATTTAGAAATCAGATGAAACATAGTTTAGAGTAAGTACATGTATTGTTTGTTGCCTCAAATGGATGGTCAGGGCTTTATTTTTCACTCACTGAATAGCAAATGACGTCATTGTCGTGACCTCTGAGTTTTAGAAAATTCCAGAGATACATCTCCAAAAAAATCAACGTTTCATGTACTTCGGGAAATTTCGGAGATACATCTCCGGAATGTTTCCGTAAATATATCTCCAGAATTTCCTCAGTCTATTTTTTTTATAATATTCTTGGTCGTGTTGTTCTTTTACATAAACTCATTATACGGCTAATTTTACCTTGCAGACATAATAGCTGACAGAGTCGACCGATTGAGACTTGGACGAGTTTCCTAGCATGCATTCGTTCGAAGGGAGCGGAAGCAGTAGGTACCTCTGGTCAGGGAGAGGGGATTGAGGCTTGTACAAGTTTCCTAGAACGCATCCGTTCGATGGGAGCGGAGGCAGCAGGTACCTCTGGTCATGGAGAGGTGTCGATTATTGGGGCGCAGTCTACTCCTGAGGCTCAATCCACTCCTGTGGCGTAAGCCACTCCTGGGAATCGGCCTTCACCTCAGAAAACTCCATCTACATCTCAGACCATTTCACCTTCTTCTTCTTCCCGCAAGAGACAGAATGCACCAGATAACGTGTCACTTCCCACATCCTCTCGCAGGCGTCGAGACGGACCTGTGCCACCTCCTGTTGATCTGGTTCCACCTTTGGAGGGTGAGGTTGTTGATGATCTGGATGCACCGGTGCCACCTACGGAGGGTGAGGTTGTTGATGTCGAGCCAGAGGCTTTCAAAGGGGGTCCATCTTATATGTCCATACTTTCTCTGTATCCAGACCACACTGTCAGACATATCTACGACAGAGAGGTAACATTAGTTTAATTATTTATTTATTTATTTACGTTAATTTAAATTGCTGACATTGATTAATTTTAACAATGATTCTTACTGACATTTATTATTTCTGGAAATTCGTAGGTATGTGATCCTCAAAAGTTTTTGAACCGTGGACGGAAGATTTTAGCGTTACATCAGTCGGATGAGCAGTGGCTTCAGTCGGTTTTGACCGCTCTTGGATTGAGTGACATATGTTTGACCAGTTACACTCTGATCAACCACGGGACACTTAATGTATTCGTGGAAAGATGGCATTCTGAGACGTCTTCTTTTCATTTCCTGCATGGTGAAATGTCTATCACCCTAGACGGTATCTCGTCTTTGTTGCATCTTTCGATTAGGGGGAGATTCATCTATCATGGTAGGATGACCAAAGACGAGGCAATCAATATGATGGTGGAGCATCTAGGGGTTGATCTAGTGAAGGCGTTTGAGGAGGTAGATATGACCAGGGGTGCACATGTTAGGTTTTCATTCTTGAAGAGGTTATTTGATTATGAGATTGTTGATGCACTGAAGGCTGATGGTGATGTTGAGCAGGTGACCTTAAACAGGACTCATACTTTGAGAACATATTTTCTTTATTTAGTTGGCATTGTGGTTTTTGTGGACACGAGTGCGACCTATATTGACGTTGCATACCTCTAGTACTTCTTGGATCTCGCACAGACCCATGAGTACAACTGGGGGGCAACTTTCCTGGTCTATTTGTATTCAAAGTTGAGAGATAGATGTCTATGAAGGACGAAGCAGGTCACAGGCAGCACGACACTACTGGTGGTAATAATATTTTATCCTTGAATTTTTTTTTCCATTTTTATTTCATATTTGTGATAATTCTTGATCCCTGAATGCTTTTTTTTCATTTCAAGCTTGGATCCTCCAACACTTCTCGCGCATCACTAGATGGGCGTGTTGGGATGATTACACTGAGGAGATGTCTCGTGTCTGTGCTTTTATCCTGCTGAGAGAGAACCAGACAGTCGAGCCTTTTAGAGTCTATCGTGATCGCTTGGCTGCCGAGGACATCCACTTCAACTGCTACGTGGATCACCGTCAGACACTGCCATTTGATGACAGATCGTTATACTCCGGATGGTTGGCATGCGGATCACGTATCATTGTTCTTCATCTGCACAAGCGCGTCATGCGGAAGTTCGGGTACAGCCAGACCATCCTCAAACACCTTGTTGTCTCTGACCCTCATTCCTTGACTCGCATACAGATAGAGGAGATATTTGTTAATTATCAGAGCCATCTGGTACCGGATGACACTCGGGCTACCGTAGCGTCGAATGACTGGAGCTACGTCGACAGATACATCAGCTGGTTTTTTAGGGTCTCACATTCATACATGGTACCGACTGCTCTAGGAGATCTGCGGAGATCCGCTCATCAGGAGATTCTAGAGGAAGAGCAGGCTCGGGTAGATCATACTGAGGATATCTTGCCTCGGTGTCGTCGCATAGTGAAGATTGTGCGGACAGGCATTGACGAGGGTATATTCCCTGAGGGCTCTGTTGTGCGGTGAGTACTAGATGCCATGGTTGCGGAGGCACATAGGGCATTGTTGTACCGTAGACATCGTACGAAGATGGGGGGGGGGGATCGATGGCCGAGGAGGCAGACCAGGCAGAGGAGGTAGATGATAGATTGTCAAGCACACTCAGTAGTTGTTTGTATTTATTTTGTTGCAGAACTATAGTTTGTACGTTTTTTCTGACATTGTTACTACATTTTGGATTTCGTGTCGTACGATATTTTATTACTATAGTACTTTGTATGTCTGCTATTTTATTCGAGATCGTGCGTCATAATTCATCTGCAAACAAATACACAGCGCGTTATAAAAAAAATTATTCTGATACACTTCGGAGATGTATCTCCGAAAAATTCTCATAGATGCATATCCGAAAATATTCAAATGAAAATGAAACATGAGAGATATATTGTGACTGTTTAAAATTTAAATAGTTCTGGAGATATATCTCTGAAATATTTTAACGTTTAGTCAGACTTAAAGGCGTTCGGAGATATATCTCCAAAAATGGAGAGCATAATAAAAAATTCACATGATACGTAAAAAAATGCATGGGATGAAAAAAAATGCTCAAAAAAATTATCACTTTAGTGAGTGAACCACCTCTATTTAAATTTAATTTAAAAATGTATTTTCAAATAATTTTTTAATATTTGTGTTAGTTAGAGTTAGCTTAGTTAATTATTAGTTGACAGTCTAAATCTTACTATTTGTGAAAAATTGCTTAAGAATGGATATAGAAAATGAAGGGATCAAATAGAGAAATACATAAAGTCACATGTTAATGACTTACTTGATATAGAATATCACGAGGGACTAATCTAATTATAACCATAATATTGGGTGCAGAATTGTATATTTTTTAGGTATCTTCATTATAATTAAAGTGAATATAGATTGGATTGAGTTAGACTTGTCAAACTTAAGTGTGGTATGTAAAAAAATTAAAACTTATGCATAGTTTATAGTCTATTGTAAATTTATATTTATGTATCGAATATCTGAATAAGCTCGACATAAAAACCAAATTATAATATACAAGAATTTTTATTCTTTATCAAGAAAAATAATTTCCCCTATATAGTCAATTTTTCATGTGAATTGATCTATTTATTATTCCCTTTCCATCGTGTAACAATCAACAGTTCTCTTACTTCTATGAAATATATTTGATTTTATTGAAATATGAACAAAGAAATGCCGAGTGTTATTGTATTATAAGAATAGAGACCGAAACAATCTCTAATCTCTAATTACTGTTGTATAAATATCTTGACTGTGTAAGTAATGAAATTATGAAAGAAACATTTAGAACTCACAGTTTTCCAAAAGATTGATTCTTGTTATTACTTTCAGTATTGAAAATTAAATGAAGAATTGAAAAGAAAATGTGAATGAATGAATTCTTCCATTATCAAAGAGATGATTATAAATGTGTGATAATTAGCTACTTAAGTACTATTAGCATAATGGCTTAACACCTAACTAATAACTTAATTGTCATAACTAACTAACATTAGGAAAGCTAACTAATTAATAAAAAGTTACTATTATCTACTATCCTCCTTAAGATGGGCCATGTATGTCAAGGGGACCAAGCTTAGAAACAAACGTATGTGTTAGGAATGGTGATCACAATGAAAAAAAGCCATAAAGAGACGAGTGAAAAGAGGAGAGAGAAAGAGAAATAATATAATTTAGAATTTCTCATTAATTGAATTATGTTGTATGAGGAGTTTATATAGAGCAGCTATTGTAATTGTCTCTTAACTGAATTTAGTTAGTCTTCTAATTGAATTCAGTTGGTGGCTGTAAAATTAAGGGACAAAAAAGCACCTTTGAGTTTGTCAAACCAAGATTTTGGGCTTGCTTTAGGCCATATAGTGCTTTATTGAGTTTGCAAACAAGGTCTGGTCCACCCTTTTCAAATTCCGGTGGCTGAGTTATATAAACTTATCCGCGTATAAGTCCTCTAAGAAAGGTATTATTGACATTAATTTATTGTAATGTCCATTTTTTAGAAATAGCAAGAGTTAGGAAGTTCTGATTGTAACATGTTTGATCACTGGTGAGGAAGTTGTAGTGTAGTCAAACCCTTCAATTTGATGAAAACCTTTAGCCACCAACCAGGATTTATGTTTATTAATGGTTCCATCAAGGTTCTCTTTGGTTTTGAAGATCCAGTTACACCCAATTGATTTTCTGTCAGAAGGACAAGACACTAGAGTCAAAGTTTATTATGAAGGCGTCATATTCTTATTGCATGGCGGCATGCTACTCGGGAATCAACAAGGCTTGTTTGTGAGAGGATGGTTCCATGTGAGTGAGAAGGAGTGTAAGATGAAGGCGATGTTGAACAATACCATCCTTAGGTCTGGTTAACATAGGACGAGAATTATGAGGGTGTATTTTAGGTACAAGTGAGGGGTTCTGATGTGGTTTCTGAGGAAGAAGGCATTTTATTGGCACCGAGGTTAGAGTGTGATATATTGGTGTGTTGAGATGTGGTTACGTGCTAGCTTGAGTTGGTGTGAGAATTAGGGTCCTGGATTGTGTTGAAATTGTTTGTGTATGAGTTGGTTGAGTTAATGGGAGTGGTATTAGCATAACCATGAGGATTGGATGATGTATAAGGATTGCGTGTGGCTAGACTATTTGTAGTTGAATAATTTGTGTTGGAATTATTTGTAGTTGAACCATGAGAATCGATTGATGGATCAAGATTGTTTATGGGTAGACTGTTTGTGGCTGAATTAGTGAAATTATGAGGATTGGTTGCTATGACATTAGATATGTAGCGAGTAGGAAAGGATATAGTGGAACTAGGTGACGATTTGTTTGAAACAAAATTAGAAGTTGTTTGTGAGGCAAGAAACGTGTAGGAAAAGGAAATCTATCCTCATTGAACAAGACATTCTTAGAAATGGAAACCATACCACTAGAGTTCAGACATCGATACCGTTTATGAAATGGTGAGTAACCAAGAAAGATATGCTCGATGGAGTGCATAGCTAACGTATTAGAGTTGTAAGGCTTTAAGTATGGAAAGAAAACACAACCAAAAGCTTTGAGGAACTTATAGTCGGGATACTTTTAGATGATATATCCAAGTATAGTGACTGTAGGCATCAACACGGGTTAGAAAATATGTATATCCACAAGTAGATATAATAGGGGAAGGAACCCAAAGATCACAAAAGACCAACTCAAGGGGTTTTGTATAGACAGTTATGGATGTAATGGATGGTAACCTATGAATTTTCCCTATACAACAGGCATTGCAAAAATCAGTCATACTTTTATCAGGAATTTGAATATGACAAAGTTTAAGAACATGTTTCAAAGCCTCGTGATCAGGATGGCCTAGATTATGATGCCAAATTTGATACAAGTTAGGACTAGAGTTCCTAGTGTTATTATTACAAACGTATTGAAAACAGAACTAAGAGCTAGAGTTGAGGTATGAGTTAGCTTGATATTTAATGTAGTGGTTGAGACATTTAGGACTTAGGAGATGATGGTGATGTTAACAATCAAACTTGTAAAGTCCATCAATCCCAAGAGAGCCATTCATTTTACAAAGCATGAGTCAGCATAGAACTTAAAGAATACATAGTTAGAATTTTTTTTCATACAGCCATATTATTAGAAATTAAATTCCCTTTTTGCTGCAGCTTTCAATTATATATACCATATTGTCATAGTTTCAAAAAAAAATAGATACGTAAGTACTGTTGTCCATTGAAAGAGCGTCACACTTTAAAAATATACTATGTCGCTCATTAAAAGAGCAGCAATGGTCAAAAAAAATTTTTGTTCTTTTTATTACTGACATTAATATATATTAATATTAATAATATTAATTAATATATATCAACATTACTAATATTAATAATATTAATATTAATAATATTAATATTAATAAAATTAATTAATATATATTAATATTAATACAATTTTAATATTAAGATATATTAATTAATATTATATAATAAAATTAATTAATAATATTAATTAATATTATTTATTAATATATAATTATGTTAATATAATTATTATTAATATATTAACAATTAATATTATTATGAATATATTCACAATTATCGTAATTAATATTAATTATTAATATAATTAACAATAAATAATATAAACTATTATTAATAATAAAATTTTATTATTTTATTATTGTAGTATACAACACTGCAATGGATGGAACCTTTTAGTATTTTATTATTTATGTACAGTGTCGGCACTGCAATGGCGAAACCTTTTAATATTTTAATATTTTTGTACAGTGTCGGCACTGCAATGGGCGAAACTTTTTAATATTTTATTATTTATGTACAGTGTCGACAATGCAATAGGCGGAACCTTTCAATATTTTATTATTTATGTACAGTGTCGGCACTGCAATAGGCGGAATCTTTTAATATTTTATTATTTCTGTATAGTATCGACATTGATATAAATAGAGGTGTGGTGTGAATAATTTTTCACATCTATTTTAAATTCCTTTTATTATTATGAAGATGTATCTTCGCCGCTGGGGCAAAGTAATTTTTTCGAGAAAAAAACCGGCTATGGATATGCTTTTCTAGAACATCTGTAGTTTAGAGCAACTACAGATAGAGTTGAAGCGTTGGTTAGAATGAGACATGTCGGAAGGGGAAAAAATCAGAAGTATTGAGAGTATGATGTTTGACGTGGGTGGGTGCGAATCAAGAGTGATAAGGAAGCGAGAGAAATGATGTTTGAAAAAAACGAAATCAGATCGATAGGTGTAATCAGTTAGAGAAGTTGTATTAAATGTTGTGTTAAATGTTGTTTTTAAGTATTTTTATCTATGTTGATTTATGTTTTGTTATTTATGTATGTGTTGTGTTATTTAATGGAACATAAAGTTGTTTGGTTAGTGATATTTAATTTTTTGCTATTGATATTTGGTACTCAATGGTTAATGGTCCAGAAAATTGAGAAGTTTGATATTAATTTAAAAACAATGCATGATAATAAACTAAAATGCTATTGATTACTTGTTCCCACATTAGAACATCGATGGATTGTGACTCGTTTGACGACACATGGAACATTTTCTCTCAAGCTTATCAAAGTTATCCATTTATTTTCTAATATGTGTTCTCACTGGGCGACCTTTCTTGTTCCTCCGCATTCTTGAGTTATGGCAAATTTGATCTCCTTCATAAAAGGGTCAATATTCATCGTAAGGCAACGCTGGAAAGCTTGTGTTGTAAACCCCAAATAGGTTTGCAACCCTATAAACATCAAATAAAAGAGCCTAAGCGTCGTGGCACACATTAGGACATGCAGCGATAACATGTGAGCAAGGGAGACAGTATGCCTGAAACTTTCCGCAGTCACACCAACCGTTTAGTAGGTTGACCTTATAATGTACCATAGGCTTCCCCTCATCGTGGTCCATTGTCTCCGTCACACTGAAAATATTGTTAGTGTAGTCAAAAATTTTGACTTGATGTGTGTTGGATTTTGTTGTTTCTTCTTTCATCACCTTGAGGCAGTTGTCTGTAAATGTCTGGCCAGAATTCAATACAGCACTCCACTTTGCACCTCTTTTAGCAAATAATGATCATATTCTATAATATGTTGCACTTACCAATGTTGTGATGGGCAAATTACGGGTGTCTTTAAAGACAGCATTCAATGACTTAACAAGGTTGGTAGTCATGTGACTCCACGTCGACCCCCTTCAAATGCCCTCGTCCATTTTTTGGTTGGAATATTGTTAACCCACCTTAAAGCATCAGCGTTTGCCATGCCAATTTCAGACTGGTAATAATGAAATGTTGGTTGGTTCAAAGCATACCCTACATAAAAAAAAAAATATTTGTTAATTTTATAATATCTACAATGGACAAAGATATAATATATGTTATTGACAAAGGTTTAATGTTATCAAATATACTTACCCATGTTAATTACTTTTTTTCGTAAGTTCATGTCCTTGATTTCTCTCATAAAATTTTTCACAATGTGTCGGATACAATAAGCATGCACCGATGGGGGATTATGCCAACCATCTTTCAGATTATTATATGCACTTTCAATCGATGTATGTCGGTCTGAAATCAAACATAGATCTGGTTGTGGTGCAACATGCCTCCTCAAGTTCCATAGAAAAAACCCCAACCTTCAGCCGTCTTACCTTCCACAAGTGTAAAAGCAACTGGAAAAATATTATTGTTGCCATCCTGTGTCACCGCCATAAGCAGTGTGCCTTTTTACTTACCGTATAACCAGGTTTCATCAATTTGAAGTATAGGCTTGCAATATGAAAAACCTCTGATGCATGGTTGGAATGCCCAGAATAACCGGTGGAAGATGTGTTTCCCTTCAAGAATTGTTTTGTCATCTGTATACATGGGTAGTATTTCTATTTCCATCACCGTACCCAAAACAATTTTTAAGTTCTAACAGGAAATGTGGAAGTTCATTATATGAGTTCTCCGAGTTACCTGTTCAATTGCTTTGTTCCTTGAAAATTCATGTCTTTCTGTAAGACAAAGTAAAATTGTATTCAGAAACAATTTTACTGATGCAAACGCTCACCTTAATAGAAGGATCCTTGTCTACAAATGGCATTAATATTTGAGATATTAGCTGAGAGGTAAGTTTTCGATGATCCTGGTTAAACATAGTTGTTGAACAACTATGTGAGGGGTTCATAATTCCTATCTCCCACAAGTCACTTCTTTTTCTGTAGGACGCCAATAGACGAAACTTGCAGGAATCATTTTTGCAACAAATTATGTATCTTTTCTTGTCGGAATCTGTCACCTTAAAATCCACGCAATGTTTCATGTGATATTGCTTTATGGCAAGCACACAGTTGGCTTTATTTTTAAATTGGTTATCGACTTCTATGTCACCCTCCATTGGAATATGAGGATTCTGTGGTCATTCAAATGATGTTCCTTCTACATTTAGGGGCAGGTTTGTCATATGGGCAGGTGGGCAGAAATCATTCCCAATTGGAATGTGTTGTTCATCATTGTTGACTTTGTTAACATCGTTTCCTTCCTCAAACAAAGTAGTATATAAATCACCAACATGTGCCTCATTTTCTTCTCCGACGTCTTCTTCTTCAACATCTTTGTGTGGAATTGTGGTTGGCGTTTCTTTTATTGATGCATTGATGACCTGAGAAATTTGGGTTTGTTGACATTGTTCAAATGCTACATATAAATCAATGTACGAAAACTCAGAACATTCATGATTCGAGAACAGCGTTTCAACATCCTCGTCGTCAAAAACCTTTAATGGAACAAATTTAAATTGATTGTTCCTGAAATGGACAGCATTTCTGTAAGTAATATGTGTAAGTGATCCTGCTTGAACCTTCATCTCTACCCTTTCTTTAAAATGTTGGAATGACGTCCTTCTATTAATACTGAAACGACTAATGTCAGTATTTTCAAAGATCAAGCTCACTTCATCAGATACAATAACACTCTCATTGTAATGGGCATTAACAATATATTTAGGAATGTTAGACATGATATAAGAATATGTGATAAAAACTATTGGTGTTTGTGTAAAAAGATGTTGAATATGTGATATGAAAATGTTTGAAGATGTTGAAAAATTATTAGAACTCATACAAGTTATAAAGGAAATGATAGCATTTTTGGCATTTTCCTCACACCCAGACATGTTGTGTGTACGTTGATTTTGGTCAAAACGACCATAATACAGTGTTGCCCATTGAAAGGGAAGAAGAGAAAAATATTTAATGTTGTCACGCATTCAGGACCCAACAGACCTGTAAAGCTGCAAAATAATTACACAATGTCGCTCATTCAGATGCCGGCAGTCAGATAGAGAATAATAGTGCCTCCCATTCAGGTGTCGGCAGTCAGACAACACATAATGCTTCCACCCATTGAAAAGGCGGAAGTCAACAGCATTTATATTTTTCCATGCATGCAAGATACACGTACCAGCATTTCTATTACACACTTCATTAATATTTCAACCAACATGCATTAATAAACCTACCAGCATTTCTTCACATTTATCCTATAAATACCTTATCAATTCTAACAATACCTCATCACAAAAAATATCTATCAATCTTACAAAATTCTCTACTACCAATCTTACATATAATTGCTTTCTTAACATTAGGAGATGATCTTCGAGGAACACCTACAAACATTGCATCATGTGTAGGTTTTATAATTTTTATAAAATTATAATTCTAATGTTTATAAGGTTTATATATTTTTATATATTTTGTTATAATGTATATATCTTATTATAATTTTTATAATGTATATATCTTGTTATAATGTTTATAATTTTTGGTATTGAACGAGTAGTCTCCTGAGGAATTGAAAATTTATAAAACTATAATATATATTTTATTGTTTTTTGTATGGTTTTTATTTTCTGATACTAATGGTAACATTATTCATCTTCAATTTTTACCATTATTAGAATATTTAAATAAAATAAGTAGATATAGTTGGGGTGCTGCTACTTAGCGCATCTATACAGAAATTTGTATAGATGCGCTAAAAAATATGCATAATTTTATTGGTTGTGGTGTTTTGATTCAAGCTTGAGGATGGTCCATAATGCCCAGACTATCACCAACAAATCTCAATTCATACCACTTTCCATATGCGACCAAATAAGTATACAAAATTTATTTCTTTATATTTTTATCTATAACTTTTACTAACTATTTATTTTATAGGTGGTCCGCATATGGGATGAATTACGACAAAACCCATCGTCATTGTGTTCCTGGATATCGGACGTTCTTCGATCACTTCGAGGAAGATGATGTATTATCTCTAAGACTTATACTACTACTATCAACGTTTATTTATAATTTTTTTAACTAATCATTTTTTGAACTACATTACAGTTTCTACTGAGGTCATATCTTTGACTTGAATAGGAGGATCCGACTGAAAGCGATGTGTGGAGTTCTACAACATTCATTTTTTGTTTCACTTATGTTGAAATGCATCATTCGAATAGGGTAAAACTCCAATTTGGAATTCAACAAGACATTTCTGGTCCACCTAGGTGCATGGATAAGTACCACGAGAGTATGACGACCGAGCAATGGAAATTTGATAATTAGAGAGACCATAATAGACAAGAACGCCAACAATGAATAAATCGTCGCCAAACTGTCCTACAACAAAATGTCATGGATACCGAATGCAAATCCAGTAGAGAATACATAAATTTGTATAGATCTGTGACCATTGTGTATCTATCACAAAATAGATACGTATTTGACCCTTATAACCAACTGACTTTTTCAAACTTCCAACACACCAGACCACCACGTAACATCCAACCACAAATATTTTATACTCCACGATAAATATTTAACACCCAACCACAAATATTAACACCCCACAACAAATATTTAACACCCAACAACAAACATTTAACACTCAACAACCTTTCAGCCCAACACAACAACTTTATACCCCAAGTCAGCATTACCTTCAACCATACATATCATTTAATCCAACCCCTTTTAACACCCAACAAAAAAACTCATCGTTTTCATACACCCAACAACAAACATAGTCAACCACCCAATATAACCAATACTCATTCTCTCAACCTACCCCACAAGAACACAACTACCGAACACCCCAACCACAAGTCTCTTTTTACCCCTCACAAACCTTAACCCTTAATTCATCTCAAGACCAACATCCATACACCCCCTACATGACTAACACAATGTCACCTACCAACCTACCAAGTTGGAGTAATTAGGGAACAAGATTAAATTATGGCAGTGTGGCGGCGATACCAAATGTGGACGATTTGACTGATGATATGGTCGTTGAATTCATGATTCCTAAAAATGATGCAAGACCTTTTACTCAGCCCCCAAATGTTGATGTTGATCGTAGAAGGTCCGCTAGAAATGTGCAAGCTCCTTCCTGTGCAACCCACCAACGCTTACGTCGACCGAGTCAAAATCAAAGGTAGATAGGGGTTTAATGTACTTTACTATTTTCATAAATAAATGAATATTTATTTTAATTAATTATTTTATTATTATGTTGTTTTTTAATTATATAGAGTCTTAATTACAAAATTAAATAATTACATAATTAAATTATTCATAATTTCATAATTATTATTTATAATTTTATAATTATTATTTATAATAATTATAAATTATTATTATTTATAATTATTATTCATAATTATTATTTATAATAATTGAGTTTAATTTAATTTAATTAAAACATTATTTTTATAAACATAATTAATTAATTAAAACTTAATTACACAAATAAATATAATTAAAAAAATTAAAAGTCGTATACACTACCGTCCATTAAAATGGCGACACCTTTAATATTTCAACTCTTCTATCCATTAAAAGGACGGGAGCCTTGTAGCAAAAACACATTTTTTATAAAAACATGGCATTTTGATATATTTGTTGTAAATGAAGGAATTATGGAGAAAAAAATTGTAATAATATGATAGGGCAGAAAAAAATTCACATAGTTATCCCTAGCATATTGACTCATAATTACAAGATTTTTAGTGATAGATGGGACAAGAAGAAGTTTGTTCAATTTAAAAAGAAATGTCAAGACATTAATTGGAGGTAATTAGACAAATCTTGATCATTTTCAATGTGGACATGTCAGATCCAGGGAGTGAAATGGAGTCCATGAGATTGGATGCATCTGATGTGACATGATGTGTTGTTCCTGAACCAGGGTACCAAGCTTGGTTGTTGAAAGGTGAGGAATCAGTGCCCGTTACAAATGTCTGAGGTTTTTGTGCAGTGTACTAAGTGTGTAGAGAAGGACTCAGGTCTGAAAGCATTCATGTGTGTGGAGTTAAGGGTTGTGTCCAAACTTTGAACTGAGGAGTCTTACTCAGAGACTTCAAAAAATTGGATGAGGAAATATGCACGAAAACTTAGTTTGTGTAATGCTCTCACTGCTGAGATATGCACCACATGGCATGGGATAGAGCTATTTTGGTAAGAGGGAATTGCAAATTTAATAGTCAAGAGTGATTATAAAATCTCAATGGATATGATCAATCAAAAAAGTGTAAATGAGCATAATTTTTCAATTTTAGTCCACATAATCAAAAAAGTAACTCAATAAACATGACACATCAAATTCAAATATAAAATACTAGGGTCTCATTCCATAAACTTACTAGAGTTTATTAATCTTTTACTCTTTTGATCTTTTGACCCTCCTTTGTGTCCAAAAAAATGACTAAATTGCTTATAAAAATAAAAATAAATACTGAATTAACGTGTAACAAATATATAAAGGTATGAAATATTTAGCAAAGTAAAACTATAGTTCTTAATCGAAATAATTTTCAATAACAAACGAGAATACATACACTAGAATGTTTTAGTTCTAAAGAAATTTAAGAAAGAAAGAAAATAATAAGCCAAGGAAACCCAACAAATTTGAGTACTCCTAACCAAGAGACAACCGCAGAACTGGTTTTTTTTCTAAAACACTACTATAATTTGGTTTGTAAATCATTCATAAAAAGCATAAGCCTGATTAGAGGTCCCAATTTATCCATCATCTCCCACTTTACCCATAAAATAGAAATGTCACATTATTACCAATTTCTTACGATTCATTCCAAACCCGTTACCGCTCTATATTGGTATATTGGCAGCCATAATCAAATTTTAAACTTTCAGAATTACAGAAGCCATCAATCAAATTTTGAATTGAATTGCCTTACTGGAGAACAAAACAGCACTATTCTATAATTTATATATCATCTTAAGCAAAGTAACAAACAAAAAGAAAAAGAAAAATGAGAATGAATACAAAACTTAGCCGGGAAAATAAGACAAGCCGCCTATTTTCATTTATTTTCTTCCCTTCTTTGCAGAGCCCTTTGAAAATCCTTTTCCCTTTGGAGTGTTACCCTTGGGAGCCTTGCCACCCTTTGGACCGTTGCCGCCCTTTGGAGCCTTGCCGCCCTTTGCCTTGGAACCTCTTTTTCCTGCCTTACCCATTCCACTTTTTCTCATATCCTTCTTCATCCTGCGATCAACAAGAACTTTTCCCTTGCCAGTCTTAACTTGAACACCTTTCTTTGCAACTACATACTCCTTTTGAGGCCTTTTTGGAACGGCGTTTTTATATAGTCGATCAATTTGCTTACTCTTTGAACGTTCTGATATGTCTGGCTGATCTGATATAACATTGGCCTTCTTGCGTACTTTCTCAAGTTTCCTCATTGCAACACGCTTCTTTCGGGCTTTGGCCTCAGCAACCTTCTTTGCAGGCCGGGCATCAATTGCTTTAAATTGTGCTTTCATTGCCGCAACTTCCTCTTTGGTGATAGGCTTTTCTGGTTGACAGTGTTTCCTTTCGTCATCTTGAAACCACTTGGGCAATCCTTCATCATGAAACATGTGCTTATTATATGCATCATCTAGGATCTGTTCCCTTTTCTTTTTCCTTATCATCTTTGAAGCAAGAGCCAATGACTCAGCTTTTGTTTCAACATCCCAATCCGACTCATCAGAGGACGAATCATCTGAATCAGTATCAGGTTGAGGAACAATCTCAAAATCCATTTCCTTAGATGCTTGAGGTTGAGTGTGATTCATCATCGCAGAATCAGCTGACTTATTTTCTTTTATCTTGTCAGAAACAGACTTATTTCCTTTGATCTTGATAGCAACGGGCATCTTCTCCTTTGGCCCATCAATATCCATTTCATTTTCACTATCATCCCTCTCAAAATCTTGTTCTTCTACAGCTTCAGCAAAGATATCCTGATTAAACCATGTATTTGTGATCTCCTCTTGGGTGAGCGCTGCCCCGTCATTGAGGGGCACCATCAAAGGGTTTGCTTCTTGAACATCATCTTCTGAATCATAATTGGACTGAACAATGTCATCATTTTCACCAGCCTACAAACCAAAAGATAATAGTGTGTAAATATTTCTTTTTGAGCATGGAACAGAATAAAAAAAGGACATGCCGTTCTACGGTTCCCAATAGTAAGACCGTTGTATTTGACTTGCAAAAAATGCCACTTCTAAAGGGAAGTCCAAGCAGGTAAAACTAACAGTAACAACATAAAAAACATGTCTATATTACCAGTAAGCTCCATAAAAAGGAACTGGTCATAGGATATGTTTGAATGTCGGAAAGGGAAGAAAATAAAGGAAACTTGAGTTAAGGGAATGAGAATATGTAAAGAATGTAGTTTATAGATGTTCATAAAAGCAATAGTTTATCAAGAATTGGAGTATAATTCCAATCCCCTTTATATTTATAACTCCCAAACCAGAAGGTGTATTTACATCAACATTCACAAAAAAAAGAAAGCTCCATACCTCCAAAAGTTGGGAGTCTACATCATAGGAGTTTTTAATACGCTTACGCTGCTTTGCAGTCCCTTCCTTTTTTATCACAAACCGCTCATAAGCTTGTTCAAGTAAATCTTCCATTTGTTCATCATATCTGATACAAGTATACAGTTAGATTACCCAGTTATGAAAGACCAACCGAATAGAGCAGTTGAGAGGTGGGAACAAATGTGATTAAAGAATGGTTTTCATAATTTAGAAAAACAAATAAACAAAAGGACAAATATACATCCCACATTTCTATGCTTTTCCTCGCAACATTCCCTTGTTTACTATAACTGTTAAAATCACCCCCTGTAACAAAATCAATGGTCCCCAACACTTCAATCCTCAAGAGGTATACCCCTCACACTTTCTTCTCAAGGTCCGGGCATAAGAGATACACACTGGTTAGGCTATTGCTAGATATATGCGGAGAATATAAGTGATCTCATAACATTAGGAACAATGAAAAGAACCTGTCAATCACCTTTTCCGTTCTTCGTCAGAATCTAATTCACTGGATGAATGTTCTGAGCCACCTTTGTTTTCTTCATTCTCACTGTCATCCTCTTCGCCCTCACCACCTTCATAATCAGTGGTATCAACAGCTACCAGATCCTTCTTACCCTAAAACCCCATGACAACAACCAAGAAAACAGTCAGTAACAACTTGAAAACACATCTCCTATCTAACGATGAGTAATTAATAAAACTCAAGCCGTGAAGCTATTCTCATATCTTAATATATTCAAACAAGTAAGCAAAAAGAAAATACTCATCACAAAAAGGTAAGATATGCTCTCATTCTGTTTTACGCGTGAAAGGAAAGACCAAAAAAGACATTTGCTAAGATAAAAAGTCATATCACTAATATGTAATTTACTCCAAAGAATAATGGATAAGAAAACTATCTATGAAATATGGTAAATTTATAATCCGAGCAATTTACAATATGGTAAATCTTTGTCACAAAGGGAATAAATTCTCATGAATGGGTCAAACAAACAACCAGTATGTACATACCTCCTTAAACAAATTATATTAACTTGTAAACCATAAGATACTACTTAAACATATATGATAAGAATAATTTGATAAAATCATTCCAATCATCAAATCCTTGGTTTCAAATAGAGGAAATAAAAAGATAGATCAATTAGGAAGAATTATTCCACTCATTAAGCCGTCGGTTGCTTTTCTTAATAATTGTTAAAAAAAAACAATGAAAAAAAAAACACTTCATTTAAATAGTGGAAGTAAAATGATAAAAATAAAACCTTGATCGAGGCAAGGGAAAACAACTCATGATCAACATAATCTTCTACTGCATCAATTTGCATCCCTGTTGCTTTCCGCGCCTTGTCCTGTAAAACCCAAACGGGTAAAGCAATGAATCAGCTTAATCTCATCCACAAATAGGATTAAAAACCATAGTTGGGCTTAGAATATCATGATACATAATAGATTAACACTATTTTTGGCCTTGCACGCCCTTAAACCATTTTTGAGACTAACATCATGTAAAATCTTGATATCAATATCATATTAACCTATTATGGTTTCCAAATAAATATTCACAACAATTTTTGCAATGAGAAAATTTATATGTATGGTAACCAACTCCACTCAAAGGCAAATAAGAAGCCACAAACCTTAGCTCTTCTTTTCGCTAGAATCTTTTTTTCACGTTTCTTCTTGCGGTCCAGTGCATTTGTCAGTTCCTCCATTTCATTGAGTAGTCTATCATCTTCATCCACCTCATTCTCATTTTCTACTACAGCTATAGAAGCAGGTTCAGTCTTTTTAGACGGTGAAAGAGCTTTTCTAATGTGAATCCTCCACCTACAGGTAACCAGCAGATACAAAAATCATTTTCCCCAGACAAAACAAAATAATAAACATATTCAGGATCAATCATTTAAAAAATATAAAGCAAGAAACAACAGGAAATGTACTTACTTTAAAAGATGCTTGAAGTCTTGCTTCCCCAAAACCCTCAAATCTTCACAGAGAGATTTTACCTGCCATACAGCCATAATCAAAGCATTTAATATTAACAGCATTAAGCATTGTTCATACCCTCAACTAATTAAAATTTTAGATATCATTGTATATACCCAAAAAATACCTCTTCAGTAGTTAGTTTGTTATCCTTGATTTGTAAATCAGCTGGATCAGTAAAACTTATAGAAGTAACTGAACCAAGAATCTCCAGAGGAGCATCTGACCAAATAAAACTTGCAGCTGAAGAAACCTTCCTCAAAGTTGTGATTCCATCTTCATACCTGTAGGTGTAAAATAAAATAAAATAGTTAAAATAGCAACAAAAACCTTTGTATAATTAAGCAGTTGAACTAAGGAATTTATATTGTCCAACTATTTGTTGTTTCTCAGAAAACCATAACATTGTAAATAATTAGTTTCTTATGAAAAAACACATGTTGATTCTACAATACAAGTTAATAAAATCCATTTCAAGGTAGAACTATTTGAGAAAGCATGCTTAAGCCATAATAAACAGTTTGAAAGATAAAACACGGTGCTGAGGGAATTACCCATCACGGTGCCTCTTTTGCTTATTGTCTCTAAGTACATCCACCACCTGTTTTAACAATGCAACAGCCAGGAAAATTAAATGAAAAAAGCAACAAAAATATAAGTTACAACGCCGATCAAAATTTCCATAAAAATAAAAAAACAATTTACCTTGGCTTGCGGCTGAGCAGATGCCTGAAAAAGATGCTTGTAGTCGAGAAGGCGAGGATCAATCTTAGCAGGAGCCTTGTACTTAAGCCCCACAAGATATATCTCAGCAGATTCAGATCGACTGGCAAGCGGTTTATCCACCTCAACCTTCTCAAACAACTGCAATTCAAATAGTCCACCACCACAGCAAACAATTTTCAACATTCAGCAACGAATCCAACCAAATCACAAAGAACCAGTAACTGATTCTTCATTTAAAAATTCAATAAAAAAAATGCATTAACCATTACCTGCTTCAAACAATACACAACAGCACTGTAATCCTGCGACCTGAAAACCTATCACAAAACAGAGTAGCAAGAATAGTTTAAAAATACCATAACGAATAATAGCAATAAACAATGATTAACAAAGCTAATCGTGCAATAATAGATTGTAATACCTTGGTGACAAACGTGCCCTTAGGTGCTAAAAACTGTGTAGCCAACTTAACAGAGTCAATAACAAGAGCATTCTGACTCGTAGCTTCTTGAGCCCAAGCACCACCGACATTCGGTGAACCATCGTGAAGAATAACATCAAAAACACTACAACCATTTTGGTTCATGATTTTCTTAATCCGTGACTTGCACTCAGGTCTCGTGATATCCTCCTGAATGGCGGTGGCTCCATTCATGGGAGCGATGGGGGCAAGGTCAACTCCGATGACAAGGTTGCCCTGGGGAACATGTTTGACCGCCACCTGCATCCAACCTCCGGGTGCGGCGCAGAGATCAAGGACGGCGCGTGCGGAATTGAGGAAATCGAACTTTCCATTGATTTGAAGGAGTTTGAATGATGCTCTGGATCTGTAACCGGTTTCTTTGGCTAAGTGGTACCACTTGTCCAAACGATGCTTACCTTTTGCTTTCGCCTTCCCCATTGAAGCTTCACAGTTTGGAGCTTGGGTTTTGATTAGGGTTTTGGAAATGGAACTATGTAAATCGGGGAGGTTTTATTCATTCGTTATTGTCTGGTTAGGACTCGTTTACATAATGGACCGGGTTGGATAATCGACCCGTATGGCTTTGTATTCTATTTTTCGGCCCATTATAATTTAACGTGCTCTTCTTCCACTTTTAATCATGTAACGTGTTCTTGTCAAAAATGAACTAGTCCATATAGCTATGGACAGGGACTCGAAAAATTTGAGTTTTAAAATGAGAGCTTATATTTTTAAAATTTTTTCTAGCTTAATTTTAAACAAATCTGCTATTTATTAGGGTTAGTTCATATGAACTGGATAGTCCATTAGATTTATATTACTATAAATTTTAAAATATTATATTTATATTATATTATTTTATTCCAAAATAACAAATTAATTTATTTTACTTCACTAAATTTTATCTGTATTCTATTTAATATTTTTCTTTTAAATAATATACATTAATATAATCAATACTCTTTTCTCTCGTATTCTATTAGTTTCTCTTATATTAAATATTTGAATATTATTGTATATAATTTATACATATATTGTATTTAAAAACATATTATAATATTTATAAAATATAATATACTACTTAAAAATATATTATGTTTAAAATAATATAATTTTTAATTTAATTTACAATAAATATTATGACTTTTTTATTTTTATTTTTTATTATTAAAAAAAACTCGTTTAGGGATGAGTAATTCGAAGCTCATCTAAGGCCGGACTTGAGTAATAATTTTTTAGTCCGTATTAAAAATGAGTTTTTTGCCTCAACCTTAAAAAGTCTGAGCCCACTAAGGCTGATCCATTTAGAGTCGGCTAACTCATTTTGACATCTTTAATGGATATTAAAAATAATATTTATATATATTTTATTGTCAATTTATTTGATTATTGTTTTGTGATACTTAATAAAATATTCTAATCACATTTTCATTTATTTTTCAAGACAAAATCAATTTGATGTAAAAGACAAGGGATATCTAATATTTTTATTTTTATTTTTTAGGATGAAAGAATGTAAAAAGAACTTTAGTATTTAAAAAATGGTACACTAATATCATATGTTCTTATTCAAATATGCCCTAATATAATTATGGTGGGAATCAAGTTAAATGAAGTGGTTAAAGTGGATGTCATCACACATTGTTGCATCTCGCCTGCGTGATAAAATGGTTATCATCAAAATTATTGACACAGATTTTTGCTCGAAATGACAACGGATAAATTTCACAGATCCAACACGTAAATTAATATTTGAAAAATAAATATTAAAGTGACTTATGTCAAACTCCATGAGAGAAACCAAGCAACAACGTGATGTTATAGCTTTTTCTATTGGTTCATGTGTGCAAGAATCAATTGTGGTATTCTATTTATTAAAAAAATATTTATGCTATTAACTATTTCGTGCTTGGAAATTACATAATTATAAATCAACAATAAACTCCAAAAATTCATTTTCTTATAAAGATGTAATATTTCGAGGATATTTTGCCAACTATTACATTTTGGCAAACACATATTGTACATAAGTGAACTCTAATAGAGTAACATCAAATGCAAAATGAATGAATAACTTAAATTTGTAGTGTTTACAAATCAATCTAACTAACAATTAAAAATTGAAAACTGTCATTAAATCAACACAAATTATTAACCATAAGGAGCATTTCTTCATAATTAAAGTGAAACACATGTTTCATTTATTTGAAATATTTTATTCTTATGACAATTAAAACAAATATTTTGCATTTATTTGACCATTTTCACTATCTCACAAATCAAATATGGTAACCAAATTTCAAGGCGACAAGTAAATTATATAAGTCATGTGGAAAACATGGTTTTAATTTGATTTGGCCCATTGGAAAAATGGAGATGTCGTGACACTTCTTGCCATTCAACCAAAATATTATTCTGAAAGCAATCATTATTTTTCTTAGGTGACATCTCTTCACAATACATTCCTAAACATTATCCTAAAAGCAAGTTCAATGTATGCATAAATAAAAGCTTTCAATCAAAACAAACTCAGTCAATTACAACATTAATAAGACCTAGATATAGACAATAAATCTCTTGTTAAAAATACCTTTGTATACACATGGTGACTGATACAAAGATAATCTAACACGTCGGTTGGTTTATGTAGCATTAAAAAGGCCGGCTGCAGCCGCTCCATACCCTTATGTTCGATCAAATAACTCCAAAGAAGTACCAATGAATAATCACTAACACCCCTACTAACATTACAAATTTTTTTCACGATCATAACAGATATTATCAAGGATACTTTACTCCTCTACATAAAAAAATTATTATACTCTTCAAGACAGGTACTTCAGAGCCCCCAATCAATCACCCGGAGAACTGCAACATCGCCATAAACTAATATTTTGACCATGCACCTAATCTAATATGATGTGGCTCTGAATTCAATTAATATTGTAATGCTAATTGCAGTTGAATTGAATATAAGCCAAACTTCTATTTATTACTACCACTTATCGAGCCACTCGTATATGTGCCTCATAATGACTTCCCCATCGGTCACTGCTTAAAGTAAAAAGTAAAACACAAAACTGAACAAATTGATTTTATAACTATTTTTGACTGTGTTCTCACTTGCAAATTTTCTATATTGTTATTCCTACGTAGAAAGTGCTTTAAATAGTCCTCAAACAATTTACCAATTAAATAAGTTATCCCTAACCAAACAATGTCATATGCAAAATGTAACAAATTTGATGAAAGAGTTATGACAAAGATTAAATTCTAAATAACACTAAGTTTTAACTCGTAGATTAAGAAAGCTTTTCAGTTATCTTCTAGCTTAAGAAATATATTTAGTTGAGAATGCACACCACCTTAAGTCAAATGCTTGATGTTCTTCATCCCCAACTTCACCACGAGTCGCTTGAAAACATCGTTTGTAACCGATTTCGTCAATAAGTCTGCGACTTGTTTTTCACTTCTGCAGTAGCTTAAACGTAACTGTCCAGAACTCACCAAATCGCACAAGTAATGGAACCTCATCTCAATGTGCTTGCTTCTACCATGTGCTATGGGATTCTTAGCAAGGTTGATGGCTGAAATGTTGTCCACCAACAACAAAACTCCCTCTCTCACGCAGATGTCCAGCTCACGCAACAGAGTCACAAGCCACACAGCTTGGCATGCACACATCGAAGCTGCAATATACTCCGCCTCGCAAGAAGAGAGAGCAACCACCGGCTCCTTTCGAGAACACCAAGAGATTTGTGCACCGCCGAACATAAATACATAACCCGCCATTGATTTTCGATCGTCTTTATCTCCGCACCAATTGGAGTTGGTGTATCTAAGTAAATTGCAACTTCTGCTC
This sequence comes from Lathyrus sativus, assembly GCA_963859935.3. Classification (NCBI taxonomy): domain Eukaryota; kingdom Viridiplantae; phylum Streptophyta; class Magnoliopsida; order Fabales; family Fabaceae; genus Lathyrus; species Lathyrus sativus. Next base: position 489,539,463 of record OZ012741.1, read on the forward strand.
ATGTCACTTGTCGGAAACAAAATTCCACAGCCAAGAGTACCTTTCACATAACGAAGGATCCTCTTAACCGCTGTCAAGTGTGATACCTTTGGCTTTTCCATAAACCTACTTGCAATACCGACACTAAACGCCAAATTAGGCCGCTTATTGCACAAGTAACACAATGATCCAACCAATCTCTGGTATTGAGTTGGATTCACATCTTGCTCTTCCTCACTCTTGGATAGTTGTAACCGTGCCTCGGATGGAGTTATGGCAGCATTGCAATGCTCCATATCACACCTCTTCAAGATCTCAATTGCATGCCTTCTTTGATGCATGAGAAACCCCAACTTTGTCTTTTGGAACTCTATGCCTAAGAAGTATGTCATAGCACCAAGGTCACTCATTTCAAATTCCCTCATAAGCTCTTACTTGAACTTTGAAATGTATGATTCACAACTTCCGGTAATCAATAAATCGTCCACATATAGACAAAGAATGATCACCCCTTCGCTAGCACCCGTTTTCACATACACCCCATGCTCAGACACGCATTTATTGAAACCAATATCGTTAAGAAAACCATTTATGCATTTGTTCCAAGCTCTTGGAGCTTGTTTCAAACCATAGAGTGTCTTCCTCAATTTGTAGACTTTTACCTCTTGGTCTGAACAACAAAACCCGGTGGATATCCCACATACACCTCTTCATTCAATGGACCGTTCAAAAATGTCCATTTGACGTCCATTTGATATAACAGCCAGCTGTTGGTATTTGCAATCGCAACAACTAACCGGATGGTTTCAGGCCTTGAAACGGGTGCGAACACCTCATCAAAATCAATGCCTTCCTTTTGCAAAAATCTCTTTGCCACTAATCAAGCCTTATGCTTGATTATCTCACCTTTCGGATTTGCTTTCACCTTGAAGACCCATTTCACACCAATTGCCTTTTTACCTTTCGGTAAATCGACCAACATCCAAGTATTGTTTTTCTCAATTGATTCCAGCTCATCCTTCATTGCACTCATCCATTTTGGATCGCTTAATGCCTCCTCCATATTCATCGGTTTAGATTCGGCCATTAAAGCGAAATGGATGAGATCACCATCATGATTGATCTTGCTATCACGGAATACCTCACAATCTCAGAGTCTTTGAGGCATACCTCTCTGCCTCGTTGGTCGTCTATTCGTTTCACCATCCTCCATTGCGAATGGTTGCTGTCCAGGATCATTAATAGGCTAGAAATAAATTTCCTCTCAGGAAATTGATTTCTGGGCCTGAATTTTGACTTCCAGCAGCACCAGGGAGCTCTGTCACGGGCTGGAAATCGATTACCTCATTTGGTAAATCGATTTCATGTACAGAAATTTTGCTGTCAAACATCCGGATTTCATCCACAATCACGTCCCGACTTACCATAATCCTCTTGCTACTCATATCAAACAATTTGTAGCCTCTGGTAGGATGATATCCAACAAGTAACAACTTCTCACCTTATCATCAAGCTTCTTTCTAAGCTGTCTCGAAATGTGTCGAAACACAATCGAACCGAAAACACGCAAGTGGCTCAAACTCGGTTTGAATCCGGACCATACCTCTTCTGGAGTTATCTTTTCCAGCTTCTTTTTCGGACACCTATTCAACAAATAGGCAGCTGTAGATACCACTTCACCCTAAAGCTCTTTCGGTAAAATTTTTGCCTTTTAACATGGTTCGTACCATGTTCATGATTGTCCAATTTTTTCTCTCCGCAATGCCATTTTGTTGTGGAGTGTAGGGAGGCACCACCTCACGGATTATCCCCTCATCATTGCAATAACTCATAAACTCACCGGATGTGAATTCACCTCCACCGTCCATTTTGAGAGTTTCTAGCTTTTTACCGCATTGGCGCTCAACCATTGACTTGAACTGTTTGAATACTTCAAACACCTCACCCTTCCTTTTAATGAGGTAAATCCACAACTTCCTACTAAAATCATCAATAAACGTGACAAAGTATTGATTGCCATCGTAGGAATTGACTTGCATCGGTACGCATAAATCAGAACACACCACCTTAAGGTGATGCTTGGTCCTATGACCCGCATCCTTGCTGAAATTACTCTTGTGCTGCTTCCCGTGAACACACTCTTCACATATTTCAGCTGGAATATTAATCCTTGGCAGCCCGGACACCATACCATGTCTTTGTAATGCGTCGAGATCACGAAAGTTGAGATGACCGAGACGGTAGTGCCATAACCATTCCTCACGACTTACAGCAGTAGCTAAGCACCTATGTTCCATAACTTTTAACTCAATCTTGAAAGTTCTATTAGCATCCATAGGAACCTTAAGAATCAAAACTCCGTTTTGGTCCAAAACGCGCAATACTTTGTTTTCCATGCGAATTGTGTAATTCCTTTCAAGTAATTGGCCAATGCTTAAAAGGTTACACTTAATTTCGGGAATGTACAAAACTTCCTTGATCAAGGAATGACCACCATCCCTCCTCATGATCAAGACATCACCGACACCGTCGACCACCAAAGTCGTATTATCCGCGAATCTCACTCTACTTCACGTGACTTGATTGATCTTCAAGAACCAATCTTTTCTACCCGTCATATGCATCGAACAACCAGAATCCAAGTACTAATCATCACTACCTTGGACTCCATCTCGAACCGTTACTAATGCGTTTTTCTCCGAACGCATTTTCTGCAGTTTTTCTGCACTGCAGTAGTTGCTGTCCAGCAACTTTCTACTGTTGTCCATGCCATTATTCTCCTCCGTAATCACCACAAGAAGTGTGTTATCATCATCCAATTCTTTCCTAGAAACCTTTGCTTCATCCGCATCACTCTCCTTGCGCTTGAAACAACAGTCTCTTGAGAAATGTCCAAGCTTTTGACAATTGTAACATCTCTTAGTACTTTTGTCGAGCGGCTTGTAGTTGCCTTGACTACTATCCTTGGAGGTTCCTTCTCCTCTTTGTCCTCTTGAATTTTATAGATCTTTTCCACCAAAATTCTGGAAATTCTTCTTATCTATAGAAGACCATTTCCATTTCGATCTCTTATCCTTCTCATTGAAACGAGCTTGCAAAGTCACTTCCGCTTTTGCCTTATCGTTTCCTCTTTCATCCATCCTTTGTTCATGAGCTTCCAATGAAATTTGTAGTTCATCCTTCGTCATGGTCTTGAGATCCTTCGATTCTTCAATCGCAACAACAATTTTGCCGAATCTTGCCGTTAAAGAACGCAACACCTTCGACACAATGTTTTCCTCCGAAACTGACTCACCACAAGCCTTCATTTGATTCATCAAACGCGTCACACACGTTATGTAATCGTTGACCGTTTCCTTCTCTTCCATTTGGAGTAATTCAAACTGTCTCTTGTGAGTTTGTAACCTCACCACCTTCGCTTTATCAACTCCCGCATACGTCTTCTCGAGTATATCCCAAGCTTTCTTCGCTGAGTCACAATCACCAACCTTTTCGAAGTTGTCTTCATCTACACAAGAATATATCAAGAAGAGAGCCTTGTAGTCTTTCTTCTTCTCTTCTTTGTGAGTGGCTTGTTAGGCAGTTGTAGCCTCTTCAACAAGAGGGATAACACCAGTAGTAATCACATCGAGCACGTCTTGGTAGCCAAACAAAACTTTCATTTGTTTACACCATTTGTTGTAGTTATTTGAATCAAGAATGGGAAGATTGGTGGGAATGTTGTCGTTTGAAACGGATATTGCGGCGAAATAGGATCAGAACCAATGCTTTTAATGCCAAATGTTGGAACAAGCACAAAAGCTTGTATGTGAATCAATGGAGGTGATGGATAATTTTGGTGAAATTTGAGGATTGGGGAAGATGAAGTTTAGAGAGAATAGAGATTAATTGAGAGGGTAAAAAAAATCATATGGCATTAACTCATTCAACATATTACAAAATGTATATATAGTGCCTACTAACACTAAACAAAGTAACAAATAAAAGCTAAACAAAACAGCCTAAAAACAGAAGTATTTTTCTGGTTTTTCCTGCAGCATTCTGGCAGTTTTTCCAAATAGCTTCTAATCATAGTTACATTGCATTTGACTTATATAACATCCAACATTTTCAGCTTAAGATAGAAACCCTCTGACTGAGTTAGCTTCTAGCTTACGAAAGCTTTTATATTTAAATAAATCAATATTTCTTAAATTAAAAAACTATACTAAATAAGTTTTTGGTGTTAATGCATAAGCAAAGTGAAGATAAGCAAAAATAACTTGCCATGACATACAAAAGTTACTATTAAGACAACAAACTAACTAGGATATAATTCATTGTCAAGATTTGATTGATGTTATTACAATATTTGGCACATCTTACTAATAATTCTATGGCAAACAACGTAAATATATAGCAAAATTCCCTTACCACCAAAGAAACCATGACCAAAATGACTATATGGTACAACTTCAATACCGAGATTTGTATCAATAAAAATTAAATAAGTAATGTTTTAATGTCTCGTTGTCTTGGTTATATGAAGTTTGTAACTTTATCATTATTAGCATCCTACCACAAAGAATAAATAAATCACATTGGAGAAAACAGTATAAAAGACACACACATAACAAATTAAAAGCACAAATTTATATAGTTGATATACCTATATGCAAGACTTTGATTCTAATTCTAATTGGCCGGTATTTCAGCTGCATTGAGGATGATAAAGGTGCTAAAGACTGTTTGAATGTCTCATCTGATGCTTTTTCATATAGCATGCATCTAACACACACTGGTCAACCCTCTGAAAAGAAAAAGGTAGTCATAAAAGAGTTAGTAAATTAAAAGTTATACGTTATCTAATTGTCATTAACTAAATTGAATTATTACTCACTTGTATAGCAAATAGGTACCAGTATGAGCCTACAATATGGTAAATAACATAAAAAACAGAAGATTCATGATGAAATTCGCTCCAAGGTGACATAAACATAAACCCAATATTTATTATGAAATTCGCCTCAAGGTGACTTAAATATAAATCCAATTTGAGATTGGCCAATCAGCAGAGGCAAAAATATGAATAAATGGAGAGTATATTGAACAAGGATCAATATAAATAGAGCTTATTAGCATAGTGTTCTTCCGCGTACTTTGAGGAATTCGGAAGGACAAACATGATTAATATCCGCAAATATTACACCATAATGTATCATGATAAAGAGTAAATAAATGAAGTTGGAAAAGTTAACAGTATGCATGACATGACAAAGGAAGATATACATGCGAAAGAGGTAAAACAACACATAAGTCCGAGAAAAAATAACTCTTAAAATATTTAAAGCAATTTTTGTGGGACCGTCAACCACCCTAGATTTAGGCGAATCATAAGCCAACCTAGACTGCAAAACTTAACAAAATTATTTAGTCTTCAAATCATAAAAGCACGAATAAAGAAAGATTTTGTGACTGTGAGTAAAACAAAAAATTTCCTTAACCTACTTTTCTCTCTTAGTTGTTCAATCCAAATATATTGTTACTGTGAGTACAAATAGCCATAAAGGAAAATAATCTTAATAGAATGGTTCAACTTCACTTTGAGACACTAAATAATAATATAACATATAATAACAACTCTTTTGCAAGTGTGGAGCATAGAAGACCATCTAATAGCATAATAAAAATAAAAATAGCACGAATATGCTCATCAAGTTTGTATGTATATAGCTCATGATTACTCCATCCGGATAAATAGGACTATACTCAAAACCATCAAGAATATAATTTGGAGTTTAATCGTGATAAAATGATCATACAGAAATGTAATTATATGCAAATTCTGGCATTGATGAGATCTAAAGGCTTAGATGACATGTTCTCTTAACATCATATAGTATTTCATATGATACATATGTTTAAAAAATTCATGCTTATAATATATTATAATATATTGACCAGCTTTTCAAAAATACTCAAAACACGTAATATAGTACATAGAATGTCAAATAACATGTTATTGTTAAAAGCAACCTCGAGTAGAATGTTTAAGAGATACACAAAATCTATTATGCTTTTAATCACAACAAGCGCTTTTGCCATTGCCTAGTTCATAGGAATACATTTGTTTTTCTTCTATACATACGTGAAAGAGAAAAGGTGAAGTTATTATTTTATTTGAAACAACAAAAAAAAATATAATTAAAAAAAAGGAAAAGATGCTTACCTTGTTCACATGGATAGTAAAGAAAAACAACGAATCGACAAAAATGGACATCAGGCAGAAAATCCCCAAGAGCTTGTTCCATTTCTCTATAAACTGGTTGAACCGAGTTTTCCTCGCGGCATAGAGCAAATTGATCTTTGTATTTTGTGTTTGGGTTTTATTAATTTGTATCTCATTTCCATCCAAAGAAGCGATGGAAATAAAAATTTTCTACTGTATGAGCTAGAGGTGTTTCTCATTCGCAATGATGAAAGCTCTAATTGATCAGGTTGGTGTTTTTATTGTTGTTATTGTTATGTTTGTGCTGCTTCTTTGATATCAACAATGTTGCTCATGTTTGCTTACTTGATTCTGAAAAAAATACTTAATTCCTCATATCCCAAGAAAACATGTAAAAATATTTTAGGATTCATATGACAAATAATTGAGTTTCTTTATTATAGCCTTATAGCAAAGGAAATCTTCTACATATTCAACAAAAAGCATTAACATTATAGTGTGAAGACTCTATTTACTCTAGCTCAATTATATTACCCCTAAAATTTTAATGTTAATATGCATTTCATGTTGTTGAATATAATGTCCAAAGCTAGGGAAATGAAAAATCGATAAACAAATTAGGTACATGCTAGCTCGAGCTAATATATCATGGACTAAATGATCAATAAGTTGAGTTAATGCTCCATTGACTCATATAATTAACTCATGTGGCAGTAGAAATTAATTTAATTTTAGAAAATTAATTTGGAAACTATTATTACAGATTTAAAAATATAATATTTAGGCTTAATACCCATATTCTTTTCAATAGCAGCCCAATACTTGAAATTCATTATGGATAGTGTGAAAAAGGTATATAAAATTAATCTTTACTAACTGTTGCGGTGAGAATCGAATATCAAGTCATTGAATTAACTTGAATCTTAATTCTTAAATTCACAACCGGACTTTAATTTATCCAAAAAGGAAAGGTTTAAAGAAAGAAAAACCTATAAAAATGCAAAGCAAAAAACAAGGCTTAAAGCTAAACAAAGAGAGATCTAAAGGTTCGGGGTTGGTTATGCATAGGATAGGTATTTCACATCCTAAACATCTGTAGTACTCTACAAGAACCTCTTGTTAATATTTGTGTTTGCTAAAGTTTGTTTGCTAAAGGAAATGTGTTAAGGGTAAAGTATGCTCGCGAAGACATCGCATCTCGTGTCTACGTATCCTGACGGGAATGGAATCAGAGCAACCGTAGTTTCCCTAACTAGGGGTGAAGAACTCTTGACTATGGTCAAGGTTCCAAAGGGAAAGTAAATGTCTATGGCGAGACACCTACATAGATTGCGAAGGCTCTAAACTAAGATTAAGTAGAAAAGAAAGGAATGTCCATGACGGGACAGCTAAATAGAGCACGACGACTCCAAGTCCTATGGAAAAGGTAAACAAAGGGAATTTCCACGGCGGGACGACTAAATAGAGCACGACGACTCCAATTTTAAGTTTTAAATGTTAAAAGGAAGTTAGTTGTTAGTGAGGGGGAAAGAAAAAATTGGTTGTTAGTTGGTTAGTGGGAAGTTGACTCGCCAAGACGTCGCATCTTGTGCCTACGTATTCTCATCAAGAAATCAGAGCGTTCGTCGTTCCCCTATCTAGGGGTGAGGAACTCTTAACTGTGGTCAAGGTTCCAGGGGGATGTAAGCATTCATAGGGAGGTACTTACATGGAGTGAGGCGACTCCTGAATCTATGTTGAGATTGTTATGGTAGAGAATATCCACGGCGGCACGCTAAATATGAGTACCGCGACTCGGATCCTAAGGTTAGGATAAATGTTAAAGGTGTATGTATGTCCACGGCGAGACGTTAAATAGAGCACGACTACTCCAATCCTAATGCTAGGATAACAGATAAAGGATGTCCACGACGGGACACTAAATATGAGTACAACGACTCAGATCCTAAGGTTAGGATAAAGGGTAAAGGTAAAGGATATCATATGTAAACCATCAATGTCACAACAATGTAAACAAAAGGTTCAAAACCTCATGGGGTTAATCAAAAGTTTTTAAAGGTGAACCACCTAAATGTGTACAAGAAAAGTTGAAATTCAAACTTAAATGCCCAAGAAAGCTAACAATCCATGTTCATAATCTCAAATTAAAAAACTCAAAGAGAATGAAGTTCAAATGTTTGAAATAAAGAAGGAAAGATAGGAGGGTGAAAACTCTAAAATGGGTTATAACTTGCTCATAATGCAAAGTGTTTCTAAAATAGGATTTTTAGAATTCTTTAAACATTATATGGAAATATGTCACAACACAAGATTTTTGCAAAAAGAACCACTTAAAAATGATTTAAAATGGAGAAGTTATGTGGTTTTTAAGTTTGTGAACAAAACATAAAAATCTAAATGATAAAAAGAATAAAATGCACATGGTAAGACAATGAATCAAACAAATTTGATTATTTAAACATGTTAACAAACATGTATAAATAATACAAGATCAATATCACAAGAAAAATCAAGTTACTAGTTGAAAAAGTTTAAGAACATCATGGTAAAAACCCTAAAAACAGTCATGGTAGCTTGTGAAATGCAAATGAAAAGTTCATATTTATGAGTTTTAGGTTTACCTCTTGAAGAAAGATTAAGCAATAAGAAAATCATAGATCTTGAAAGCTCTTCCAAGATCTGCAAATGTTCCTAGGATGATGAATAGATGCTCTAAACAACCTCCAAGCAAGCTAGTGGACGAAATGCTTTGTAAATGAAGGAAAATCTCCAAAATCCAAAGATTTCAAAGACCAACTCACTAGAACCTTGTTACATAAATATGGAAGTGATTTGGATAACTTTGAATACATCATATTTGATGTGTTTGAAGTGTTTCTTGAGTTAGAAGAAGTTTGGAAATGGTTTTGAAAGGTGTTTTGCAAAAGTAGATTTTGAGGGATTTTGGAAACTTAATGAGATTTTGCAAGAACTTGTGATTGTGTAAGGAATGTAGTTCTAGCTGGTTTCTAGCATGAAACTTGTGTGTTTGTGAGGTAGGAAGTTAGTTCTATTTATAGCCAAAAGCCTTGGATCAAGGTATGGGTAAAAGTGAAGCAAATTGCCAATTTTAACCTTCCATCATGAAAATCTTTGAGTTTTTCAATGCAATCTTCATCTTTGTCTTTAAGCCACTCTACTAAGATATTCTCTATACCCCATAGATTTTTTTTCATCATTCTTGATAGGATATGAGGTGACTTGTTGAATTAAAGTTGATGATTTGACAAGGGTAGCCACTTTTTTTCTCTTTCTTCACTATTCACTTTTGCAACTTGCATTAAATAATGATTTCCTTTGATCTTTGTGTCATTTTCGTGGGAATTGATGTACAAATGTTCATTATCAATATAAACATCATAAATGAGACGTAATCTTTGATTAGCATCGATTTGGAGAGGTTTTGGAATCAAAAAACTTATGCTAACCTGGTTTTGCCAATGCAAGTTTTTGCCAACTTGTGGACCTCGGTTCTCTCTAACCAAGAAGAGTTATGGAACACACTTGTACTTTTTAGAAAGCCCCTATTAGGTACTAAAATATTTACGTTTGTTTTAGGAACTCATTCCTCTTGAAACTAGGTCAAAACCCCCTGTGTGGTTTAGGAGTTATGGCTTTGCTCTTTTCAAAACCTTAATTCCCCAATTTTTCGATTACTTCTCAATTCTTGATCAATTGGTAACAAACGTTCATTATTAGATATTAAATGATGTTGGGAGCATAGTTGGCTTCAATTTTGGGTTAAAACCCTGTTGGTCAATGGGTTGGCTTTTCAGTCAGATGAACCGAACGATCGAAAACCTCTGAAATGACTGTTGGTGTCGTGGGTCTTCTGAGGCCTTGAAACTTATTTAGTGGACTTCCCTAATCCATATGAGCTTCATGGACCATAACTCTATCATTGGAACACCTTTAAATCAAAAGTCAAACCACAGTTGACTCTTCCTGATCAGAAACCCTAATCAGGGGTCCTGAACTGCATTGTTTTTAATCTTCGGGTGACAATCTCAAATTGGATTCATACTTGACCCAATGGAGTATTATTGATGGTGTAGAGACATTCTTCATGGATAATCAATCTAAGGCATTGACTGATTAAACCGTTGAAACCTCGATTTCCAACTGTACGGAACCCTAATTCACCTGTATCTTAGCAAAGACAAACTTGAAATAGGTTAAGGTTAGATAAATAATGATAATGCTCCTAGAATGATGATGAAGATCTAAGAGGTCAAAATTTGGGGTGCAACACTAACCCATTTTCAATGTGGGACTCTATTGTTGGTGAAAGTAAAAACCCTGCTGAACCCAATTTTTTCAACAACACATGACATTTTTCATATAAGTAAAACATATTATATCTTTCCAAAGAAATATGCTTCTTTCGGGAACATAACTTGGTTAAAAAAAATTCTTTTCTCAACATTTGAAATCTTGTTCTGCCAAATGCTCAATTATGTTATTCATAATTTCACATAGTATAACATCCATCACACTTACTTTTTCTTGATTGGCTATTCAATTATGCTATTTATAATTTGTCATGGGAATTTGCTATTCAATTATGCTTTCAAAATAGTTTTGGTGTCATAACATATTCATGCATGCTATTCAGTTATGCATATAATATGAATTAGTCACAAAAGTTTATTCAAAGACAATTCATTTCATGACTTATTATGAGGAACATCTTCATTACTTTGAAACTCAACTACAAAAAGAAGAAACATGTTCATCTATTATTAGAAGATAAAGGGTGGATGGGTGAAATAAGAGCATTAATTTATCAAAGAATATATGACTCATAACTGCTACATTAACATGATTAAATGTCATTATCCATGAACTAATAAAATCTCGAAGCAAGCTTCCTAGATCAATCATGAAGCATTTGACCCCATTACCTAAAAAGATGTGTATACCAGGTAGCGCATACTTACTATAACCCTTAGAACACCAATGATATCCATATTCCACTGATAGTGCTCTAGGCAGCGCATGCTTACCATAAAATATGTAGATCAATAACTCTTAATACTTGTTAGTTACTACTGATATTACTCAGTGATATAATAATTAATATCACTAAACATGTTACTAGTTGAAGATTAAAGTGAAAAGAATGCAAATTGTAATATACATAATTTAATCACCATCAGATATCAGTGGTTACAAAAGAAATCAAAAGGTGTATGTGGAGTGGAATAAGCCGTTGAAAGTATTTTAGAAGCTAACCATGATGTATAAACATGATGTTTATTATCTGACTTGCCACCTGCATGAATACTTTAGTCCCGCATCGAAAATGTTTAAACAAATGAAAGTGTTTATAAACATCTTTTACATAATAAATCTCAACTTCAAGTATTGGACTTTGGGCAAGATCATTGGACAATAGGAGATGTATATTTCACCCAACAAAAATTGCTTTTGGTTGTTTTACGCTAAAGTATTCTTTAATCACCTTTTTGTTAGCCAACTTAGGCAAGCTAAAGATTCTCTTACAAATTTCCCATGTTTCGACCCTTTCATTCTGTTTCAGATTCTTCAAACAAAATTCGCTTATTTTTGAAACATGCATTTTGTCTTAATTTCGCTACTCAAGCCCAAATTTGCTTAACAATGTTTGTTTGACTTTGGGATGTAGGTGTTGGTTCAAATACTCTAGATGGCTCGACAATAGGTCTCTTTTTGCTTTGCTTTTCCATTTTCAACCTAAAATGATAAAAAAAGATATAAAATAGGATCAATGTATAATTTTTATGACAATTCTAAAATATGTAGAAATCAGGGGATTTCAGTATTACTTTGTGCCTAAGTAATCTAATAAGTGTATGCAAATGATAATGATAAATATGTTAATTATACAATTATCATGAGTGGTCTAAAAGGATTAAACGGGGCAACAACAAAACATTGGAGGTAAATTAAGCTAATGGGATCCTTTGAGAAAGAGGAATCAATAAAGACAATAAATACATAATTTTTGGTAATTAACTGTAAGTCTATTTACAATTATATAATAGACCACCGTGCGTTGGTCACATTGAGGGTTGTGTCTTTGAAGTTCCATAATGGCCATTATGGATGTAAGTTTGGAAGCATGCATGACATGTTTCTTAACATCCCTCGAGCTCCACCAAGACAAGGCAGACAACAAGGGCAAACGACCTTACTACTTGAGTACAAGAAGAACCCAAAAGAATAAAAGTATGAATACATTAGGTAGGGTCATATACTTATTAAAAGAAGGGGAGAGGAAACTATCCACTCCAACATAAACTTGATGAATGTATGAGCCAAGATCAAAACCGACATAGGTGGTCAAAAAGGTTGCGACATGACCAAGGAATATGTCCTTAATACAGTAAAAAAAGTCAACCCCTGGTGTAAAAGAATGTGTTTTCTATAGACTATCGTTTTTAAAATTCAATCACACTTTATTTTACGCATGAATGGCTTTCACCACCCAGTTTCCTATCTTATGTTTTATGTATTTTAATAATGTATGAACATCTTTCTTTTTTTCACACACGGTGATAGAGTCAAATCCCTTAAACTTTGAAATCGCTCCCAAATTGAAAAAATACAATTGAAGTTAAAGTAAAGCCCTTATAAAGGCACCAACAAACTCACTCCCAATAGGGTAAATAATAAATGAAAGTCACCTACGATGCAAAATGACCTCACTTACAGGTTCACCACCAAGGTGGCAATTTCTCATCCATGAGTAATCCACCATACATCAAAGTTCAAAACCTAAATAAGGGGTTGTCAAAGGGTATACATTGGTCGGGATAATCCTTATTGTAGAATTTCGTCACATCAAGAAACAATGATTAATAAACAATATGAAATTCTGGTATGTAGATCACATGTGTTCCAAGAACATTGATCTCTGATCAGCAAAGATGAGGACAAACCATGGCCAATTTAAATTTCTTTAAATTGTCCCAATGTCATGACCAATGTCACGGCCTCTGTTGTGACATCTGCAGTCTGTCAGACTATTTATCCAACCATTTAAAGTACAGAATTGCAAATCCAGAAAAATAAATAACATGGTAATTGTTCACCCAGTTCGGTATCAACAACACCTACATTTGGGGGCTACCAAGCCAGAGAGGAAATTCACTATTAGTAGAATCAATTCAAAGTCAAACCTCCAGTTTGCACTTCTCACTTAATCTCTACCCAATGACACTTCAGCCCAGAGACACTCTAGTACCTGAGTATACCCACTTACTCCCCCACTATCACACAACAGTGATATCAAACAATTACAAAAATAGTATGAAGAGACACTTCATACACACCTTGATCTTGCTTCACATCTTTGATCAAGGAACTCATGTAACACCCCCTTTCTATACCCCCAAATTAATACATTTAATCAATTAGGCATTTAGAAAATTTATTTCATCAGAGTTTAATTAAAATTTAATTAAAACATGGTATATAAGAGGCGCATCACATTATCACGAAATTAAACACATACGATACCTGCTCAAAATAGATATGCAACAATGGGTAACCCACATCTCAATATTTAGAATAAAAGCGGAAACATCCAAATATTGAATCGATCACATTCATAAACGTATATACAACCATTCAATCAATTCATGCTTTACAACCATATCCACAGCGGATACATACATAGATGTATCACAAGGAATCAAAACAAATGTAACTCCAAAGGAGTCAAAGGCTTCCTAACTACCCAGATGTTACATATCAGAGCCATTGACCAAAAAGAATGAAGACATCGCTTCACAAAAAGAACCTCCAGCTTCCTACTCTGCAATGCCTCATAGAGCATTATAAAATAGCAGAAGGGTGAGAAACAATATCATAACAGTTAATGCATAAAATTGTATATATACATATACTCATATTTGTACAAGTTATACTCAAATTATGTTCTCACCACATTAAGCATATACAATTAATCATGCCTCTACACATGCTCATGAACATTCACTATATGTTCCTCCAAACAATCATATATAACATACACAGTTACATTCATACAACTAATGCATCATACACAGATGACTCATGCAACTCATAGAGACCGACACACGACTCTATGCAGATGCAAATGCGGTACCGACTCATTTCAACAGATTCTCTAAGGAATCGAGTATTCAGCAGATTCTCCATGGAATCAAGTATTCAGCAGATTCTCCATGGAATCAAATATCCATCAGATTCTCCACGGAATCGAATATTCAGCAGATTCTCCACGGAATCAAATACTCTGCAGATTCTCCACGGAATCAAATACTCTAGTCAATCCTCCAAGGGATTACATGTTATGACCGATTCTCCGAGGAATCACACAATGCAACCGATTCTCCAAGGAATCTAATGTAACCATCGTATCATACGAGGTTCTGCAAATCCTCCGAGGGATCATTCAACACAAAAATGCATACTAAGATGCTACACAATGCTAATCCTCCGAGGGATCGATCAACACAGAATGCATACTATGTTCACAAACATACTCATTGCATTTATCACATACATCGCATATATCTATCATGCATTCACATTATGCACCATTTCACACATGGTTTACACACATATCAGCCTATCAATGTGTTTCTATTCAATTCAAGCAAATACACAAGATTATCAAACATTCAAGATTCACCATTGGCTCTACAATCTAGGATTCACGCCTTTCGGCCACCCACAGCACGACATGTCAAAACAGTTCACACATCAATCATTCATATAGGCATTAATCATAATTGAATCGGCCAAAAATCATGCTATGAACAAACAGCAAAACAAATAACACTGTCAGGTTCGCCAACCTTCGCCTGGCGAAGCCACGCAGCGAATGCTCGCTGGCCTTCGCCTGACAAAGTTTCCAGCGAAGTCCACTGGGAGTAATTTTGGAATTACTCGCTGAGGCTCGCTACACACTCGCCTGGAGAACCTTCGCCAACTAACCTCGCCTGGCGAACTTGCCAGCGAATACAGGGTGTTTGCTTCTGACTTGCTTCGCTACAGCTCGCTGGACTTCGCCTGGCGAAGCTTCGCTGCCATTCGCCTGGTGAGCCTGCGAAGACAGAACTTCCATGGCTGTCTCAAGAGCCCAAACTCCACAAAATCAACCGATTAAATCCAAACCAGTCTCAGTGGCACAACCCTACCATCACCCGACTAAACTACATCGTCTAATCCGAGTTCTAACCGATTAAAACCTCATTCTACTCACAAAACCAACTTCTAACCTAAGTGGGAAAAAGAGTAGAAACTCTACAAAATCCAAACACATACACATACAATCATATACATTAAAGAGATGATGGAGTTTCACACCCTTACCGATCGATTGCAAGCTTTGGTGATGATCCCTTGATGATTCTAGGTTTTCCTCTCCACTTTCTCTTCTCTTTCTCTTCTCCTCTTTTCTTTCTCTTGTTTTTCTTCTTATGTTACTATCTTTCTTTCTTTTCCTCTCTTATTCTATTTCTATCTCTATTTCTTTCCTCTCAAATTCTCTCCAACACTTACCAATCAATTCTCACACTAAATTGCTAAATGTCTAAAATGCCCTTTTTACTCTAATTCCCTGAAAACTCTCCGAATCGGTAAAAATAGATAAAATAAGCAAACACCACATAATAATATATAATTTCTCAATTTAAAACAAACATCAATTAAATAAATTAAAAGACTCAATAATTAATGGGAATTCAGAATCGGGGCGTTACAACTCTCCCCCACTTTAGAAATTTTCGTCCTCGAAAATATTACCTGATTCAAACAACTCCGGATGCGACTCTCGCATCTTGCTCTCCAATTTCCAAGTCATGTTGCCTTCCGCGGCACCTCCCCAGGACACTTTCACAAGCGCAATATCCTTGCCTCTTAGTTTCTTAACTTCACGGTCCAAAATACTAACCGGTAAAACTTCAACTGTAAGGTTATCTCTTACTTCAACTTCATCCATCGGGATCACATGTGACGGATCCGGAACATACTTCCGAAGTTGCGAGACATGGAATACATCATGCAAATTCGAAAGGTTCGGAGGTAACGCCACACGATAAGCCACATCACCAACTCGTGCGAGAATCTGATACGGACCAATAAAACGAGAAGTCAACTTTCTCGACTTCAAAGCACGACCCACACCCGTAACCGGTGTAACTCTCAAAAACACATGGTCGCCCTCTTGAAACTCGAGATCCTTTCTCCTTTTATCATGATAACTTTTCTGTCTACTCTGAGAAGCTCTCATCTTTTCCCGAATAAATTTCACCTTTTCCGTCGTTTGCTGTACCATTTCAGGACCAACTACCGACTTTTCACCCGTCTCATGCCAACACAGAGGTGTTCGACATCTCCGACCATATAAAGCCTCAAATGGCGCCATACCAATACTCGAATGGAAACTGTTATTATAGGTGAACTCAATCAACGCTAAATAACCGTCCCACGCACCACCTTGTTCAAGCACACAAGCACGCAACAAATCTTCTAACGATTGAATCGTCCTCTCGGTTTGACCATGTGTTTGCGGATGATATGCCGAACTCAATCTCAACTTAGAACCCAAGGCACCTTGCAAACTCTCCCAAAATCTTGAAGTAAATCTAGGATCTCTATCCGACACAATACTCTTAGGAACTCCATGAAGCTTCACAATAGTGCCAACATAAATCTCGGCCAACCTTTCCAAAGAATAAGTAATATCAATCGGAATAAAGTGAGCCGATTTAGTAAGCCTATCAACAATCACCCAAATAGCATTATGTCCTCTTTGCGTATTCGGCAATCCCGTAACAAAATCCATCGATATACTATCCCATTTCCATTCCGGAATATCCAACGGTTGCATCAATCCACTAGGCTTCTGATGCTCCACCTTAGACTTCTGGCAAGTCAAACACGAGTACACAAAACGAGCAACATCGCTTTTCAATCCAGACTACCAAAAGATCTTCTTCAAATCCTGATACATCTTATTCGCTCCCGGATGAATACTCAAGTTACTCCGATGTCCCTCTTCCAATATCATCTTTTTCAAATCCGCATCATCAGGAATACAAATACGATCTCGAAACCTCAAAACTCCTAATTCATCAACTTTGAAATCTTCATTTCCATTCGTCATCAAATCCACAAATTTCAAATCCAACTTTTGCTTTTCACACACCGTAGCAAGGAAATCATTCGTGACATGCAACATACCCAGTTTCACACTACTCGGTGCTAACTCACAAACCAAACTCAAATCTCTAAAGTTCTCCAAGAGTTCCCACTCTCTAACCATTAAAGTAGACACGTGCAACGACTTCCGACTTAAGGCATCGGCTACCACATTCGCCTTACCCGGATGATAATTTAAACCAAAATCAAAGTCCTTCAAAAGTTCTAGCCATCTCCTTTGCCTCATATTCAATTCTTTTTGATCAAACAAATACTTCAAACTCTTGTGATCGCTAAAAACTTCAAATTTTGCACCATAAAGATAGTGCCTCCAAATTTTCAAAACGAACACTACGGCCGCTAACTCCAAATCATGAGTAGGATAATTCTTTTCATGTACTCTCAACTGTCTAGAAGCATACGCCACGACCTTCCCATCTTGCATCAATACACCACCCAATCCTGACAAAGAAGCATCACAATAAACCACAAAAGGTTCCGTAGGATTCGGCAAAATCAAAACTGGCGCTGTCGTTAACCTTCTCTTTAATTCCATGAAACTCTCTTCACAATTAACATCCCAAATAAAAGCCTTTCCTTTACAAGTAAACTGCGTTAACGGGAGTGCTAACTTTGAAAATCCTTCGATAAACCTCCGGTAGTAACCGGCCAAGCCCAAAAAGCTTCGAATTTCCGTAACCGATCTTGGAGTCTCCCATTGCATTACCGCATCGATCTTGGATGGATCCACACTAATACCATTGCCGGAAATAATATGTCCAAGAAAACTCACCTCCGACAACCAAAACTCACACTTAGACAATTTTGCGTACAACTTCTTCTCTTTCAAAATCTGCAACACAATTCTTAAATGTTCTTCGTGCTCCACTCGAGACTTAGAATAAATCAAAATGTCATCGATAAACACTACCACAAAACAATCCAACTGCTCGTGGAAGATACGGTTCATATATTCCATGAAAACACCCGGCGCATTAGAAACTCCGAATGGCATCACCATATACTCATAGTGACCATATCGTGTTCTAAAAGCCGTCTTCGAAATATCTTCTTCCTTAACCCGAATCTGGTGATAACCGGATCTCAAATCAATCTTACTAAAAACACGGGCTCCAACTAATTGATCCATCAAATCATCGATTCTTGGAAGCGGATACTTGTTCTTAATTGTCACCTTATTCAACTGCCGATAATCAATACACAATCGCATACTACCATCCTTCTTCTTTACCAACAATACCGGCGCACCCCAAGGAGAAACACTTGGTCTTACAAATCTCTTATCCAACAAATCATTCAACTGCTTCTTCAATTCCACCAACTCCGATGCCGACATCCGATACGGGGCCATCGAAATCGGTCTAGTACCCGGAACTAGATCAATAGAAAATTCAACCTATCTCTTTGGCGGCACATCCGCAACATCTTCCGGAAACACTTCAGGAAATTCACAAACCACAGGAAACACGTCGAGCTCAACTTTTCTCTCCACCGACAACGATGAAAACAAACCAAACAACTGAGCTTCGTCCGCTAAAAGTTTCTTCAACTCTTTAGTGGAAAGAAAACTCTCGTTTTCACCATCTTCCAAAGAAGGAAACCTTACTAACTTGTGATAGCAATCCAGATGAACTCTATTAAATTGTAACCAGTTCATACCCAAGATTACGTCCAAACCTTCCAACGGCAAACACACTAAATCCATAACGAAGTCCTTACCATACATGGTCAAAGGACAACTTGCACACACCAAAGAAGTAGTTACCGACCCCGAAGCGGGAGTTCCAATAACCATACCACTACTCAAAGAAACCATACACAAATCCAACCGCTTAGCACACGCAAGAGAGATGAACGAGTGAGTCGCTCCAGTATCAATAATAGCAACTAAAGGCATATCATTAATAAAGCATGTACCTTTAATCAACCGATCCGCCGCATTAGTAGCGTCTGAACCTGCTAATGCGAATACTTTTCCGCCCGCCGGAGCTTGCTTCGGTTTGGTACAATTCGGGCTAATGTGACCCACCTCGCCACAATTAAAACACTTCACAGCATTCTTTCTACACTCTGCTGCATCACGTCCAAGGAGCCCACAGTTGGAACACTTCGCCTTGAACTTTCCACAATCATAAGACTTGTGGCCCATCACGCCACACTTAAAACATTTGATCGCACCGGAACCTCCTTCGGGTCTCCTATCAAAGTTTCCCCTATGTTTGCCCTTATCAGCAGGCGTCACATAAGGTCCGCTTCGTACTTGCTGCTTCCCTCTCCTCTCGCTCAAACCCTTATAATGAGTAGAACGAGCTCTACTGTCTTCTTCATAAATTCTACAACACTCGGTCAAATCCGAAAATCTTCGTATTCTTTGATAACCCACCGCTTGCTTTATCTCAGGACGCAAGCCATTCTCATACTTGATACATTTGGAAAATTCCGCCGTAACCGCATCATAGTGAGGGTGAAACTTCACTAACTCAGTAAACTTAGCGGTGTAGTCCACCACCGACATATTACCTTGTTTCAACTCCAGAAATTCCATTTCTCTCTTCCCTTTAACACTTTCGGGATAATACTTCCTTAGAAACTCAGTACGAAATAAATCCCACGTAATCTCCTCATCGTCGACCTCAAGAACTTGCCTCACGCTGACCCACCAGTCATCAGCCTCTTCTCTCAGCATGTGATTCCCTAGTCTCACCTTGTTCCCTTCAGCACAATCCATCACCCTAAAGATCCTCTCAATTTCCTTTAACCATATCTGAGCACCATCCGGATCAAATCTCCCTTTGAACACCGGTGGTTGGTTCTTCCTGAACTCATCATTCGCATTCACGTTGGGTGCACCCTGCACAGCTCTGGCCATAGCCTCTAACGCCGCTGCCATAGCATTGTCATTACGACCTGCCATATTCTGAGGATTCCCAAAAATAACAACAAGGTTAAACAACCGTTCAACCAACACAACAACAAGACAGACACGACTGACTCAACACTGGCTCTGATACCACTTAATGTAACACCCCCTTTCTATACCCCCAAATTAATACATTTAATCAATTAGGCATTTAGAAAATTTATTTCATCAGAGTTTAATTAAAATTTAATTAAAACATGGTATATAAGAGGCGCATCACATTATCACGAAATTAAACACATACGATACCTGCTCAAAATAGATATGCAACAATGGGTAACCCACATCTCAATATTTAGAATAAAAGCGGAAACATCCAAATATTGAATCGATCACATTCATAAAAGTATATACAACCATTCAATCAATTCATGCTTTACAACCATATCCACAGCGGATATATACACAGATGTATCACAAGGAATCAAAACAAATGTAACTCCAAAGGAGTCAAAGGCTTCCTAACTACCCAGATGTTACATATCAGAGCCATTGACCAAAAAGAATGAAGACATCGCTTCACAAAAAGAACCTCCAGCTTCCTACTCTGCAATGCCTCATAGAGCATTATAAAACAGCAGAAGGGTGAGAAACAATATCATAACAGTTAATGCATAAAATTGTATATATACATATACTCATATTTGTACAAGTTATACTCAAATTATGTTCTCACCACATTAAGCATATACAATTAATCATGCCTTTACACATGCTCATGAACATTCACTATATGTTCCTCCAAACAATCACATATAACATACACAATTACATTCATACAACTAATGCATCATACACAGATGACTCATGCAACTCATAGAGACCGACACACGACTCTATGCAGATGCAAATGCGGTACTGACTCATTTCAACAGATTCTCTAAGGAATCGAGTATTCAGCAGATTCTCCACGGAATCAAGTATTCAGCAGATTCTCCATGGAATCAAATATCCATCAGATTCTCCACGGAATCGAATATTCAGCAGATTCTCCACGGAATCAAATACTCTGCAGATTCTCCACGGAATCAAATACTCTAGTCAATCCTCCAAGGGATTACATGTTATGACCGATTCTCCGAGGAATCACACAATACAACCGATTCTCCAAGGAATCTAATGTAACCATCGTATCATACGAGGTTCTGCAAATCCTCCGAGGGATCATTCAACACAAAAATGCATACTAAGATGCTACACAATGCTAATCCTCCGAGGGATCGATCAACACAGAATGCATACTATGTTCACAAACATACTCATTGCATTTATCACATACATCGCATATATCTATCATGCATTCACATTATGCACCATTTCACACATGGTTTACACACATATCAACCTATCATTGCGTTTCTATTCAATTCAAGCAAATACACAAGATTATCAAACGTTCAAGATTCACCATTGGCTCTACAATCTAGGATTCACGCCTTTCGGCCACCCACAACACGACATGCCAAAACAGTTCACACATCAATCATTCATATAGGCATTAATCATAATTGAATCGGCCAAAAATCATGCTATGAACAAACAGAAAAACAAATAACACTGTCAGGTTCGCCAACCTTCGCCTGGCGAAGCCACGCAGCGAATGCTCGCTGGCCTTCGCCTGGCGAACTTTCCAGCGAAGTCCACTGGGAGTAATTCTGGAATTACTCGCTAAGGCTCGCTACACACTCGCCTGGCGAACCTTCACCAACTAACCTCGCCTGGCGAACTTGCCAGCGAATACAGGGTGTTTGCTTCTGACTTGCTTCGCTACAGCTCGCTGGACTTCGCCTGGCGAAGCTTCGCTGCCATTCGCCTGGCGAGCCTGCGAAGACAAAACTTCCATGGCTGTCTCAAGAGCCCAAACTCCACAAAATCAACCGATTAAATCCAAACCAGTCTCAGTGGCACAACCCTACCATCACCCGACTAAACCACATCGTCTAATCCGAGTTCTAACCGATTAAAACCTCATTCTACTCACAAAACCAACTTCTAACCTAAGTGGGAAAAAGAGTATAAACTCTACAAAATCCAAACACATACACATACAATCATATACATTAAAGAGATGATGGAGTTTCACACCCTTACCGATCGATTGCAAGCTTTGGTGATGATCCCTTGATGATTCTAGGTTTTCCTCTCCACTTTCTCTTCTCTTTCTCTTCTCCTATTTTCTTTCTCTTGTTTTTCTTCTTATGTTACTATCTTTCTTTCTTTTACTCTCTTATTCTATTTCTATCTCTATTTCTTTCCTCTCAAATTCTCTCCAACACTTACCAATCAATTCTCACACTAAATTGCTAAATGTCTAAAATGCCCTTTTTACTCTAATTCCCCGAAAACTCTCCGAATCGGTAAAAATAGATAAAATAAGCAAACACCACATAATAATATATAATTTCTCAATTTAAAACAAACATCAATTAAATAAATTAAAAGACTCAACAATTAATGGGAATTCAGAATCGGGGCGTTACAACTCACACACTCTTGCTTCACAGCTTTGAGTGAGACACAACCTAGAATCTACCTAACCAAAACAATCATCTACCAGATAATTTCTTGGATTACAAGTATTCCTAAACAGACTTTACAAGTGAAGACTAGCCTTCTTCACTTACAAATATGTTTACATCAATGTATCAAAATATACAAAGGGTGACTTACACACAAGGGACTCTCAACCCTAGACCTCTATTTTACACTCTGGTTTTTCTTGATGTGAGTGCTTGCTTTTCTTCTGCTTCTGCTCCTCCTTTTATAGTCGTTCAGACTGGGCTTGGGCTGTGCAGAAGTAACAAATATTAGTTTTAACAAAATAAAACTAATTTCCACAATTCAAGGTGTTGTCCAATTCAGTCATGGCATGGTCAGCATTACCTTGAATCTCTCCTGAGATATCTCATGAGTCATAACATGTTTCCTGATATTTAGCCTGAGATATATCAGGTATCATAACAGAAAAACAAACTCAGCCCGTCTGATGTCATACGATCAATGTCATAACATTGGTCATGACATTTAGCTTCACTTCCTCTTAGCTGACCAGCTTGCCCTGCTGAACACTTCTGCAGAATCTTCATCATGACAGTCATGGTTTCTCCAATCTTCTGTAGAATAATATTAGAAACAATTATATTCAAGTTTCCTAAAGGTCTCCAAGATCCTTTTATGAATACCAATACAATATGTTCTTGTTCCTAATCCATCTCCTTGACATATTTACTGATGAGGTATTTTTAACATGGTCTCATCAATCCAAACCAATTCTGTCAAGAGATATACACTAGCAGCTCTTTCTATTGTCATGCAACTATGTCTTGCTTAAAACACATGACAACATACCTCACTCACCACAACTCACATTGTTGTGGCTGCACACCTCACATTGTTGTGGTTTCACACCTCACACTGCCTGTGAGGAACTTCATCACAACTTAACCTATTGTGACTGCACCCCTCACACTGCCTGTGAGGAACTAGGCTACTGCTACCCCATAGCAGTGCCTATTGTGCCAGACAGCTATGTCATTACTTTGGTAATGACATCCATGACAATTGTCCTTTCTTCAGCCTCTGCTAGCTCTTGCTGCACTCGACCTTGATGTCAGCCTCTGCTAGCTCTTGTTGCACATATCTCCTGCTAGACCTTGATGTCAGCCTTTGCTAGCTCTTGTTGCAAATATCTCCTACTGCACCAGCTATAATGACATCCTGTTTACAACACATGACAGCAGCTTTGTTATCAGCTCCTGCAAGCTCATGCTGTTTCTCACACATGACAACAGATAAATATCTTGATGGATGTCACGACATTCAGCATGACCTTTATATTAAAACAATCCACAACAGTTCTTTCACCAGCTCCTACTTGCTTATTTAGCAATGTCATAACTATGGTAATGACATCCTGCTTAACATTTGTGCAGAATCTTGTTTTACCACAATTTAGCCAATCATAGAACCATGAACAGTTCTATATCATAGAACCATGGAACTAACACAATAGATGTAAGGAAATCAAATCACTTTCCACCTAAAAAACAATACAACAGAAAATAATAACCAATACATACCTAATTCGATGGTTGACAACCAAGATAAATTCAATTAACATGATCCTTCAAAATCATTAATTCAACGGGTACAACGAGCCCACCACAAGGATACTAATAGAGGTATTCCATAGAAAACTTTCTCAAAAATGATGTGTTGGAAAAAGACATGTACTCCCCAAATTATACATTTCTCCATAAATCATCATGCAAAGACTCTTGCACCCCATATGACTACAAAGAAAGTTAAACATGACGGGGGATCTAAACCTGTTATGGATGAGGGCCAATATAGTGACATGAATAGGTCAGTGCCGCCAGAAATAGAGGTTCACACCAAAACTTATAGGCATAATGGGAGCTATTGTGAGCCTAAAACACACAAAAAAAGGAAAATGAAAGAATCCACCAAAAATGTAAACACTAGAGCACCACAAAAGCTAACATGAAGGAACCCAACAAAAATAATTGATAGGGAAAGAAAATTTTCATAGAAGCTTGAACCTCACACAGGGAACATAAAATATTCAAATTAGTAAGAACACGCATACTATGGAAAAATTCCAAACACAACCAACCACAAAAGGCCATTTGAATTGTAAATCATTATAGCTACATTTTTCCATGTTGCAAGGGCAGGGAACATATAACTAATTGCGCCTCATATGTAGAATCTCTAAAAATAACTATAAGGGGCACATCACATTAGTGAAGATATTGCGATTTGAGAGGGGAATAACTTAATATAGCTTTGATCAAGGTGGGAGTTTCCACACAAAGAGCTGTCACATAAATAATTGATATGATCTAGTAGATGTAGGTACCTTATCCACTATCTCAAAAGTTAGAAATGGAGTGGACAGAGATTTCACGGTTGAATAAAGGGCCTTAAAGGTCTTTCATCTACTAGTGAACGAATACCACATCACTAGAGATTGTATCATCAAATAAATTATAATAGCCGCAATTCCCATATAATAATCGCATAATGCCTATTGATAAAACATCACAATACACAATGTGAATGACATATATAAAATAACGGCGACATAGCTTGAATAACCCCATCGAGTCTTGGCAAATAAAATGAAGCATATCAAAAGTCAAGATCAATAAGACATGTTATGGTGAATGAAATATCCATCAAAAATCTAAGATCATGAACTCCGAAAGGCCTCTAAGAAGAACGACCTAGGTCGCAAGCCACACCCTAACAACCTCGGGTCGGGCTTATGGGAAGTTGTTCATGCCTAGGACGAATAGTATATCAAATAACCCAATAGAAGCATGGATCAATAATGATGAACATCCAATTTGGAAGCATATACCACTTTATGAAGACTAATGGTCGTTTGATCAATAATCAATCTTATTAGTGTGACGTCAGGCTAATGACGTCGAGTTCATGACATTATTTCTCCATCTATGGACCTAAAGAAGGCTATAAGACCTCGAGAAAAATAGCAGCTCTTCCCTAGGAAAACACCCGATAAAGGCAAATGAATGAAAAAAAACCGTTAGATGACAAAAGGAGTAATATTTTGACACTTGTCTCTTTAGACTATTATTTTGTATAAAAGGATCTTGGTCCCCAAAACCCTAGGACCTGACCATGATAAAAAGACAATATGTCAATTCAACGTACACATTTTTTCTTACTTAAAACACATCTCACTTGCGACAATCACTTATTTGGGCATCAAAAGCATTTGCAAACGTTGAAACACAACACAAACATAATTCCCAGAAATCGCCCCAAATCTGATGCTCCTCACATTTGCAAGGACAAATCTGATCCATGTAAGGTCATGTATCATAAATTGCACATAATTTATACTACAAGTATGAAGTCAATCACACCATATGACCATTACAACTTCACCTACATTTCTATTTTAATATAATTTTCTTATATTTTTTGTTTGGGTAGTACTAACAACACTCTGTTTCAACTAATTTCCTTATTTTATGAGATTTTCCAATTTATTAACAATTTTCTTTACTCTTGGGATGTCTAATTTTGGCAACCTATCTTAATTTTTAGGAATGCAGTCTAGGAACATAAGCAAAAACATTTTCTTGCACCAAAAACATACGAAAAAATGTGCTAAAGAAATTCGATATGTTGCATTGCAATGCAACTCTGACACCTATTAACAATTAATCCAAATTCAACGAGGAAATAGGTAAGGAGTTAGTTATGTTACTATAAACAAACAAATAACATGATTATTAAGGTATCAATATAATATCATGCATGATCTATGTGAAAGTTTTGATTTAGCTGGTAGGTTCATGAAGCAACCAAAGACATCACATTTTAATTTTTTAAAGAGAATCTCGAGAGATATGAAAGTAACCATGGATCACATTATATTGATCATAAACAAAAAAAATAAACAAAAAGAATCATATTATAGCATTTGGTTACTCACACTCAGATTGGGGATGAAAATTAAGATGTTAGGAAGAACGCAAATGGTTATTTGTTCATGATAGGTAAAGCTCCATTTTCTTGGTGTTCAAAGAAGAAATAATTTGTTATTTTATCCTCTCAAACACTATGGATTAGAACAATACTTGATGAAATGAAGATGACTCAAACTACAATGGTTGAGCTACTTATAAAAAGTAAATCAACAATAAATCTGACTAAACACAATGGGAGCCATGACATGAATAAACACATATAAATGCAATTCAATTTTCTGCTTGATCAAGTGAACACAACAAAATTTGAACTTGATTACTACAAAATAGAGTTGGGACGAGCAAACATTAAACTATTGAAAAAAGTCAACTTTTGATCAATTGAAGACATTAATTGAAATTCAAACATTGAAAATCATGAATGAGGTGAAATGTTGTGTGTAGTTGAATGTTAATGAATTGGTTATTTGTTAAGCAAGTAAGTCGTTATATTTATGGGTGGAAAATGCGCACGCCCGTCACGTTTAGGCTCGCCACGTTTAGGCCCGCCCCGCAAAAGCCTGTAAAAAATGGGGCAGGACAGGGTGGTCATAGTTGAAGATGCGGGTCTAAAACCCAGGCTCGCCCTGCCAAAAAGTGAGGGCGATGCGGAGAAAGCCCGCAGGCACTGCATATTTTAAGTCTAAAAACGACAAAATTTATGTAAATGCTCGTGTCCACAAATATCCGCGAAAAAAATGAAACGGAGCGGGACGAACACACTAGAGAGCGGGGGCCTAATCCTTTGACCCGCCCCACAGTAAAGTGTGGGAAAAACGAACATGCCCAACAGACCAGACCCGTTTTGCCACCCCTAATTATATTAGTTTCAAAGTTAGTTAAATTAGTTATAGTTATTACTACCTAGTTGATTGCATTGTCATATCCGGTTAAGCAAGTAACTTGTCTTATAAGTTTTATTCCAATGATTATATTGACTCCATTCAATAATGCAATTTGATTCTCATCATAGACGAGTGAAGCTTTCCTATTCTCCTCCAATTCTCTCAATATTATAATATCTTCGTCTCTAATCATTTCTCTTGAATATACTAATATAAAAAAAATTCAAACAATTCAACCTATAGAGGAAAAACAGAAAAGGAATTTGTTTGTGATAAAAATTTGTCCTTTAAAACAACAAAGATTGAAAGGAACTTTGATTCACTACATATTTTTAAATCAAAGCGCAAATCATTTGAAAAGTAAAGGGTGGAGATGAAGTTTTACTTACCGACACTTAGAATTCCATGGAGAGAAAATGAAAAATAAAATGAATGAATAAGAGAGTGACTGAAGTCAAAAACATAAAAAGAAAGAAGAGGGAAATCAATTTTCTTCTTCTAAAAGTCTCTTAACCCTAGAGTTATTTCCTCACCTTTCTTTAACTAAAAGTCATCCCACTTCTTTTTTAATAAGCAAAAGTCATCCCCTTTTTTAAACTAAAAGTCATCCAACTTGATTCCACCAAGTTTACAAATAATTTCTTACGTTATACCCATCAAAGCTTATTTTATGTTAACTTTGATATTCGATCTCAATTCGATGTAAATTCAATAGTTTATTATTGATAAACTATGTGAGTTAACTTCTGCTGATATAAATGAAACTAAATTACTATGTAATGTAAAAAGTTATCCTATGGATTATTTCAGTACAATATACTATCATAATTAATTATTATTATTTCCATATGATAAAAAATATCATATTTGAACAATAAAAGTGTCATATTTAAACAATTGGCGATTCTTATAAAAATAATTAGATATATTAATTTTAATGAAAAAACTAATATCATTTACTAAAATACTTTTATTAAATATAGTTAATAAAATTGTTGAATAAAGTAAAAGTTAGTAAATAAAAATATAGTAGTGAAAAAATAATAATAAGTGATGTATAATAATGTAAATGAACAATTATTTTGAGACTAAAAAAAATACAAATGAAACACTTTTTATAAAATGGAGAAAGTATATACTAGGTTTTTTTCCTTCCAATTAGGGCTGGAAATGAGTCGAGTCGAGTCGAACTCACCTCAGCTCGGCTCGACTCGTTAAAAATTGTTCGAATTCGAGTTCGAGTTCGAGTTCGACACGAACTTTTTTTTAAGCTCAAACTCGACTCGTTATAAGTTCACGAACAGTTCGGTTCGACTCGTTAGGTTCATCTCATTAGGTTCAGCTCACATGGTTCACGAACTTAAAAACTATTTTTTTAAATATATATATATTTTAGTATATTTGACATTTTAAATAAATATATATATTTTTAAATAAAATATTAAAATAAAATAAAAGTTATCATATTGAAATTTAACTTTATCTTCGAAATCTACTAATTCAAAACCTACACAACTTTCAAGAGATACATTTGAGAGTCTAATTCAAAAACTACTAAATTGAAGATTAAATTTGTCTAAGATTTGAAGTAAATATTTAAACCTAATCTTAAAGACAGTATAATTCTTTTCATATGTAATCGAGTTGACTCATGAACCTAATGAGTCGAACTATGTATAGTTCAAGTTCAACTCATTTAGTTAACGAACTTAATTTTTCGCTCATACTCAACTCATTTGGTTCATGAACCTAGTTCAACGATTTAATTGTCGAGTCGAATTCCGAACTATCTTCGAGTTGGTTTGGTTCATTGCCAGCCCTACTTCCAATAAATTGGCGTATTTGTATTTTTTTCTCTAAAAATAATCCTTAAGTGTTAAATTTTATTTTATTTTATGAAACCTACATATTTGAGCTAAACTTAAATAAAATTTAACATTTAAGAATTTATCCATAAATATAAATACAAAGACAAAAACCAAAAACACACCAACTTACCAGAAATAATAGACTATTTAAGCTTTAATTATATGAAAATTAATTTAACCACATAATAATAATTTTTAAAACAATAAAGTTTACTTTTAAAATTTCCACATGATATAACAACATCAAATAATTATAAAAAAATATACACACTATTACGAGAAAAAGGTATCGTTTTTATTTTTAAAATACTTCTTTATACTGATAGCGCACTTCAACAATACACCAAATCATAACTATCAGAATACAAACACAAAAACGGCACTATAAACTACGAGCCTTATGAAATTGACATCAAATTATGAAATTAGAAACTTGGAATTTTTACTAACCTAAGTTTATATGATTCCAATTTCCAACAACTGTTGGTTGATGAAATGATAAAAGTTTGCCAAAAAATTAAACATGGACGTTAAATCAAATACTCCAGCACTCCTACAATATTTTTAACATTTAACTATTTCACAAAACAAATTTAAAAAATATTAATGATTAATGTATATTTATCATCATAAATGGATTATATGTAGGTACAGCGGAAACTCATCAGCTTCCGAAAGCTGCAACACCCACCATTGATTGCCCAATAATAAAAATATATATTTTGGCGAAAAATTGTTCATATTATGGACACAGTCAATAGTCAATCTAATATAATGCTTAATTTGGCAAAAAAATAAAAATATCTTTAGGAGAGAAAATTATGCCAAATTTGACAGAGTCAATAGTCAATCTAATATACTAACTAACATTAACAAATAAAGATGCAGAAACATCAAAGGCAATAGAAATAACCTAAGAGAAAAATCAAGGTTGTGTGTGAAATCTGTCCTGAGATCATGATAGTCCAATGGCAATACAAGACTAAAATTGCAATAAATCTAAAACTATATCAACAATGAAGTTCAGTACCAGCATTAGCATGTCTTCTGGTATCATAAAACCATAAAACGAATACTTTCTGTAACTGCATATAGGCATCCTTAATGCTGACTACAAATTCCTTCAAATAAAAGGGAAAAACAAGTACCCCGAATGCCCATAAAACCTAACTTTGAGATCTGTGTTCTTCAAATCATGACACAGCAAAGCTTCAGTCTGCCCGAGAGCCACTGCTACTTCCAGAAGATCTCTTGCCACCGTACTTCTGCATTACGTTTTAAAAAATAGACCTTAGCTTTCATGCAATTGATACAGCCAAACAAATCTTGCTTCTGCTGGATTTTTGTGAATAAACATCTTAATAGGTCACAGGGCAAATGATTAAAGACAGTCTAATTATAAAAAGTAAAAACCTGTTTTCCCAAGCTGAATGGAATATATCTGTATTTGATCATGTGTGCAATTTGGCGCCTCATTGTAAGGACAAACAGAACAACCCAGTAACAGAGTAATATTGGCCAGAAGACAGGTACGTCAAATACAGAGAAGAATGTCATCAAAAATGCAATGCAGAAAGCTTTTGTGAAAGAATACCTGCAACCAGGATAACAAGAATAATACAAATCGTCATTCTTACAGGAATGGAGATACCTATGAAATTTTACCAGACTTAAACATACAAGCTTTAGCAAATCATAATTGTACAAAAATTTCACAGGTCGTTGAATTTTATTTCAAAAGAATGCCCAAGCACCACCCTCTTTCAAGAAAGTTGGATTAAATAAAACAGTTCATACCACCAAAGTCAGAAAATACAAATCTTCTTATCATGCTACAACATTTAATCTTGATTCAAACAAAATTTATTCCACAAAACAGTTTCAAGTATTGTAATGACACATGTGCCAAGTAAGAACTTTCCCTTTAATCATATGTGAAATAAATACCTATTAACGACAAAAGGATATTGAGATGACAGTTTGTTCAATGGAAAATAATGTGATTGGAAAATTAAGTTTTTTCGATAAACATACTTTAGAAGAAAAGATCATTTTCCTGTACTTATCTGCTATTAAGTTCAATTACCAGTAGCTTGCAACAACATGCCATCGGTGATTAACTGATTATTCATTATTGAATGGCTACATTGCACACAGTGGAAGCTGGGAGCAAGTGATAAAACAAATGTTTTTTAATGGCCAGGAAAAATGTTTTCTGGGAGAGCAAATGGAAATACTCAATTTTATAGATAGCTATTACCTCCAAAGTACACAAAGCTAAAATCAAATAGAATTAAAAAATGATAGTCAAATTAACATAAAAAAAAAGTAACATAAATGATTCACGTATAAAAGGTTCAATAACCATTCAAGAGGTGTAATGAAGCAGCACGTTAGAAACTACTGACAAAAATTCTAAATTTAATCAAAACTTCCTCATAAATAAATAAATAAATAAATAACACTTTAAAATGCAAAAGCAAAACTTAGCAGCAAGTGACAACAATGTTGTCCTATTATGCTAATCATCAAATTATATTATACTAGACACACAATAAAATCTGAAATTAGTAAATTACCAGAACTTAAACTCAGGAAGCCGGCGAATGAATGGTTTGAACTCATCAGACCCTTTAGTTGGTAGCAAAGGTCCATCAGAAGGCTCCATCTCAGGATCAACTAAAGGTGACAGGAACCCAATCAACAGATTCAGCATATAGATTCCCAGTCCATAAGACACAATGTAAAATCCTTGAATATAAAAAACCCTTAAAAGATATATAGATGCAATAACAAAAGTCCCAATCCATCTATACGTAGAGTGTGGCGTAGATTTATCCAAATAATATTGAAATAGCTTCGAAAATTCCTGCCAGTACTGATTCACAGGTTGCGCAGCAGCAGCAGAGGCACTGCTGCCTCCAGTTCCTTCCATTCAATTCACAATCTGTATAAAGAGAAAAAAAAAAATTAATCAACTCATTCACAAATCCCGCGTGTCAAAACCCTAAAGTACTCACATTAACATTAATTAAAGTAATTAAATCATATACACATACACCTACAAGGATTAACCAAGATTAATCTACTTAAATAACAAAAAACCTTCGTTTCAAGTTCCAACGACTTACACCAACGAAATTACCAAAGTGAATCTCAGGATTTAACAATCGTAAAGTTGATTTATCAAAAACAACGAATATAACAAAAAAAACAAAGTGAATCTGGTGTTGTTTTCATGGTTTCAGGTGATGAACAAACCAAGATCTAGCGTTGAAATAGTGAAATTCGAAAATCTGAAAAACCCTAACATTTTGGAAACGAAAGTGGAAACACGAAGAGGAAGAAAAAATGAAAGTGAAATGGAAGATAGAACTGAGAGGAGGAAATTGCTGCGGAGAAGATGAGCTGACCTGCAACGACGGATCGGAGCTCGAGATCGAAGAGGATTGAATTGATGAAGGGAGGAACCGAAGGGTTAGCAGCAGATCTACAAGGAGATGCGAATATTTGTGTGTGCGTTTTTTTTTCTTCTTCTAATTTTGATTTTTTTTTAGATTATGCTACGTCGTTTTAATATTTTAACGTGTTTTTGCGATTGAGCTGTGCGTTGAAAGTTGAACGGCAGATCTATCGTCTGTCGTATAACTAAGTGTTGTTGCCACCTAATACTACCGGTTTGGGAAGTAACTTGATAATTAAAATATTAAATTACGTAAGTTTAATTTTCTCCGTTTTTCTCTTTAATAAAGTGGACCAAAAAAAAGGTGGACCTCGAAAATTTCTCACAAAGGTTTAAAATTAAGAGGGTAAAAAATCACTAGATACTAGCCTCTATAATTACAGAAAAATTAAATTTATTTTAATTTAAAATATTGATTAATCATAATAATTATTTTTTATTTAAGTAAGTCGTCAAATTAATCATTATTGATGTGAGTTATTATTAAAAATGGTCTTAATTAATATTTTAAGGTAAAATAACCTTTTTGGTCCCTTAACTTTACCTCGGGTCCACTTTGGTCCCTTATCTTTAAAAAGTGTCAAGTTGGTCTCTTAACTTTTAAAATAGTGTCACGCTTATCCTTCTGTCTGTTGCCGTTAGTTTGAGTTTGAAAAAATTGTCACGTTTGTCCATGTGGAGTGCTGAGGTGGGAGTGAAGTGAAGTGGAGTGCTGAGGTGGAAGTGAAGTGAAGTGTCTTAGTGGAAGATTGAAGAAGAAGAAGAAGGAACGATTGAAGAGTGAAGACGATTCTGGTGTTCATTACACACCATTACCCAGAAAAAGAAGGAACGATTGAAAAGTGAAGACGATTGAAGAAGAAGACCTGGTTTTTTTATTGAGGATTGAAGACGATTCAAGAGCCAATCTCAAAAGGTTAGTTCATTTTTCTCTGATTCAGGGTTCTCTGATTTAAACGTTAATTACTTACATGGTATGATTAGGTATCATGGATGAATACATAACTCTGAAAATTCATCATAGTGGTGAGTTCACAGATGAAGGTCGTAGTGTATATGAGAATGGAGTAGTAGATGATTTGAAGGTAGATGTAGACAGATGGAGTTATTTTGAGCTAGTTGGTGTATTGAAAGACTTAGGTTATAGGGAGTTTGAAACAATATTTTACAAGGACCCTCAATTTGGGATGAACCAACTTGTTAATGACAATGGTGCTTTAGAAGGATAGTTGGACTTGGTTTTTAGAGCTGTTAATTGATGACCTTGGAGGCAAAGATGAATGTCTGACTTACACCTTCATCTCAGACCAACAAAAGGCAAGTTTTTCATTTATTCTTATGCTGTTTTTCATCTCAGACCAAATATGCTGTTATATACCAAATATGATGTTATATGTATCTTGCTGTTTATAGGTATCTTGCTGTTATATACCAAACTTAAGTGTGTTGCTGTTATATACAAATATCATGTTATATACCAAACTTAAATGTGCTGCTGTTATATACCAAATATGAACCAAATATAATCCAAACTGTTATATGTATGTTGCTGCTATAGACTAAACTGTTATATACCAAATATGAACCAAACTTATGTATGTTGTTATAAATATGTTGCTATATACCAAACTTAAGTGTGCTGCTGTTATATACCAAATATGAACCAAACTTATGTATGCTGTTATAAATATGCTGCTATATACCAAACTTATGTATGCTGTTATAAATATGCTGCTATATATCAAACTTAAGTGTGCTGCTGTTATATACTAAGTATGAACCAAACTTATGTATGTTGTTATAAATATGTTGCTATATGCCAAACTTAAATGTGTTGTTGTTATATTCAAACTTATATGCTACATTATATGTTATTGCAGGGCCTGTTCAACAGCATACAAACTCCAACTCAATTAAACTCCAACTCATACTCCATCTCAGACTGTTCAACAAACTAGTCAACACACTCCTACTTCAACTCAGACTCCATCTCAGCCTACTCAACAATCTTGCCAAGCATCTCAGCCAAGCAAGACACAAAAGCTGTATGTAAGGAAGCCAACAAGACCTTTTGTGCCACCTGGTCCTACAACTAGGTTGAGTGCCGCGAAGAATGTTGTTGGCCCAGTAACAAGGAGGTCTACTCCAACAAAGAGTACCACGCCAAAGAAGAAACTCTAAGTTGTGGAACATGTTTAGTTACCTAGAACAAGTTTATGTATTGTACTGCTGTCATTTTGGAACAAGTCTATTACATTTTACTGTTGTTGTAATGAACAAGTTTATGTGTTATAATTTGAACAAGTTTATAATTTGAACATAGTCTATTACATTCTACTGTTGTTGTAATGAACACTGATTTTATCTTCAGTGTATATACCCCCACGGGTATATAGTGTAAGCAGCTTCAATAAGCATATACCCCCACGGGTATATAGTGAAAGTATCTTGCTCGTCAAACTTGTATGAGTTGTCTTTATCAAAACATAAAAGGCTTTGAATCTTGATTCCACATTTACTGCTGTCATGAACAAGTTTATAATTTGAACATGTTGTACTCTACTGCTGTCATGAACAAGTTCTACAGTTGTTGTATTTTACTGTTGTCATGAACATGTTGTTTTGGAAAGTATTACAGGTTTATAAAATGAACCAAATAGGTTGTTATGTTGTTATGCTGCTATATACCAAATAGGTTGTCATGAACATGTTGTATTTTACTGCTGTTATGCTGCTATATACCAAATAGGCTGTCATGAACATGTTGTATTTTACTGCTGTTATGCTGCTATATACCAAATAGACTGTCATGAACATGTTGTATTTTGCTGTTGTTATGCTGCTATATACCAAATAGGCTGTCATGAACATGTTGTATTTTACTGTTGTTATGCTGCTATATACCAAATAGGTATTATGAAATATATACCAAAACTGTTATGTTAAAAGCATACCAAACTGGATAAAACACATTGTTCAAACTGTTATATGTATGCTGCTTTATGTATAACCAAAATTGTTATATGTATAACAAAAACTGGGTAAAACACTTTAACCTAAAAGCAGAACCTAAAAGCAGTCCAAACTGATATATGTATGTTGCTTTATGTATGCTGCTGTTATATACCAAACTGTTTTATACCAAATACAATCCAAATTGTTATATACCAAACATAGAAAACACATTGACAAACCAAAACTGTTATATACCAAACATAAAAACACTTTGACATGATATAATCCAAAACTGTTATATTCATTCATGTTGAACTGCAAAAACTAAAATTAACTAAACTGATACAATCCATATATTAAAATCCAACTATTACATTCATGTTGAAGTCATACAAACTTTAACTAAACATAATACTTCCAAACAAACTGTAATAACCTAACTACCCCTAACAACTAATACAATGATAATCATCACAAACATCAAATTCAAAATCTTTTTCCACTTCATGATATTCTTCATTTCACTTCCAAGTTTCATTAGCTTTTTCCCTAATTCTTCATTCTCCATTGTTGCCTTTTCAATGTCCTTTTTTGCTTCAGCAAATCCCTTAGTTACCACACCCAGCCTATGCATCCAAAATTGCTCATTCTCATCACCCACCTCCTTATAAAACCAATCAAAGAAGCCACAACCAGCTTGCATACCTCCCTGTAAGATTCATTGTTTAGAGGATGATGAATAATAAACAGAAACATCAAAAAACAGAAACAGAAATTTACACTATATACCCGTGGAGGTATATGCTTATTGAAGCTGCTTACACTATATACCTGTGGGGGTATATACACTGAAACCATAACTTTACACAGAGAACAAAATCATAACTTCAACAGAGAACAAAACCATAACTTCAACAGAGAACAATGAAGGTGAGATAATACTTAGAGGGGGGGTTGAATAAGTATGAAAGATTAAAACTTAGAATTAAAACACAACTATTTTTATCCTGGTTCGTTGAACTCAACTACTCAAGTCCACCCTTCCTATAGTAATTTGCCTTTCTCAACAAGGACTTAATCCACTATTTAATCAAAACGATTACAATAGTAACACCTAAGAACAACTGTTCTTAGTCTTCTCAAGAGCTACTGATTCAAACTGAATCCTCTTAAGGAAATCCTTTACAATCAATGTAAATTTAATACAAGAGAATGAATGCTTCTAAAAAGCTTTTATCACAACAGTGATATTTCTCTTAAGTTTAAGTACAAATAATTCTAAGAATGAATATGAGAATATGAGAGCTTGAATGTTATAATTTCTTTTCAGCAAAAATGTCTCACTGAAGAATTTGGTGGAGTCTTCCTTTTATAGGCAGCTGATCCAAGGAGAGCTGAAAGTTGAGAAGAGTGTCCCAAAAAGGTCTGAGCCTTTTTGTCCTCACATCAAGTGACCTTTCCTAGAATAAGAAAGCACAGAAAAATCCTTTTTGTCTGTGTTCTTGTGTCTAGCACAAATAAGGAAAGAGATGTTTGATTTACTCCAACGGATATAATTCTTTGAATATTTCTTCTTCAGTTTTCAGCAAGTTCATCAGAATCTGATTGGGTCAAAGTCTTCAAATGATGTTCAGAACTTTGTTGTATCAGAGTCTTCTGCAGCATGTGTGCTTTCAGCGTGTTAATCATCAGAGCATATTTGACACAGAACTTCAGTACTGGCAGCTTTAGTACTTTCAGAATCTTCTGTAGAAACATGCTTTGAAAAACTCTTCATACAATATTCTTCTTAGCTTCAGATGCTTCTGCTTGCTTCAGATTCTTCTGGAGCTTCTGCTTCAGAATCTTCTGGAGCTTCTTGCTTCAGATCCTTCTGGAGGCTACGCTCAGGATCTTCTATTGGCAGCAATCAGAATCTTCTAATGAGTGCATCTGGCGCTTCAGAGTCAGTTACTTTCTTGTATACCATTCAGATTTGCTTCTGGAGTGTTAATTTCATTATTATCTGCAGTAAAAATTCTCAAGCAAATTTTAGAGTATATAATTCTTAAATACAAAATTTCCTAATAGTTATCATCAAAACAAAGAGATATTATTAAGAACCAATCTGTGTTCTAACAATCTCCCCCTTTTTGATGATGACAAAAAGCATAAGAAATTTTGTTTAATTGAAAGTATTAGAATTATAACTCCCCCTGAGATGATGAATCTCCCCCTGAGTTAAATACAAATAAGGGATAGAAACTTCCCTTTTGTCTTTAAGTAAACTTCAGAGTTAGATCTTGTTTGTTCTTTTAACATTTTGAAGGTCAGAATGTCTTGCAGATTTAAGATTCAGAGTTTGATAATAGTCAAATGATCTGAGAGACTCAGAGTTTCTTTTATAGAATGTACTTATCAAATGTTCTGAAATAGTCAGATTAAATGTTAGATAGAATAGATATGTCTGAAGTTTCATTCTGGTGAAGTTATATTAAACAGTTCAGATCTATATTTTCTCCCCCTTTTTTGTCATAAGCAAAAAGTAAAAAACTTTAAAAGGACAAATAAAAGGAAACAGTAAATCAGATAATTCAATGGAGAAAACTTTGATTCATTCATAGATCATATCAAGAGTACATAGGCAAACATCAGAAGATATAGCAATAAAGTACAGATGCAAACAACAGATGCAAAAACATTAGAATGAAAAAAAAAACTAAGAGTGTTTGGACAAAAGCATCTTCAATAGATCTGTAATCTCAGAGGATGATTGCTCTTGCTTGGACATCCACTTAGCCATAGTTTCATTCTTTTCATCTTGCTTTGACATCTATTCTGTCATATCCTCAGACTTCTTATCCTGCTTTGCCATCCAGGACTTAATATCTGACTGGCCAACTTCAAGAGCAGCAATTTTATCTTCAAAATCTGGATGTTCTTTCTTTATCTCAGATGAGGAAGTATGATTAGGTTTTGGAGCTTGAACAGAGTCAATTTCCATTGGTTCTGTAGAGTCTGGAGCATTGGAATTAGAAGGAGGGTCTACCAGAGTCATAGCCAACGAATTTTCCTCAGATGCAATGTCAGTAGATTCTGTTGAAGATGGAGGAGCATCTGTAAGCAACAGAGGATCAGATTTCTTGACAGTCCAGAATAGAGTCCTTGCAGCCTCAGCAAATCTGAGCTTCGCATCATCAGAACAGATGTTCTTCAGATTTGAGGCCACAGAGTTGAATCTGTTGATGAATCCATTCCAGATGATGTCAAATTCTTTGGCATTCATTGTTGCTGAGCATTTCTTCTGAACAGTGCCTAAATACAATTGTATTTCATGCAAAAAGGTTTGAAATAAATGATCAACATTAAGTCTGGGCTTTGGTCGTAACAGAGTTTCCAGAGTTACAGGTTTAAGTTGGGGAGTTGGTGGAAAAAGAGATTTTTGAATTGAAATCAGAGGAGGAGGATAGTATGGAATGAAGGGCATTTCAGGAGTTTTTTCTTTGGATCTGATTAAGGCATTTAACAGATGAGGTTTTGCTCTGGTGTGAAGGGTAACTACATCAAAATGTTTATTTGAGTAGGTTTGGAAGGCAGATTTGGGGGGTTCATCAGAAGCAACATTATTATCAGAGGAAATTGGCATAGCTGAAGCAACAACCTTATCAGTTTTAGCAGAGCAGGATATAGTTGCTAATGAATCTACATCTGACTTAGATTTTATATAGTCAAGAATCACAGATGGAAGGGTCATTGTGAGTTTGGGTTTTAGAGGGTTGATAGGGTCAGATGGTTCAACTCTGTCATAAAAATATTTGAGTTTGAAGCCATATGCCAAATTGTGAAATAGAGAAGATACTTGGGCACAAGATATAGATGATCTTGGATTGGTACTTGGAATCAGTATCTCAGATGATGGTGCAGGTGTGGGAATAGGATCTGGAATGGGAGCTTTTGAAGGTATAAAGGGTTCAGGTTGATTTACCTCAGAGTATTTTTGGGATGGAGAGATTAGAAAATCTGGGTGGAGGTCTGATTCTGAGGAGTTTGAGGATGTGGTTGGTGTGCAGGAAGTAGAAGATACTTGAAACACCGTTTTTAAGGGTGTGACATCAAGAACTTTTGTCTCAGGGATGTGCGGTTCAGAAGTGTTGGTTTGTTCTGAAGGAATTTCAGATGGTTTGGATGGTTGTTCTAAGATGGGTGAAATAGATGGAATTGTGATTGGTTCTGATGAAATAGGAACAGCGGTTACTTTTAGAGGATCATAAGTAACAGGTGTAATGGGTTCAGATGATTTTGATGATGGATTATCTGAAGGTGGTTGATTTTCATAGGCTTTTTCTGGTTGAGATTCTTATGGTTTTTCAGGTTGTTTTTCTTGTGGGTGCTGTTGTGGTTCAGATGGCTTTTGTTGTACAGATTGTTGTGGTTGTTGTTCTGTAGGTTGTTTCTGTAAAGATTGTGTTTGTGGAACAAACTGTTTGATATGGATTTTTGGTTGAGATGATTTTGGTACAGAGACTGTTGGTGTTTGAGTGGTTTGTGTTGTTGTTGGTGTTGGAACAGAACTTTGTTTTTGTGGTGATTTTGAACTAGGAGCAGTAACAGAAGTAGTTTGTGTTGAGGGTGGTTTTGGAACAGACTTAATATTAGAGTCATTTATAAAAATTGTATTTGCAGAAGATACAGAAGATTTAGTACCTTTTATCTTGATCCTCTTGACTGGTACAGAATGAAGGTGAGATAATACTTAGAAGGGGGGGTTGAATAAGTATGAAAGATTAAGCCTTAAAAAATAATCACACAATTATTTTTATCCTGGTTCGTTTAAACAACTACTCCAGTCCACCCTTCCTAGAGTGATTTGCCTTTCTCAACAAGGACTTAATCCACTATTAAATCAAACTGATTACAATACTAACACCTAAGAACAACTGTTCTTAGTCTTCTCAAGAGCTACTGATTCCAACTGAATCCTCTTAAGGAAATCCTTTACAATCAATGTAAATTAAATACAAGAGTATTACTGCTTCTATAAAGCTTTTATCACAACAGTGATTTTTCTCTTAAGTTTAAGTACAAGTAATTCTAAGAAGAATATGAAATAATGAGAGCTTAGAATAATATGATTTCTTTTCAGCAAATTGTGTAACTGAAGAATGTGGTGGAGTTCTCCTTTTATAGGCAGCTGATCCAAGGATGCTGAGCGTTGAAAAAAGAGTCCCAAAAAGGTCTAAGCCTTTTTGTCTTCACATCAAGTGACCTTTCCTTGAAGTAGATAACACAGAAAAATCCTTTTTGTCTGTGTAATTGTGTCTAGCACAAAAGAGGAAAGAGACGTTGATTTTCTCCAACGGATATATTCTTGAATATTTCTTCTTCAGTTTTCAGCAAGTTCTTCAGAGTCTGAATGGATCAGAGTCTTCTAATGATATTCAGAACTTTGTTGTATCAGAGTCTTCTGCAGCATGTGTGCTTTCAGCATGTTGATTATCAGAGCATATTTGACACAGAACTTCAGTACTTGGCAGCGTTAGTACTTTCAGAAACTTCTGTAGAATTATGATTTGAGAAACTCTTCAAACAATATTCTTCTTTGCTTCAGATGCTTCAGCATCAGATGCTTCTGACTATCTTCAGATGCTTCTGACTCAGAATGTTCTGGAGCTTCTTGCTACAGATCCTTCTGGAGACTACGCTCAGGATCTTCTGTAAAGAGTAACCAGAATCTTCTGTAAGGTGCATCTGGTGCTTCAGAGTCAGGATAACTTCTTGTATACCATACAGATTTGCTTCTAGAGAGTTAATTTCATTTCAATCTGCAGTAAAACTCTCAAACAAATTTTAGAGTATATAATTCTTAAATATAAAATTTCCTAACAATTATCATCAAAACAAAGAGTTATTATTAAGAACCCATTTGTGTTCTAACAATCTCCCCCTTTTTGATGATGACAAAAAGTATCAGAAATTTTATTTAACTGAACATATAGAATTATAACTCCCCTTGAGATGATGAATCTCCCCCTGAGTTAAGTATGAAAAAGGAATAGAAACTTCCCTTTTGTCTTGAGTAATCTTCAGAGTTAGATCTTGTTTGTTCTTATAACATATTAAGGTCAGAATGTCTTGCAGATATAAGATTCAGAGTATGATAATAGACAAATGATCTGAGAGACTCAGAGTTTCTTTTATAGAGTGTTCTTATCAAATGTTCTGAAATAGTCAAGTTTAATGTTAGATAGAATAGATATGTCTGAAGATTCATTATGGTGAAGTTATATTAAACAGTTCAGATCTATATTTTCTCCCCCTTTTTTGTCATAAGCAAAAAGTAAAAACTTTTAAAAAGACAAATAAAAGGAACAATAAATAAGATAATTCAGTGGAGAAAACTGATTCATTCAAAATAACAGAGCAAGAGTACATAGGTAATCATCAGAAGATATAGCAATAAAGTACAGATGCAAACAACAGATGCAGAAACATTAGAATGAGAAAAAATCTAAGAGTGTTTGGACAAAAGCATCTTCAATAGATCTGTAATCTCAGAGGAGGATTGCTCTTGCTTGGACATCCACTTAGTCATAGTTTCATTCTTCTCATCTTGCTTTGACATTTATTCTGTCATATCCTCAGACTTCTTGTCCTGCTTAGCCATCCAGGATTTTATCTCAGACTGTCCAGCCTACAGAGCAGCAATCTTGTCTTCAAGGTCTGGATTTTCTGTCTTGATCTCAGATGAAGAAGGTGGAGGTTCTGTAGCCTGAACAAAGTCAATTGCCATTGGTTCTGTAGATCCTGAAGAGGGTTCTACCAGAGTCATAGTCAATGCATTAGCAGTAGATTCTGTTGAAGGTGGAGGAGCATCTAAACGAAGCAGAGGTTCAGTTTTGTTGACAGTCCAGAATAGAGTCCTTTCAGCTCTGAGCTTTGCCTCATCAGAACAGACGTTCTTCAGATTGGAAGCTACAGTGTTGAATCTGTTGATGAATCCTTTCCAGATGATGTCAGATTCATTGGCATCCATTGTTTCTGAACATTTCTTCTGAACAGTACCTAAAGACATCTGTATTTCTTGCAAAAATGTTTGAAATAAATGATCAATATTAAGTCTGGGCAATGGTCGTAGCAAGGTTTCCAGAGTGATAGGTTTAGGTTGGGGAGTTGGTGGAAAAAGTGATTTTTGGATGGAAATCAGAGGAGGAGGATAATATGGAATGAAGGGTATCTCAGGAGCTTTTTCTTTAGATCTGACTAAAGCATTAAGGAAGTGAGGTTTTGGTCTAGTGTGAAGGTAAACAACATCAAAAGGTGCATTGGAGTATGGTTTAAAAGCAGATTTTGATGGTTCAGCAGATGCAACTGTGTTATCAGATGTAAGCTGCAGAGCTGAAACAACAGCTTTACCAGATGTTGCAGAAATTGTTGCTAAGGATCCTACATTGTTCAATGATTGAATACATGATAGAATCACAGATGGAAGAGCCTGTCTGAGTTTTGGTTTCAGAGGGTTGAGGGGTTCAGAAGGTTCAACTCTATCATAAAAATCTTTCAGTTTGAAACCATAAGATAGATTATGAAAAAGAGAAGAAACTTGGGCACAGGATATCCCAGATGATGTTGGATTGGAATTGGGGATAAGTAACTCAGATGATGGTGCAGGTGGAGGCATAGGATCTGGAATGGGAGTTTTAGAAGATATGGTTGATTCAGGTTCAGGTTTAGGTTGAGGTTGAGGTTCAGGTTCAGATTGGTTTACCTCAGAGTATTTGGCAGAAGGAAAGATAAGAAAATCTGGGTGGATTTCTGATTCTGATGAGTTGGAGGATGTTGTAGGTGTACAAGAGGTAGAAGATACTTGAAACACTGTTTTTAAAGGAGTGACATCAAGAACTTCTGTCTCAGGGATGTGAGGTTCAGAAGTGTTGGTAGGTTCTGAAGGAATGTCAGAATGTTTGGATGGTGGTTCTGATGAAACAGGAGCAGAAGTTATTTTTGTAGGTTCAGAAGTAACAGGTGCAATAGGTTCAGAAGATGGATTATTTGAAGGTGGATTGTCAGAGG
Organism: Lathyrus sativus; assembly: GCA_963859935.3. Lineage (NCBI taxonomy): Eukaryota > Viridiplantae > Streptophyta > Magnoliopsida > Fabales > Fabaceae > Lathyrus > Lathyrus sativus. The sequence continues at coordinate 489,583,512 of OZ012741.1, forward strand.
CTTTTTCTGGTTGAACTTCTTTTGGTTGGTTTTCTGGATGTTCTGAGGTTTGTTGTTGAACAGATGTTTGTTTTTCAGATGGTTGTTGTTCTGGTGGTTGATGATCTAATGGTTGTGGATGTGGAACAAAGTGTTTGATGTGTATTTTGGGTTGAGATGGTTTTGATACAGAAACATTTGTTTTTTTTTGAGGTGAAACAGAGCTGGGAGCAGTAATAGAAGTGGTTTGTGTAGCAGGTGGTTTTGGAACAGACTTAATATTTGAATCATTAATAACAAGATTTTCAGAAGTTACAGATGATTTAGTACCTTTTACTTTAATCCTCTTGGCAGGGACAAAGGCAGCTTCTTCATAATCTTTTCTCTTCAAGAGCTTCTTGGGCTTCTCAACAATCTTGACCTTCTTCTGGACAGGTTCAGATTCTTCTACAGGCTGAGTCCTTTTCCTCTGAAGTGGTGCTTCTTCTTCTCCTGCATCTGGTAGTGGTTGCTTAACTAGCTGAAACACATTGGCAGGAACAGGTATTCCTTCCTTCTTGCATTCCTCAATATACATAAGCACAATATGTATGGGTTCTTCAGCAAAGAATAGAGGAAAGTCAGCTACAGGAACCCTCTTATTCAATTCAGACATATTCAGCCTCTTTGGTGCAGTAGTGAGTTCGTCAACAATTTTGAGTCTCAGAAGACTTTTAGCGTTCAGAGGTTTTCCCATTATAAACTCTAATTCCTCTGTAACTCCAGCAGCGTACAGAGCAGTTACCAAGCCATTTTCAGTAAGAAGATCTGAGAGCAGTCTTCCAAAGGGGATCCAAGGTCTGATCTTCTGTCCTTTTTCTTTCACAGATTCTCTAGATGCATTGATATGATTCCACAGATGCATAAACAGAATGTATGGAAGATCTACCTTGGTGCTCTAACTAAGGCAATACATGAAATAGAGCTGTTCATTATTGACATAGTCTGGAGAATTGGTTGACTTTCTGTGGTGGATGCATCCCATGAAGATCTTGGCCCAGATTTTGTAATCAGGTTTCAGATCTTTGAATTTGTTAGAAGCTTGACCAGCAGTCATTCCTTCTTCATAAACCTCATCCATGTCCACACGCCCAGCTGGCAAGTGAGAAACACCATCTGTTTCTTCATATCCTATCAATCTTCTTATCAGATCCTCTGTGATAATAATCTCTTTTCCCAGCACAGAAGATAAGATGAACTTGGGATAAACTGATGCATGAATCCAAAATTCTTTCACAAGGAGAGGGTAAACTGGTCCAAAAAGCCTATCAAAGTACTTGACCCATCCTTGAGCTCTAATTATGGAACGAAACTCAAACCCATTATCTTCCAGAGAATCAAACTCAACCATAGATTCACATAGAACTTCTAGTTTATCAACAGGTGTTAGAAGTGTTCTTTTGGGAGGAGAATATGGAGCAACACCCAAGTTTTCTGAAGTCACAACAGCCATAGTAGATTGGAATTGAGCAGTTGTTGAAGATGAAGATGCCATTGAAGAATGCTTAGTCAAACACTTAGGTTTTGGGTTTTTATGCAGAGAAAATAGGAGATGAAAACGCATGTAATTCTGAGAGAGTGAAAAGTGTGAAAATGAATACAAGACAAGTATTTATACTAAACACTTAGGCACATCAACAGTCAGAAAAAATGCACGTTTGGACAAGCATTAAATGAAGAGAATAAAAATCATTTCAAAACATTAAATGCTTCTGACAATTTGGGGGGAAAACCAAGATTCTTACTATTCAAACTTCACCTCAAACGTCTCTTCAGTTATGTACACGCCACCTCTTCAGATTTTGTGTGACACGTGTTTACTTGCATGCTGTTCTGAATTCTCTTAAGAAATGAAATGTTAGCCAACGTTCAGATCTTCTAAAGATTGTTAGTTCAGAGTTTCACAAAAGAAATGTTGATCAGAATAGAATAAACAAACAGAAGAAATACTTCAGAGCATTTAAGCATTTTTGCATTTGTAACAATTTGCTTCTGATAAATATCATTCTGGACAAGAATCCATACCAATATTTTTCAGAATAAAATTGAATCTATCTTCAACAAGGGGTTTTGTAAAAATATCTGCCCATTGATGATCTGTATCAACAAAGGCTAAATTTATGATTCTCTTCTGAACATAGTCTCTGATGAAATGATGCTTAATTTCTATATGTTTTGCCTTAGAATGTAAAATGGGATTCTTGGACAAACATATAGCAGAAGTATTATCACAAAAGATAGAAATGTTACTTTCAAAAATTTGATAATCTTCTAGCTGACTCTTCGTCCAGAGCATCTGCGTACTACATCCAGCAGCAGCAATGTATTCAGCCTCTGTGGTTGAAAGTGCAATTGTGGGTTGCTTCTTGCTGTACCAGGAGATTAGATTTCTTCCTAGAAATTGACAACTTCCAGAAGTACTTTTTCTTTCCACTCTGTCTCCAGCGTAGTCAGCATCACAAAATCCAACTAATTTGAAATCATCAGATTTTCTGCAACACAAACCCACATTAGAAGTACCTTTCAGATACCTTAGAATCCTCTTGACAGCTGTCAAGTGTGATTCTCTAGGATCTGATTGGAATCTAGCACACAGACAAACATTGAACAATATGTCAGGTCTAGAAGCAGTAAGATAAAGAAGTGAGCCAATCATACCTCTATAGAGCTTCTGGTATACTTTCTTACTTACCTCTTCTTTGCCAAGTGAGCTAGTAGGATGCATTGGAGTCTTTGTCAGCTTGCTGTCAGACATGTTGAATTTCTTCAGAAGTTCTTTAACATACTTTGTCTGATGTATGTAGGTGCATTCTGGAGTTTGATTAACTTGGATTCCTAGAAAGAATCTGAGTTCTCCCATCATGCTCATTTCAAATTCTGCCTGCATACATGTAGCAAACTCCTTTCCAAGCATAATATTTGTTGATCCAAAAATAATATCATCTACATAAATTTGGCAAATTAGAAGATCTTTCTTAATTGTTTTACAGAATAGTGTTGTATCCACTTTGCCTCTGATGAAATTCTTCTCCAGAAAAAAATTACTCAATCTCTCATACCAAGCTCTGGGAGCTTGTTTTAATCCATATAGAGATTTCTTTAATTTGAAAACATGATCTGGAAATTTTTCATTTTCAAAACCAGGAGGTTGGTGGACATAAACTTCTTCTTCTATAATACCATTAAGAAAGGCACTTTTAACATCCATCTGATACAGAGTGATGTTATTTTGTGCAGCAAAGGAAATAAGAAGGCGTATAGATTCTAACCTTGCCACTGGAGCATATGTCTCAGTGTAATCAATACCTTCTTGCTGACTGTACCCTTGAGCAACCAACCTTGCCTTATTACTCTCAACTTCTCCTTTCTCATTTAGTTTATTTCTGAAGACCCATTTTGTACCAATTATATTGAACCCTTGAGGTCTTTGAACTAGATCCGATACATCATTTCTGCTGAATTGATTTAGCTCTTCTTGCATGGCAATAATCCAATCATTGTCTTGCAGAGCTTCTTCTACAGAAGATGGTTCAATTTCTGACACTAGTCCAAATAGTGATGCTTCAGATGATCTTAGAAAGGATCTTGTTCTGATGGGATCATCCTTCTTTCCAATAATGACATCCTCTGGATGAGAAGCTTTAATTCTGGATGATGATCCTCTGATAGTTGACTCTTCAGAAATGTTTAGATTATTCATCTGAGAAGTTAAGGGAGTAGCATCTGGAGTTGCTTCTGGTTCCTTCACTTGAATTTTGTCTGCTTCTAGAACTTCAGAGTCAATAAAGACTACTTCCCTATCTGCAGAGTTATCAACTTGCTTTGGCTTTTCAGAGCCAAGCTTATCATCAAATCTGACATGAATGGATTCTTCCACAATCTGTGTCTCAGTGTTGTATACTCTGTAGCCTTTAGAGCGTTCAGAATATCCAAGCATGAAACACTTATGTGCTTTGGAATCAAACTTGCTCAGATTTTCCTTAGTGTTTAACATATAGCAAATACATCAAAAGGGATGAAAATATGAAATGTTGGGCTTTTTGTTCTTCCACAATTCATAAGGAGTCTTCTTCAGAAGAGGTCTAACAGACACTCTGTTCTGAATATAACATGTTGTATTGATTGCTTCTGCCAAAAAATGTTTTGCCAGATTTGTCTCATTGGTCATGGTTCTGGCCATTTCTTGCAAAGTTCTGTTTTTCCTCTCTACAACCCCATTCTGTTGTGGAGTTCTAGGACAGGAAAAATCATGAGCAATGCCATTTTCAGAAAAATATTTTTCAAAATATTTATTTTCAAATTCACCTCCATGATCACTTCTGACTTTTATAATTTTGAAATTCTTTTCATTCTGGACTTGCTTGCAGAAGTCAAAGAACACAGAATGTGACTCATCCTTGTGTTTTAAGAACTTTACCCATGTCCATCTGCTAAAGTCATCAACAATGACCAATCCATACTTCTTGCCTCTGATGGATGCAGTTTTCACTGGTCCAAACATATCAATATGAAGCAGTTCTAGTGGTTTAGAAGTAGAAACAACATTTTTTGATTTGAAAGATGTTTTTGAAAACTTCCCTTTCTGGCATGCTTCACAAAGAGCATCTGAAGTGAACTTCAGATTAGGGAGTCCTCTGACAAGATTAAGTTTATTAATCTGAGATATACGTCTCATATTAATATGGCCCAATCTTCTGTGCCAGACCCATTGCTCTTCATTTACAGACAAGAGGCATTTAACATTTTGAAATTTAAGTTCTGAAAGATTTATTTTATAAATGTTGTTTTTCCTCTTACCACTAAATAGGATAGAGCCATCCTTCTGACTAATAGCTTTACAATATTTTTGATTAAAGGTAATATCATAACCATTGTCACTTAATTGACTTATGGACAATAAGTTATGCTTTAACCCTTCAACAAGTAAAACATTAGTAATAGAGGGAAGTTTACCATTTCCAATAGTGCCAGATCCAATTATCTTGCCCTTCTGGTTCCCTCCAAACTTCACGTCACCTACAGATCTAAGTTCCAGGCTTTGGAACATAGACTTTTCTCCTGTCATGTGTCATGAGCATCCAGAGTCCAGGTACCATGATTGGTGTCCTGACCTTGCTGCTAAGAACATCTGCAACAGGAATTATTTTGTTTTTAGGTACCCAGATCTTCTTGGGTCCTTTGGGTTTAGTTGGTTTGTAGGTTTGTCTAAACTACTGTTTTTCAACATAATGTTTATTCTGACTTGCCTTGGGTTTAAACACATAAGTATTCTTCTCAGAGCTTGTGTGTTTAATGTCATTTAAGTGACCAAATTTAAATTGAGAATACAGAGGTGTCTTCTTGATGAAAAGTTTGTCAACAGGTTTTGGATTGCTTCCAGATGAAGATTCATATCCAATACCTCTTCTGTTGTTTCCACTAACACCATAGATCATGGAAGCCATCTTGCTTCTGTCTATGCTCTTGGTAAGAAATCTCTGAAAGCTAGAGTCATATTTTTCTAAAATGTTTTCATATGACTTAGTCTCAGATTCAGATTCTTGTTGAGTTATTTCAAAATCATTTTTGATTTTCAGATTAATTTCTTTTTGCTCAACAAGTTCTGTCTTCAGAAGATCAATCTCAGATTCAAGATTGCTTTTCAGCTTCTTGTATTTGAGTTTGATATTGTTATAACTTTTAAGAACTTATGTTAAAACTTTTATGAGTTCTTCTTTGGTAAGTTTAGCCATTACCTCTTCTGCATCATCATCAGATTCAGATTCTGATTCATATCCTGAGGTACCTTCCTCTTGATCCTCTGTGCTGGCCATCAGTGCAACATTGACACATTCTTCTTCTGATTCAAAAGATAATTCAGTTTCATCTGAGTCATCCCATGTTGCCATCAGAACCTTCTTTTTTTTGTTAAACTTCTTCTTGGGTTTTTCTTTCTGAAGTTTGGGGCAATCATTCTTGTAGTGCCCAGGTTCTTTGCACTCATAGCACACAACTTCTTTCTTGGCAGATCTTCTGTGTCCAGAAGATTCCTTTCTATTATCAGATCTTCTGAAGTTGTTGAACTTCTTTCCCTTGTGCTTCCAGAGTCTGTTGATCCTTCTGGACAGCATGGATAACTCATCTTCTTCTTCAGAAGAAGATTCTTCAGAGCTTTCTTGAATGACCTGCAAAGCTTTAGCAGTTTTGTTAGATTTTAATGCAACAGATTTACCTTTTTCTTTCTTCTGAGGTTCATCTTCCTCAAGCTCAATCTCGTGGCTCCTCAGTGAGCTGATGAGTTCTTCTAGAGAGATCTTGTTCAGATCTTTGGCCATCTTCAAGGCAGTCACCATTGGTCTCCATCTGGTAGGCAGACTTCTGATGATTTTCTTTACGTGATCAGATGTAGAGTATCCCTTGTCTAGAACTTTCAGCCCAGCAGTGAGTATCTGAAATCTGGAGAACATGGCTTCAACAGATTCAGAGTCTTCCATTTTGAAGGCCTCATACTTCTGGATCAGAGCCAGAGCTTTTGTCTCTTTAACTTGAGAATTTCCCTCATGAGTCATTTTTAGGGATTCAAACATATCAAAAGCAGTTTCCCTGTTTGTAATTTTCTCATACTCTGTATGTGAAATTGCATTCAATAATATAGTCCTGGCTTTGTGGTGATTTCTGAAATCTTTCTTCTGAGCATCTGTCATAGATTTTCTGTCAATCTTTTTGCCATTCCCATCTGTGGGATGGACATATCCATCTATGACTAGATCCCATAGATCAGCATCATATCTTAGGAAAAAACTCTCAATTCTGTCTTTCCAGTAGTCAAATTTCTCCCCATCAAACATTGGGGGTTTGGTGCTGATCCTATCCCTCTCTTCATATTTATTGTTAATATTGGACATTGAATTATCAGCCATGGTAACAAATAAATATATATATCAAAGTATTTCTCTCTGGATCTTTACTGACACTGTTAAGTGGTAGCACACTCAGAACCAGGCTCTGATACCAACTGAAGGTGAGATAATACTTAGAAGGGGGGTTGAATAAGTATGAAAGATTAAGCCTTAAAAAATAATCACACAATTATTTTTATCCTGGTTCGTTTAAACAACTACTCCAGTCCACCCTTCCTAGAGTGATTTGCCTTTCTCAACAAGGACTTAATCCACTATTAAATCAAACTGATTACAATAGTAACACCTAAGAACAATTGTTCTTAGTCTTCTCAAGAGCTACTGATTCCAACTGAATCCTCTTAAGGAAATCCTTTACAATCAATGTAAATTAAATACAAGAGTATTACTGCTTCTATAAAGCTTTTATCACAACAGTGATTTTTCTCTTAAGTTTAAGTACAAGTAATTCTAAGAAGAATATGAAATAATGAGAGCTTAGAATAATATGATTTCTTTTCAGCAAATTGTGTAACTGAAGAATGTGGTGGAGTTCTCCTTTTATAGGCAGCTGATCCAAGGATGCTGAGCGTTGAAAAGAGAGTCCCAAAAAGGTCTGAGCCTTTTTGTCTTCACATCAAGTGACCTTTCCTTGAAGTAGATAACACAGAAAAATCCTTTTTGTCTGTGTAATTGTGTCTAGCACAAAAGAGGAAAGAGACGTTGATTTTCTCCAACGGATATATTCTTGAATATTTCTTCTTCAGTTTTCAGCAAGTTCTTCAGAGTCTGAATGGACCAGAGTCTTCTAATGATATTCAGAACTTTGCTGTATCAGAGTCTTCTGCAGCATGTGTGCTTTCAGCGTGTTGATTATCAGAGCATATTTGACACAGAACTTCAGTACTTGGCAGCGTTAGTACTTTCAGAAACTTCTGTAGAATTATGCTTTGAGAAACTCTTCAAACAATATTCTTCTTTGCTTCAGATGCTTCAGCATCAGATGCTTCTGACTATCTTCAGATGCTTTTGACTCAGAATGTTCTGGAGCTTCTTGCTACAGATCCTTCTGGAGACTACACTCAGGATCTTCTGTAAAGAGCAATCAGAATCTTCTGTAAGGTGCATCTGGCGCTTCAGAGTCAGGATAACTTCTTGTATACCATACAGATTTGCTTCTAGAGAGTTAATTTCATTTCAATCTGCAGTAAAACTCTCAAACAAATTTTAGAGTATATAATTCTTAAATATAAAATTTCCTAACAGTTATCATCAAAACAAAGAGTTATTATTAAGAACCAATCTGTGTTCTAACACAGAAGAAGTGTCTTCAAATTCTTTTCTCTTCAAGAGCTTCTTTGGCTTCTCAGCAATCTTGACTTTCTTCTGAACAGGTGCAGCTTCTGCTGCTGGCTGAGTCCTCTTTCTTTTAAGTTGAGCTGCTTCTTCTTCTTCTTCTTCTGCATCTGGTAGAGGTTGTCTCGCTAGCTGAATCACATTTGCAGGAACATGCTTTCCTTCCTTCTTACATTCATCAATGTACATAACCACAATGTGTCTTGGCTCTTCAGCAAAGAACAATAGAAAGTCATCTACAGGAACCCTCTTCTGACTGAGTTCAGACACATTCAGCTTCTTGGGAGCTGTTGTGAGTTCATCAACTATCTTAAGTCTCTGAAGACTTTTAGCATTCAGAGGCTTTCCCATTATGAATTCCAATTCCTCTGTAACTCCAGCAACGTACAGAGCAGAGACTAATCCATTCTCAGTTAGAAGATCTGAGATCAACCTTCCAAAAGGGATCCAGGTTCTGATCTTCTGTCCTTTCTCTTTCACATACTCTCTAGATGCATTTATATGGTTCCACAGATGCATAAACAGAATATATGGAAGATCTACCTTGGTGCTCTGACTGAGGCAATACATGAAATAGAGCTGTTCATTATTGACATAGTTTGAAGAATTAGTTGACTTCCTCTGATGGAAGCATCCCATGAAGATCTTGGCCCAAATCTTGTAGTCAGGCTTCAGATCCTTGAATTTTTTAGAAGCTTGACCAGCATTCATCACTTCTTCATATACCTCATCCATGTCCACACGCCCAGCTGGCAAGTGGGAAACACCATCTGTTTCTTCATATCTAATTAATTTTCTGATCAGATCTTCTGTTATAATGATTTCTTTTCCCAGTACAGAAGATAAGATGAACTTGGGGTAAACTGAGGCATGGATCCAGAATTCTTTCACAAGAAGGGGGTAAATTGGTCCAAAGAGTCTATCAAAGTACTTAACCCGTCCTTGAGCACCAATGATAGAACGAAATTCAAAACCATTTTCTGCAAGAGAATCAAACTCTACCATGGATTCACACAAAACCTCCAACTTCTCAACAGGGGTTAACAAAGTTCTTTTGGGAGGAGAATAAGGAGAAACACCCATGTTTGCAGAAGTTACTGCAGCCATTGAAGATTGGAATTGAGCAGCTGTTGATGATGAAGTTGCCATTGAAGAATGCTTTGTCAAATGCTTAGGTTTAGGGTTTTTATGCAGAGAAAAGAGGAGATGAAAACGCATATAATTTTCTGAGAGTGTGAAAAGTGTGAAAGTGAATATAAGGCATGTATTTATACTAAAACACTTAGGCATACCATCAGTCAAAATTTACACGTTTTAACAAGCATTAAATGAACAGAATAATAATCATTTCAAACATTAATTGCTTCTGACAATTTGGGGGGAAAATCAAGATTTTCACTATTCAAACTTCACCTCAAACGTCTCTTCAGTAATGTACACGCCACCTCTTTAGATTTGGTATGACACGTGTTTGCTTGCATGTGTTCTGAATTCTCTTAAGAAATGAAACGTTAGCCAACATTCAGATCTTCTAAGGATTGTTAGTTCAGAGTTTCACAAAAAAAATATTGAGCAGAATAAATAAGCAATCAGAAGAAAATACTTCAGAGCATTAGGCATTTTTGCATCTGTAAAAATTTGCTTCTGACAAATATCATTCTGGACAAAAATTCATACCAATATTTTTCAGAATAAATTTGAATCTATCCTCAACAAGGGGTTTTGTAAAAATATCTGCCCGTTGATGATCTGTATCAACAAAGGCTAAATTTATGATTCCCTTCTGAACATAGTCTCTGATGAAATGATGCTTAATTTCTATATGTTTTGCCTTAGAGTGTAAAATAGGGTTTTTAGACAAACATATAGCAGAAGTATTATCACAAAAGATAGAAATGTTACTTTCAAAAATTTGATAATCTTCTAGTTGAATTTTCATCCAGAGCATCTGCGTGCTACATCCTGCAGCAGCAATATATTCTGCCTCTGTGGTTGAAAGTGCAATTGTGGGTTGCTTCTTGCTGTACCAGGAGATTAGATTTCTTCCTAGAAATTGACAACTTCTAGAAGTACTTTTCCTTTCCACTCTGTCTCCAGCGTAGTCAGCATCACAGAATCCAACTAATTTGAAATCATCAGATTTTCTGTAACACAAACCCACATTAGAAGTACCTTTCAGATACCTTAGAATCCTCTTGACAGCTGTCAAGTGTGATTCTCTAGGATCTGATTGGAATCTAGCACACAAACAAACACTGAACAATATGTCAGGTCTAGAAGCAGTAAGATAAAGAAGAGAACCAATCATACCTCTGTAGAGCTTCTGGTCTACTTTCTTACTTACCTCTTCCTTGCCAAGTGAGTTAGTAGGATGCATGAGAGTCTTTGCCAGCTTACTATCAGACATGTTAAATTTCTTCAGAAGTTCTTTAACATATTTTGTCTGATGTATGTAAGTACACTCTGGAGTTTGATTAACTTGGATTCCAAGAAAGAATCTGAGTTCTCCCATCATGCTCATTTCAAATTCTGCCTACATACATTTAGCAAACTCCTTTCCAAGCAAAATATTTGTTGATCCAAAAATAATATCATCTACATAAATTTGGAAAATTAGAAGATCTTTCTTAATTGATTTACAAAAGAGTGTTGTATCCACTTTGCCTCTGATGAAATTCTTCTCCAGAAGAAAGTTGCTCAATCTCTCATACCAAGCTCTGGGAGCTTGTTTTAAACCATATAGAGATTTCTTTAGTTTGAAAACATGATCTGGAAATTTTTCATTTTCAAAACCAGGAGGTTGGTGGACATAAACTTCTTCTTCTATAATACCATTAAGAAAGGCACTTTTAACATCCATCTGATACAGGGTGATGTTATTTTATGCAGCAAATGAAATAAGAAGGCGTATAGATTCTAACCTTGCCACTGGAGCATATGTCTCAGTGTAATCAATACTTTCTTGTTGACTGTACCCTTGAGCAACCAGCCTTGCCTTATTCCTTTCAACTTATGCTTTCTCATTTAGCTTATTTTTGAAGACCCATTTTGTACCAATTATATTGAATCCTTGAGGTCTTTGAACTAGATCCCATACATCATTTCTTGTAAATTGATTTAGCTCTTCTTGCATAGCAATAATCCAATTATTGTCTTGCAGAGCTTCATCTACAGAAGATGGTTCAATTTCTGACACCAGTCCAAATAGTGATGCTTCAGATGATCTTAGAAAGGATCTTGTTCAGATGGGATCATCCTTCTTTCCAATAATGACATCCTCTGGATGAGAAGCTTTAATTTTGGATGATGATCCTCTAATGGTTGATTCTTCAGAAATGTTTAGATTATTCATTTGAGAAGTTAAAGGAATAGCATCTGGCGTTGCTTCTGGTTCCTTTACTTGAATTTTGTCTTCTTTTGGAACTTCAGAGTCAATGAAGACTACTTCCCTATCTGTAGAGTTTTCAGACTGCTTTGGCTTTTCAGAGCCAAGCTTATCATCAAATCTGATATGAATGGATTCTTCCACAATCTGTGTCTCAGTGTTGTATACTCTGTAGCCTTTAGAGCGTTCAGAATATCCAAGCATGAAACACTTTTGTGCTTTGGAATCAAACTTGTTCAGATTATCCTTAGTATTTAACATATAGCAAATACATCCAAAAGGATGAAAATATGAAATGTTGGGCTTTTTGTTCTTCCACAGTTCATATGGAGTCTTCTTCAGAAGAGGTCTTACAGACACTCTGTTCTGAATGTAACAGACTGTGTTGATTGCTTCTGCCCAAAAGTGTTTTTCCAGATTTGTCTCATTAATCATGGTTCTGGCCATTTCTTGCAGAGTTCTGTTTTTCCTCTCTACAACCCCATTTTGTTGTGGAGTTCTAGGACAGGAAAAATCATGAGCAATGCCATTTTCAGAAAAATATTTTTCAAAATATTTATTTTCAAATTCACCACCATGATCACTTCTGACTTTCATAATTTTGAAATCCTTTTCATTCTGGACTTGCTTGCAGAAGTCAAAGAACACAGAATGTGACTTATCCTTGTGTTTTAAGAACTTTACCCATGTCCATCTACTATAGTCATCAACAATGACTAATCCATACTTCTTGCCTCTGATGGATGCAATTTTCACTGGTCCAAACAGATCAATATGAAGTAGTTCTAGTGGTTTGGAAGTAGAAACAACATTTTTTGATTTAAAAGATGTTTTTGAAAACTTCCCTTTTGGGCATGCTTCACAAAGAGCATCTGAAGTGAACTTCAGATTAGGGAGTCCTCTGACAAGATTAAGTTTATTAATCTGAGATATACGTCTCATATTAATATGGCCCAATCTTCTGTGCCAGACCCATTGCTCTTCATTAACAGACAAGAGGCATTTAACATTTTGAACTTTAAGTTCAGAAAGATTTATTTTATAAATGTTGTTTTTCCTCTTACCACTAAATAAGATAGAGCCATCCTTTTGACTAATAGCTTTACAACATTTTTGATTAAAGGTGATATCATAACCATTGTCACTTAATTGACTAATGGACAATAAGTTATGCTTTAACCCTTCAACAAGTAAAACATTAGTAATAGAGGGAAGTTTACCATTTCCAATAGTGCCAGATCCAATGATCTTGCCCTTCTGGTTCCCTCCAAACTTCACATCACCTCCAGATCTAAGTTTTAGGCGTTGGAACATAGACTTTTCTCCTGTCATGTGTCGTGAGCATCCAGAGTCCAGGTACCATGATTGGCGTCCTGACCTTGCTGCTAAGAACATCTGCAACAGGAATTATTTTGTTTTTAGGTACCCAGATCTTCTTGGGTCCTTTGGGGTTAGTTGGTTTGTAGGTTTGTCTAAACTTCTGTTTTTTAACATAATGTTTATTCTGATTTGCCTTGGGTTTAAACACATAAGTATTCTTCTCAGAGCTTGTGTGTTTAATGTCATTTAAGTGACCAAATTTAAATTGAGAATACAGAGGTGTCTTCTTGATGAAAAGTTTGTCAACAGATTTTGGATTACTTCCAGATGAAGATTCATATCCAATACCTCTTTTGTTGTTCCCACTAACACCATAGATCATAGAAGCCATCTTGCTTCTGTCTATGCTCTTAGTAAGGAATCTCTGAAAGCTAGAGTCATATTTTTCTAAAATGTTTTCACATGACTTAGTCTCAGATTCAGATTCTTGTTGAGTTATTTCAAAGTCATTTTTGGTTTTCAGATTAATTTCTTTTTGCTCAACAAGTTCTGTCTTCAGAAGATCAATCTCAAATTCAAGATTGCTTTTCAGCTTCTTGTATTTGAGTTTGATATTGTTATAACTTTTAAGAACTTAAGATAAAACTTTTATAAGTTATTCTTTAGTAAGTTTGGCCATTACCTCTTCTGCGTCATCATCAGATTCAGAATCTGATTCATATCTTGAGGTTCCTTCCTCCTGATCTTCTGTGTTGGCCATCCGTGCAATATTAGCACATTCTTCTTCTGATTCAGAAGATGATTCAGATTCATCTGAGTCATCCCATGTTGCCATCAGAACCTTCTTCTTTTTGTTAAACTTCTTCTTGGGTTTTTCTTTTTGAAGTTTGGGGCAATCATTCTTGTAATGCCCAGGTTCTTTGCACTCATAGCATACAACTTCTTTCTTGCCAGATCTTCTGTTCCCAGAAGATTCCTTTCTATGATCAGATCTTCTGAAGTTGTTGAACTTCTTTCCCTTATGCTTCCAGAGTCTATTGATCCTTCTGGACAGCATGGATAATTCATCTTCTTCTTCAGAAGAAGATTCTTCAGAGCTTTCTTCAATAACCTGCAAAGCTTTAGCAGATTTATTAGATTTTAAGGCAACAAATTTACCTTTTTCTTTCTTCTGAGGTTCATCTTCCTCAAGCTCAATTTCATGGCTCCTCAGTGAGCTGATGAGTTCTTCTAAAGAGATTTTGTTCAGATCTTTAGCCATCTTCAAGGCAGTCACCATTGGTCTCCATCTGGTAGGTAGACTTCTGATGATTTTCTTTACATGATCTGATGTAGAGTATCCCTTGTCCAGAACCTTTAGCCCAGCTGTGAGGATCTGAAATCTGGAGAACATGGCTTCAACAGATTCAGAGTCTTCCATCTTGAAGGCCTCATACTTCTGGATCAGAGCCAGAGTTTTTGTCTCCTTGACTTGAGAATTTCCCTCATGAGTCATTTTTAAGGATTCAAACATATCAAAAGCAGTTTCCCTGTTTGTGATTTTTTCATACTCAGTATGAGAAATTGCATTCAATAATATTGTTCTGGCCTTGTGATGATTTCTAAAATCTTTCTTCTGAGCATCTGTCATAGATTTTCTGTCTATCTTTTTGCCATTCCCATCTGTGGGATGAACATATCTATCTATGACTAGATCCCATAGATCAGCATCATATCCAAGAAAAAAACTCTCAATTCTGTCTTTCTAGTAATCAAATTTCTCCCCATCAAACATAGGGGGTTTGGTGCTGATTATGTCCCTTTCTTCATATTTATTGTTAATGTTGGATGTTGTATTATTAACCATAGTAATAACTAAATATATATCAAAGTATTTCTCTCTGGATCTTTACTGACACTGTTAAGTGGTAGCACACACAGAACCGGAGCTCTGATGCCAACTGAAGGTGAGACAATACTTAGAAGGGGGGGTTGAATAAGTATGAAAGATTAAAACTTAGAATTAAAACACAATTATTTTTATCCTGGTTCGTTGAACTCAACTACTCCAGTCCACCCTTCCTAGAGTGATTTGCCTTTCTCAACAAGGACTTAATCCACTATTTAATCAAAACGATTACAATAGTAACACCTAAGAACAACTGTTCTTAGTCTTCTCAAGAGCTACTGATTCCAACTGAATCCTCTTAAGGAAATCCTTTACAATCAATGTAAATTTAATACAAGAGAATGAATGCTTCTAAAAAGCTTTTATCACAACAGTGATATTTCTCTTAAGTTTAAGTACAAATAATTCTAAGAATGAATATGAGAATATGAGAGCTTGAATGTTATAATTTCTTTTCAGCAAAAATGTCTCACTGAAGAATTTGGTGGAGTCTTCCTTTTATAGGCAGCTGATCCAAGGAGAGCTGAACGTTGAGAAGAGTGTCCCAAAAAGGTCTGAGCCTTTTTGTCCTCACATCAAGTGACCTTTCCTAGAAGAAGAAAGCACAGAAAAATCCTTTTTGTCTGTGTTCTTGTGTCTAGCACAAATAAGGAAAGAGACGTTTGATTTACTCCAACGGATATAATTCTTTTGAATATTTCTTCTTCAGTTTTCAGCAAGTTCATCAGAATCTGATTGGGTCAGAGTCTTCAAATGATGTTCAGAACTTTGCTGTATCAGAGTCTTCTGCAGCATGTGTGCTTTCAGCGTGTTAATCATCAGAGCATATTTGACACAGAACTTCAGTATTGGCAGCTTTAGTACTTTCAGAATCTTCTGTAGAAACTATGCTTTGAAAAAATCTTCATACAATATTCTTCTTAGCTTCAGATGCTTCTGCTTGCTTCAGATTCTTCTGGAGCTTCTGCTTCAGAATCTTCTGGAGCTTCTTGCTTTAGATCCTTCTGGAGGCTACGTTCAGGATCTTCTATTGGCAGCAATCAGAATCTTCTAATGAGTGCATCTGGCGCTTCAAAGTCAGTTACTTTCTTGTATACCATTCAGATTTGCTTCTGGAGTGTTAATTTCATTACTATCTGCAGTAAAAATTCTCAAGCAAATTTTAGAGTATATAATTCTTAAATACAAAATTTCCTAATAGTTATCATCAAAACAAAGAGATATTATTAAGAACCAATCTGTGTTCTAACAAACAAAACCAGCTTGCATACCTTATAATTTGGACAACCCCAAAAAAGTTTTCCCATATTCTTAACAGTAGTTGCCCTTTGAAGAACAACCATGTCTCCAAAATGGCACATGGGCTTCCATCGTGACCGACTACAAACATCTGAATCCCGACTTTTCGTTTTTGCCATGGAAAAGGAACATCCAAATTTCATGCTTGCCCTAGATTAATTAACGGATTCGTGATTAGGATTGGGATTTGGGATTTGTGATTTGGGATTAGGAATTTCAACATAAGGAGGAGAGAGAACGCAGACACGTCATGAACAAGATTGTCATCTCAGCTGCCAGCTATACAAAACAAACGGACGTTTGGGGGCAACTGACGGTGTGGACTAAAATGACACCATTTTAAAAGTTAAGGGACCAACTTGACACTTTTTAAAGATAAGGGACCAAAGTGGACCCCGAGCTAAAGTTAAAGGACCAAAAAGGTTATTTTGCCATATTTTAAATTAATTTATGATTATGTCAAATGTTTCTCATTTATATATATTTTAATTAGTTTATGTGATTTGATGAAAGTAATGGAATAAGAAAAATGAATATTTATTGATAGGATAAAATATTTTTTCAATCTTAGCTAATCAGGACGTATATTCCGTCAAGTACATGTTTAATTTTAAAATACGGCCATAACGAAATGTTACAATTCTATTAGATGATAGTATAAAACTAGTTTGCATTAATAAGACACTACCTTTATTTTTTATTTTCTAATAGTGACTATCATGTGTTAGATAATGTCATATAGTTTTTATGATTAATAGTCAAATAAAGAAATAAATTGATAAAATTTCTAATCATCTATTTTTAATAAGTTCATGTATATGTTTTTGTTCTATATGATTAATTGGGGTGAAATTGAGAAATAAATATATTGTGCAAACTTCACCTATATGTTGTGGCGTGGAAATGTTTTACCATGAATACATCCAAATTGAATATACAAGTGTATTGTGGATACTTTCTGGTACTATTTTCTCGAGCTTGCAAGTACTGCTTTGTCGAGTTTCTAAATTGGCTCACAAAATATATCGTGATAAGGTAGTTCTAAGTTGGTTAATTGAAGGCATTTCTTCTCTCTCTAAGCTTAGCGTGTCTTTTCCCATCATTGGTGGTGATTTTTCCTAGAAATTTCTAGATCTTTCTTCAGTGTGTCTGTTGCTTGTTTTAAGGTTCTTCTTTGGTCCCAAAAACTCACCTTTTCGCAATATACTCACTACATTTTTGTTTTTTCAACCCTGTCTAAATCCAAGATGGAGAAATGGAAGAATATGCAGCTATCAAAGGAAGATGAGATTTTCCACCGCACGTTTGCTGGGAAGCTCTAGACCAAGAATCCATTCAACTCTAGAGCCTTCACTAACACTATAATCAATGCATAGAGCTTGAAGAACCCAGTGGAAACCTAGGAGCTCAACAAAAACTTATTTCTATTTAGATTCTTCGACAAACGTGACTTGGAAACGATTCTAAAAATTGGTCCATGGAGTTTTGTTCGAAGATTGCTAGCGCTGAAAAGGGTCTCCGGAGAAGAACAACCCTCTGAACTCGACATGCATTACAACTCCTTTTGGATAAAATTTTATGACCTTCCACTGATGTTAAGATCGGAAGCAACGGCGAAAAAATTGGGGAACATTCTGGGTCGATTTAAAGAGGTACGATTGTGAGATACAAGGAGAAGACTTACAAAGTATATTTTAAATACGAGAGATTGTTGGCGTTTTACATTGCATGTGGCAAAATGGGTCATCAACTCAAAGATTGCGAGTCTGTGAGAGAGCTAAGCGATGAAGGCTTGGAAGAAATCAAAGAAAGTGAACTCTCATATGGTCAATGGTTACGGGTCTCCCCGCCACCAAAGACGCACGAAGATTCTATAATGAAGGAATAAAGCTTCAGCAATTATAGCAAGAGTTTATTCAATGTTCCATCCAGTCAAAGTCGACGCGATATCAAAGAAGGGGAAGAGAGAGGTATAAAAGTGGTCCAGGGTAAAAAAATCTAAAGACAATTCGAGGAAGGTGGCTCTGGTGGTAGATACTACCCTAACAAGTAAAGCTCTAGAGATATAGACAATTATGGAATCCTTAGGGGCAGTTTTAATTACCCAAAAAAGCGTCACAGCGAAAACATGGAAAGCTCCTTCAAGCAAGAAAGGGAAGAAGTGGGTTAGACAGGAGGTAGGGAAAAAAGCTACAGTTGAGAGGATGAAGAAACTAGAATTAGAAACTTACAAACGTCAACTAGTTAATGTCATGATCTTGGAAGGTTCACTAGGAGATCTAGAAAGCCAAGGCAAGAAATGAAGGGCTGTCGAGAAAGTAGAGGATGGGAATTCTTCAAGACCAGAGGTGGTGTTGGATGGCCAACACCGCCTGCAACAATGAAAACATTATGCTAGAACTGCAAGGGTTTGGGGAATCCCCATGCAGTTCGAGCCTTGAAAAGGCTCTTGTTAATTGAAAACCATGGTCTGGTCCTTCTTATGAAGACAAGATTAAAAGTTGTTGAGTTTGAGAAGGTGAAAAGGAAGTGTGGTTTCTCTCGTGACATAGTGGTGGATTTGTCATACCCCAAATTTTTCCTACCTATGTATAATTCTCGTTTGCACTTCCATCCACTAACCATATTCCAAAAATCCAAAATATGTTGTCTCTGCTCCCATTATTCTTATTGCATGTATCAAGTCAAGTGTGTGAGCAATATTAATAGAGATTCAATGGTTTTGACTTAATTTTGGTCATGCAAGTGGGTTAAGATCAAGGCCTAGGATCAAGAGGTTCTTTGAATCGGGTTTCTTATCTGCTTTAAGGTATCTTCATTCAAGTTTGGAGTAAGGGTTAATTTTTCATCATCAGGGATACCTTTCCTATCTAAGATCACCAGGTATCAAAGCCATTTGTATCAAGATCCCTCAAGAAGCGTTAAGTGTTAGGGTTTCGTCAAGGTTATAACTGATTTCAGCTAAGAGTTATGATTATATTGGTTCACAATGTCTCAAGACATTCTTGTTTCTCAATAGGGCGTCTCAAACCATGAGTTAGGGCTTATTGTCCTAATCATGTGGTGTTCAAGATGAGTTTGACTTGATCTTGGTTAAGCAAGTCCGGATATGATGGCTTCATTCTCAAATCATTTGTACCGTGATTTTAAAATAATTAAGTGATAAAGGTTAAGTGGATTTAGATGGTTGTCACCTCAGTTGTAAGTTATCTAATGACCAGGAGATGTGTTCATGTTATCAGAGGTGTATAGAAAACAATGCAAGTTGGTTTTGAGCTAAAAATTGAGAGTTCATGATCGTGTATTGATAGCAGTGTAGTATCCATATTTCTAAACCTATAATCCATATCCATTTCCAAAGCCATGTTCATTTTAATTCCATATTCAAAACCAAATGCTTTGTAAATCCATTTCAACCATTTTTTATAGCCATCATTCCAATTCAATTAACCATCTTTTTCAATATTCATCCTAATCTAACCAATTTCATTTCTTTAAGTACACTTCCAAATTCAAAACTCATTATATTTTATTTTTAGTTATCCATGATTCAATCTAATCTCAACTCAATTCACAAAAAGTACCAAATTTAATAGTAGTCCACATACAAGAGGAGTCATGTTTGCCATTGCCATTTTTTATACAAACAATAAAAGCCCATGCTAGGCCCATTTCACACAAAAAAAAAGAGAGACAAAGTTTATTACATAAAATTTATAAATTCAAGCCCATAATCATAAGCCCATTGTTACAACAAGAATCTTACCAACCGACAATCCATTACCAACAAAAACTAAAGCTCAATTACAATGTAAAAAAACATGGCATAAAAAAACTTGAGCCTAAAATTCAGTGTTCATGATGAGCCTTGACCCTGCCCAAACGCAGTCCCCAACTTTTTGTTCACAAACCATACACCAATTTGAGAATTCTCGCCAACACCGCAATGACTTGGAAGCATAACTATATCCCGCCTCACACAACCTGCACATCAGGGCCTTCGTCAAAATGCTGAACCTAAACACAACCTTCAAACTCTATTGTTCTTCAACCCCAAACCCCCAAACAAAACAAGAAATAAATTCAAAAGTTCAGAAACATAAGAGATGAAGAAGGAGTAGAAGAAGAGGACGAAACTGAAACGAGTAATCAAACCGAACCTGAAAAACCAAATCGAGTAGATCAGAGGGAGGTCGTTGCTCGTAAAAAAGAGGTGGGAATGAAATGCGCACCATCGCGTTTTGTTTTACTATTGTCGTCGCGTGTTGATGATGGGAGTGAGAACATATGGTTCTGCTTCCATGGTTTTTAAAACTAGGTCCATTGTAGACCACTTTTTCACCATGCTCCTTTATGAAAGAGGATTTTCATTTCATTTTCCAACTGAGATCAACGGTGTGCCTTTGGTTCAAGGGCCACGTTTCTTCACCACCCGTTTTATGTTTCTTTTTAGTTTTTTTAAAAACCATGTTTGAAAGATGTTAATGGATTTTAAGCAATCAACCCATTTGAATCATACCCCTCGCCTATCCACCACCCCTTCTTCTTTGTTTTTTGTTATTTATTTATTTTTTTTGAAAAAAAATATTTTATTAAAGTTTTTAGATGAATATGAATTTATTTAACTATTTTGTTTTTGAATTTCCATATTTTTTGCTTTTAAATTCTTCTCCAATTTGGTAGAAACTTTATTCTAATTAGCTTTATATATTTTTTGCCTTATTTTTATGTTTATTTTTAATTTGTGGTAAATGAAGAAGCCAAAAAAGATCATTATTGTCAATTTATTGACAAAGTAGTGATTAAGATGAGACCACCATCGATTTCTCTTTTTCTTCTCCATCTATTTCATCTATTTTATTTCATTTTTCGATCGATGAAGTCTTTAGATTCATAAATATTGATTTATCGAGGTTGATAACCTTCATTATGTCAAATATGTGGAAAATGACCATTGGGGTCATTTTCTATACTTTGGGATCGTGATAGATTATCTTCGATTAATCGACATTAGTTTATGATTAAGATGGGATCACCATTTTCTTTTTCGTCTGTGTGACACGATTACATTGGAGAATAATCCTCAATATCATTTCTCTATCTTGTTTTTAGCACGAATATCAATTTGTGCGACCTTCTATAGTTTGATATTCGTCATAGATCGAGTTACGACGATTTAGCACTACATTTCATCTCGATTCAATTCACAAATCAAACTAACGACTAACTTTACTTTTCATTAGCATATTCTTGTTTTAGTTTTCAGTCAATATACTCCTGTTTTATTTTCACTCAATATTATGTTGATTTATATTATCTTGTTCATATACTTGTTAATATTATCTTGACATATTATTCATAATTGTTCATATCTTATTCACATTCTTTTCGAAAACACTTAACAATTATCGAAACGCTAAAAGCCTAAATTGGTGGATTGTTGGATTATTGGACTTTGTCTGAAACCCTAGCTTGGAGCTTTTGTCCGATTTTTGCTCAAGGCATAGTTTAGGACACTTTGCGCACACACGACTTTCTCTTAGGCTACCTGACAATGAACCCTTTTATTTCGTGCAATCCCGTGTAACTTACATGTACCCCTCTCTCATTCTGATGTACGTATTCATATTTTGCTTTGATTGTGGTTTATCTTCTAGGAGCATCCTTAGGGACTAGCATATATTAAATTGTTTTTAAACTAACTCTCGATTCGTCATCAAGCCATTTTCAAACACCCCTCGTAAGTCGAGTGCTCGTCTACATTCGCCATCAACCTATCGCACACATTTTCACATTTCATCGTGGTTTCGTTATTAGGAGCACCCTTAAGGACTAGTATCATTTCTCACAACCTAACCCTTGATTCATCGTCAAGCCGGTTCCATTTTCTATCAAACCCTCGACTAATCGTCGAGCCATTTTTAAACCCACTTCCATTCCACCATGGTTTTGCATGCAAATATAGGTCAAACCCTTGATCCAACGTCAAACATATTTTCTCAATAAACTATCAAAACAATTAACAACTATTTAAATATTTTCAAGGTGAAAAGATGGGTATTGAGCCTTTGATCTCCCTTTAGCTGTTTGGATGCGAGTTATCTTACTCGTGTGTGAGCAATTGACGCCTCTAAAACATTTCTAACTCGACAACATTCAACCATTTTCCAATCACTCATTATTAAAATACTATTCAAACACAACCTCTTTTCAAGATGAAAAAGAGAAAGAGTCAAGTCTTTGACTCACTCTACCGATTACTTAGGGCCGAGGAGCTTTTCTTAAACTTCGAGTAATCGTCATCCAAACCAAACTTCAAACCAATTTAACCATTCTCTTTTCGTGGTCGTCTCCACGAACTACGAACGCTCTGATTCTTCATTCATTTCTTTGAATGTAAGATACGTAGGCACGAGATTGCGATGATCTTGACGAGCTATCTTCCATCTATTTTCCGTTTCCCCCGCCTTTTCCCATAGTCGAACTATGAGAGCTCTGGTTTCTCATTCTTGTCTGAATGAGCATACGAAGGCACAAGGCCCCAATCCTTGCCGAGCACCCTATCCTATAACCACCCATTTCTCATAGTGTTTTTATCTCTTTATTGTATTGTTTTCACATTTATTATTGAGAAGAAAAAAACTAAGCTTAGCTAACGTTCATCACAACTCGCACTAAGAGGTTCCCGTTGAGTACAATGGACGTGAGGGGTGCTAATACCTTCCCCTTGCGTAACCGACTCCCGAATCCGGAACATGGTTGCGACGACCTTGTTCCTATCCTTTCGTATTAAAAGGTTTTCTCGATATTTCCCTTTCCCTTTTTAGGGATAAATAAAGTTTGGTGGCAACTCTGTCGAACCGCATTTCGCGCATTTAGCAGAGGTTCGTACGTTCTCGATGTAATTTGTTTTGAGGTGTGATAACTGGCGACTCTACTAGGGACGTATTTCTCTATACAAGAGAGAGTCGAGTCCATCTTAGTTCGAATTGTGAGCTTGTTAGCTTTGCTTATTTGTTTTCTTCTCGCTTATTTATTTGCTCTCATGTCCTTATCTTCGTTGCTTTTGATTATTGTGACATTGTTGGTTTGCTATTCTTATGGGTACTTTGTGAGATGGCTCTATACCCGAGTCCGAGTAAAACCCTAGGATTAGGATGGTGGTTGTGTAGTGGAGACTTGCGTGGGTTCTTCCATGTAAGGCCTAAGCGAAAACCCCGCTTGGAGTAGATTTTCTTGGAGATGTTATTGTTGTGGTGAGTCTTTGCCATAACAATAATGTTTTCGAGCCTGAATCGTTGATTCCAAGGACTATTAACCCGTTTTATCCACAGTGGTTGGTAGTGTTAAATCCCTTTGGATTAATACGAATGCCCCAATCAGATGAGATCCCTTGAACATATTACTTCCTGACAGTAATATTTTCAACCTCAATTTATGACTCTAAGAACCTATTTTAGAACCTGTGTGTCGATGGTTGTGTAGTTGACGCCTCCAAGAAATCTCTCTTGTGTGGAAGATGCGAAAACCTCACCTAGGGGAGATCTTTTAGAGGACATTTTTGTCGTGAAAAGGCTTTGTCATGATTATAATATTTTTGAAAGATATCCATGACTCTGGGCACTTACCCGATTTAGAATCCTACCTGTGGGGTTTCTTTGAGCAATAACTTTGATTCTTGACCCGTTCATCCGACCAACCTTAGAACTGTTTGAACCTGTGATCATGGATCTTGCATCTTGCATTGAATCTTGTATTGCATACCATCTGCATTGTATCGCATCTGTTGTGCTTCTTGCATTTTCTTTCCTTCAGCAGAATTTCAATCCTCCTTCCTTCCTCTCCAATAAATAAAGCTGATTCCTTGACACCAGTATGCAACCAGAGCTAATACAAGACGAATGATGGAGCAAATTGAACAATAGAAAATTTCCTTCAGAGAAGAGTTGGACTCCCTCAAGGGAAAGAATGACCAGATCCTTGAAGCCATCATAACGGCCAGAAAGGAAGAAGAGTTGCGTGAAGCTGCTATTGTCAACAATAGTGGTCAAGTGCAAGGGTCAACCTCAAGATTCTCATTTCCTGTCCCCCAACCCTTATGGGATGCCATTGAACTTCGTTATCGCAGCTGAAGGAACCACTTCTCAACCAACCCAGCGCCTGAAGTTACTGTTGGAGCTATCCCGCAAGCCCAACCTACTGTCGTCCAGATCCCCATTTCTTAT
Organism: Lathyrus sativus; assembly: GCA_963859935.3. Taxonomy (NCBI): domain Eukaryota; kingdom Viridiplantae; phylum Streptophyta; class Magnoliopsida; order Fabales; family Fabaceae; genus Lathyrus; species Lathyrus sativus. The sequence goes on from OZ012741.1 coordinate 489,607,881, forward strand.
GCCGAAGAAAATCTGATAGACCAGTATGACGATGTACAAAACTATCATGTTGCTTACCCTATTTCCAGCCCTGTTGCTGCTCAAGATTCAGAAGCAATCAAGATGTGCTGAGATCTAGCTGAGAAACTTCGATTCATGGAGGGGAACACCTCAAATTCTTTCAGTGCTCTGGAATTATGCTTGGTGCCTGATGTTGTCATTCCTCCCAAGTTCAAAGTGTCAGAATTCCTGAAGTACAAAGGCCTCAGTTACCCGAACATTCATCTGAAGATGTACTGTCACAAGATGGCTGGCAAAGATGAAAAGCTAATGATTCACTACTTCCAAGACAGCTTGTTTGGGGCATCACTCGAATGGTATATGCAACTGGAGCGTAGTAGTGTGAGCACTTGGGTTGATCTAGATGATGCATTTGTTAAGAAGTACAATTATAACACCGACCTTGCTCCGAATCATATTCAACTTCAAAGTATGACTCAAAAGGATATTGAATCCTTCAAGGAATATGCGCAGTGATGGAGAGAGCTAGCTGCAAGGGTGCATCCACTATTGGTTGACCGTGAACTGATTGACATCTTCATGGCTACCTTGCAAGGCCAATACTATTAAAATTTGATTGGTAGTGTCTCTGCTGGATTCTATGACTTGGTAATAGTCGGTGAGTGGATTGAAGAAGGTTTGAAAAGCGGAAAGATCAAAGGAGGTTCCAAAAGCCAGACTGGTGTCAAGAAGCCTTTCAACAGATACAAGAAAAAGGAGGGCGAAACAAATGTCGTCTTTGTGAAGAAGGGCAAGCTCCTCAACAAGCTTCTGCTCCTATGCCTTATCAAATCCCTTACTTCCAATACCCATATGTTACGGCTGCACAATATGCTCCAATGCCTTATGTGCCGGTTGTTCAAGCAGTTAAAGCTCAGATGCCGCATCAATAGGCTCCTCAACAACAATCCTACAATCAGCAAGAGTATCAGTATCCTCTTCAACATCAACAATAGCAAGCTGCTCGACAACAGCGTCAGCCTAATCAGTAGAGGACGTGGAAGCCATATAGAGTTTTTGATCGTTTGCCAATGCCATATGCTCAAATCTTTGCTCAATTACTGGAGAAAAAATGCCATTTCTTTGAGAGATTTATCTCCCCCAACTGTCATTCCTGCCGACTATGATGCAAACGCTCATCGTGAATTTCATAAGGGCGCTTCAGGCATACAATCGATAACTGCAGGGCTTTCTAGCCCAAAATTTAGGACATGATTAATAGGAATGTTGTCTACTTCAATGGGAAGACTCCAAACGTCATCAACAATCCAATCCCTCCGTCAAGCTAGTTCCAACATCAAATCAAGTCAAGTCAAGTTAACTCCATCTCCCCAAAGAAGGCAGTCATGTTGCCATTTCATTTTTTGCTTTCTTGTATTTCGTGTTTATTTGTTTAAGTACTGTATGCTTTGAACATTGCCATTCGTATTTGGTTTTATTAAGGTATTGTTTATGCATGTTTTGAATTAGTTATGTCGTATTCACTCATTTTTATCACAAGCACCGACACATTTATCCACTTCATACTTTTTATTAGCTGTTGTGTTGGCATGATTGAATGGAGGATGATGTCAATGAAATACCCATAATTGCAAACCATATGCTTTCAGACAGAGTCTCGTCGATGACGTACATGCATTGTTTCAATCCCCAAACACTGGAGAGACAAGAAGTTAATCCCTAGTTAACCACTTCGAACCTAGAAGTAGCAGTTTCCTTCGCATATTTAAACCCTTACACTCAACCTGGGGCAGGGTAATGTTTAGTTAATCTAATTATGCATTCGAATCGCAAAGCAAAAATCCAAAGACATGACGGTTGTTCATCAATTACTCATGACTTGGCAATCACAATCCTCCAATAAAATAATCAAATAAAAATCTTGTTAAGTCGAGCACCTCAAAGGAGACTTAGGAAAAAATCAAGGCAATCCCGATGGACTCGAAGCGAAATCAATCCATGCAATAGTTAGGGATCAAAACAAAATCAAAAGAGGTCCTCAAACCCTAAACAAAAACAAAACAAGATCTAGTGGCCACCATATCAAAACAAAAGGGTCACCGACATTCCTCCAAAAAAACAGAATAAGGTGACTGCCATCTCGAGCAAACCTTGAATCATCGAGTTTACACCGTCAAGACAAGCATGTGCAGAATTAATTGAACGTAGGACTGAAGATCATCGCGAAGAAGGGGTGTGTACAAATCAAACTTTGAGCCTAATATCCTTTTTTTCATAGCTGTGAACCAGACCACGTTACAACCCTCGAAAAACCTAATTGAGACGAGTTTAATTCTGAAAGCATACTATTGCAAGGTTACGTAAACCGACTCTTCACATGTATGCTAATCATCAACGTTGGTGTCATTATCCTTGCTATATCTTTCATATACTAAGAAAAATTAGCACAACGTCTGGACTAACGGTTCATTCGTCTCACACTATCACGACACTTCAATAAATGAAACTTTTTCAAAACTTGCATAAATATTGCATTAAGACTACCATTTGAGAATGTACAATTTTAACTGCAAATCAATGTTAGACATCAAAGAAACTCCAACAAGGGGCAATTAAGGAGGAACTTGACTTCCAGTGGCCGACACAAAGCAAGGCTATCTCAAAACCCATAGGCTGGGGCAAATCCTTCAATTGCTCGATCAGGGACAAGTTATCTAAAGAACGTCAAAGATCAACTTCTAAAATCAGATCAGAACTGGTTAATCAGGGGCAGACCATTACCATGTTCAGATTAGGTCAAGACCAGGTTATCCTGACCATCAAGCCCAAAATTGAAATCTTCTCTGAAGCAAAGTCACAACAAAGCCACCAAGTGACCAGACTTGGGGCATTGAGAGCATCTTTGTCTATTTCAATCATGGTGTCTTTAAAAAATTGCGTGTCGAGGAAATTAAACCCTCCCACCACCCAAAGTCCAATCCACATTGGCAACTACCAAAAGTACACCATGCTGGCACCATCCATACATTTCCAATCACCCGTCTACAATCATGTGCATCATATACATTGCATTCGACGCCGTCTTGTATCATATGCATACCCAAAACCAATCATACTTCCCCAACACTTGCATCTCCGCGCGTCAGCATTTGCATTTGCATTTCCATTTAATATGGAGCCTCATTAATATTAAGCATTCATATATAGAAGTCAAGGTCCAGGATCAGTCTCGAGATTTCCAAGACGGTTTTCAGCCCAGTTGGGGGCATCTTCTGCAAGACCGTGGGTGTTCCCCACGAAGTTGTTTCAACCTTATGGTTGATGAGAATTTTAAAAGCAAGATTCGGCCCAATCAGAGGCATGTTATTTAAGACCGCGGGCTTCCCCCACGAAGTTGTATCAACCTTTTGTTGGTCAAGTTCAAGAGTGTCAAAGAAAGATTCAGCCCTGCTAGGGGCATCTTCTGCAAATTCGTGGGCGTTCCCCACGAAGTTGTTCATTCTTTTGCTGACCAAGCCAAGATATCAGGCAAACTTTAGCCCAGTCAGGGGCATGTTATCCAAGACCTTAAGCGTTCCTCACGAAGTTGTTCAACCCTTTATTGAGCAAGTTCAAAAGTTATCAAGCAAACTCAGCCCAACCAGGGGCATCTTTTCCAGAGTTCATGGATGTTCCTCGTGAAGTTATTTTAACATTTTATGGTCAAAGTTGTGATCTCCAAGTAAGTCAGTGGGCGTTCCTCATTGAGTTGTATTCTCAACCTTTTATTGTTGAAGTTGGCCTCCCCGGCTCAACCAGTGGCATTTCTTCGAATTAGAGGGAGTTCCCTGTTGATTTGTTTCAATTCAACTTTTCTCTTGGACGTTCTCTAGTGAGCCGCCTCCTTTCAAACTTTTGTTGATAAGGATGGTGTTCCTCAGTGATTTCTTTGCTTCAACCTTTTGTTGATGTCTCAATTAAGCCTCACTCATCATATCTCCAACAAACTTGAATTTTTGTCAATTGCCTCACTATCATCCTTTTGGTGATAGCTAAACCTCATCAGTTCAACCTAGCATGCATCCTTTTGGTGTGGGTGGCCTTCAAATTTTGGAAGTTTCTATCATCCTTTTGGTGGTAGCAACTTGTATGCATGAGTTCGCTCTATCATCCTTTTGGTGATAGGTTTGTCATTCTTTTGGTGCCAGATTGTGCGAGTGTTCCATCATCCTTTTGGTGTTGGGACTGTGTGTGTGAGTTTGCTCTATCATCCTTTTGGTGATGGGTATGTCATCCTTTTGGTGCCAGATTATGCGAGTGTTCTCCATTATCCTTTTCGTAATGGACCCTTACATCCTTTTGGTGTCAGGGCTGTGTGCATGAGTTTGCTCTATTATCCTTTTGGTGATGGGTTTGTCATCCTTTTGGTGTCAGATTGTGCGAGTGTTCCATCATCCTTTTAGTGTTGGGACTGTGTGTGTGAGTTTGCTCTATCACCCTTTTAGTGATAGGTCTATCATCTTTTTGGTGTCAGATTGTGTGAGTGTTCTCCATTATCCTTTTGGTAATGGACCCTTACATCTTTTTGGTGTCAGGGTTGTGTGTGTCGCTCTATCATCCTTTTGGTGTCAGAATTATGCGAGTGTTCTCCATTATCCTTTTGGTAATGGACCCATGCATCCTTTTGGTGTCAGGGTTGTGTGTGTGTCGCTTTATCATTCTTTTGGTGATAACAACTTTTGCCAGTTTTTTAGTGTATGCTCGAGGGTTACATTGATTTGTTATTTCACTTTCCAAATACTTTCCTTTCTTTTCAGACAAATTCATAGTCTTCTTCATATCTAATTGACATTTACCTCGAAAGAATGAACGCTGTAGCAGTTCATCTTACTAGGTTTAAGCCAATTAGATAGGGGCATCTGTCATACCCCAAATTTGTCCTACCTATGTATAATTCTCGTTTGCACTTCCATCCACTAACCACATTTCAAAAATCCAAAATATGTTATCTCTGGACGGAGATGTTGCTTAATGAACTCGAGTTAATGGAACATAGGAAAATAAATTTGTTTGTCGATGGCAAGTCAATTATCGACCAGGCGAATCATCCAGCGTGTCATGGTCGAAATAATCACATAGAAAGAAGGTATCATTTTTCTGAGGGATCAAGTCAATAAAGGAAAGCTAGAACTTAAGCATTCCAAGACAAAAGTGCAACTAGCTGACATACTTACCAAACCCTAGAAGAGAGTCATATTTGACGACTTCAAGAGGAGCATCGAGATGAGAAGTATCGAGAATATGAATCTGGGGGTGTGTTAGAAATTGTAATTCGATGTTCAGTTTGAAATCTAGCATTCGACTGTGTCGAAGTAGGTAGTCGTAGTTCAGAAGTCAAATATATTTGATAGAGTCGAATACAACATATAATAGTGTCGACATGTAACTTCTAATTTTATATTTTACATTTTTACGTTTTGGACTTGGGTCAGTTTGTGTAGTATTTTTCTGGGCTATAGTTGCCTATATAAAGGGCTTTGTATGATGTAAAAAGAACATCACTCAATCCTAATTTTCTTAATTCATTTTACAATTTTCTCTCTTTTTGTTCTTCGTTTTTCATCTTTCTTAAAAACATTTGTTCCAACAAATTTGGCACCTCCCTTATTAATTGAAAGTGTAAAAATATTTTACACAACCGGTGCATATTTCATTTTATTTTTTAATTTTGTCAACTTTTTATTTATAATATATTACGACATATACTGATAGGAAAATTTATATTACGCATATTCTTTTAAAAAGCAAGATTCGAAATGCAAAAACATCACATCACATATAAACATAACTAATGAAATATTTATTAATCATAAATTAAATAAACTTGAAATAACAATTTTAACTAATTAGTAAATTATAATATTTATACTAATTTTTAACTAATTAGCAAATTATAATATTTATACCAATTTGATTTAGTCAAATAAAGTACAACCTACAAAGCATCAATTTTAAATTTTTATATGTTATTGTTGGAGCACAAAGTTAAAAATGAAGAAGATGAAAAAGAGAAAATAATTTGTAACTAACTTTTACTCTCTAACTGAACATGGTTATACACTGAATTCTATTACAACTAAAACTTGAGTTCAGTATTTATACTATAAGAACCATGGATGAAACTCAAATTTTAAATGTAAATGTAACTTAAATGTGAATTTGTATTACACTTAAACAATATCTTTTAATTCCCATTCAAGACTAAAATCAACAACACCAATTATATCCCTCAAATGGATAAAGTGTTCAGTCTTGATAGATTTAATAAGCACATCTGCAAGTTGCTTCTGAGTATTTTACATCCTCGTACACACATCTTATGTACAAATTTCTCCACATTCAATAAAATTCACTTCCATTTATCAATTGATTTTCATTGCTCGTATTTTGTTTGCAAAACAATTGATTATTTTTTTATCATATAATGCCACAAACATCGAGAATAATAAAAAGTTAAAACAAAAGAAAAATTTTTAGCATTGCTTTGTTTACATGAAAAAGTTCTAAAGAGAGATCGGTAGTCTATAGTGAATGTTTAATACACTAAAGCATCTCAATGACTACCCTATCAGACCACATATCCTTTCTTCCCCAGCAGGATCAGGCTTGAAATCTCCAGCATGGTAATTTAAAATCGACTCCTGTGTCATAAGTTCTTTGATGCAGATATCAGAGAGTCGAAGTTTACCACCACACGAAAAAGTATGACCCTTATAGATACCAATCATCTCACAAAATTAACTTACATCGATGCATAACATACATAATTTCATGCATCATGAAAAAACAAACATACATTGCATATGTCATGCATATTAAACATTTCTTTCGCGACTGATTTATTTCCCAAACAGAATGTTTCAATCAATTCCCCCAACAAATGACCCTACAAAGGCTTACTCACCATTCCATATCCCCAATAAACAAATTCCCATCAAGACACTTACCTTCCTTTCAATACATATCCAATGGACAAAATTTTGGATATTCTTGTATTTAATCCTCTTCTACCTCGAACTCCCGAAAAAGTTGTCGCCATTCATGCTTTCAGGTTCAAAACGATTAAATAGGGATAGATGTCATACGATAAAATTTGCCTTACTTTTTTCATTTTTATCTGGCCTATGACTCATTTCACCTGCATATTCATATAACTTAATCATCCATCACAGCACATTCATTTACAGTTGCAAACAACATCATTTGGTTCAAAGGTTCCTTGCTAGTTGAGATACAAGACATTTAAGTTGAGTTTGCAAGTTTTTGGTTATGATGGTTCATCTGGACATATTAGTTGTGGATGCAACAAATTGATGATTGATTTTGATTCTTTGGTTAACTTCTCAGAGAAACCCTAATCTTGGTTTTGGTTATCAGATCATATTATCTATATTAGGGTTACTTGCTGACTACCATGGTTTTGGTTTTGTTTGGTTCATGGTATAAAACTTCATTTAGGTGATCAACAGATTCAAATTCAAGATTCATTTTCAATCAATATTCATTCAAATTTAAATTATGGAAGCATACATACACAATTCATTCAAAAGGAAGTTACTTTCATTACAAATCATCAGTGCATTGCATTACAAATCCATATCACGAGAAAAGTTTACAAAAATGAATATATTTTGACCTACAGTTGACTTTCGGTCAAATGTTGACTTTTTGGTCAAATAGTTGACCAAATTTAACTATTTAATCTTAATCCTACCCCTTCTTCATTTATAAACCATACCATTTTTTTGTTTAGTATCCTTCATAATGCTTGAAGGTGTCTCCATGAGTCATGACTCCTCCATGTCTCCATGCACCTTGCCATGCTTAGTCCCCTCTCATTATGTGTGTATTCCAGCTCTGCATCAAGCCAAACCTTTAGTTACATACTCTAAAATGCACACACCATATTAGTCCATACAACAACAATGAACATGACATGACCTACATACGCAAGAGAAACAAAGACATTGCATACTTCACACTAAGACAATGTATCCACTCATCATACATAACAAATCCTTCCTGCATGACAATTCTAACATCATCCATTTGCACTAGCAGCATCCATAATTCAAACTAATTAACACAAACCATTGTGCAAGTCAATCCTAACAGTTCACATTTGTTTACATTGCATTTCAACACATCATTGCAATTCAACTAATTTTTTAATAGCCACACTAACATCATTTCACAAGTTCTCATAGCAAGTCACACTTTTCATCTCCAATCCAACACAATCAGGTTCTGACATATGCTAACAATCACAATTGTTAAAATCACTAACTTCGAGCATATGTAGCAATTAGCAGTTTCACAAATCCATAACAAGTCAAACAAGCATGCTTCATCATTTCAAAACAGTCCCATTAATGCATTAGGTTCGAATCTCTAATTCTAAAACACGTCAAAATAATTCTAACAATCCTAACATTTTGAAAGCCAACAGTTACTAACAGCTTTCTAACTCTGTTAAAACCATTAACAGTCCATTGACATAACCATTTGATTCATCACGTTTTCCTAATTCTAAACATCATAATCTAACCCTAGCTTCACTTTACTAACAGTTCAAACTATTCTTCACTTACTAATCCTAACATTCTAACAATCACTAATAATAGCTAGTTATAATTAATCATGATGCTAACTACAACTGAATTCACCAATTGAGTTCAACATAACAGATAACGCATGACAAGCAACTAACTTCAATCCATCTCAACATACTAACAACCTTTAGCACCACATTCAAATTCTTTTAACAAGCTTCTATCTAAACTAATGTTATAACTAACTTCTTTCCACAATTGAACACCCTAACTAACCGAACACAACTCTTTATTAATTAAAATTCGAGCCATTAGCTAATTCATAGCTGACACTAACAATTGATAGTTCCCTAACAAGATTACATCTAACTAACTGTAACTAACAATTTTAACAGAGCATTAACTAACTCCTTCTCAACCTCATTAATTGAATTAGTCATAACATCCTAACAGAATTTCTAACAGTGTGAATGCTCTAACAACCTTTCTCTTCAAAACTATTAACAATCACAACTGCCCTAACTTGAAACAAACCACTGCACAAGCATTGCCCGAAATGGTTACATCATTATTCCTATAAATTCATTCATCTCTTTAATCACGAGGATCGATCACACTCTACCAATCACAATCACCAAACTCATTGAGAATTCTCCCAATTCCGTCTTTTGTCTCTCCCAATCTCTCAATCTCTCTGCATTTTCCTTTCTACTCCCTCACTCTCACACGTAAAAACACAGAGCATCACCAATCAAGCAACCTACAGACTGGGACGCAAAAGAAGAAGAAGAAAAAGATTGCGTTAGATTATGAGTTTGAATTGCTTACCTTGTTCGAAGTTCCTCTGGTTTTCTCTGCGCTTCCATAAGCTCCATCTCATTCCATGCATTCTGAGGCCATCTCTGCCTCGTAGGTTGGTGGCACTCAATTTCCCCTTCTTCCTGCTTAATCTTTGTTATTGCGATGTAGACTTGGTAGAAAGGAGCCAAACCCCTAAGGTTTGAGCTCCTTTCCACTCGCCGTTGTCGTTTATTTGCCAATTTCATTCTTAGAGTTCATGAATATTCTGCTTCAATTTGGAGTTGTGTTTAAGAATTATGAGAAAATAGCTTGAGAATGAGAGAAAGGGGTTAGAAACGGTTAGAACGAGGTAAGTTTGATGGTGATTGAACCTCCACCGCCGCCGGGGGAGATTTCCGGCGAGGCGAGGTTAGGCCTCAAGTGATACCTCTAGTGACACAACGTGGAGACATGCATTGGATGAATAAACGAATGGAAGCTTTTTGATGTTCATTTCCCCCCTTTGTAAATGCGTTTTGGGCCTCAAAGCCCTTGAGCCCATAGAAATTACTGGCTACACCACACTATGGTCTCACCCTCTCCCAACTGAGCATAACGTCATCTCGTTGGGCCTGAAGATATAAGCACATGCTGCTTGTTCTTGCACACCCCTAATGGCCCACACTACACCCCTGCCTCTATTTTTTTCTCTACTTTTTTTCTTTAATCTTTTGTTTGTTTTTCTTATTGTCTTTTTAGTTATTCCTTTTAATACATTTTAACTAATTATTTTTTTAAAACATTTTAATACTTTTTTTAACACATTTTATGTTGCTTAAAAGAAAAATAATTTGAAAACTAAACAATAACACACTTAGATTCACATTAGAAATTAATCATTTAGTTTTAAAATTTATTTTCAATTTAGATTTTTTTAAATTGATATAGATGTTCATATTAAATTTAGATTAGTTTTTTTTATTTTAGAAATTGATATGCATGATTAACATCTTAATCTCTTTATATTTCTAGACTAAATAAAATCCTGGTGCTTATACACTCTGATCATGTCCCCAATTGAATGATTGGTCAGAGTTATTTTTGATAAATTAGTCATTTGACACTTTATCTGCTTTCCCTGTCCAGTCAGGTGATCTTAAGCCTCCTTATCACTTGATAGGATTATCCCTATGCATTGGCACTACGCTAGATTTCAAGTCAAGTCAAGCTTCTCCTACAAGACTTCAAAGAATTTGGACATCAAGATTGGGTCATTGCTTCATCATTAAAGCACAACAAAAATATTCTTCCTTCAACATTTGTCACTTATGGTTCGAATTGTGCATCGCGAGGCTTAAGCAACATAGAAGGATGAGAAGGGTTATTCCTATCTTTATTCTGAGTATCTTCGAATAGGGGACGTATGCCTCAATTATTCAAAGTATTAGTCTCCGTTCATACACTTTAGTGCAATTCAAATCAAATAACTTTCAATTTTTCTTCCCCGCAACCAACAAGCACTTCAACACCTCAACATTACAACAATCTCCATCAATAATACTTCTCTCTCTAGACCAAACACAATTTTCTTTGGCATCCCTACATTCTTTTAGTTAAACACCCATCTCTGAATCCATACCCCTTTCATGCATTGTCTTGTGGAGATTTATGCTATGACAAACCTTTTCATGCATTGCCATGTGGAGCTATATGCTCAGGCAAACCCTTTTTCTTTTACTTTGCCCCGTGGAGCTCTATGCTCTAGAAACTCTCATGCATTGCCCTGTGGAGCTCTGTGCTATTGCAACCTTCATGCATTGCCCTATGGAGCCTGTGCTTTGGCAACCCTCATTCATGCCCTGTAAGCCATGTGTTTAGGCAAAACCCTTACTTATAGGTCTTGATTCCCAGATCTTGGAAAAACTCTTACTTGTAGGTCTTGATCCCCGGATCTAGGCAAAACCCTACAATTTTGCATTGGTCACACCATCTACTGGTTAACACCATACTCTTGGTTCAAATACATCATCCTATGGATTCAAACAACACGATTTTGGTCCAAATAATATTTTCATCATACCAAACAACACACTCCTGGTTCAAACAATACTTTCACAACATCCAAGTAACACCTTTCTGAACAACACTTTCCCTATTCAAGTAGTTTTGTTTCCATTCAAACAAGTTCTTTTTTTTTTAATTCAGTTCAAGTAACTCTTTCTTTTCTTTTGTCACACAAAGTTTTTTCAAAACATTTTCTTTTCTTTACATAAAAGAATTGTTATAATATGTTCCTTAGCAGTCAGACTAAAAGCTTGGAGCATCTGAACAAGGATCAAATCAGCTAACGTCTGCACACTTCTAGGATACGATTACAATTTCTCCCTAAAAGTAACCAACAATTCTGTATTTTCTACCATAAACTACGGACCTCTAATTTTCTCATTGCACTATCAGAATAAGTAGACGCGAGGGTTCAGATCCTTGGCGAGCACATTAATTTAAAACTTATTTTTTCCCTTACGCAAGTAGCCTTTAGATAATAACACATATTCATGCAAAAAATAATCAAAATGGTTCCTGTTGAGTACAACGGATCTGAGGGATGTTAATACCTTTCCCTCACATAACTGACTCTCTTACCCTTTTCTCTTTCCCTTGGGTTTTATCGATATTTTCCCTTTTCTTTTGAAATAAATAAAGTATGGTGGCGACTATGTTGTATCTTCAAGCGTGCGATGCACTCAGGTATTTTTTATATTGCGACACAAGAGCAACTCCAAAATTAATATTTTTCATTCAACTTAAGAACTATAGTTCTACCTAACTCCAACGAGAGGGTGGAAAGATAAGATCTTTCAAGTCATACGACTAAGAATTTTAGGCTATGACATCAAAAGAAAGGATAAACTCAAAATGGTTAGCAAATGGATATACCTATTACTACATGGTGGTTACAGAGGCTCAAAATTATAAACAAACAATTACCCCGGTGTGTCTCAATTAAACCAGACAAACTTAATTGGAAATAGATCAAACCAGATAAAATAATAATGTATGGATACACTCAATAAGAAAGAATAATCAACACTGGAATTTATTTGGTTAAACCTTAATATTTGAGGTATCTGAAGGTTGAGCATAAGTCCTTTGATTCTTTATCATTCTTTGCCTTTAAGTTGTAAGTTGCTTTCCTGATGGTCAATGCTAAAGTGATAAACTTGTAAACCTGAAGAAAAAAACAAAGCTACAAACTTGTCTATTAAATACAATTTTACTGAATAATACAATGGGTACTTATAGTAGCTATTACTCTTTTGAATCTAATAGGCTAAGGTTGAAGTTTTTAAACTCCCCTTTAATTCTATATACAAGAAAAGTTAAAATTATTTACACGGGCAAGATAACCATATTAAATATAGAAAGACTAAATGAGTCTGAAGGGTATAAATTCGTATTTAAATACTTCTATATTTCTCCACCTTTTGTCACATCAAAAAGGTTAAATAAAACAAAAGATGGGACAGTTAAAAATAGGAAAATAATAAAAGCAACTGAAGTTCAGAAGTGCAGAATCCCAAGATGGTCAAAAATACTTTACATGGTTTATAGCAGTCAGCGTCAAGTAAATGCAGTGTCCCAAGATGGTCAAAGATTATTAATAGTTGGTTCGCATATGTAGTTGAATGAATACTTAAAGCTCTCTATAAAAGCAAATCGACAAGGAGTCCTCAAAAGTGCATGCAGGTTTTCAAAAGTTCTTCAATTATAAGATAGTTATGAAGAAAAAATCTTATAACTTCATGCTTCAAAAGAGTGAGAGGTGTGATATTGTAAGAGAGTTTGAATTATAGAATAAAGCTGAAGCAACAAGAGAGAGATGTTTGGCAACAAAGGAATGTTCTGAACAACTTCAAGCATATGCAATAAGTGAGAATCAGAAACTGAAGAAAAAGAAAGGCGTTCAAACCAGATTGACTACCTACAGAGCACAGACTTCAGGATCAAATGAGCATATAACTGCTTCTGAAGGTCTTTCTTCTAAAGACGAGGAAGCAAAACAATACTGGAAGGAATATTTTTGCAACACAAAGAAAGATGACTGAAGCAACAAAGGAGTCTAGGAATAGACTAATTTAGTGTACAATATTATCATTTCTTATGTAATTTTTAATATTCCAATGAAGTTTCTCTTAATTCAGTTTATATGCTTAGTTTAGCTAGTAAAAGCAAGTTTCATTTTACTTTAAGTCGTCAATAATGAGTATAACACGCAACTAAAATAATGAACATATAAACAACCAGAAGTATGATAATTTCACAAGCATATGTAGATCTACAAACATGATAACATATAACGGCGTAATGATGATAAGATCCACAAACATAAAACAATATAAAGATTCACAAAAAAAAACATAGAAACGGTTTCTACATCCTAAACCTAAAGTTTCTTCAACAATTCCATGATTACCTTGAGATCAGAACCAATTTCTTATTGCCTTTCAACCACGGACTTGAGTTGAGCGTCCACTAAGAGTTGGTTGCTATCCATATGAATTTTCATTACCTCTTGACATTCAGCAATTGTAGTTACTTTAGCTTCAAGATTAAGCAATTACTTTTGGCTAGTTGCAGTGACTTCCTTTGTTGACACAATATTCAGATCTTCAATAACCGAGTTGATAGATCTTCTGAAGCTTTCCCTATCTTGCATTATAAGCTGCAGAGTTAGTGGATGTGAATCCTTCTTTCGCAAGTGCTTTCGCCTTATTAAACAACCTAGTCTTAAAAACTTCTAATTGAGAAAGTACATGATTGGGTAGAGGTTTGTAGTTAGTTATGTGTTGAGATGGTGTGTTTGTATTATTTTTCTAGGTTTCATGAACATATTAAGTTGAAAATTTATTTTCTAAAGCATGATTTGATGGATATTTGTGTTGAGTAGTTTCCTGATGGAATGATGGTAAGGGTTGGTTTTGGTCATTATTTTCTGATTGTTGTTCAGACCCAACATACTCAAATCTATCATTGATATAGTCCTGAACAGGTTGGTCTGATATGGTTCTGGTGGAGCTGTTTGATGGTGAATCAACATCAATAGGCTTGACATCCAAACCACTTCCAATTTCACCAGGAATTGATGAGGTTGGATTAGTTTAGATGTAAGCATCAATGTTTTGAATGGTTTGATCAAGGGATGAAGCAACATTGTCAAATGTTATGAGTGGGGAGTTCTTTGATAGTAAGGAAAAATTAATGTTTATAGGGATGATTGATAGGATAAATGTTTGATTGGTTTTAACAGGTATGGTGAGGAAGACTTTCTCAGTGAAGTATTAATATTAAAAACATGAATGAGTCCAGTCTCAGTGCCTGATCCTTCTGCTTTATTGATATTACCACAACATCCTTTTTGCATGTTTCAATAGACTCTTGAGTCATCTTAACAACCTCAGGAGAGTTTATAACATATTCTAACTTACTCCCAATATGTTCTCTTAAGACTTCATGCCTTTCTTTATAACATATGCTGAGTCTTCAATACGATCTTCCTTAATCAATTCTTTAGAAATTACTTCCATACCAGTTAAGACAACAAAAGAGTAAAAAATATCGCCTTCTTTCAAAACTTGAGCCATTTTTGAATCCTTTACTTCTTCTAACAGACTTGGTTTTGACAATTTTATTTTCTTGGAAACATGTATTTCTTTATCCAAATTACTGCCAGATCTTCCTATAGTTTTAGTGGGAAAAATATCAGTGGTTTCTATGAGCTCTTCAACTTTATCTTGTAGAGCTACCTTGGAGTTATGAGGATCCCATTTCTTTCCAAACTTATGAACAAATCTTTATTCCTCCTTCTGAACAGCCTTTTGAGCATCTCCTAATAGTTTCTTTCTAACAAGAGCTGAAGTATCAGATTCTTCATCAGATTCATCATAAGTGATTACCGCCTTCTTTACTTTTCTCTTAGAGTCATACTATTTTTGAGCCTTGTTAGGGAGTTGATCATGGGTTATAGTCACACCACACTCCATCTTAGCCTTTTCAATAAGAATTCTAATGACTTCAGGATAATCTTCCTTGGCTAGTGTCATACCCTAAATTTTGACCCCTAGGTTCTATTATCATTCTAGGTGCATCAAACATATGTCATATAACCCTAACCTTTTCCAAGTTAATCTTTGTCAAGATGCAGATGAATTAGGGTTTCACACTGTGAAAATCAAGAATCTTGTGGATTGATCAGTCAAGGTTTTGGATTGATCTTTTACATGTCAAGTCTTCACATCATCAAGAGGTTCATATCTTGCCAAGAACAAGTGATATTTGAGGTTGTCATCAAAAAAATTGAAGCAGTGTTGTGCAAAACCCTGATTAGGGTTTCAAGTTTAAAAAGTCAACTGCAGTTTGACTTTTGGTCTAAATGGGTTTCTAGAGATTGAACCATGGTCCATGATGTTTCTATGACTTATTGAAGTCCCCTAAATAAGTATGAAAGGTTCAAGAAACCCCACAAAACTAAGGATCGATCCTGAAGATTTCAATTGTTCGGTTCGTTTGTTTGGAAAGTCAACTCTTTGACTTTTAGGGTTTTGACCCCAAATTGAAGCAATTAAGGTTTCCAACATCATGATATGCATAACTATTGAGTTTGGTGAAGATTTAATCAAGAATTGATGTATAACTTGTGAATCAAGGAATTAGGGTTTATGAACAACCCTAATTACAAGCTAATTTGGAATGGTCATAACTTTTAAACCACACATCTAATTTGAGTGGTCCAAAGCTGATTGGAAAGCTCTTGAGAAGTCCTACAAGATCGTCCTGGGTTGGGGGTTCAAAAATGCATAGATTTGGATTTATGAGCTCATCAAGTTGTGAAGGATTTCCACACATAGAAATTATTCTTGTTTCTAGACTTGTAAGTCAAGTTTTGCAACAAACTTCATGAGGATTTTTGACCTAGTTCCTTTGGAATCTGAACTTTGGCCAAACATGAATATCATATATCATATTTGGGGATTTTTAAAAAGTACAATAGCATTTCCTCAGCCTTTATGGTTAGGGAGAATCGAAAAGGACAAGTTGGGGGGTTTTTTCATGTCACAAAGTCAAGTTCAGCATTTGCATTTTGATGCATAAACCACTCAAACCTCTTCTAATCACTTGATTAACCCATTCTCTGATGTTTAGAGACTTAATGTATGAATTACAATGGACAACCACAAGCAAAAACCAGAATTGGATTATATTGAATTGTTTATTCTTGCAAGTGGATGCAAGTGGCAAGGAGAGAGAAATTTTTTGCAAATTCTACCACACCTCAGCTACTATATTAGTTGCTCTCTTTCATTCACTTCATGTAAATTATTTGAAGGCTATTGATGATTATGAAACACATAGGGAGGTGGCTCATGCTCAGAAAAGAGATCCCAGGTTGGATTTGCTCATTTTGCCTCCAAAAAGGGAAAACTTGGCAAGTTGGCACAATCTGCCCAAACCTCTCATTCTCTAAGCTTTCCTATAAATATAACACACTTCTAACATCTAAAAAACACCAGAATCAACTAGAAACCAAGTCGAACCTCTCTTATTTCTCTGATCACCCTCTTCTTGCAAGGGGTATAAGTTTTCTTCCTTGTGAAGAAAATCTGCCTTTGCAAAAGCTCATCCAAAACCATTTCCAACCACCAAAAACTTGAACCAACACCTTAAACACATCACATATGATGCATTGAGTGTTTCCAAGCCATTACAACCATCCAAAACCTGCTATAACGGAAATTCAACTCTCATACCTTGAAATCTTGACTTTTTTGTACTTTCAAAGCCAAGTCACTATCTAGATCATTTCCAATCACTCTAACACTTCAAACACTCTCCATAGAAGTTGTTTGAACTGTCCAAGGCATTAAAAAATTTTTTTAACACCATTTACTAGAGTTTCACTTTGATGCTCTTGGTGTTTTCTTGAAAAAGAAGTCATTCTGTCAATGCAGTGTGGTTGGAGAAGTTTTTATCATTTGGACATCTTATTTGGAGCATATTGGAGCTATTTGGATCATCATCCATCAAATGGGTTTCTTATTTGGAGCATTGACTTGAAAAATCTACAAGAGGTAAGTATTCCAACTTGATACTTTTGAGGTCATGTTGAATTTTGAGGTACATTGACTATGAACATGCTAGATATGTCTTATATGTCATGTTTGAACCATTTCTTGATCACAAACTTGTATATTCAGACTGTCCTCTTTGGTTTGGCTTGCTAGCTCACTTTACATGTCATTTCCATATGCAACTTGTTGATTATGGTTAGGCATAGGTGATTTGTGTTTTTAAACATCATTTATAGGTCATATGTGACATGTTTGATCACTTGTTTCATGTTGAATTGATGCATTTCTGTCTGTCACATTGTTCTTGCACAAACTTGCTAATTTTGCCACTTCACATGCCATATGTTGTTTGAGCTTGTCTATTTATGTATGATTCTTGTAAGCACTCTCTACATGTCTAATATGATGTGTTTGAATCATTACTTGCTGCTTGAAACATGTGTATTGAACTGTCACTTTGCTTTTGCACATAACTTGCCATTTTCAATTATGTCTTTGAATTTTTCATATAGTGCATGATTTGAGAAAACCACCACCACCATTGGATTCCTTCTGAAAAAATACACAATTTTATTTTTTGTTTCAGCCAATTTCATTGAGTTTTGAGTGAGTTATGACTCTTCTTACAAATCTGCCTTGCCTTGGTCAAGTTGCCTTGCTTTTTGCCCTAGTTTGCCTCATTTTGAACATAGTTTTCAAATGTGAATAAATTTCTTGATTTTTATCATTTTGATGCCACTCTTTTTGCACAATGCTCCTTAATATGTTTAGTTTTAATGTGTGAAGAAAGAACTCAAGAATTGTTGTTTTTGAAACACTTTGGTTCACTTGAATGACAAGGCCTTTTTTAGGGTTTTCTTTGGTTTTCATGAACTTCCTTGACTTGGTACGTGATTTTTTTCTTGTAAGATTGATCTTGTATGAATTATTGTTGAATTTCCAACATGTTTATATGTTTTAAAACACTTGGCTTTTTGCTTTACCATGATTATACTTGCCTTTGTGAATGCATGAATGTGAAAAGCATGCCTTGAAACTTCTCTGTGAACCATGATATATTTCTTGATGTTGTAACCTCATTAAAATGATCCTTCACCCCACCTTATTTGTTTATGTGTATTTTTAGAACCATAACATGTTTAGGGTTGTTTCTTGCTTGGAAAGATATCATGAATCTTGTTTATCTTTACCCTTGTGAAGTTTGAATCCATGCTTGAACTGTTGTTACTTTTCTTGCCTATCCATGATTGATTGTCATCAACATGTCTTGAATATGTTTAATGTTGTTAAATTTGTCTTTTTTTGATTCGCATACCATGTTTGATTCAAGTTGTAACTTATTTGCATGAGTTTTTTTTGTTTGAATACCATTGATGAAATGTTGTTGTTACATATGTTTCATGTTTGCCTATGTTTGCTTGTTACCTACTTGTCTAACATGATTCACCATAAATCATATGATTATTCACACATGTCCCACACATGTTCAAGTTGTTTTGGTTGTTACCCCTACTTGATTTATATCCATGCTTGAATGTTGTCATGATTTGTGCATGTTGATATTTGAGCCTTACCATGATAAGTAATATTTTGACTTATGCATGATTCACTTATGCTTGTGATGTTTGGTCTTGTAAGAACCTTACCATTATCCCATTTAGATGTTGTTACTTCTATGTTTACTTTTGGTTGTAACCATTTGGTTTAAATTCTAAAGCTTCTATGGATGTATACTTGGTTGTAACCTTGTTCTTTGCCTGATGTTGTCACATACTTGCTTTACTTTATTGGTTGTTACCATGACTTTGTATCTTCATCATGATCGAATGAATGCATATGTGTGTTTAGGATTTCTTAAGTTTCCCCAAGTAATGTAGCTTGTTAGCTCTCATTCATTTTCCTTGTTATCCCTTGTTCCAAAGGAAAGTCTCTGTATTGACTTTACTCTTATAGATAGCTTATTACCCCTCCCCTTGACTTGGTTAAGTCATTAGGTCCTATAACTTAGTTAAGTTAGAACCTATATCCATTAGACTTTGATTTAAGTCTAAAGACCTACCTCTTTTTAGGAGTATCCTTCAATTAGAACTTTAAGATAAAGTTTGTTAACTCTATGTAAGGATCATTGACATGGTTACTTACTCCCCTCTTGGCTTTTGTCAAATTCAATCCCCTTGAGTGTTGAACTTAGATCTAGAGAGTTTTTTAAAACTCTATACAAACATTGTTATGTTTGCTCCCCATTGGAGTCTTGACCATAGTCAAGTATTCCTCAACCTTAGTGAGGAGAACTACGGTTGCTCTGATTCCATCATAGTAAGGATACGTAGACATAAGATGCGATATCTTTGCGAGAAAACTTAGAATAACCCTTAGGTATTTACCTTTACCTTAACCTTGATCCCATAACCCTAGTAAACAAAAACTTATATAACTTATCATACATACACATAAAAGGTTTATGTAGAGTACTACAGATGTATAGGATGTGAGATAACTACCCTAGGCACAACCAACCCCGACCCCCGAAACTCTAGCATTGTTGTTACATCGCGCAAAAGGTTTTTCTTTCTTTAACCTTTCTTTTGGATAAATTAGAGCTCGATGGTTAATTACAATGAATTAAGATTCAAGTTAATCAATAGCTTGATATCCGATTTTCACCGCAACAAAAATGGCGATTTCACTGGGGAATTATTTTTTAGGGTTTAGCCCACTTTTTGTGCTTGTATGTTTTATATATGTATGTTTGCATGTACATGTATATTTGTGAATATATAACCGCTTATTTTCATTGAATTATTTGGGTGATATCTTGAGTGGTGAGATAAGTCCTAACCCAGACTTAATCGTACACATATGATAGGATGTGGTATGATCAATAGTTAACTTTTGGGAGTAGTCCTAACATGTTTGACATATGATGTAACCCTGCTCAGTTTAGACCTCCTTAAGATAATTAATGGTGTATGAATAGTCATGTATTTCATTAGTTATTTTAACTTGAGAGTCTGTGAAACTGAGGACCTTTAGTTACCCACTTACAACACTTGGCCTTTTTAGGACGTAGTGCGGTGACTATGAGGGGGTAGTCCCAAAATAGATGTTACGTGATACTACACTCAGACAAGTTTATCCTGAGAATATTTTTGACTCATGTGAGTAGTCATGTTGGTTGATAATATCCAAAGGATTTATCTATGACTCTAAGAACTCTAGGTAGAACCCGTTATGCAAGTACAATAAAAACCTTAGTACATTTCCTTTGGGAGGGTATACCTTGGCTTCATGCTCATAACCCCGAACCTAGAACCCTTGCTTGTTAGTATATGAATTTTGTGCATTGCGTATACTTGTATATGTGTTGTGTGTGCATCATATCATCATATCATCATCGCATCTCATCTTGTTGCACTGGTTTTGTGAAACTTGGTTGTCTTGTTTTTTACGAAACCCTAGATGTCATGGATTTTGGGAAAAGAAACACTAAGAAATACAACTTCAAGAAATGTGATACAACAAAGTTGAGAGAGCTAAGAACATTGGTATCCGAAGATTTTAGGAAAATGTACGGGAAACTCATGAGTATTGTGAGGACTAGAATGGAAGAAGGGGTTCTTAGCATTTTGGTTCAGTTCTACGATCCGCTATACCACTACTTCACCTTCTCGGATTACCAATTGATGCTGACACTGGAGAAATACACTTACTTCATTGGAATCCCTGTGACAAATAAGAAATCGTTCAGCGTGTCGCTACCGCGAAAATAAGGTGCCGGCAAAACAGAAGAGTCGCCACCTTTCGTTATTTATCCCTCAGAACGGGAAAGGAAACAATCGGAAAAACCTGACGAAAAGGTATAAGACAAGGTCGTCGCAACCATTGTCTGGGTTCGGGAGTCGGTTACGTAAGGGGAAGGTATTAGCACCCCTCACGTCCATCGTACTCGATGGGATCCATGCTTGTTGTGTTTATCTGACGGGTTGGTTTTACTATCTACCTATCAAGGCTGGTCTGAAAAGAAAAGAAAATGACTCGGCAAAGCGTCGCACTTTATGCCTACGTATTCTCATCAGAGAATGAGAAATCAGAGTCAATGTAGTTCGGCTAACTACGGGTTACGGGGAAGGTGGCTCGCCAATACATCAGTATTGTGCCTATGTACTCTCAACATGTATGAGAGATCAGAGCTTACGTAGTTCGGGATAATACGGATTACGGGAATTCAGATTCATCTGTTTTTTCGAGTAGGGTTAACAGACAGTTCCAGCAGTTTGGCGTATGCAGCTCGACCCTTGGAGACTTAGGCGTTACCGTTTGCGGTAGAACTGGGAGTTAACGACACTCTTTTCTTCAGAAAAGCTTCCTTTGAATTATGGGCCCACGGGGCAAAAAGGTTTGAAGTTTGTTTTCTGTCTTTTACAGAAGAACTGTTTTTTATGGATATTTGCAACCAATATCGCACTAGAGACTATGACTTGAGAGTGAATGCGTCGCATGTCACCCAAAGGGTGCCATACTAAACATCCAAATCATTAGAAGGAAACCCTCTAACAATCCTTTCTCAAGTAGCTTAAGGCTCGTAACGTACGGCGTCATTTAACCTTTATTACTATGTTTTAATTTGTTTTGAGATGAGAAGAGAACGAACATGTTCAACTAAGGGGGGACTATCAAGTCCTAATGTTGTCATGCCAAGGATTCATCCTATGGTTGAGGTTTGAAACAGGGAACTCCTAGAAGTTATCATGCATAGGTTTCAACCTAAAGTTCTAATCATCACTTCCTTATCAAAGGAAGTGAGATTCCTAGGGGATCATGTCAATGATACAGAAACAGATAAAGCATCAGCTTAAACAGTAAACAGTAAACAATTGTAAAATGCATGCAATGCAAGTGAGGGAGAAAGTGTGTGTGGGGCATCAGCCTCCACAAGCTCATCTCAACCTCAAGCCAAGTATGAATAACTGCAAACATAAAGGAAAATAGAATACAATCAAGCAAACCACAAACCACACAGGCAAGGGAGCGAAGCTTTACCGAATACTAGCAAGCAAAGCCATACAGTAAAAATACAAGCAGAGGGAGAAACTCAACCTCTAATGCAATATAAGCAAGGGGGAAAACTCAACCCTTAGGATGCTCTTAGGCTTATTCAACTACATGACCTAATCTAAATGCATCACACCAATCAAGTCACATCAATACAGTTGCACAGAAAGAAAACAGACAATCAAGAAAGCAAATCAACAGCTTCACAGCAAAGCAATCCTCTGACAGCAATCCAATCCACAGTCTGTAACTGTTTTTCAAGTCCATCATCTTCAATAGAGGGAAACTCCATCTTCAAGCTTCCATCTTTAATAGGCTCCACCAAGAATGAAGAGAATCAATAAGATGATTGTTTGATAATGGGAAGCAGACAGGAGACCAAAGGAATCCCATCTGACACTCAACCAGTCATCAAAGAGAGGCATCCTCAAAAGTTCTACTCATTGTAAATGTCACACATCCATCTAAAGGAGAGATGAGACTTTAACATGAGGAATTTGAATCATAGGATGAGAATGGAAGGTGAATGAAGCCAACCATTATTTGAAGAAAAATTTATTTCTAAAGCTCTCTCCTAAAGCCCTAATCTTACAAGCTACTCAAAGCTAACAACAAAAGAAGGAAAAGCTCCAATCCAAGCTCCACCAGCCACTTCACACAAGCTTCATCGTGTCCATGATATCCTCCAATAAGATCCAGAAGTCCACTATGCAAGGAAGCCCAACTTTGAGACCATTCCAAATCAATCACCAACATTGAAACACCAAATGAATAATCAACTTGAATATTCTATCTAAAATATCAAAACACATTCTAAAAATCTAATTATTTTTCTATGGGAACATGCATTTGTTAATGATCTACAGTTCAAAAATCAGGACCTAATTCAATCTCTAAGTCCTCTAATAAAATCCTAAGTTGAAAGGGATCACTAAAGAGATTCACTAAAGATCACTCTTAAACAACTACACTAAAATCATATTTACAATGATTTAAAAATCATGATAAAAATCACATAGCAAAATCAATATGTATATAACAACAATCAAAAGGAATGAAAAGTTTATCCCATGCTAAAAGTCATCAATGAAATCAATCAAAAGGAAAGGCTATGTTATGAACATGTTAAGACTAGCCTAAGTATTAATTCAATCTAAAATACCAAAACTAATTCTAAAATCCTAGGAAAATTTATAGAGGAACCTAAGCATGTTAGGTATCTATAGTAGAAAAACCAGAGCCTAAAACTATGCTTAAAGGCACTAAAGAAATCACACACCAAAAATGGTCAAAAGGGAAATCTGGTGGGGAAGCCTCTAAAGATCTAGTTCAAAACAGAACCTACAGCTACCTAAAAATTACCCTAAAAATTTATGGGAGTTCCTTAATATGTATATAACAAACCAGAAAAGAATTAAGTCCAAATTCTATACCAAACTCCAGAACAAAAATCGGCAAGAAACTATGCAGTTTTTGACATTTTATTATCCAACTAAAGGAGAAAAACGAAATCAAATTGAAAATTAAACGAAACTAAAATACAATTGCGCACAAAGTTCATAGACATGATAAGGATTATCCAAGAATTTTCTCATATTTTTATAAGCATTCTTGCTATTTTATATGAATTAAAATCAAACAGCACACAAAACAGAATTTTAATGCCATTAAAAAACAACAATCAAATGGTTAAATTAAATCGGAAAACCAACCTACGGATCAGTGATTTGATCTGGTGATCGTTAATCAAGTGAATTTTCAAAGATCCGAACAAGATTAGACGGGAAACTTCAAGATCCACAAATTTTTTTGCAAGAAGATGAAGATCGAACACTTCGAATCTGAATTGCTCCGAATAAAATGCTTCCATCTTTCGCTCCAATATCCAACTTCAATTTGCACGAAAATTGATTATGAAACTTGATCCGATAATGATGATGAGTGGAGGTTTATGCTCAAGATTCCATTGATTTCAATGAAAAATCAATGGATCCGATGACAAGGAGCTATGGGTGAGGGTTTGGAGAATGAAGAAAATTGAGAGAATTGAGAGAGTGAGAGAATTCTTGAAAATGAAAAATGAAAATTGTGTGGAGTTTTTTCTTTTGGTTTGGAGTAGATCCCTTAAGTACTCCTTAGGATTGGATCCCAAGGTAAGGTTTGGACTTTGACTTGTGAAAATTGGTTTGGAGCTTAATGGTATGATTTTGGGATGTGTAGCTTATTCATGAAGTCACAAATTGGAACACCATGAACCAAGCCCCAAATGAAAATTCTAATAATGCCAAAGTGTTTAAAATATCATTTCCAATTAAAATGAGTACAAATTTGGCTTGAAATCATTCAATTACCAATTGTTTTGAATTTTCACCTTTTAATTCATTAAAATGGTCTTTTTGTGAAATTTCTTCAACCAATGCTTGTTATAATCCATATCAATGGACTCTTGATACTTGGCTAAGCTAAAAACATAATTTTGAGCAACTTTCATGTTGAACAAAACTCCATTTGAAGCTTGCAAGATAGTGAAATTGACCTATAATTCAAAATGACCTGTAATGGCCAAATACCCAAAATACCCTTGACTTGTCAAAGCCATAACTTGAGTTCTACAAATCCAATCATGAACTTTTAGTACTCTTTAGAAAGATAAGAGAATAGGGAATAACATTCATGTTGACAAAAAGTTCATAGGAATCCTCCTTATAGGGCAAAAGTGTCATGCAAGTTGGGTAACTTTCAAGCTCCAAATTCACATGCCTCAAATGACTTGTAACTTGTCTGACTCATAACTTGAGTTCTATGAACCCTATCAAGGACTTCTAGTACTCAAATTAAAGCTAAGATCATGTCTTATAACAATCATGTTGGGGTCAATATGAGATGACAATCATATCTTGAGGTAAATAGTCTTGAAGTCAGGGGTCAAACTAGGGGATTTTACACTGTTAAGTCTTAAAAACCCTAGCCTGAAACTTCTCAAACTCTTCAATCATGATGAGTTAACCTTGGAATCATCCTTATAAAATCTTAATGTATCCATCCATGATCACATGGCTCTTGGATTAGGTCTCAACCTTCTTCAAATCATCAGTTGACTTAGGGTTGACCCGGTCAAACCCTAGCTGCACCACTCATGGCTGAGCCTTCTTAATCTTGTACAATGACCTGTCTAGGCCTCAAAGTGATCTTCAACACTTCTCATGAGCTCTCTCAAGACCTCCAGTCCATCCTCATGGCTTCAGAATCATCTGATGGCTTTCCACAACTCTCAAGTTAGGAGACCTACACACTTGGTTTCAACCATTCCTTCTGAGGCTCTTTCAACTTCTCTGACAAGGATATCAACCCTTGAACACTTGAGTAACCTTCTTAGCTAGCTTCATAGTCTTGTATAGATCTTGATTGGTAATCATACCTCTTGATCTCCTGCATACATGTCAATGGAATGCAAATGATTATGCTAATGTGAATGAAATGAAACACAAGCTAGGTAAAGAAATTTTGGGCAAATTTTGGGGTGCAACACAGCGGTTTGGAGAAGTTACCCTCACCGAAATAAATTGTTGATGGACTCCATCTAGAAGTATTTGAGATCAAAGCCAATTGTACTTCAAAGAATAAGGTTAAAGGTTTTCATTCAGATTACTTATTGAAGAAGGCTACTTACCTTGCCAAGGAAGGTAGAATGGGCGCATTTAAAACGGCTTTGGCTCTATTGATATATGGGTGGGTGTTGTTCCCTGAGATAGAAGAATTTGTTAATTCAACTGCTATCACGATGTTCTT
This sequence comes from Lathyrus sativus, assembly GCA_963859935.3. Lineage (NCBI taxonomy): Eukaryota > Viridiplantae > Streptophyta > Magnoliopsida > Fabales > Fabaceae > Lathyrus > Lathyrus sativus. The sequence goes on from OZ012741.1 coordinate 489,634,219, forward strand.
GAATGGTAATCCGGTACCCACTTTTCTAGGTGATATTTATCATTCCATTCATCATAGGATTCTTCAGGGAAGAGGAACTATTCTCTGTTGTGCACCCTTGTTGTACAAATGGTTTGTCAACCATTTACCAAAGACAAACGCTTTCAAGGAAATCCTAATGGTTGAAGATGGTCTCAAAGGATTATGTCTCTAACTCAAGCAGATATTCATTGGTATGATCCTGCATATGATCGAGGGGTTTACATTGATAGATGTGCTTCTTTTTTAAATGTACCACTCCTGGGAGTACAAGGGGGAATCAAATACAATCCCGCTTTGGCCAGACGTCAATTTGGATTCCTAATGAAGGATAAACCTAGCAACATCTTATTGTCTGGTTTCTTCTACCTTAACGCCGAAGCAGAGAAGAGTTTAAGGAACAGTATGGTTGATACTTGGGAGAACATCCGGAAGAAAACTAAAGTTGACCTTGGGAAAAAGAATTGTGTAGCCTTTGAGCCATTCACTCGGTGGGTTAAATCTAGAGCCCGTGATCTCAAGATGCTTTACCTTCCTGAAAAGAATACGTAGAATGTCATCGCATCATCTTCCACCATCCCTGTTGAAAAGATGGAAGAATACCAGGAGATTATTGAGAGAATCAAGCTTGAAAGGGACACTTGGGAAGGAAAATACCATACTCTTCATTCTGAGATGAAGAAATTGAAGAGAGAGCTAGAAGATAAGGATGAGTTGATTGGGTGGCTCGAAATTCGCTTGATTAGTAAAGATATGACGAAGGAGAATTTATTTTTCTCTAGTGTCAAGCCTACACAAAGTACCCATGAGTATTCAAATATCCTACCAGCTTCTAGCGCCTGGAAAGGAATAGTAGATAAATTGGTGATGGAAAATACTATGCTGAAAATACTGAAGAGGACGCGCGGTTACATGTAACACCCTTGGGCGAGGGAGTGGCTGTCGGTGCATGAGGCATGACAATGAGACACTCCTAGCAGCTTCTAGGAAAAACCGAATTCACATCGGAATGAGAGGGATTGTGATTCTATGCAAGAATGGGACTGCATAGTTGAATGAATGCTTATAAGGATTAATTGGTACTACCTATACATGCAAGATGCATCTTCTTTTCGGTAGCCCGTTCATAAGAACTATGAGTGAGGAAAAAGCATGCTGAAAAGACCCGTGTTGGTTTGTGGGGTCAGTCGGTAATCCTGGAAAGCAATATGGGGCGTTACAAATGGTATCAGAGCCGACGAACCAAGCGGAAGCTGGTGGGCATGTAACACCTGAGGTGAAAGAGGACGGTGGTTACATGTAACACCCGTGGGCGAGAGAGTGGTTGTCGGTGTCATGAGGCATGACAATGAGACACTCCTAGCCCCTTCTAGGGGAAAATCGAATTCACATCCGAATGAGAGGGATCCTGAGGCTATGCAGGTATGGGACTGCATGGTTGAATGAAGGCTTATAAGGATTAATTGGTACTACCTATACTAGCAAGATGCATCTTCTTTTCGGTAGCCCGTTCATAAGAACTCCACAGTTAAGCGTGCTTGACTTGGAGCGATTCTGGATGGGTGACCTTCTGAGAAGTTTCCCGGAAAGTGTGTGAGTGAGGAAAAAGCATGCTGAAAAGACCCGTGTTGGTTTGTGGGGTCAGTCAGTAATCTTGGAAAGCAATATGGGGCGTTACAGATAGGACTCTTGTGGGATTCCTTAACCATAGGGCCTAGTTTTCTCATTTGATGTAACCTCACATTTCTTGTGTTGCATTTCAAAAGTGGTGACTTTTCCCAATATAAATGAAACGAGGGTTTTGCTTTAATTTATCTTTTGAGTTTTGTAAAACCAGTTGCATCTAGCATCTTTGCATTTCATTTTGCATCTTGCTAACCATTCAAGGAATTCAAAATCTTTTTTTTTTTGCAGACATAGTAATGGATCAAAGAAATAGGCTCACACTCCCAAGCCTAAGGTTGGAAAACTTGAAGATCTTAAGAGGCATAGTAAGGAAATTTGTTGCTTTCATCGCCAAGTATTAAGACCTGTTATCTTTACTGGACATGCAAGTAAATGAGGAAATACTACTAGCTCTCGTAGAGTTTTATGATCCTCTTTACCATTGCTTCACATTTCTGGAATTTTAGTTGCTGCCAACTTTGGAAGAATACTCTGTGCATCTGAAGATTCCTATGACCTTTACACCTCACTTTGGAAGAGAGAAAAGACCAAACAGGAGAGACATTGCTGAGGCTCTACACCTGGAATCCACTGACCTTTCAACCCATTTGGATATTAGAGGTGGATTTGCCGGAATGGAAGTAAGACCATTTATGGAAAAGGCTGAGTTTCATTATGATCATGGAGATATGGGAACCTTTGAAGTTATATTGGCTTTCTTGATTTACGGCTTATATCTGTTTCCAAGTATCCCTGAGTTCATAAGCTTAGAGGCCATCAAGTTGTTCATTGTCAGAAATCCCGCTCCTACTTTATTGGCTGATACCTATTACACCATTCATCGGCGGAGAGTGTATAATCTGGGACAATTTGCTTGCTGCACGATGCTCTTAAGTAAATGGTTTATTTCACATTTTCCCAGGACGTTCTCTCCATGGAACCTAGAAGGCAGTGATGCATGGGTTAGAAAGTTGGCTTCACTCTCTCACTATGACATCAACTGGTATGATCTTTGTAACACCCCATTTCCCAACAATAAATAAATAAGAAAATAAATGCAATTTAAATCAAAACAATTATCAGAGTTGTCACACCAAAACGGGATATCACAAAAGAAAACTCCAACAGAACGCTTCATTAAATGAATTCAACAATTAACATCGGAAAATGTCATATATATATATATATATATATATATATATATATATATATATATATATATATATATATATATATATATATATATATATATATATATATATATATATATATATATATATATATATATATATATATATATATATATATATATATATATATATATATATATATATATATATATATATATATATATATATATATATATATATATATATATATATATATATATATATATATATATATATATATATATATATATATATATATATATATATATATATATATATATATATATATATATATATATATATATATATATATATATATATATATATATATATATATATATATATATATATATATATATATATATATATATATATATATATATATATATATATATATATATATATATATATATATATATATATATATATATATATATATATATATATATATATATGCACACATACATCATATGCATCATATTCGGCCATCCGCCCAAAATATACAAAACATCATCAATGGATCCCTCAGAACACGATACGACACAGAGTAAAAACAAAATCATCAGCTAAACAATAAACTCCCCAAAGCCCCGTCTTACGTATCAGAGCATCCCTACGACTCGACTCGCCAATATCCAAGCTAGCTATGCACCTGGATTACCTGTACTTCCGAAGAAGCACAGACCACAACAACAACAAAAGGGGTGAGAAATCACGATAAAAAATATAGCGGTAATAATGTACATGAATAAAAGGCAACAATCATATGAATATCATTCAACATACATCAACCCGGACCTACTGTCCAACACCAACACATCACACAAGACAATGCAAAAATATGCAACTCAACACCACGATATGTGGTACCGACTCAACAACAACGATGGACACTGGGCCATCAACCCTCCATAAGGAAGAACCGGATGAATCACATACACTCCATCCGAGCAACGATTCATCCCACCATTCTCCACAAAGGAGTACGGGTGAATCGCATACACTCTATCCGAGCAATGATTCAACCCCACCACTCTCCACACAGGAGTACGGGTGAATCTCATACACTCCATCCGAGCAACGATTCAACCCCACCAAGACATCATGATATGCACGACACTAATACACAACAACAATCCAAGCACACAAGGTGCACACGATCCTCCTGATCACATTTATACATCGCACATACATATTCCATACATCACCATATTCATACATAATAACATACACCAATTGAAATATTCTAATTAAACGAATAACATGGAAACCACATTCCAACACCATACATACACTCATAACTGTTCAACACCAATCTCATCTTTAATCATGACTGTCGCGGTGAAATTTGGATACCAAGCCATTGATTAACTTGAATCTAATTCATTTGCAACTAAACTTTGATTTGTCCAAAGGAAGGGATAAAGGTCGAAATTCCCACAATGCAATGCAAATGCAAGTTAGAGAGTTATAGGTTCGGGGGTCGGTTAAACTTAAGGAAGGTGCTAGCATCCTAAGTTTCTGTAGTACTCTACAGGAACCTCTTGTTTTATGTTGTTTATTGCTATGGTTTATCTGCTTAGGGGTAAAAGACCTAGGGGTTTATATCTAAGTATACTCGATAAGATATCGCATCTTATGCCTACATATCCTTACGGGAGTGGAATTAGAGTATTTGTAGTTCCCCTAAAGGGTTTGAGGAGTTCTTTGACTGTGGTCAAAGTTCCTACGGGTTTAGGGTAGTTGATTGATTGATTTTAGGAGAAAAGACGAGTTATCATTTTAAGAGAGATTTAACCACCACAAATTGTAGGAAAATAGTCTTTGCATCGTCTTAAGAGAAGGGCTCAAGTACTCGGATATTGATCGACAAGTACGCCTCTATCTCTCTTAAGGCAAAGTCTCTACATGTTGATTGTATTGATGTGGGGTGGAAGTTCTATCTCGCTTAAGATGATTAACATTTATTTCTCTATTGTGTTTGAATGTTTGAATTGAGTTGTATTTGTTTGTATCTAAGTTGTAAAGTAAAGACGAAGGTACTCCTATGGGGTAGGATCTGTCCTAAATGATCGACTTGAATGAGATCAAGGATCGTAGGGGAGAATGATGCAAATGATGTGCACTACACACTAGTGTTGACTCGTGTGTAGGTTTTTCCTTTGGACGGGCAATGCAATAAAGTAAATGCGATAATGCACAGTTGCGAATAAGGTAAAGGCAGATAAATAAGGCATACACAGACGCATGAAAGCGCTGAAGTGTGAGAGTGTGAATTGTGTATGTGAATATGGATGCGCAAGCGTGTACGTTGATTGGTTTGTAGGATCGATTTTATATGAAATGATTAATTTAGTTGATGTTGAATTGATTTTAAGCGGGAAGTTGTTTAGAAATTGTATTATTTTATTTGAATTGATTTGTAAGAAAATATATTGTATTATTTTTTTGGTGAGATTATTTTTTAAAAGAAAATGTCCTTAAAAGAAGGGTTCAATTATTATTAAATGTTATTATAAAAAAAGTTTCTTGTTATGAAGGTTTATTAAAGTTATTATAAAAGATTATTTTGTTGATAAAAAATAAATAGATCATGAAGTGAATAAAATAAAATAGTTGGCTCAATTATGAAATGAATTTTTATATAAAAGTTATTATTATTAAAAGGAGCTCTTAATTATAAAACTAGAGATTAATTTTAAATTAAAAGGTTTTATTATTATATTTCTAAGTTATTTAGGAAAATGAGTTTGAATAAATTATTTAAGGAATTAATAAAATAGAAAAAGTTGATTTAATTAATTATAAAAGGTTACTAGTTTTTTATTTATTTAAAAAAGAGAGTCTAATTAAAATTGGATTAACTAGTTAATTAATTATTAAAAGGTTAATTATATTCTTAGACTAAATGTTAATTACTAATAGGTTAATTAGGATGGATTAATGTAAATGGGGGCGCGTGATCGTATGTACGCGGGTGTAGGGATAATGGTGGTCAAGCGCGGTACTGGCTATGTGATGGGATCCGTTGGAGATTCGAGGATTGTGGCGTGAGGGTGCATAATAATTAGTGTGCGTGTGTGCTTATAGGATTATAACAAGGGATTAACCAAAAAACAGAAACAGAAACCCTAAGATTTCTCCCTCGCGCCGTCGTCTCCTTCTTCTTGATTTCCATCGTTTCTTCTCTCTCGGTTTTCTCTCGATCCATTATCCCTCCGTTTTTTCTGCTTCTTCTTCCATGGTTTCTCCTCCCATCCTTTCTTTGATTCTCGTTTCTAAACTTAAAAGAAAAACAAACAAGACAAATCAAAATATCCACAATATTCGGTGAAAACAAAAGATTACCGCGAGGTCTTAGCGACGACGAGCGAGTTTTGACACGAGTGGAGGCTTGTCACGACGGCTTCCAGTAGATGGCAGATCGGTGGTGAAAGTTGTGTCGCGACTTGAGGGTGATGGCGATGATTTGCGAAGGTGGTTGACGGCAATGGTGATTTGTGGGGAGGTTAAGAAAGATAAGTTTCTCACTGTTTCACAAATTTTATTTGGGGTTTCATGATTTAGGGTTTGATTTTTGGGGATTTTGTGGTTGCTTGTGAATTTTCGTCTCCTCCCTTTTTTGGGCTCTGAAACTCTCCTTCTTATAGCATTTTCAAGAAAGGGTTGATTAAGAATGGTAAATTCTGTTGGTTCCAAATTTGGGAAGGGAGTAATGTTGTCCGATTTGTGTCCAATTTGGAGTTCCATGGTTTAAACGAACTTTCCATTTTCGGATTTGAATGATAAAGATTTGAAGATATTCCTCTTCTTCACATGATTATGTCGGATTATGTTGGATTGTGATTTCCTGCCATGATTATTGACCGATTGGTTACTTGCAGGTGGTTTAGAAGTCAAGGCTGCTATTGGAAAACAGGAATTGCTGTCAAGTAGTTGGAGAGCAGACTACTAAGGTAAATAATTGATTTGGCTGTAGCAGTTGTTGTCATTGTTGTGGGCACGTTTGATGATGCCACTTTTTATTGTGCAGGTTATAGGCTGGTGGGAGATGCCTTGGGAAAACAAGTAGAACCTTATCCAAATGTGTATGAGGAACTGACAAGAGAAGTGGTAACAAGTGCTTTACGGAAGCATCTCTCAAAGTCAATTTTGTTGTGGTGATGGGAAGCAATGGTGTCTTCGGATAATTTGGTCATCGGAACTTCGTGAGAAGAATACTCCACAATATTATGTTGATTCCATGCTTTCTCGCTAAAACTGCGACTGCGGGTAACACAAGATATAATTGCGCATTTATACCATACACTATGTGCTCAGAGGATAGTAATAAATATTCTTATTGATGTTTTCTTTTTGCAGTGATATATGATACTGGTGGGCACAAAGAACCAAACGGAATGTGTTGTTGGAACCAAATGCTGATCAGTTCAATATAACAAAGGCCTTCAATTCATGTTGAAAGAATGGCAATCGGAGAATGAAGGCATGATTTACTCCTATTTCGACGCTTATGCCGCAATGAGTGACCTCCAACTGCCTGTGGTGTTACTATCGTTACTCTCAAATATCTCTGTGAGATTTCTGTTTTTCTTCATATTATTAGCCTTAAACGTCACTAATTCACCATGACACGCGTCATAACATGGTAGATGATTGCACTAGTTCATATGACAACCTGTTGTTGTGACATTTGATACTAAAAGGAACTTATGCACCCATTTCAGGATTTATAGATGTGAAAGCAGCTTGTGAGGACTTGGAGAGGTGAAACTTGGGTTGCCAAAGCTGGGATATAGGCTTTCCATCAATACGACTTATGACCTGTTCGACAACTGGATTTAGTATGCTAAATTCTGCAGGAATTCTTCGGCCGTTGGTTTGTCACATACTCCTTTTCTCGCTCTAATCTTAGTGTGCTTTTCCGTCTGCTCAGATTATTTCAAATAATATCATTTGGTTTCTTCTTCGAAGACTCATTTCATAACGTCATAACGTCAATTCTTTTAAAAACGCAGGTAGGCTGCCGGTGTTTTGCTGACGTAACTTTGTCTTATCAGCATTGTGATTTGGTGTTTTATGCGGTAAGCACTTGTTAACAGCACAATCTTCTGTATTTTATCAGCCAAGCCTTTTGTCTTTTGATGTAATAAACACATTTTATCCTCATAGTGTACCAGATTGATGAGGCATGTGCTTTTATCAGTACAGTCCACCGTTTGATGTGGCAAGTACCTCTTATCAACATAGTGGGTCGGCATTGTTGGTAAAGACCATTGCTAAATTTCTTCTTTGATTACGCATATCACTGCCAGGTGTTTTTTAGCGTTGGGAATGTCAGGTTTAGCGAAATTGTAGAACATTCACATGCGGTAAGTTCATCCTTCTAGTTTTCTTTACAAAATCTCAGCAGAAACTGACTTTGTTTTTCTTTTGTGTCAGGTGGAGATTCCATGCTCGAAAGGTGTGGATCCTTGAGATCGACCAAAGCCATTTCCGTTTACGGACCAATCTGCTTTACCAGTAGGGGATCCCCACTTGGACCAGGAGTTAACTGGAGATCCAACAGCCGAGACAAAAAAAATTGTTAGCGCCAAGTTCTCTTGAACAGAGGCCTCACACATGTTGTTGTTGTTTCTCGTGCTGAGCAAATAATGACAATCGAGAATTCATTGGAGAGAGGGGTTCCATGCTTCTTGGTGACATCCTGCCGGTAGAAGAGATACCATATGAAGCATGGTGGAATAGAGGATGCTCAACATTCTTAAGTGACATGACATTTGTATTTAGGTGATAGTGAACCTTGGGAGCATGTAACCTGCCGTTATGTTGTTTTCATATCTTCATGGCTTTGCTAATTGGATAACTGCTCTTTGTAAAGGAACCTGATAAGTCTTATACCAGGGTTTCTGCCCTTATTTAATTCGACTCGTAAATGGCGTTGAAATTGGTGTAAACTTGTAAAGAATTATTATTTATCCTTAAAATGATAGCCGCAACATGTCTTGAAAGTAAAACTGCCAACGCTTGGTGGGTTTCATGAGCCCTCTTTTTGTGATGATTTTAATTGTCTTTGCAATTATGACTTGTATTTATCTTTGCACTAAATTAAAACTCAAGAACCTGTATCAAACAGTTGAACTTATGAGCATGAATTGTCTTTGCAATGAGCATGAATTATAAAGCCAAAAAATACGACAAGGAATGCGCGAAGGGGTGGGATCTTGAAGTCAAAAATTAGGGTGCGACAATAACCAACAAGGGTCCCATAACACAAGAGCACAAAACAGATCAGCACAAAAACACAAACTACTGTCATGCTCGCTGGCTCACTCGCCTAGCGAAGCATCAGTGAATGCTCGCTACTCACTCACCCAGCGAACTCCCTAGCGAAGGCAGACAATGGCTACTGGAAGCACTCGCTACCCAGTTTGCCTAGAGAAGCATCAACGAATGCTCGTTATTCGCTCACCTAGCGAAAGTGTTGGCGAATGTCTGCGATTTCACAAAAACCCCACTGTTCAGAATCGACAACACTCTCCGAAATCGCCTGATTTTACTCAAACCAGTTCCCATAGCACTAGTTCAACATTCTGCAACTTAGCTACATAATTTATTCTAAATTCCACCCAATAAAACCTCAGCTCTACCAATTAACTCATTTCTGGCTTAAAATCGTAAACTACCGAAAACCCTAAATCATTCCAAACAACCACATGCAACAAACCTATCTCACCAGCAACAATTCGGAATTTCAACACAAAATCAAACATGTTCATCAATCTACCATGGGATTGGGGAAAATCCCTCTACCTAGAATTCATGCAATATACCGATTTCGACCCGTTTATCCCCCTACCTCGATAACTCGATCAAGTTGCTGAAGAATCCGAAGAATGATCATCTTGGCTTCCTCTATTCCTCTTGATTCTTCTCTGCAAACTCTCTTCTGCTTGACTTGTTCTTCTTCTTCCCTTTCTATCGTGTTTCTCTTCTCCTTCTCTTTCCAACTCCAAAAATACCCCCTTCAACAATTCTTTCTCACTTAATAATAATAATAATAATAATAATAATATTAATAATAATATTACCATTATTTATTAAATTATTATCACTAATAATTATATTATTAATATCAAAGTCTAAAGTTTAGTAACCTTAAATTATTATCACTAATAATTATATTATTAATATCAAAGTCTAAAGTTTAGTAACCAATCTCCATACTTAAGGGTACTCACTATCGCACTCAACCACATCCCACACAAAAAGGCACACCGAAAAATAAAATAACACAGAAAAAGACTAGATAATTAAAATGGATGTTACAACTCTCCCCCACTTTAATTATTTTCGTCCTCGAAAATTACCTGATGGAAACAATTCCAGATACGCATCCCGCATCCTACTTTCCAATTCCCAGGTCACACTGCCACCTGCAACACCTCCCCAAACTACTTTCACCAAAGCTATCTCCTTCCCTCGGAGTTGCTTCATCTTACGATCTTTGGTTCTCAACGGCATCACCTCAACGGTAAGATTCTCCCTGACTTGAACTTCATCTCTCTGAATCACATGAGATGGATCCATGACATACTTCCGAAGTTGCGACACATGAAACACATCATGCAAATTCGAAAGCTCAGACGACAAAGCCATCCTATAAGCCACAACACCAATCTCTGCAAAATCTGATACAACCCAATAAACTTCGGATCTTGCTTCTTGGATTTTAACGCACGACCCACACCGGTCACTGGGTTAACTCTCAAGAACACGTGATCACCTTCACTGAATTCCAGCTCTTTTCTCCGATTATCATGATAACTCTTCTGCCTATCATGAGACGCTTTCATTTTCTCACGTATCATCTGAATTGTCTCAGTAGTCTGCTGCATAATTTCTGGTCCCAATACTACATTCTCACCTGTCTCTTACCAACACATAGGAGTTCTGCACCTTCTACCATATAAAGCCTCAAAAGGTGCCATCCCGATACTAGAATGGTAACTGTTGTTGTACGTGAACTTGATCAACGGTAAATGAGTATCCCACGCACCACCTTTCTCCAACACATAAGCTCTCATCAAATCCTCCAACGTCTTAATAGTCCTCTCTGACTGTCCATCAGTTTGTGGATGATAAGCTGAACTCAGCTTCAACTTAGTACCCAAAGCTTCCTACAAACTCTTCCAAAATTCTGAAGTGAACCTCGGATCCTTATCCGAAACAATACTCACCGACACACCATGAAGCTTCACAATCACCCGAATATAAATCTCTGTCAGCTTCTCAAACGAAAAACTTATATTAATCGGCACGAAATATGCAGACTTCGTAAGTCGGTCCATAATTACCCAAATGGCATCAAATCCTCTTGCCGTGTTCGGCAATCCTGTAACAAAATCCATAGTGATACAATCCCACTTCCAAACCGGAATTTCTAACGGTTGCATAAATTCAGAGGGTCTCTGATGTTCCACCTTCGATTTCTGACACGTCAAACAGGCGTAAACAAATTGAGCTATATCCTTCTTCATGCCTGACCACCAAAATATCTTCCTTAAATTGTGGTACATCTTAGTAGCTCCCGGATGAATACTCAAACTACTACGATGTCCTTCACTCAGAATTGACTTCTTCATCTTGTCATTATCCGACACATAAATCCTGCCTCGAAATCTCAACACACCTGCACTATCCAACTTAAATTCACTATCGGAGTCACTTCATACTTCAGACATCAAATCCACTAGCTTCACATCTAGCTTTTGGCCTTCTCTAATCATATCCAAGAAGTCGTTGTTCACTTGCAACTTGCCCAACATCACGCAATCTACCGTAGTCTCACAAACCATGCTCAAATCTCTGAACTGCTCAATAAGTTCCATTTCTTTCACCATCATAGCCGACACATGAATTGCTTTTCTTCTCAAAGCATCTGCTACCACATTTGCCTTTCCCGGATGATAACTTAGGCTAAAATTATAATCCTTCAAAAATTCCAACCATCTTCTCTGTCTCATATTTAGCTCCTTCTGATCAAACAGATACTTCAGACTCTTATGGTCGCTGAACACCTCAAATATTGAACCATACAAATAGTGCCTTCAAATCGTTAACACAAAAACCACCGCAGCCAATTCAAGATCATGAGTAGGGTAATTTCGTTCATGCACCCTCAGTTGCCGTGAAGCATACGCCACCACCTTACCATTCTGCATAAGAACTCCGCCTAATCCCATCTTAGACGCATCACAGTACACCACAAGCGGTTCGCTCGGAGTCGGCAACACTAACACCAGTGCCGTAGTCAATCTCTTCTTCAATTCCACAAAGCTCTCTTCACAAGCGGCATCCCACATAAAAACTTGGTTCTTTCTCGTCAACTGAGTCAATGGCAACGCCAAAGTAGAAAAACCTTTGATAAACCTTCGATAGTACCCTGCCAAACCCAAAAAGCTTCTAACTTCCGTTGCTGTCTTTGGTGGTTCCCACTGCAACACCGCACTCACCTTTGATGGATCTACCGATATACCATCACCAGATATTACATGGCCCAAGAAACTCACCGTCTTCAACCAGAATTCACACTTAGACAATTTCGCAAACAGCCTATTACCCTTCAGTACCTGCAAAGCAATTCTCAAATGCCCTGCATACTCTTCCTCAGACTTAGAATAAATCAGTATATCGTCAATGAACACAACAATAAATTGATCCAAATAAGAATGGAAGATTCGATTCATATACTCCATGAACACTCCCGGCGCATTAGACACTCCAAAAGGCATTACCGCATATTCATAATGTCCATAACGAGTTCTAAACGCGGTCTTCTGAATATCACCTTCTTTCACTCTGATCTGATGGTAACCCGACCTCAAGTCAATCTTACTGAACACCCGAGCTCCCACCAATTGATCCATCAAATCATCAATCCTTGGAAGAGGATATTTGTTCTTAATGGTCACTTTATTCAACTGAAGGTAATCGACGCACAAACGCATACTACCATCCTTCTTCTTCACCAACAACACTGGAGCTCCCCACAGTGACACACTCGGCCTGATAAACTTTCTACCCAACAACTCTCCAATCTGAGACTTCAATTCAGCCAATTCCATTGCTGACATCCTGTACGACGCCATGGAGATAGGTCTCGTACCAGGTACAAGATCAATGCTAAACTCCACTTTTCTCTTCGGAGGTAATTCTGTAATATCATCAGGGAACACTTCAGGAAACTCATTCACTACCTCCAACTCCTTCAGTGATGTTTTCTGTCGACAGCTAATGATGCAAATAAAGCAAACATTTTAGCTTCGTCCTTCAACAAGATCTTCAATTCCTTACCAGACAAGGAATCCGCCAATGCTTCTTCCTCCGGTGTAAGAAACAACAACGCCTTCCGAAAACAGTCGATGTAGACTCGGTTGAACTCCAACCAGTTCATACCCAGAATAACATCCAACTTACCAAGGGGCAAGCAAATCAGATCCACTCCGAAATCTCTACGAAAAATAGTCAGTGGACACTTCATACATACCAAAGAAGTAGTCACTGAACTAACACAGGGAGTTTCAATAGTCATCTGCCGCTCAAGAGTCGTTGGCATCAAACCTAACCTCTTCACACAATCAACAGAGATGAACGAGTGGGTTGCACCCGTATCAATAATAGCAGACAAGGGAACACTATTGATGAAACAAATACCTTGAATAGAACGCTCCTCACTGGCAGCTTGAGTTCCCACCACCACAAACACTTTACCACTGGTCTGAGACACCGGAGACGGCTTCGGCTTCTTGCAATGCGTACTGATATGACCCTTCTTACCAAAATTATAGCAGGTAGGTATATTATCTCACAATCAGCTACCACATGGCCCGACTTACCATACTTGAAACACTTCTTCACCTCATGAGAACAATCATTGGCACGATGACCCGTGCCACTGCACCGGTAACACTTCCCACCAGCAGACGCTCTCCCTTCTCTGGGCTTCTTATCATTATCACCCTTAAACTTCCCCTTATCAGCAGGAACACTATAAGGAGTACCACCAAACCTCTGCTTACCCTTACGGTCATTTGCAGCCTTGTAATGTGCAATCCTAGCCCGATTATCATTATCATAAATCTGCTTCTGCTTATCAGCTCAGGATAATCCCTGATCTTCTGACAAGCGATCCCCATCTTAACTTCTGGACGCAGCCCATTCTCAAACTTCAAACACTTGGAGGTCATCGCCCCGTCAGTATTGTAATGAGGATAATACTGCATCAACTCTTCAAACTTAGCAGCATACTCAGCCACCATCATATTGCCCTGCTTCAGCTCCAGAAACTCTATCTCCTTAGCACTTCGAATATCCTCCGGAAAATACTTCTCCAGAAAACCAGTTCGAACCACTTCCTAAGTAATCGCAGTCCCCACAGTCTCCAATCTTTGGCGACTGTTGTCCCACCAAGCTTCCGCTTCACCCTCTAGCATGTGGGTACCAAACCTCACATTCTGCTCATTGCTACAACCCATCGTCCTGAAGATCTTCTCAATTGACTTCAGCCACCTCTGAGCAGCTTCGGGATCAAAAATTCCTCCTTGAAACGTCGACGGCTTGTTACTCTGAAACTGCGCCAAATCCCTTAATTGCGCACCCGCAGCTTGGTTCTGATTAGCAACCACCTGCGCCATCGCTTGCATAGCTGCAGCCAACACATCATCATTCCTTCCTGCCATACTGCTCAATAACAACAACAACACCAGGTTAACAGATACGCAAACGCTACCCTACAGACAGACTCAACTACTACACTGGCCGAACGGACCGACCTACTCTGATACCAACTTGTAACACCCCGTTTCCCAAAAATAAATAAATAAGAAAATAAATTCAATTTAAATCAAAACAATTATCAGAGTTGCCATACCAAAACGGGATATCACAAAAGAAAACTCCAACAGAACACTTCACTAAATGAATTCAACAATTAACAGCGAAAAATATCACATATATATATATATATATATATATATATATATATATATATATATATATATATATATATATATATATATATATATATATATATATATATATATATATATATATATATATATATATATATATATATATATATATATATATATATATATATATATATATATATATATATATATATATATATATATATATATATATATATATATATATATATATATATATATATATATATATATATATATATATATATATATACGCCCAAAATATACAAAACATCATCAATGGATCCCTCAGAAAATGATACGACACGAAGTAAAAACAAAATCATCAGTTAAACAATAAACTCCCCAAAGCCCCGTGTTATGTATCAGAGCATCCCTACGACTCGACTCGCCACTATACAAGCTAGCTACGCACCTGGATTATCTATACTTTCGAAGAAGCACAGACCACAACAACAACAAAAGGGGTGAGAAATCACGATCAAAATTATAGCGGTAATAATTTACATGAATAAAAGGTAGCAATCATATGAATATCATTCAACATACATTAACCCGGACCTACTGTCCAACACCAACACATCACACAAGACAATGCAAAAATATGCAACTCAACACCATGATATGCGGTACCGACTCAACAACAACGATGGACACTAGGCCATCAACCCTCCACAAGGAAGCACCGGATGAATCACATACACTCCACCCTAGCAACGATTCATCCCACCATTCTCCACACAGGAGTACGGGTGAATCGCATACACTCCATCCGAGCAACGATTTAACCCCACCATTCTCCAGACAGGAGTACGGGTGAATCGCATACACTTCATCCGAGCAACGATTCAACCCCACCACTCTCCACACAGGAGTACGGGTGAATCGCATACACTTCATCCAAGCAACAATTCAACCCCACCAAGACATCATGATATGCACAACGCTAATGCACAACAACAATCCAAGCATACAAGGTGCACACGATCCTCCTGATCACATTTATACATCACACATACATATTCCACACATCACCATATTCATACATAATAACATATACCAATTGAATTATTCTAATTAAACGAATAACACGAAAACCACATTCCAACACCACACATACACCCATAACTGTTCAACATCAATCTCATCTTTAATCATGACCAACAAGGGTCCCACAACACAAAAGCACAGAACAGATCAACACAAAAACACAAACTACTGTCATGCTCGCTGGCTCACTCGCCTAGCAAAGCATCAGCGAATGCTCGCTACTCGCTTGCCCAGCGAACTCCCTAGCAAAGGCAGACAGTGGCTACTGAAAGCACTTGCTACCCAGTTCGCCTAGCGAAGCATCAGCGAATGCTCGCTATTCGCTCGCCTAGCGAAAGTGTTGGCGAATGTCTGCGATTTCACAAAAACCCCACTGTTCAGAATCGGCAACACTCTCTGAAATCGCCCGATTTTACTCAAACCAGTTCCCACAGCACTAGTTCAACATTTTGCAACTTAGCTACATAATCTATTCTAGATTCCACCCGATAAAACCTCAGCTCTACCGATTAACTCATTTCCGGCTTAAAATGGTAAACTACCGAAAACCCCAAATCATTCCAAACAACCACATGCAACAAACCTATCTCACCAACAACAATTCAAAATTTCAACACAAAATCAAACGTGTCCATCAATCTACCATGGGATTGGGGAAAATCCCTCTACCTAGAATTCATGCAATATACCGATTTCGATCAAGTTGCTGAAGAATCCAAAGAATGATAATCTTGGCTTCCTCTCTTCCTATTGATTCTTCTCTGCAAACTCTCTTCCGCTTGACTTATTCTTCTTCTTCCCTTTCTATCGTGTTTCTCTTCTCATTCTCTTTCCAACTCCAAAAATACCCCCTTCAACAATTCTTTCTCACTTAATAATAATAATAATAATAATAATAATAATAATAATAATAATAATAATAATAATAATAATAATAATAATAATAATACCATTATTTATTAAATTATTATCACTAATAATTATATTATTAATATCAAAGTCCAAAGTTTAGTAACCAATCTCCATACTTAAGGGTACTCACTATCGCACTCAACCACACCCCACACAAAAAGACACACCGAAAAATAAAATAACACAGAAAAAGACTAGATAATTAAAATGGGTGTTACAATCTTGCTCACGGAGGAATAATAATGATACATGGCTGTGGGGATTTCCCAAATATACCTCTGATCTGTACCAAAGGATGTATCAGTTACAACCCATTCCTGGCCCGCCGCCAATTAGGATATCCAACTGAGGAAGAACCGGCTCCAGCCTTGTTAGAGACTTGCTTCTATGAAAAAGGTAGTGACCCGGATTTTGAAGCACATGTCATATTTTCCTGGCGTCATCCCAAATTACAAGGAATGACTGTCGTGGAAAACCCAAGTTGTCTCGCTTCAAAGGCATATCTGCTTTGGTCAAACGGGATATCACTGAAAATGTTCTACACCCGCTCTTATGACTTTTCGCCAGTCCAAGAAGAACTATTGTCTAGAAGAGAGTTGAGGTTCGCTTTAGTCAAAGTCAAACGAGAAAATGAAGAACTCTAGGAGCTGCTTCGTCAAGACCAGAGGAGGACAAGGCTGCAGGAAGGAGAAAGATCATCTTGTTAGAAGATATTTGCCTTTTAATTTCCTTTTGTTTAATTTGTACCTCTAGCTTTTGGGAATGTGTAACCTTTATTTTGAAAAATCTTGTAAAAGTTTCATTAGTTAATGAAAACTTTATGAGAATTTGGTTAAGCTTTCATTTGTTAATGATAAGCATCATGTTGTTACGTGTTGATCCATTATTTTTGTTCGTAAATAAACTTTTTGGTTTTCCTTGAATGTGTGGCTTGCATATGCATTTGCATCTTGCATTACATTGCATCGGTTCTCCGGCTCATCTTGTGCTCTGTTGCTGTCAGAAATCACGTTGAATACCCACCGATACAATACCAAGGCCAACGCTCAGAGAAGAATGGTTGATCAAGACTAGAGAATCGATCAAATTGACAACGACTTTGAGGGGCTACATGGTGACGTTAGCCAGATTATGGAAGTCCTTCAAGTGATAAAAGCAAAAATGGACATGCAAAATACAGTGGTATCTGAAATCAATACAACGGCGGAAAATCCTTCTCCGATAGTGACCTCAGCAACTGAACATCCATTTGGTATCACCAGGGATATCATGCCACCATTCAGTAATGCCCAACAATTCAATCTTCAACAGCAGACTGTTCCGTTAATGACGGAATTCTAAGATCCCATCTACACTCAAGCAAGGGCTCAGGCACAGGTCCGACCGATTTTTAACAATCATCAACATATATTTGACATACCCGATGGGTCTGAGGTCGAAGATGAGAAACATGAAAAATTAAGGGTCGAGATGGATATAATGGCAAGACGGATGAGGGTCGTAGAAGGAAACAACGTATTTGGTTCCGATGCTAAGCACATGTGCCTGGTTTCGGGTTTAGTATTTCCTCCCAAGTTCGTGATGCCCACATTTGAAAAATACGAAGGAGCGACCTGCCCAAAGATTTACCTGATCATGTATTGTCAGCGTATGGCCGCGCACATTGAAAATGACAAATTATTAATCCATTACTTCCAGGACAGTCTTAAGGGTGCCTCTGCCAAATGGTACCTAAGTCTAGATCAGTCAAAGATCCACTGCTTCCAAGACTTGTCTGACGCATTCATTCAACAATACAAGTACAACATGGACCTGGCGCCAGACCGTCGTCAGCTCCTCAGCATGGCACAGAAGAGCTCAGAATCCTTCAAAGAGTATGCGCAAAGATAACGTGAAACAACCACTCAGGTGGAACCTCCCCTGACAAAAAAAGAGTTGGTTAATTGGTTCATAGATACAGTCAGGCCCGAACTCTACGAGAGGATGATTAGTAGCGTCACAACAAACTTCTCTGATATTATGGTCGTAGGTGTGAAAGTGGAGGCAGGATTGAAGAATGGCAAAGTAACAAGCTCAACTAGTAGTGCCAGCACTAGCATAACAAAGAAGCCACTAAGTAGTTTTCATAAGAAAAAAGAAGGGGAAACCAATGCTGTAATGTGTGACAGGAGAGTTCAGAGCAATAAAAGCCGCCCACAAAATCAACAACTACCTTTTCTACAAAATTATTAGCAGTACAGATAACAGCAGTACATGGCCGCGATCATGCCAGTCTTTCAACCTCGGCCAAATCAACAAAACTTTCAATAACAGGCGCCCAACGCCTACCAGCAAAATCACAATCAACAAAAATTTCAGTAACAGGTGTCCAACGCCTACCATCAAAATCGTAATCAATAAGTACAACAGCAATAAAGAGCTCTGGCTCCAAGCCCTACTTTCCAAAATAGAAGGCCAAGGATTCAGCCCATTCCTATGAGTTACACTGAGTTGTACCCCTTAATGGTGCAACAAGGCCTGATTCACGTTGTTCCTTTCATGAAAATGCTACAGGGCACGACCTTGAAGGTTGTATAACACTTCAACACATTGTGCGCGAGTTAATTCAAAAGAAGATTCTCTCCTTCGAGGATAATCAGTCCAATATGGAAAAATGCCCTTTACCAAACCATGGTGGTGTCCATGCTGTAGAGGAAGATTCTGATATGAGGTTGATTTCCCGGGTTTTTGAAGTCAAAACTCCATTAACAGAGTTACACAAGAAATTGATAAAAGCAGGTCTCATTAAAGACTCTCATGAAGACTGCAGTGATTGTTATCATAATTTGCAAGGTTGTGACTTAGCGCAGAGGAATATTCAGTCAATGATTGACGAGGGCCTGCTACAGATATGTGGGAAAAAGAGAAAAGAAGATATCTCGTTGATTGAACCTATCTTCAATTTACCAAAGAAGTCTGAAAAAGTGTCGGTATTCAACACTGCAAATAGCAAGTCTGCTTTTACTGCTGCTGTTAGACCTGTATTCCATAATAACCCAATACCAATGGTTGGCCAGCCTAAACCAAGTTCTAATTCAAGAAGAAGACCAGGTCCCAATCCAAAGGTTGTATCCTGGAAATATGATTGTTCCTGGTATGATATAAAAGCTCTAAGAAAGCACGAGGATGTAACAAATATTGTTGGGGCAAGCAAAATGACCCGCATCAGTTGTATATATCAGCCCAAAGCAATTGTTACCCTTCCCAAGGAAACCCTTCCCAAAGAAGCTATTACTAAGGAAACAATCTCAAAAGAGCCTGCTATTATTGAGAAGTCAAAAGGAAAAGAAGTCATGAAAGAAGATGAGGAAGAATTCTAAAGAATAATTTGTCAGAGCGACTACAGAGTGATAGACCAGCTCAATCAGACATCGTCAAAAATATCGGTCATGTCCCTGCTGCTAAGTTCTCCTGCTCATCGACAAGCATTGCTGAAAATACTGACACAGGCCCACGTAACAAAAGATATCACTGTGGGGCAGTTCGATTCGTTGTTGCTAACATCATGACTTGCAATATACTGAGCTTCAATAATGATGACTTAACCACTGAAGGTCACAAGCACAATCATGTCTTGCATGTATCTGTTAAATGTGAAGATGATACTCTCACTAGAGTACTTTTTGATACTGGCTCATCTCTCAATGTGATGCCCAATAGAACAATGGCTAAGTTGGCATATAAAAGAGTTGTGATGAGAGCCACATCTCTGATTATTAAAGCCTTTGACGGATCGAGAAAAACAATAATTGGAGAAGTTGATTTGCCAATTATGGTGGGACCACAGGTCTTTGAGATCACTTTTCAAGTAATGGATATAAATCTGGCGTACAGTTGTTTACTGGGAAGGCCGTGGATACATGCAGCGGGTGCTGTCACATCCACATTACATCAAAAATTAAAGTTCATTACTGAAGATCAACTAGTCATAGTACACGAAAAAGAAGATTTAATAGTGAGCAACCTATCATCCTTCTGGTACATCGAAGCCAATGATGATGCATTAGAAACAGCTTTCCAGACATTAGAAATTGCACACGTTGTATTAATTAAGGACATTGTTGTCACACGCAGGCCATCTTTCACCTCTGTCTAGAGTATCAAGAGTGCCATGAAGGAAGGACTTCCTCAAGGTTGGGGAGAAGTAATTGAGGTCAACGCTCGGGCGAAGAAAAATCGACAAGGGTTGGGTTACAAACCAACTCTAGATGAAGGATCAGAAGGCAAGCGCCTAAAGACCCTGAAATAAACCTTTGTGAGTGGTGACATTCAAATAAATGCCATCGAAGAAGACGCTAAAGTAAGTTGCATTGACAACCTCGTATTCCGAGATGAAGTCATTTTGTACAATTGGGAGGCCGTCGACGTTCCCATCATGTTACCGCTCTTAGAGTAATATATTTGTCTTGCTTGTTAGCTTTTTCTCTGTTTAAAATCCATGGTCACGCCCGAGGCCAGTGGATCATTTTGTATGGGCCACACTTTTGCAGTTAAAGATCAATCAATGAATGAGTGTTTTGTTAAACTTCCATTTGTTGTTCATTGTTTTTTTTATTGTTTTTACTCTTGAAAAAAAAAGGAAAATGGTAATCTTTTGAAAACCTAAAAAAAGAATTCATCCTCTGCATCTCTTTGTGTGTGTTTGATCATTTAAACTCGTTAACACATGCAGAAAACCTCCATCACCCACTAAATCCGATGATCATCTAGTTCTTTCTGACTTTGACTCACCTGTATTCCAAGTTAAAGATGAGAGTGGTGAGGATTTTGAAATTCCTGAAGAACTGATAAAGTGACTGAGTACGAGGATGCCTATCTTCAACCTTACAAAGAACATATAGATATTATCAACTTGGGCTCTAAAGAAGTAAAGAGAGAGGTCAAGATTGGGGTATCGCTTGGGGCAGAGGTTAAGGACAAATTGGTAATGCTTCTCAAAGATTATGCGGATGTGTTTGCTTGGTCCTACCAAGATATGCCTGGGTTGGACACCGACATTGTAGTTCACAAGCTCCCTCTTAAATCTGAGTGTCCTCCAGTTAAGCAGAAACTTCAAAGATCCAGACCCGACATGGCTCTCAAAATCAGAGATGAGGTTAAAAAGCAGATTGACGCGAGCTTTCTGGTAGTTTCTAAATACCCTGAGTGGGTGGCTGACATCGTACCAGTACCAAAGAATGACGATAAAGTTAGAATGTGTGTAAATTACAGGGATCTTAACAAAGCCAGTCTGAAGGACTATTTCCCTCTGTCGAATATCGATACTTTAATGGATAATACAACCAATTTTGCAGTATTTTCTTTCATGGATGGCTTCTCCGGCTATAATCAGATAAGAATGGACCCAGCTGATATGGAAAAGACAACCTTCATCACACCTTAGGGCACTTATTGTTATAAAGTTATACCTTTTGGTTTGAAAAATACTTGAGCCACATACCAACGAGCCATGGTGACATTATTTCATGACATGATGCACCAAGAAATTGAGGTTTACGTTGATGATATGATTTCCAAGTCTCAGAGCAAAGAAGATCACCTTGATCATTTATTGAAGCTATTTGAAAGACCCGGGAAGCATCAATTGAGACTAAATCTTGCCAAATGTACCTCCAGAGTTAGATTTGGCAAATTACTCGGCTTCATTGTTAGTTAACATGGAATCGAGGTAGATCCTGACAAGGTACGAGCCATCCAGAAAATGTCTGCCCCACAAACTGAGAAGCAGATCAGAGGTTTCCTTGGCAGATTGAATTATATCTCCAAGTTTATCTCCAACTTGACTCCTACTTGCGCGTCGATCTTTAAGTTGTTACGGAAAGATCAAACAGTTGTGTGGAACGAGGATTGTCAGTCAGCATTTGAAAAGATCAAAGGATACCTCCAAGAGCCTCCAATATTGACCCCTCACGTGCTTGGAAGGCCTATCTTCATGTACATGACGGTGCTTGAGGAATCGATGGATTGTGTATTGGGCCAAACAGATGAGTCGGGGAAGAAGGAGCATATGATTTACTACTTGAGCAAGAAATTCACCGATTATGAAAGTCGTTATTCTCCATTGGATAAAGTTTGTTACGCTCTGGCTTGGGCAGTCGAACGTCTGAGGCAGTACATGATTTGACACACTACTCGGTTGATATCCAAAATGGATCTAATAAAGTACATATTTGAAAAATCTGCTCAGATGGGAAGACTTGCAAGATGGCACATGCTCTTATTAGAGTATGACATTCAATATGTTGATCAAAAGTCAATAAAAGGAAGCGTCTTATCAGACTACCTTGCTGATCAACCTGTTGAAGATTATTAGCCGCTCAAATTTGACTTCCCCGACAAATATATCATGCTTCTTTACAAAGCCGAAAAAGAGCCTGGCCCCGATGAGGATCCTGAACCTGGTTCCCATTTGAAAATGATGTTCAACGATGCATCCAACAAAAGAGGCCATGGTGTTGGTGTTATTCTGGAAAATCCGACCGGTGGCTATACTACTGTTACTACAAGATTATGCTTCAAATGCACGAACAACATAGTTGAGTATGAAGCCTGCATCCTGGGTCTTGAAGCTTCCATTTACCTTCGTATTAAATTTTGGAAGTAATGGGTGACTCTGCCTTGGTAATTTATCATCTCAAGGGTGAATGGGAGACCCGAGATGAAAAATTGATTCCTTACAAGGACTATATTTTGGAGATGATTGATTATTTTGACGAAATCGCCTTCAAACACGTCTCGAGATCCGAAAAACACATAGTAGATGCTCTGGCTATGATGGATGCTATGTGGAAGGTTCAATTTATCAACGAAGCTCCCCTAATCAGCATTGCAAGAGAGACTGCACCAACGTATGTCATGATGGTTGAAGAAGAGTTTGACGAAAAACCTTGGTTTTATGACATCAAAATTTACCTTCAGAGTCAAGAGTATCCTGCCGACGCCTCTAAACTTGATAAGAGAGCTTTGCGAAGATTGTCATCCAAATTCTTCATTAGCAATAATGTTCTGTACAAGAGAAATCATGACACGGTCTTACTCAGATACATTGACAGTAGAGAAGCAGACATGTTGATGACAGACATTCATGAAGGTGCCTTCGGTACTCATACAAGCGGCCATGTCATGGCAAAGAAGATCTTGAGCGCTGGTTATTACTGGTTGACTTTGGAGACCGACTGTATCCTATTTGCCCGAAGATGTTATATATGTCAGATTTACGCGGACAAGGTGCACGTGCCACCACATCCTCTAAACGTATTGTCGTCACCTTGGCCATTCTCAATGAGGGGCATTGATATGATTGGGGAAATTGAGCCTAAAGGGTATAACGGTTATCGATTTATCCTAGTCGCCATCGACTATTTCACTAAATGGGTGGAAGCTGCCTCTTATGCGAATGTAATGAAGCAGGTGGTTCCCCGATTCATAAAAAAGGAGATTATCTGTCGTTACAGAATTCCTAACCAGACCATTATAGATAATGGGACGAATCTAAACAATAAAATAATGAATGAGCTCTATGACAGTTTCAAGATTGAACATCACAACTCTTCTCCTTACCGGTCCAAGATGAATGGAGTTGTTGAAGCTACAAATAAAAACATTAAAAAGATTGTGCAGAAAATGGTAGTAACTTACAAATATTGGCATGAAATGCTACCATTTTCTTTACACGGATACAAAACACATATTCGCACTTCAACAGGGGCAACCCCTTTCTCCCTAGTTTACGGGATGGACGTAGGACTACCTATTGAGGTTGAGATACCTTCGTTAAGGGTTTTAATGGAAGCCGAGCTCGAAGAAGATGAGTGGGTGAAAAAAAGTTTTGATACATTGAATCTCATCGACGAGAAAAGGATGATGGAAATGTGCCACAATAAACTATATCAGAAGAGAGTTAAAAGAGCCTTCGACAAAAGAATCAAGATCAAAGAATATAAAGAGGGTGAGTTTGTACTCAGGAAGATTCTACCAGTGCAGCGAGACATGCGTGGAAAGTGGATGCCAAACTATGATGGCCCATTTGTTGTGAAGACGGTTTTTTCTGGAGGCTCCCTTATCCTTGCGACGATGGATGATGAGTAACTCCAACACCCTGTAAACTCTGATGAAGTATGAAAATATCCTGCCTAAAAAACCCGCTAAGTTGAAAACCTGTAAAGGCAACTTAGGCAAAAAAGGGGCATCTTGGTGAATCATAATCTATGAAGGAGATCCAAGCAAAAATTAGGGATAAAAGAAAGAAAGCTCGCTAAGTCGAAAACTTGAAAAGGAGGCTTAGACAAAAGTGAGCGTACCAGTGAATTGAAAACCCGAAAGGGTGATTCAGACAAAAGTTAGGGACAAAGGCATTTCACTGCATCAGGAGTTGTCACTACTGCAGAAGGTCGTCAAAGAGACTCACTCTCCTCTACTCTCATCAGAGGCAGCAATTCAGAAGGGCTCTTACCTAGTTAGGACTGGATTATCATTGGATTTTGTAACCTTTTCCCATATTGCCATTTTTTCGAATTGTAAATGTTCCATGGGACTTTGCCTTTTGCAAGTATCCATCTTTGAATGGAATCAAATTTGGACCAATCTTTATTTTTGCTCTATTGATTGCTCTAACTTTTTGTTATGCAAAACATCACTTATTCGTTAAATAATGATTTTTAAAGGAAAAAGTTTTTTTGAAACAAAAAAATTGTTTTGGAGAAAGTTAATTAACAAGTAAGTCATAACTTTGATTGTGACATGACGATGTAAAATTAGACTCCTCTCATAAGGACATAATGGTTGAAATCTTGATACCATCATTTCAGCCATATAAGTTCTATAGAGATTTCTTTCCCCACGCCGCAGTGCTATGAGGTTTCGATATCTCTGATTAGTTATTTTGTCCGTTGTATTGAAGTTGTAACCTCTCTCCGACAAGTTTGTAAGAACATGGACCGTTTCCTCTCCAGAGGATTAAGACCATTCTACATCATTGGGATTCAGTGTGATTCTTTTTTACTCCAGTGTGATAAATCATTATATATCTTTTGTTTCCTTCTCCTGCAGATTCGTTCGGCATTGCATTTGCATCATACCTTTAGCATATGCATTTTTTAGCATACCTCTTGTTTTGGTTTATTCCGACTGCGGCCATTGTGATCCAGTTTAACAATTTTCTTTGTCAAAGAATCTGTCGGGTGTTCCTTCCCCAGTGGTTACTGGATGTCGTCTTGAGATCCTTTGATCATTACCAAACTCCTTTGCTTCAGACCTGTCCTCACGGACTTACCTTTTGAATGTTACCTTAACTTTGTCAGGTTATCTGGCTTAGGTACTATTGTGATAAATACTTATATCCCCAGAAAGTTCAGTAATGTTTTGACTGGCGTTTTGTGTAAAATCCAATTGTTATTGGTGTTGTCGATTTGGTTGTTACCATATCTTTTTGGAAGTTCAGTAATATTTTGACTGGCCTTTCTTTGAAGTCCAGTTGTTATTGGCATTTCAGTCTAGTCGTTACTAGCAATCCCCTGAAGCCTAGTAATGTTTTGACTAGTGTTGTTTAAAGTCCAACTGACATGGGCATCTTTGTTTAATGGTTATCCCCATTCGAAGCCCAATAATGTCTTGACTGACATTGTTTAAAGTCCAATTGTTATTGGCATCCCGATTTTGGTCGTTACCATATTCGTTTAAAAGCCCAATGGTTATTGGCAATATTCACCCAGTAAATCTCTGGATGATTAGTTGTTATTGGAATTCTTAGTGCATCTTAGGATGTTTTGATTTATCACCTACACCTCTAGTTGTTTCCTGAAGATCCCGTTTGAACTCTTCGCTGTAAGGAAATTCTTTGTTTTGATTTAGTCCCCAGTGAAGATTTTATTTCTTTCTGGATTCCCCGGGAAGTCTAGTTGTTACCAGCTCCCCATTGATTTTGTTTGTCTGGTCGTCACCAAATTCCCCTGTGAAGTCTAGTTGTGACTAGCAATAGGCCGGACACTGACCCCTATCTGATACTGCTAATTGGTGGTTACCAAATTTTAGTCGTTACTAATGTTGCGGCTTATCCTTAAGATTTTGTGTTTACCAGAATCTATCCCCCAGTCGATGTCCCGTTTGTTAACCGACTCTGCTGAGACCCAGTAGTTACTGGCGTTGCTTAAAATCCAATCGTTATTGATATCGTTGATTTGGTTGTCACCATATCTGCCTTGAAAGCCCAGTAGTTACTGGCATTGTTTAAAATCCAATTGTTATTGGTATTACTGATCTGGTTGTCACCATATATTTTTGAAAGTCCAGTAATGTTTTGACTGACATTCTTTAAAGTCCAATTGTCATTGGCATCACTAATTTGGTCGTCACCATATCCTGCTGAAAGTCCAGTAGTTACTGGCATTGTTTAAAATCCAATTGTTATTGGTATTGCTGATTTGGTCGTCACCAATCCACCCTGAAAGTCAAGTAATATGTTGACTGGCACTCTTTAAAGTCCAATTGTCATTGGCATCTCTGATTTGGTTGTCACCATATCCTCTTGAATGTCCAGTAGTTATTGGCATTGCTTAAAATCCAATTGTCATTGGCATCTCAAATTTGGTTGTCACCATATCCTCTTGAAAGTCCAATAGTTACTAGCATTGTTTCAAATCCAATCGTTATTGGTATCACTGATTTGGTTGTCACCATATCCTCTTGAAAGTCCAATAGTTACTGGCATTGCTTAAAATCCAATTGTCATTGGCATCTTGGATTTGGTTGTCACCATATCCTCTTGAAAGTTTTGTAGTTACTGGAATTGTTTCAAATCCAATCGTTATTGGTATCACAGATTTGGTTGTCACCATATCCTCTTGGAAGTTTAGTTGTTACTAACATTCCCCAGAAAGTCCAGTAATGTTTTAACTGGCATTGTTTAAACCTAATTGTCATTGGTATCACTGTTTTGGTTGTCACCAATCCCCAAGAAAGTCCAGTAGTTACTGGCATTAATTGAAAAACCATTGTTATTAATAGTGGAGTGTCTGGTCTTTACCTGTCTCCTCTCGGAAGTCCAATGGTTATTGGCAATTTCGTCCAACACTATTCTATTATTTGGTTGTTGGTTGTTACCAACATCTCCCCGTGAAGTCCAGTAGTTACTGGTGCTGTTTGAAATCCAATTGTTATTGGAATGTGGTCGTAACCTACATCTTTTTCCCCTGTAAGACCAGTGGTTACTAGCATTAATTGATAATTCCAATTGTTATTGACCTGTTAATTTGGTTGTCACCAATCCCTGTGAAGACCAGTGGTTACTGGCATCTTTTGAAACCTAATGATCATTGGTACATTATGGTTGTCACCCATCCCTTTTGTGAAGCCCAATGATTATTGGAAGAGATTTTTCTGTACTTTTAGGATAGTTGGTTGTGACCAACATCCCTAGATGTCCCCAGCAGGTCTCGGAGGTCTAGTATTCGCTAGCATCCTTGGTGAGTCTGGTCTTATTTCTGGTCTTTTCCTGAAGATCCCGTTTGAACTCTTCATTGAAAGGAAAGTCCCCACTTGGTTTGTTCTCCAATAGGGATCGTGTATCTTGTCTTTTGATCCCCAGTTTGAGTCCAAGCCTGTTCACTTTTGTTCCCCTGTGTGGCTTCTTATCCTTGTCTCCCTTGATGTATCTTCTGGCTAGATTTGCATTTCCCTAGTGGAGATTTGCATTTCCACAGTGGAGATTTGCCTTTTCCCCTGTGGAGATTTATCTTCCCTAGTGGAGTTTGTGTCCCCTATGTGGAGGAGCCCCTTGAAGTACCATCATTAGTCACGTCTGAACTATTGGTTGGTATGCTTTGGAGCTCTCCCTAGTGTGTATGTACTCCTAATGAGTGGTTACTCGTTGTTTTGTTCTTCTTTTTTCTTTTGCTCGTGTGTCAGAATTTTCTTGCACTCAAGCATCATAAAGCATCATTCTTATAACTCATTTCATGGTCAACATTTTTCCTTTTGCATACCATCGTATCTAAGGGAAATTTTTTTTATTTTTTATATTTAAATAACTTTCACTATGATTCTATGGAGATCGTTATCTCTCATTGCCATCTGGTAAAGATATTTAAGTAGGGAAAACTGTCATACCCAAAATTTTGACCCCTAGATTCCATTATCATTCTAGGTGCATCAAGCATATGTCATCTAACCCTAACCTTTTCCAAGTTAATCTTTGTTAAGATGCAAATGAATTAGGGTTTTACACTGTGAAAATCAAGAATCCTGTGGATTGATAAGTCAAGGTTTTGGGTTGATATTCTACATATCAAGTATTCACATCATCAAGAGGTTCATATCTTGCCAAGAACAAGTGACATTTGAGGTTGTCACTAAAAAATTGAAGTAGTGTTGCGCACAACCCTGAATAGGGTTTCGAGTTGACAAAGTCAACTGCAATTTGACTTTTGGTCTAAATGGGTTTCCAGAGCTTGAACCATGGTCCATGATGCTTCTATGACTTATTGAAGTCCCCTTAAGAACTATGAAAGGTTCAAGATGTTAGAACACAAATTGGTTCTTAGTTATATCTCTATGTTTTGATGATAACACTTACGAAATTTTGTATTAAGAAATTATATACTCTAAATTTGTTCAAGTATTTTTGCTGCAGATATTAAATCTAATATTCTTCTGAAAGCAAAAATGGATCTGAATGTTGAACTATGCAAGGCTCTGAAGCATCAGAAGCATCTCTTAGAAGACTCTGAGCACTGCCTACAGAAGACTCTGAGCGCTGCATACAGAAGGATATGAAGCAGAAGCATCTGAAGCATAGACTGAAGACTTTGTATGAAGAGTTTCAAGCACTGTTTTTCAGAAGACTCTGATAGTACTGTATGCTGCAAGTACTAAGGATCTGATCCCTAAACTCTGCTCTAATGAATCTCACGCTAAAGCACACTTGCTAAAACACTCTG
Organism: Lathyrus sativus; assembly: GCA_963859935.3. Lineage (NCBI taxonomy): Eukaryota > Viridiplantae > Streptophyta > Magnoliopsida > Fabales > Fabaceae > Lathyrus > Lathyrus sativus. Next base: position 489,664,012 of record OZ012741.1, read on the forward strand.
ATACAGCAAACTCTGAAGACATCAAGACTCTGATCACTCAAGGCTCTGATGTGAATTGCTGGGAATTAGAAACTTGTTGAAGAAGATTATTTGAAGATATATCCGTTGGTTATGCCAAACGACTCTTTCCTTTTTTATGCTAGACACAAGAACACAGACAAAAAGGATTTCTCTGAACGTTCTACTTATAGGAAAGGTCAAGTGATGTGAAGACAAAAGGCTACAACTCTTTTCAGTACACGGTCTTCAAGCTTGCAAACGTCTTGGACTTCTGTGCCTATAAAAGCAAGACTTCAACATCTTTCTCAAGTTGACGAATTAATTGAACAATTCATTGAAAACTCTCTCAAAGCTCTTATACAAATTATTATTCTTTGCTAAATAGTTTTCATAAGTTCTTAAACTTAAGTGTAAATCACAATTGTGATACAGCTTATTTAGAAGCATTCAAACACTTGTTTAGTTTTACATTTGATTGTAAAAGTTCCTTGAGAAGACCAAGTTGTGGTCAGTAGTTCTTGAGAAGACTAAGAACAATTGTTCTTAGTGGTTGCTATTGTAATCAGTTTGATTAATAGTGGATTAATTCCTTGTAGAGAAAGACAAATCACTCTTGATAAGGTGGACTGGATTAGTTGAGTTCAACGAACCAGGATAAAAATCATTGTGTTTTTATTGCCATAATATTTCCTATATACTTATTCAACCCCCCTTCTAAGTATTTTCTCACCTTCACAAGAAACCTCAGAATACTAAGGATCGATCCTTAAGATTTCAACTATTCGGTTCATTTGTCTAGAAAGTCAACTCTTTGACTTTTAGGGTTTTGACCCCAAATTAAAGCAATAAAGGTTTCCAACATCATGATATGCCTAACTAGTGATTTTGGTGAAGACTTAATCAAGAAATGATGGATAACTTGTGAATCAAGGAATTATGATTTATGAAAAACCCTAATTATAAGTTAATTTGGAATGGTCATAACTTTCAAATCACACATCCAATTTGAATGGTCCAAAAATGCATAGATTTAGAGTTATGAGCTCATCAAGTTGTGAAGGATTTCCACACTTAGAATTTTTTCTTGTTTCTTGGCTTGTAAGTCAAGTTTTGCAACAAACTTCATGAGGATTTTTGACCTAGTTCCCTTTGGAATATGAACTTTGGCCAAACATGAACATTGTATATCATATTTGGGGATTTTTAAAAAGTACAAGATCATTTTCTCAACCTTTGTGGTTAGGGAGAATCGAAGAGGACAAGTTTGGGGTTTTTCATGTCACAAAACCAAGTTCAGCATTTGCATTTTGATGCATAAACCACTTAAACCTCTTGTAATCACTTGATTAACTCATTCTCTGATGTTTATGGACTTAACGGATGAAGTTACAATGGATAACCACAAGAAAAAACCAGAATTGGATTATATTGAATTGTTTATTCTTGTAAGTGGATGCAAGTGGCAAGGAGAGAGAAACTTTTTGCAAATTCTGCAACACCTTAGCTACTACATCATCTTCTCTATTTCCTTCAGTTTATTTCAACTATTTGCAGGCTATTGATGATGATGAAACACATATGGAGGTGGCTCATGCTCATAAAAGAGATCCCAAGTTAGATTTGCTCATTTTGCCTCCAAAAAGGGCAAACTTGGCAAGTTGGCGCAATCTCCCCATACCTCTCATTTTCCAAGCTTGCCTATAAATAGAACGTACTTCTAACATCCAAACAACACCAGAATCAACTAGAAACCAAGTTGAACCTCTCTCATTTCTCTAACCACCCTCTTCTTGCAAGTGGTAGAAGTGTGCTTCCTTGTAAAGAAAATCTGCCTTTGCAAAGCTCACCCAAAACCATTTCCAACCACCAAACACTTAAATCAACACCTCAGACACATTACATATGATGCATTAAGGGTGTCCAAACCATTACAACCATCCAAAACCTTCTAGAACAGAAATTCAACTCTCATACCTTAAAATCTTGACTTTTCTGTACTTTCAAAGCCATGTCATTGTCTAGACCATTTCCAATCATTCAAACACTTCAAACATTATCCATATAAGTTGTTTGAGCTGTCCAAGGCATTAAAAAAGTTTTGTAACACCATTTACTAGAGTTTCACTTTGAAGCTCTTGATATTTTCTTGCAAAAGAAGCCATTATGTCAAGGCAGTGTGGTTGAAGGAGTTTTCATCATTTGGACATCTTATTTGGAGCATATTGGAGCTATTTGGATCATCATCCATCAACTGGGTTTCTTATTTTGATCATTGACTTGAAAAAGCTACAAGAGTTAAGTATTCCAACTTGCTACTTTTGAGGTCATGTTGAATTTTGAGGTACATTGATTATGAACATGCTAGATATGCCTTATAGGTCATCTTTGAACCATTTCTTAATCACAAACTTATGTATTCATGATTGTGCCCTTTGGTTTAGCTTGTTAGCTCACTTTACATGTCATTTCCATATGCAACTTTTTGATTCTGGTTAGGCATAGTTGATTGGTGTTTGTAAACATAACTTATAGGTCATATGTGACATGTTTGATCACTTGTTTCATGTTGAATTGATTCATTTGTATCTGTCACATTGTTCTTGCAAATACTTGCTAATTTTGCCATTTCACATGCCATTTATTGTTTGAGCTTGTCTATTTATGTAAGATGCTTGTAAGCACTCTCTATATGTCTTATATGATGTGTTTGAATCATTATTTGCTGCTTGAAACATGTGTATTGGACTGTCACTTTGCTCTTGCACATAACTTGCCATTTTCAATGATGTCTTCGAGTTTTTCACATAGTGCATGATCTGAGAAAACCACCACCACCATTGGATTCCCTGTGAAAAACACATCATTTTTTATCCAATTTCATTGAGTTTTGAGTGAGTTATGACTCTTCTTGCAAATCTGCCTTGCCTTGGTCAAGTTGCCTTGCTTTTTGCCCTAGCTTGCCTCATTTTGAACATAGTTTTCAAATGTGAATAACTTCCTTGATTTTTATCATTTTGATGCCACTCTTTTTGCACAATGCTCCTTAATATGTTTAGTTTCAATGTGTGAAGAAATAAGTCAAGAATTTTTATTTTTGAAACACTTTGGTTCACTTGAATGACATGGCCCTTTTTAGGGTTTTCTTTGGTTTTTATGAACTTGCTTGACTTGGTACTTGATTTTTTATTGTAAGATTGATATTGTATGAATCATTGTTGAATGTCCAACATGTTTATATGTTTGAAAACACTTGTCTCTTTTCTTTACCATGATTATACTTGCCTTTGTGAATGCATGAATGTGAAAAGTATGCCTTGAAACTTCTTTGTGAACCATGATATGTTTATTGATGTTGTAACCTCTTGAACATGATCCTTCACCCCATCTTACTTGTTTATGTGTATTGTTATAACCATAACATTCTTAGGGTTGTTTCTTGCTTGGAAAGATACCATGAATCTTGTTTATATTTACCCTTGTGAAGTTTGAATCCATGCTTGAACTGTTGCTACTTTTCTTGCCTATCCATGATTGATTGTCATCAACATGTCTTGAATATGTTTGAATGTTGTTACATTTTTCTTTGTTTGATTCAAGTTGTAAATTTTTTGCATGAGTTTTTTTTGTTTGAATACCATTGGTGAAATGTTGTTGTTACACATGTTTCATGCTTGCCCATGTTTGGCTGTTACCTACTTGTCTAACATGATTCACCATAAATCACATGATCATTCACACATGTTCCACACATGTTCAAGTTATTTTGGTTGTTACCCCTACTTGATTTATATCCATGATTGAATGTTGTCATGATTTGTGCATGCTGATCTTTGAACCTTACCATGATAAGTAATGTTTTGACTTATGCATGATTCACTCATGCTTGTGATGTTTGGTCTTGCAAGAAGCTTATCATCATCCCATTTAGATGTTGTTACATCTATGTTTACTTTTGATTGTAACCATTTGGTTTAAATTCTAAAGCTTCTATGGATGTATACTTGATTGTAACCTTGTTCTTTGCTTGATGTTGTCACATACTTGCTTTACTTTATTGGTTGTTACCATGACTTTGTATCTTCATCATGTTTTAATGAATGCATATGTGTATTTAGGCTTTGTTAAGTTTCCACAAGTGATGTATCTTGTTAGCTTTCATCCAGTTATATTGTTATCCCTTGTTCCAAAGGAAAGTCTCTCTATTGACTTCATTGTCATAGATAGCTCATTACCCATCCCCTTGACTTAGTTAAGTCATTAGGTCTTTTAACTTAGTTAATTTAGAACCTATATCCATTAGACTTTGATTTAAGTCTAAAGACCTACCCCTTGTTAGGAGTATCCTTCAAATAGAACTTTAAGATAAAGTTTGTTAACTCTATGTAAGGATCATTGACATGATTACTTACTCCCCTCTTGGCTTTTGTCAAAGTCAATCCCCTTGAGTGTTGAACTTAGATCTAGAGAGTTTTGTCAAACTCTATACAAACATTATTATGTTTGTTCCCCCTTGGAGTCTTGACCACAGTCAAGTATTCCTTAACCTTAGTGAGATAAACTACTCTGATTCCATCCTAGTAAGAATACGTAGGCATAAGATGCGATATCTTTGCGAGAAAACTTAGAACAATCCTTAGGTCTTTACCTTTACCTTAACCTTGATCCCATAACCCTAACAAACAAAAACTTAGATAAATTAACATACATACACACAAAAGGTTCATGTAGAGTACTACATATGTTTAGGATGTGAGATAACTACCCTAGGCATAACCAACCCGACCCCCGAAACTCTAGCGTTGTTGTTACATCGCACAAAAGGTTTTTCTTTCTTTAGCCTTTCCTTTGGATAAATCAAAACTCGGTGGTGAATTTTAATGAATTAAGATTCAAGTTAATCAATAGCTTGATATCTGATTTTCACCGCAACAGCCAGCATTGGAAAGTGATCTAGAAACCTTCTTTTCTTATCTTTCGTGATTCTGATAGGGTTAAGAATCACAACAACGTCCTTTTTCCTTATTTATTTCATATGGGATAGAACTGATGTAGATAACACACTTCCATAGGCATCATCCAGGTCTTGAGTAGCTCCATAATCTGTCAATATTTTGATCAATTTACATTAGTAGAAAAATTCATAAAGTAGCCTTGCATAAGGTAGTGTTATTTTCAGCTTCTTAGTTGAATCCTTGATGGATTCACACAGATGATGGAAGATGTAACCTAGAAGATTTAATCTTCTATCAGTTGATAGATAACAAAGAGACATCTCGTGATCCCATGAAATTTGATCAGAACTTCCTTCTCGAGGAATTAAATAACATATTAGGATTTTAAACAGAAGCTTTTGTATGAGATGAATTTTCTTCACATTTCTATAGTTATCTTTGTTTTCAAACAAGGAATTCTTAATTTCCCTAGAAAAGTCACATCCATCCTTCTTTTTGAGTATTAGTATTCCTCTATTTTTAGCCCCAGTTAGCTAAGAAAATTTTTCTTGAGTGATGACAATTTCTAGACCCATCATAACAGATCTAATTTCCACACCCTTGAATTCCTTTAAACCCATTTATGTTCTTAATTTCACTTTCATACTTCTATTCTTTTCTACAACATTCCTCTCTTCATTTTATGCTGAGTACTCATCATACACTTTTGCCTTTACCCATAAATATTTTACCATAGTTGGATAAGTCAGTCCATTCATCATATCAAATAAGTTTATCCATCCTTGGAATTTAAAGTAATCTTTTAACGGACAACCATTTGCTTTAAAGCTGTCAAAATCTACCACTTGCTTAATGAGAAACTTTAAATCATCTTGGTTAAGTGGAATCGTCTTTGGTTTGATCTTAAGCATTTCCATGGAAGCCATTTTCATAAGATTGGTTAAAGAGGATGCCATGCATGAAGTTTTAGGTGTTTTCTAGGGTTTACTGTTAGATCACGAAATAGAAGGTGATAAAGGTTATGTGTGTCGAAAATGTATCGAGAGAATTAAATGATATTAAAGAGAATTTAAACATACACATAATTAAAACAAATTCAATTCCCTTCAAATCAAGTCACCAATAATTTCCAGCGTGCTGAAGACATTTCAGACAAGTGTAAAAAGTGATACAGGTGTCCAAAGGAATTTTCACTCTTTGTGCATGTGAGAAACAAGGAATTCTTTATTCCAGTTTCTGAAACAAATATTTTTAGAGATCATCTTAGATCAAAAGTTTTGCTACTAAAGACTTTGATTAAGACAATTTCTGACATATATCAGATTCAAACTCTCAATTCGAAATCAAGCATAAATTACTATGTTCATAATTCTTTATTTCAATATGACATAGTTATTGTCACAAACGGTGAGAATACCCAATTCACCAGTCTGAAAGTTCTTAAGTTAATTTCTTCCAAGATATTTGAGCATGAAGAATATTCATGCTGAAATATGTTGTACAAGAAGTTACACTTGAATAAAAGTAATTAACATAACTTACTTGGATATAATTTCTGGTTTTGGATCTTCAGTCTGTTTTGATGATGTATTTTTGACTTGTTTATGAGCCACCACATTGAATTATCTTCTTCACAGGGATAACACCATTGAAAGAGTGACTAGTTGCTTTCAATAGATTCCTTCATCTTTTTGCCACCCTTTTTTTCATACTAAGATGAAAAACATACTTTCCCATAAATCTTTGCCTGCACCACTATAAAGTGTTATGCACATACTAGGCTCTGATGCCAATTGAAGGTGGGAAAATACCTAAGAATTATGTTCACTAAAAATGTTTCTGCTTCTGAGTGAAGTTCAGATTCTAAACGTTAGTTCAAAATCTAATCATAAATGCAACAGAGTAATATATTAGAAGTAAAGTAAATAGAACCATGAACATAACAAATTTATCCTGGTTCCTTTCCAACTGAGAGTACTCCAGTCCCATTGCCTCGCAAGATATTTTCCACTATAATCAACACATAATTACAACTGCTTATGCACTTAAACATAAGACTTTTACTACTCAGACCTACCGTCTAAGACTTTTTGCTCAATCAACACCTGATTAAAAGTTCTCTGCTCAGATCCTTAAATTCTAAGACTTCCATTGCTTAAATCCACCTGGTTCAAGACTTCCTTGCTTAAACCCACCCGGTTTAAGACTTCTGCTCAAATGTACCGTCTAAGGCTTCTTTGCTCAAATTCTCAATCCAAGGCTTCACTGCTCAGACACATTGTCCAAGACTTCTTTGCTTAATAAAAATAGATCAATAGTTTAAATGCTTAATCACATAGAAAGAGACTTACTTGGCTCAATATTTTCAAATAGAGACTTTGATGCTCAAGCACATAGCAATAGACTTTGATCTAAACTATTGAGTAACATGTTCAGTAGAATAGAGAATAATGGTTACTTGCTACAGAATCAGAGGTACAGGGTAATCACCTTAACAAATACCTTAAGCACTTAAGATTTATAGGATATTCAGTGTTTAGGAAACCTTAAGGATGTTTACAATTTACAACAATTAACAAGAGATTTTGCATATTCAGTAGTGTTGCTCATTTTTATCTTATTATTTCTTCATTCAAATAGAGGATCTGAACACCTCTATCCTCTTTGGCATTAATTCTCCTTCTTATTCCTTGTTAAAGATTCATATTGAACCTTCAACCACTTATATAGCATTTTGTAGAAAACTAGCCATTGAAAGATATAACTTAATCAAATGTCTTTATTTTCTCCATAGTACAAGAGCCATTGAAGATAGATACACCAAAAGATCTTGATCCATTGCCTAACATGTTAAACCATTGCGTCTTTGAAGAGATCCTGTACTATAGAGCCGTTGAGAGTGGTTATCTGTAAATCATGTCAACTCTTCTTAAGCCTTGCGAACTTAAACTCTACCTGACCAACTAATTTGACATTACAACTTGCTTTCTACGGTAAAGACAACTTCAGCTTTACTACTACTCTTAAATGATAACCAGAAACTAATACAATCACCAAGTGTAGAGATAATATGTTTCTTCTTCTGATGCTGAGACCTTCAAATCCATAGTCTATGCTAGACATCACTTAGCAAGTGTTCTTCAGATTTTGTATCATTGGAAGCACGTAACTCATCTTCTCTCAAGTGTGTCTTCACATCAAATTCTGAATATATCTTTAAGTATAAGAACCTGCATACTTGAACACACATTATATAACACCATTGTTCTTTTAATACTTTGTTATCATCAAAACTCAAGAAATATATGTCATGAAAAAATCTTGTTCTAATAGATACTGCAACCAATATGTGAGCACGAATATATCGCATATGATAGTTAAATTGAGATTAGGTGTGAGCCATCCAAACTATAAAGAACTTTCCAAAAACATAGTTTTAATGGCTCTTTCACAACCGAGAATCAGGGGTATGCAAGTGGCATTATCGTAACTTGGATAAAAGATGCGATGAGTGTCACGCTGGTTACGAGAAAATTCTAATTCATGCACATATATGTGGAGCCTCAACATGGGAAGCCATGGTACTTTACACTTGTGTATGCCAGTTCGAATTGTGACAATCGAAGAATGAAATGGGACAATTTAAAGAGCATTAGTCATAGCATGAATGATCCCTAGCTAGTGGTTGGTGACTTAGATGATATCATATACGAATATGAGAAGACATGAGGTGCTCTTATTTCTTACAACAAATGTAAAAAATTCAGAAAAAGAATCAAGCATTACAGATTGATTGATATAGGAGCTGTGGGCCCAAAGTTTATATGGAGAGGACCAGTATATAATGGAAGGTAGTGGATTTATGAGAGATTGGATGAAGCCCTTTGCAATGACAAATGGAAAATTCAATACCCTGATTGATATGTTAAAGTGCTAATGCGTCTTAGATTCTTTGACCATCATCCCTTGCTTACTCGAATGCTTAGTAATGTGAAATGTGGGACAAAACCTTGTTTCAAGTTTAAAAGTGCCTTGCTAGCAGAAAGAGATTATTAAAACATGGTCACTATGAACTGGAAGGACAATCAATCTATTTACTCAAACAAGGATAGTTGATGTGGTTCCAACGATCAAGGGCAAAATGGCTAATTGATGGGGACCGTAACACAAAATACTACCATATCAAAACAGTCCAACGCAGAAGGAGGAATAAAATTGTTATGATAAAAAGTGATGAGGGGTAGTGGATTGATGAAGATAGTCAGGTGAAACAACTTTTAATCAACCATTACAAGAACTTGTTTGCATTGCATGATACCATCCATATGTGGGAGCAAAGCAAGTTCACGTATCCTCGAATTAAGAAAGATACCTTGGGCAAGATAGGAGAGGATGTGACTGGCTATGAGGTTAAGAACACAATTTTCTGCATGAATCCTTGGAAAGCTCCTAGGCCAAATTGTTTTCTGGCTAGATTCTATCAAAAATTGTGGAATGTTATGGGTAGGAATGTTTGTGAGTTTGTTAAGAAAACTTGGCACAACCCTAGTGATCTTTCCATGATAAACCAACCAAATATTTACCTCATTCCAAAGGTTAACCAACCTGAACATGTCTACCACTTTAGGCCAATATCTCTTTGTAATGTGTTGTATAAGATTGTGAGCAAGATCATTGTAGAGAGACTCAAGAGTGATATCCCTTAACTTGTTTATCCATTCTAATCAGGATTTGTGGTAGGGTGAAACATTCATGAGAATATAATTGTTGCATAGGAGATTGTGCATTCCATGAACAACTTGAAGGGGAAGAATGTATATTTTGTGATCAAAGTAGATATGTCAATGGCTTACGATAAACTAAGCTGGGATTTCATTTGGCAAACTCTTGTTGAAACTAATCTGCCTTGGAAATTGGTTTACATAATCATGCATGGAGTAACTAGTGTGGAGACTAATATCAAGTGGAATGGCTTAACTTCAGAGTATTTTTGCCCTAGTAGAGGAACAAGGTAAGGAAATCCAATATCTTTATATCTATTTGTTTTATGTTTAAACAATCTTTCGTATCTAATTTCACAAGCTATGGAATAAGGTAATTAGAGAACTATTTGAGTAAGTAGGAGAGGACCTATGGTTTCTCACCTAGTGTTTGTTGATGATCTCTTTTTATTTAGGGAAAAAACTACTCTTCAAATGAATTGTATCATGAATATTCTCAATAAATTCTGCAGCATGTCCGACCAACAAATATGCCAGGAGAAAACCAAAATGTACTACTCCAAGAATGTGGCAAGGAGCATGAGAGAAAAACTTAGGAAAATGTCGGGCTTTGGTGAAACTACGGCGCTTGGTAAATGTTTGGGTATTCTAGTTACTAATGAGGCTTCTAGAAAGGAAGAGTATTTCTACATTATTGATCAAGTGAATTTGAAACTTGCATTGTAGAAAGGGAGTCAACTTGCTTTTGCAGGAAGAGCGACTCTTGCCAAGAGTGTTATTGAAGCTATACCAACTTACCTTATGATGACATCTTCTATCCCTAAGTCGTGCATTTATGAAATACACAAGATACAAAGAAGATTCATATGAGGTGACAATGGTAGTAACAAAAAACACCATGCCATTAAATGGGATATTGTGACAAGCTCGAAGAATGATGGTGGTCTAAGGCTGCCTAAACTCGACAGTATGAACAAGCCTTGTCTCTCCAAACTTGGTTGGAAGCTCCAAAAAAGTGTGTGTGTATGGACTTTAGTGTGATGTCGCTTGGGGAAAGTATGGTCAAAGCAATGACAGAAGAGACATCACCATGAAGCCATCAGATTCTGACCTTTGGAAAAATATTGTAAAGATCTGGCCATAAATAGCTAAATATTGCATTTGAAGTGTTGGTAATGGAAAAGATGTGGATGCATGGAACGAAACATAGATCGCTCCAAACTTTCGCATAACAGACCTTCAAATTGAGATTCCCATGCACATGCAGACTGCAAAGGTTGCAGACATTGACATTATTGATATTGATTGGAATTAGGAAGAGCTGAAACAATGGTTTTCGCAGGACACGCTGTTGAAATATTAATATTTGTTTTAATTAGTATTTGAATTTTAGTCGGTTAATAAATTCCTAGTCAAAAGGAGTAGTTCTAGTAAGTCCCATTCTTTAGCATAGAGGGTTGAAAATTAGGAGTTTTAGTTTTATGCAGTTTTTTTGTAAGGCTACTTATACAACCTCAACTTTCTGTTTTCATTATCGAGTAAAGTTTGCAACATTAATAAAGCTTGAGTTTGTTGTATTCTTACCTTGATCAACAATTGGTATCAGAGCCTCGTTAAGAGGCCTGATCAGAGGAAGATAGAGAATTTAAAGAAATTCGTGAAAATGACAGATAGCAATAGTAGCAGCAAATTTGTGCAATCAGCTATTCCCAAGTTTGATGGCTTCTATGAGCATTGGGCAAAGCTGATGGAGAACTTCCTCAGATCTAAAGAGACGTGGAACTTGGTCGAGGATGGGGTGGATGTTGGTCCACAAAACCGACAACCCACTGATGAGGAGACAAAAAAAATTGCTGAACAGAAGCTGAAAGACCAAAAGGTGAAGAATTATCTCTATCAAGCCATTGATAGAGAAATTTTGGAGACAATACTAAATGATGACACCTCAAAGCAGATATGGGACTCGACGAAGCAAAAGTTCAAAGGTTCAACTAGAGTGAAGAGAGCCCAGCTTCAAAGTTTGAAGACTGAGTTCGAGGTACTGAAGATGAAAGAAGGAGAATCCGTTAATGCATACTTTGAACGAGCTCTTTCCATAGCAAAGCGGATGAAAGCTTGCGAAGAGATTGTGAAAGAAAACGATATTACGTCAAAAATTTTGAGGTCTCTTGTGACAAAATTCAACTACGTTGTGTGCTCCATTGAGGAGTCTAATAATGTGGAAACTCTAATAGTTGATGAACTCCAAAGCAGTCTCCTTATCCATGAGAAAAGAATGAAGGGTTCAAATGAGGAGGAGCAGGCATTAAAGGTGACACACGAGGAGCGTTACGAAAGAGGCAGAGGCATAATGAGAGGCAGAGGAAAAGGTAGAGGCAGACCATTTACAAGTAGGGCTGCTGTGGAATGCTACAAGTGTCATAATTTGGGACACTATCAGTATGAATGTCCAACATGAGAGAAAAGAGCGAATTATGCTGAGTTTAACGAAGAGGAAGAGATGTTGCTAATGGCACAAACAAATTCTCATCTAAACAAGAAAGAGGGAGTATGGTTTCTTGATTCCGGATGTTCAAATCACATGTCCGGAAACAAGGAATGGTTCGTACAACTGGATGAAAGCTTCAGGCACTCAGTTAAGCTTGGAAATAACTCAAAGCTAGAAGTAATGGGAAAGGGAAACATCAAATTGGAGTTTGGAGGAAGCACTCAAATCGTAAGCGACGTATTTTTTATTCCTTAATTATGCAACAATTTACTGAGTATTGGGCAGCTCCAAGATAGAGACATCACAATTGTGATTAAGCATGGAGTTTGCAAGCTATATCATCCGAACAGAGGCTGCATAATGGAAAGCATAATGACCACCAACAGAATGTTCCTTGTGACAATAAACATTCTTATATCAACATCTACATGCTTCAAAGCAAATGTTGATAACCTTGGTGAAATATAGGCACAAAAGGTTTGGTCATTTGAGCTATAAGAATTTGGCGTTGTTGCATAACAAGAAATTGGTTCGAGGGCTTCCAAAATTGAATGCTTCATCAAAAATATGTACAAGCTGCATGGTCGGAAAACAACATCGAGAAGTTATTCCTAAGAAAAGCATCTGGAGAGCCAAACAGCAACTACAACTTATTCACTATGATATGTGCGGTCCAATTTCTCCTGAATCACATGGAAACAAAAGGTACATACTGATATTTATTGATGATTTCAGTCAAAAACTCTGGGTTTACTTTCTAAATGAGAAAAGTGAAGCCTTCACTATTTTCAAAGAATTTAAAACCATGGGAGAGAAGGAAACTAATTTGTCATTGTGTTATTTAAGAACATACAGAGGAGGAGAATTCAATTCAAATAAATTTTCAAACTTCTGTAAAGCTCAAGGAATCAAGCGACAATTGACCACAACTTATACACCTCAACAAAAAGGAGTCGCTGAGCGCAAGAATCGCACAATTATGAATATGGTACGCTACATATTGGAAGAGAAGAGACTGCCAAAAATGTTTTGGCCAGAAGCTGCAAAATGGGCCTACCATGTGCTCAACAGAAGCCCCACATATGTTGTAAAAGACAAGACACCAAAAAAGTGTTGGAGTGGTCTCAAGCCCAGCGTCGAGCATTTTAAAGTATTCGGATGTGTAGGAAATGTTCATGTACCAGAAGCTAGAAGACTCAAACTTGATGCTAGAAGCCAAAAGCAGGTATTCATTAGATACAGTGAGAAATCAAAAGGATGCAAAATGATAAATCCTTTAACTATGAAGGTAACAATCAGTTGAGATGTAATATTTGAGGAAGATGGCTGCTGGAATTAGGGGAGGACAAATGCAAAATCGAAAAGTGATGCACTTGATTGGGGTGAAGACTATGAGGAAGCACTTGAGGAATTAGATGAACATGAAGATGAAAATACCACGAGTGAATCAGAAGAAGAACACTTAGAAATTGAAGATTCCTCGTCAAATGAAGCAACAACTCCACCAACCTCAACAAAGAGAACAAGAAAGGCTTCAATCTACCTTCAAGACTATACAAATGGAGGTGAATTATCAGAAGATGAGGCACACAATTTTCTTATGTTTATGCCTACTGATCCAATTTATTATGAAGAAGCAGTAAAAGAGAAAAATTGGAGAGATGCCATGGACATGGAAATAGTAGCAATAAAAAAGAACCAAACCTGGGAGCTAGTTCAACCTCCCTCAGAAGCAAAAATAATAGGTGTAAAGGAGATCTACAGAACAAAGTTGGATGAAAATGGTGAAGTTAGAAAGTGCAAAGCTCGCTTGGTGGCCAAGGGTTATGCACAGGAGAAAGGTGTAGACTATGATGAAGTTTTTGCCCCGATTGCAAGATGGGATACCATCCGAATGGTGATAGCACTAGCATTAAGAAATGGCCGGAAACTCTATCAATTGGATGTCAAGAGTGCATTTTTGCACGGAGAACTGCTTGAGAATGTATATGTATCACAACCGCAAGGATATGAAGTAAAAGGGGAGGAAAGCAAAGTTTACAAACTGAAAAGGGCACTTTATGGGTTGAAGCAGGCTCCAAGAGCATGGTTCAACAGGATCGAAAGCTACTTCCTCAATGAAGGTTTCAAAAGGAGCTGCTATGAATACACTTTGTTCATCAAAGAAGAAAAATAGAAAATATTGATTGTAAGTTCTTATGTTGATGATCTTATTTTTACTGGTAATAATCTAATCATGATGCAAGGATTCAAAAATTCTATGAAAATAGAATTCAAGATGACTGGTCTAGGCAAAATGAAGTACTTCCTAGGAGTTGAAGTGCGTCAAAATGCAAGAGGAATACACATAAGCCAGAAGAAGTATGCAGGAGAAGTTCTCGAGAGATTTGGCATAGGAAATTGTAATGGAGTAAAAAATCCCATAGTCCCTGGGAGTATTAAGCTGTGAAGAGAAGAGGAAGGAAAACAAGTTGATGGAACTCTTTTCAAGTAGATGGTGGGGAGTTTGATGTATATGACAGCAACCAGGCCTGACCTAATGTACTATGTGTGTCTTATTAGTAGGTTCATGTCAAATCCAAAGGAAGCACACATGCCTGCAGCCAAAATTTTTTTAATGTATATTAAGTCAACAATTGATCTATGCATCTTCTACTAGAAAGGGTGCAAGGATGAGTTAGTAGCTTACATGGACAACGATTATGCCGGTGATATAAATGACCAGAAAAGTACCTCAGGCTATGAATTTATGTTAAGTGGTGGAGCTGTTGCATGGGCATCCAAGAAGCAGCCAGTAGTTACTCTTTCTACAACTGAGGCCGAATACGTAGCAACTGCATCTTGTGCTTGCCAGTGTATTTGGATGCAACACATTCTAAAACAAATTAAAGGTTCTCAATCTGATTGTGTTACAATGTTTTGCGACAATTCTTCTACCATTAAGCTTGCCAAAAATCCAGTTTTTCATGGGAGAAGCAAACACATAGATGTGAAATTTCATTTTCTGAGAAATCTAACTAAGGATGGAGCTGTTATTATGGAGTTCTGTAAAACAAATAATCAGCTTGCAGATATCATGACCAAGCCATTGAAGTTGGACCAATTTGAGAAAATTCGGAAGCAACTAAGAGTACAAGCAACAGAAGATTAAACTAAAATGCAGTAATACTTAGTTTAGGGGAGGAATTGTTGAAATATTAATATTTGTTTTAATTAGTATTTGAATTCTAGTCGGTTAATAAATTCCTAGTCAAAAGGAGTAGTTCTAGTAAGTCCTATTCTTTAGCATAGAGGGCTGGAAATTAGGAGTTTTAGTTTTATGCAGTTTTTTTTGTAAGGTTACTTATATAACCTCAACTTTCTGTTTTCATTATCGAGTAAAGTTTGCAACATCAATAAAGCTTGAGTTTGTTGTATTCTTACCTTGATCAACACACGCTTCATCATATTGCAGCCATCATGCTTCCTTCAATTGATGCATGCCCTGATATTATAATTGGTGTTGGGCAAGATGGGAAACCTTTTAGTGTGGAAACCATGTAACGTTTGATGGAGGATTGTGAGGGAAAAAAAAAAGCAGCAAGAATTGGAGAGATATATGGAAAATTCAAGCAATGGAACAGGTTCGACATTTTGTTTGAATTCTCCATCATGATAGATTGCTCACCAACAGTAGAAAGCATAGAATGGGCCTTGAAAATTTCATGTGTTCCATTTGCGACAATGTTGAAAAAGATACTCTCCATGTCCTTTATGATTGCTCGCGTGCAGTAACGATTTGGATGACATCAATTCATACTAAAAAGTGATTTAGTTTCTTTGTAGGTACCTTGAAAGAATGGATATCCTATAATATGAATAACAACTTGTGTGGAATACTGAGAAAGATTGAACGACTTTTTGGGCTACTGCGTGCCATAGCATTTGGACGTGGCATAATAATGAGACACATGATGGAAATTGCAATAAACCACCGTGCATGACAAGTCACATTACCAAGCTGGTCCATGACTACGACCTTGCAAAAACTACATCAAACATAAGCTTGAATACATATAGAGTCCAGAGTTCCATTAGGTGGGAAGCACTTTCAATGGACTGTGTTAAATTAAATACGGATGGAGCTAGAGACAAGGATGACAAAGCAAGTTGTGGTGGTATCATTAGAGGGAGCGATGACGAGTGGCTTTGAGACTTCTCCAAACATATTGGGATAAACAATGTTTATATAGCTGAACTTTTGGGTGTCTTGGAAGGCTTAAAGCCAGTCGTGACAATGGATTTTCAAAAAATTGTTATGGAAGTGGATTCTCTCTAAATGGTTAATGATATCAACTCTAACAATCATAACAATAGTACGGGAAAAAACTTGATCACTAAAGTCAGAGTTATAATGAATCAAGATATTAACGTTAAGATTCGACATTTTTATAAAAAAACAGACATATGCGATGATGCTTTAGCTAGAGATGGAAGATTGCAATCGCCTACTATATGCACATTTGAAGAGTGCCCTCCTTTTCTTAATTAAATTTTTGCTAGTGATTTGTGTAGCAATTCTATTTCCCATTTAATTCCGTTGTAGTTTTCTCTTCCGGGCTTAAGTCCTACCTCTTATAAAAAAAAATCATAATATTTTTAATGATATTATTGAATTTTCTAATCTATGTAAAATCTTAAGCAATATTTCATCTTTAAACATAGAAAGTAGGAGTCACTTGTTACTTGTTTTTGAGGCATGCTATGTTTACACCGTTTTATTACACCATATCCATTTACACCGTATACATACTCATGTTTTTGTACTGCATGAAAACTAAAGTGAAAAAATAAATTATTAAAAAAATGATTAGAGTACTTTTATGTATAATTTACGGTGTAAGTGTACAATTCAGTGTCAAATGAACATTTCTCCTTGTTTTTTCATATTTTCCAATATGAAAACGAATACTTTTGACTAAACCGAAGATTCGGAACCTTTCAACTAAAACAAAAATGTCTTGTCATAAAAAAAATAAAAATAAAATAATATTTTTTAAAAGTGGTCACAATACTTCCGCGTAGGTTTAAACATAGGAGAAATGAAAAAACCCAAAACAAATCACAAAAAGACAACGAGGAACAACCAATGGGAGAACCAGAAAAGTGTACATGGGTGGGTCCCATTGGACCGATCCCTATTCCTCGATTCATGTGGCTAAGGAAAGAGAATAGTACTTGAAAGTTGAAACAAAGAAGACAAAATAAACACTGTACAATAAACTCAATCAACGGTTAGATGGACTCTATACCCTCACTTCACCAGCTTCTCACCGTTGATTTACACACAGTAACACTTCTCCGTTTTCATTCTTCTTAAGCAATTCTTTTCTTCTTAGTTTGATTTTCCCTTCCCTTCTACTCGCTCAACTCAGACTTCGATTTTTTGACTCACTCTTTCACGAAGGTAATTTTGGAATTTTATCTGTTTAATTTTTGGACTATGTTTATATTTTGTTGAGTTACATGTTAGTTAGATCAGAGTGAAATCTTTCGATTTGAATTTAGCGTCTAAAAACATAGTCAGTGATGTATATTCTATGATTTAACAGTGATTTATGTGTTATGTGTTAGGTAGGTAAGAATATTCTGCATTTTGCATGTGACAGTGTTTAAGCACTTGTGATCTAGTTTTGCATGTGATGTTTTTTTTAATGGAAGCTAATAATTAAATGTGTGGGAAGTTCAGGTTTTGAAGACTCGTTTGAGTTGACTAAGTCTCTGAGATCAAGATAGCGACAATGCGTGAGGATGATGAGAAAGTGGATGCTCATGCAATGCTTGGCTATGGTCATGGTTATCTATTACCATGGATGGCTCATTGGAATCACACAAGTTACATGTCAGCAATAAATCCGGGATGGAATGGTTCGACGAGTGTTGGACCGGAGGTCAGATCAGATCGTTCCATGGATGTTGTTGGGGTGGTTGGAGAGGCAAATGGGGCCACAAGGGTTGGTTTTGGTTCCGAACCATCTCTTGTATCCGGTGTTTCTGAAAAATTGAAGGGAAGATCGTCATTTCAGAGAGAAGAAAAAAGTGTTTTCCGCAAGGTAGATGGAAAGTCTGGAACAGAATCATGCTCGGGCGATGACAAGGTTTCCCCCAGCAGAGTTAGGTTGCCATTAGTATCTGCTCCTCATAAAATAGAAACTTCAGTAGAAAAGTGTCAATTATTGTCTCAAAGAGTGCCGATGAGATCCTTGAGGGATACTGAACCGAAGAACTTAACTCTTTTGACACCGGTGAACAACTCGGTAAAATCAGCTTCTGACGTGGTACTCACAAATGTATATGACAAAGGAAAATCTGTGATGAATGAAGTTACAGGTGGACCGCGCGAAGTATATCCATCGAGCTACAGTTCTGCACCCCAAGAACATTACACAAGCACTAAATTTCATAGTTATTCTTCTCTAAGTGTCCCTGAGAAGCAGACGAGTAGCCGATTAGACCATCAAAGATATTCCCTATCAAGATTGATGCGAGGCAGCTTCACTCATTTTCCGCATGATCCCATAGCTGACAGTGATGATGACGGACACCATGTTGTTCGTAGTCAGCACCACAAGATTCAAAATTTAATTGCCAATCCAAACATTTCAAACCCGACTTCACTCTTGGAGTCAACTAATCCAAAAAATGTCTACTCTTCGGTAGAGAAAATGCCACAATCTGTTTATGGTGTGAAGGATGCAAGTAAATACACCAATGTAGATTCCGTAGAAGAATTATCAAGAGGTCTTCCCAACATTTCCCAAGCAACGCATTATTCTCTGATGTCAAAAATTCCCGGTGTTAATTTATCCGACAAAGGTCAGGTTTTTAGACAGTCAATGCCACTTACAAAATTCAAAGGAAATAATTTCAATAAGAACTTTGATTTATCTCTGAATCCACCCGCTAGTGATCATATTAAACTAGAAACTCTAGGGGGTTACGGAAAAAGTGAAGGGAAGGAAAGTATTTCCGATTTCAAATGTCCAACAAGCGTGACGAATGGATCAACTCCTGAACCTGACACTCTGGACATTGGTACTTTACATGAGAATAACAATCTTCCAGGTATATATGCACACTGTGAAAGGACATACCATATAATGCTATCCTTTAAGACTTTGTATTAGAAAATCTTTTGAGACGTATTGAGTTTGATTAGTACTTGTATACTATTTACTATTAACTATTCCATGATTTCAGTTGTTGAATGGTAGATTACTTATTTGTAAAACATGTTCTGCACAAGTTTGATGTTTTCAATGTTTTTTGTTGGAACTAATTGTGCTGCTTCCTACCTATTGCAGGCGAAGCTCCAATGCTGTCAAATAAGGTAATGTTTCCCATGTTTATTTCCCATCAGCACCATTGCATAAGCATTTAATTGATATTCATTGTTATCTAATTCTTATCTTTATACTACAAAACTAGCATTAATGACACATCTTCTTCATACATGGACATAAACTCTCACACAATTAGGTTCCATTAATATATTTTCTTTTATTACTATTCTCTAGAGTTTGTGTTAATTTTACGTGTTAACAAGGAGATACTATTCTAAACTTTGAGAGGTAAATCAAGCATGAATCAAGAATGATTAAAATATAAATTTTGTAGTGCTCCAAGGATAGTCAAAACTCACTCTCGACTCTAGGCGCAACAACTTCCGCTAGAGAGAAAAACCTAGAGAAGTCTGGGAACATAAATGAAGAGCACCACGAACTTCTCACTCTGGCAAGTCCCGTTGACATGGAGACTAGCACATCAAGAACTCGTAGCCTTGATGTGGACCAACTGTTTTCTCAAGAAAAAGGACATGCAAGGTCAAAATCTAGCAATAGTTCTTTGGGATCAGACCCAAGTAGCAGATGGGTTAAACGGCTCAAGTTATGCTCATCAGAACATGCTCTTGGCACGAAGAGTGAAAATATTGGAGAAACCTCGCATGTAAAATTAACTAATATTTTCAGCAAAACTATGAAAGATAGCAAAAATTTGGAAGCCGAAATGGTATATAATGAAGGTCACGCCGAAGGACAGATGGTACTAGAACCACCTCTAGTATTATCAAATGCCGAGTCCTCTTTTACCAAAGCGAAGGAAGCTGTAGAAATTACACTTTCACATCCTTGGATTCAGAGATGGAGTCATAATCGGGCTGCTTGTAATAAAAACAGGCACGAAACAGTTGAGAATCGTGATTCAAAGTCTTCAAACAGTGCGGCAGAAGAGTTAAAAAACAAGCCGTTTCCAAGCGTTGCAGCCATGGCCCTAATGGGAAAGGCAATGAATAGTTTGAATCCCTCCGAGCTTACGAAAAAAGGACCTGTCATTGTTTGGAACATGAAGGGACTTTGAAGTTTTTGGTGACTGCTAATATAAATATCTGAGAAGTCTTGGCATTAATTTGTTAGGAATATATAGTTGTGTACTGGAATTGCATTGTGAAGTGTGTAATGGCTAGGCCATATCCACAACCATGCATTTGTTGCTCATCTTATTAGTGGAGCAACATTTAAATAAAGACATTATGTATGGGACTTACTAGTGGAGCAATATCTAAATAAAATATATTATATGTTTGATTTTGTAACATATATACTTGCAATAAATTGTCATCATTTTGGAAGGAAGGAATTTTCAAAAAGGGATTGAATCATTGAACTTGTTTGGTACTACCCAAGTTATACTGTCAAGTTAAACATATATAAAGTTCATATGAAAAGTGTCCATATGAAACTTCACAAACAACCTTTCATCATTTTATTTATGAGCATCTTGATTTTACATTCACATTTATTTTCATTCTATTTTTACAGTTCAAAAACCAAAATGCTTGTTGGAATACTCTATATTATAGTGCCATCTTCTATTGTTGCCTTCTCCATTACGATTGTGATTCCTGATCGGATGTAAAAACCATCACGAGGTCTATCTGCTTCTTGAACACCCTAAAAAAAAACAATTGAATGGTAATACATAAGATAGATGGATACTTAGGTTCGATTGATCGATGCATAGTTCGTGATGATTTTACGCTATAAAACTGCTAACTAACTGACATCAAATGTAAAATTGAGTCATGCTCACATCTTTGTTCATGATGATGACATCTTTCCCAATCCTAGCATTCTTGTCTATTATACACTTCCTTCAACAAAGACAAGAAACGACAAATATCAAATTAATATTCAATATCCTACTGGTTATGTTATGCTAGATAGTATCTATAGTTTTTGTTAACTTTTAAAACCAACATAATGAATTCAATAGTCTAGTGTTCATCTTGAGTTGTGGTTTGCTGCAAGTAAGATTACCTTATTTTGCTGCTCCTTCCAATTCCAATCGGTACCTTTCCCTCTGCCAGTTCAGAAGCAATTTCGGATTCGGTTTGGTAATAGTCTGCTCCCATCATTATAGTGTCCTGTAAAAAAATGTTTTAAATGTTCAAGGTCTGTAGTAAGGGTGTGCAGGACGGATCACAACACAAAGCGTCTAGTCACGGTTAAACCGTGGCTAACTAAGAAGTGAACACAATTTATAGCCTTGGTTCTATCGTTCTCGGTAAAGAAACTATGGTAATTTACCTGCAGCTCAACGCCATGATCTAAACGTGAACGTTCACCGACAATAGAGTGTTGCACACTACATTCTCTCAGGAAACAGCCATGCGAGATTATTGCATCTACAATCTACAGAAGAGCAACTCAAACGCGGGTAAAAAAGCATCTCATGATACATAGAGGATAAGATCGAACTTCAAAGAGAGATATGATCATAGCCATACCTTGCATTTATCAATCTTTGTTGGAGGTAAGAATCTTGGAGAAGTGAAAATAGGTGTCTTGGGATCATAAAATTTAAACATTGGGCTCTGCAAGAGTAGCATATATTACAAACATTGATCGTTCATGAAGAAAATTTAAATAAGACATTTCTAGTTACTCAATATCTTGATTCTTCAACCTACCTCTTCAGTAAGAGCCATGTTAGCATCGTAAAATGATTGTATTGTTCCAATGTCTTCCCAATAGTCTCCGAAAAAGAACGCCTGAAAGAAAGGTGAAATAGACATTTAACCTGTACTATTTTTATTACCTCCGGAAAGAAAGGAGATATATTTTTTTTTGCCAATTTTCTCTTACTTGGACATTGTATTCCTTAACTGATGCTGGAATGATTTCAGATCCAAAGTCATTGGATGTAGGATACCTCCATTTTAGAAGCTTGAGTAAAACATCGGTCTTGAATACGTAAACCCCCATAGATGCAATAAATGGGGACGTTATTGCATCTTGAGGTGACAATCCAAAAAGTGAGGTATCTACTTGCTGCACATAGGTAACAAGAACGATTAGAGATAAAGCTAGTTAAGAGTTAGTTAGATAAGTTATTCTCGTTATCTTCTTCATTTTCATATAGACTCGGTATATATATAAATAGAGTATTTTGTATCGTTCAATCGATAAAGTTATCAAGAGGCAAGAAACTGAACTGTTTTATTTGAAATTTCATACATGTAAGGACTTACCATAGCTTTAAGATCATCTCCCTTAGGTTTTTCTGAAAATTGGATGATGCGACCTCTGCTATCTACTTTGACTAATCCATAATCCGATGCGCGGCTGAAAACCGGGTTAATGGAAATGAAACTTAGATAAAACTGAATTTGAAATTATGTATGTTTATCAAACAAGAGGAAGAAAATTGTTAAAAGAAGACTCAACAATATTTTTACCTGTCACCAACAGCGGCGCATGATACTGTAATATCTGCCTTTCTGTCAATGTGAGTCTGTTTATATGTTTCAAGATGATCAGAAAACACTGAAAATGAAATGAAGAGATTAAATATTTCAACATATTAAATAAATTGAATACCTGCACAAGATCCATGTAATCCATTCTGTACAGATGATCTCCAGCCAAGATTATTACATTCTCAATGTTTCTGTTCTTTGCATCCTCAAACATCCATGTGAATTGCCTCACAGCATCTGCTGTTCCTTGAAACCAATTCTTCCCGGCTTCCCCTGGTGTTTGAGTAGCCGCAAGAACCTATTGCGTGTTTGGTTCGTATTAGTTTTTAAGAATAATTATATCATTTGCAATTAGCAACCAATTCCTTGATACATACCTCTACGTATCCATCTCCAAAGTTGATGCCATTCCCAAAATAGGTGCGAGAGATATGACGGTTTAGTGACGCCGAGTTGAACTGTGTCAATACAAATACTTTGTTGATGCCGCTGTTGATGCAGTTGCTCATTGGAATGTCTATAAGCCTGTAGCATCCACCAACAGGAACCTGAAAAATGTAAACAGTATTATCTATCATTACCGAATGAAACAATTTCGAAATTTTGAGTCAACAAAGACAATGGTTTGTTTACTCACAGCTGGTGTAGCAGCTCGTTTGGTAAGAGGAAATAGTTGAACACCAGAACCTCCTCCCAATATGATGGAAACAACATTTTTAGGGTCGGCTTTTCTTCTCAAAAAAGATGGAACCTGAAATGTCTGAAGTCGACACGCATATAAAGCACGGACTCAGACACAGACACAAACACTAGACATAGACATGTCAAGTGGCTTTGGCTCGCAAACACAAATTTAAAACCATGATAGAAAATAGATCACATGACATAATTTAGCATACCTTAGTTTCAGTGGCATCATTTGATGTAAGAACAGCAGACACAACACCAGGTTTTTTTACCTTGTTAACCCTCTCTTTGGTTTTCAAACTTATTTCCAACTGATTAATGATCCATGGACTGTAATTCACACCCCCTTTGATTCTCTCACCTAGAAAACCATTATCTTGACGAAAAATATTGTCTTTTCTCAAGTTTGTTACATGGGTATTGGTCTTAAAGTTCACACAAATAGACACCATTGTGATGGTTTCAATGAGGTGAAGAAATGACACAAATTCAAGTCCTTGTAAAGAGCCAAACTATAAAAAAATTGTACTTTGATATTCAAAGTTCAAACTGCAAGCCAATAAAGTGAAGTATACATTATACTGAATTAATTATTTTTTATAAATCATGAAACATAACAGTTGTCAAATATTCAAAGTGACACTAAAATAATAGTAATGAAGTAATGAAGAGAAAGAAAATCTTACTTTGAGTAACGCCAGAATGAAGTAGGAATATGAAAACAGCAACACCAAAAAAGCTGAAGAGAATAATTAAGTGATTAAACAACAATAGATTTAAGCTGAGGTAAGTTGATTAGAATGAGATTTAGATAATTAGAAATTAGTGTTGAAACTTGAAATGTGATCTAGAGTGAGTAGTTGTGAGTTTCCTTTATTGGCTTGTGAGCCAGTGAGAAAGGCTTCACGAGAATGATGGGGAAAATCTTATGGTTTTGGTAATATATCAATTTTGAAAAACTATAGGCAAATTAATAATGTTTATTTGATAGTCCTTATTTCTAGGTTACTCTTATTATACACGGAGAGTCTTTCACAAACAAACACATGTCAATGTATGTTTCTATTGCCAGATAATTTAATAAGTTAAATGAAAATATCTTAAATTTACCAAATAATATTTTAAGTTGATAAAAAGATTATTCGACAAATTTATTTCATAAAAATTGATTTTTTTTCTAACTCTATAAATATATAAATAATATAAAATTTGTATTTTTTCAAATTTAAAGAATATTTGATAATATTTTGAAAGGTGGTTTTAAACACTTCTCATAATAAGACAATAAAAATTTTAATTTTAATTTCAACTCAGTTGTTTCACGGATTTAAAAATCATTCTATTAAGTCTATTTTTTATTTATATATTTGACATTTTAAATTATAATTTTTTTAAATAAAATTTTGAAATAAAATAAAAGTTATCAAATTTGAGTTTTACTTTGTCTCAAAAATTTACTAATTCAAAAATTACACAACTTTCAAGAAATACATTTGAAAGTCTAATTCGAAAACTACTCAATTGGAGTTTAAATTTGTCTCAAATATCCACAACTTCATCTAAATATTTAAGAACCTTACAAATTTAATGAAATAGTACACTAAAAATTACTAGAAATTGATACATTTCCATCACAGAATAATTACACCACTTGCAACCTTCATTATTTTCGTAAATGTTTTAATGCCTCCAATAGAGATGAATCTAAATGCAATTGTCAACTATACTGCCATCACTAATACGGAAGAGGCAATATAGGGTTACGATTTAGAGTAAATCTTTAAACCTACTCTTAAAGAAAATATAATTCTTCTCATATATAACCAAGTTGACTCATGAACCTAATGAGTTGAATTATATATATTCAAGTTCAGCTTATTTAGATAATGAACTTAGTTTTTCGCGCATATTCAGGTCATTTGGTTCATGAATCTAGTTAAACGATTGTCGCGGTGAAATTTGGATACCAAGTTATTGATGAGCTTGAATCTTTGATTCATTTGCAACCGGTCTTTGATTTGTCCAAAGGAAGGGATAAAGATCGAAATTCCCACAATGCAATGCAAATGCAAGGGTTAGAGAGTTTTAGGTTCGGGGGTTGGTTAAACTTAGGGAATGTACTAGCATCCTAAGTTTCTGTAGTACTCTACAGGAACCTCGTGTTTTATGTTTGTTTATTGCTAAGGTTTATCTGCTTAAGGAATAAAAGACCTAGGGGTTTATTTCTAAGTATAATCGATAAGATATCGCATCTTATGCCTACATATCCTGACGGGAGTGGAATCAGAGTATCTGTAGTTCTCTTAAAGGGTTTAAGGAGTTCTTTGACTGTGGTTTAAGTTCCTACGGGACAAGGGTAGTTGATTGATTGAGTTTAGGAGAAAAGACGAGTTGTCATTTTAAGGGAGATTTAACTGCCCCAAGTTGTAGGAATTGTATTGTTGTGGGGTGGAGGTTCTATCTCGCTTAAGATGATTAACATCTTATTCTCTAATGTTTGAATAATTTGCATTGAGTTGTTTTTGTTTTCCTATGTTGTAAAAGAAAAGGTCCTTCCTATGGGGTAGGATCTATCTTAAGTGATCGACTTGAATGGGATCAAGGATCAAGGGGAGTATGATGCAAATGATATGCATACGCGCAAGTTTTACGTTACGCGCAAGTTCTTCCTTTGGACGGAATGCGATGCGAGAAAGATAAATTGCTGTAAAATGTAAATTGCGAATAAAAGTAGAAAGTGGATAAATAAAGCATACACAAACGCATGAAAGCGCTAAGTGTGTGAATTGTGAAGTGCGAAGACGAAGAGATGCGTAAGCGTGCACGATTGATTAAATTTTACGAGGAGATTGATTTATTTTAGTTGAATCATTTTTAAGGGAGATTGATTTTAGGAGAAAAAGTTGTATTGATTTTTAATAAAAAGGTTAATTAATTTGGTGAGGTTGATTTTAAGGAAAATGAGTGGGATTATTAGATTGAATTAAAGTTAAATAAAAGTTGAATTGATTTAAAAAAAAAAGGTTGTATTATTTTGTTTTAAGAGAAATGGTGGATTAAGGGTTAATTAATTTTAGAAAAAAAGTCGAATTTATTAGTTTTAATAAAAAAGTTCAGATTAATTGATGAAGTTGATTTTAAAAGAAAAAGTTGATTTAATTTATTAGCAAAAAAGGTCTTAGATGTGGATTGATTTAAATAAATACAGGTAATTTTTTATTATTATAAATTATAAATTATTCTTTTAAAGTTATGAAATAGGTTTTATTATTAATAATAGATAAATTGGTAATTATAAATGTAAATTATTTAGAAAAAAGTTTTTTTAGTGAATAAATATTATTTAATAAAAAATATTATTAAGTTGATTAAAAAGGTTAATTAGAAAAGATTAGTTAAAAGTTAATAAAAGGATTAGTGGGTCTAAAAGAGGGGTTAACAGGTGATTTAGTGAATAAATAGGAGATTAAGGAGGGCGTGTGATACAACATGTGTGGGTGTAGTGGATTATATTGTGGGAAAGCGCATACGGATCGTTCGATCTGATCCGTTGGAGATTAAAAGGGCGCGTGTGCGAGGGTGTACGGTAATATCGTGTGTGTGTGTGTGCACATGTGATTATTATAGCAATAAAACAAAATTACAATCAAACAACCACATGAACCCTAATTCCCCAAATCGCGCTCGGCTTCCTCTCTCGATCCGTCACTCTCTCATCGTCTACCGCTTCGTTCTCGTTCTCCTTCATCCCTTCATGGCTTTTGTTCTCTTAAACCTGAAACACAACACAAAACAATCAATAGTTCGATAATCTTGACAAGAATAAAGTTTTACCGAAGGTTAGGGACAGCGGCAGGTTCGAGACGGCGAAGATTTGGGTGGCGCTGGCTTCAACGATTTCGACGGTAGAGAAAGATGAGTTCCTTCCTTCGATCTCTTAGGTTTACAAAACTTAGGTTTTTTGTGGTGATTATCGATTGCCCCTTTTTTTCGTCCCAAATCCCTCCCTTTTATAGGCTTCAGAGGAGATTCTTCATTTTAAAATCTGATTAAAAAGTCTTGAATGCTTGGTTGGACCTTCCGTTTTGGTGTTAGACAAGATTTGAAAAACTTCCTTTTTCATATGATTTCGTTTAATGCCTGTTAATGGAAATCCTTTTCTGTGTGATTTGTGTCAATTACGTTTAATGCTTGATTGTCTAGATTCATTGCTCTGAGATAAAAATCTGTTAGCTGTCTTGAATAGAATCACTTTCCTAAACAGGGGTATCCCTTAATTGATTACTAACTCTGGATTTTCAATTTGGCAGGGGTGGAGAGCAATTGATCTTGGGCCAAGGAAGACTAACAGCCCAGAGCGATTATGGTAATCTGCGCCCCTAGGAACAACAGTTCGACTCCTTGATACGTCTGATGATACGTTTTGCAATGAGCTTCATCCTTTCCCAATATTCTTCAATGAAGATCTACATGGAGGTGCTGGTCATGTAGGATTTTGTTGGATATGTAGTTACCATCTCGTGAGTCAGGCCATTGGTTTAGAGCTGGATTGTGCACCAACTGCAAGACAATGAGCTTATCTGGGATTCTGCGACTAACTGGTGTGGACGCAGTATTTGTAGTGAACTTTGAGGTGCTGATGGCAATGAATCATGCTGACCAGATGGAAAGGTATTGAGCACTCCTAAAACAATCTTCATATGTGTTTTGCTGGAACTGATTTTGCATATATGGACCTGTTCAGGAACATTTGAACTGAGCACTTTTTTTATGGTGTTTAAAATTCAGGCTATATCTTCATTTGGTCCTCTAGATTGGAAAGGCAATTGAGATTGATTGAAATTGTTGTTGTGGTTGTGAATCCTGGTGAGAAACCTCTGGAGGAGATAACTGTTTTACACTGCCGACATTATTGAAGTGCGCTGAATTGTTACGTGGACCTGGTAACTTCGTGGTCTAAAAGCTGTTTGGACTTATTTGTTTTTTTCAATGGTGCTGAGTAAGTCTGACTTCTTATTTGCAGGGGGTAATCTCGGGGATTTTTGAATGTGTTGTGACTCTAACAAAACGTGTTCCTGAGCAAGAATTGTTTATCACTTTGTTACTTATTGCAGCCTGACTCTTTTCTGACCCTTAAGCTCTATCCTACTATATTCAATAAATCATTAACTATCTTTTTGTAATTCCAGGTGCGAAACTCGAAGGAAGAACTCTCGGTTTGGAGCCTGTTGGATAATGCTGAAAGTACCCCTTACGGCAAGAGGTATTAGCTTTCTCCTTATCACCTTTGCTCCAATTCAGTTTGCAGAGCCTTAACCGATTGTGATTTGTTTCTTGCCAGAAAGTGCAAACAAGGTAGCAGACTTGTGCTTGTTGATTCCAGGTGTTGTGATTTCTTTAAGAGCTCCAATTAGACTCTTTGATACAAACAATCATATTTCAAGTAAGTTCGCTCATCAACCGGTGAGGCCAACCTTGTGATGTACAAGCTGAGGATCTACGCTAGAATTCGAAACATGATCATCGTTCTCTCTGCGCTTCTCGGTTATTCTTTTTCTTATGTGTGCTTTTTCCTGGAAAATGTAGTGCTTGAACAGTCCCATGGTGTGTGTTAAGGCAATTCCGAGAGTTAAAGGCCAACTGAGGCTCATTTGTAGAGTGAATATCTTCAGTAAGCTCATAGCTATATGAGTAATAAAAAATACAGTCTCGAGGCTATAACATCAACAGTTATGTTCGAAATCTTGAGCCGGTTAATGCTAGCTGTGGAACACGCTTTTGGCCTCTTCATTTTGTTTCTAGAATTAAGATTCCGAAGCTGTAGGAAGAACCTGATCGGTGAACGACGAGAGAACCGGAGCTGTGAGTTTGGACTTCAAAGCATTTGCAAGATACATGGCACGAGAAATTCCGCGAACTTTCCTTGATAATTCTTGTTGTTCAATTAACGAGTTTGCTGTAGAACTTGAGATTGTAACCTTCACATAAATATAAAATATTGTTACTCTTTTATAATCCATTGTATGCTTTTATAATTTGCTGCTTTCTTTTATAATCCACTGCTGCTTAATGTGAATGCAATTGGGCTACTTCGGTGCTCACCAAGTCAAACAAAAAATTATTGCCAAGCGGTTAAACCATAGGAGTTACTCAAAGAGCAGTAATTGTTCATGATGGAGGATCAAAATTAGGGAAGTTTAAATGACTTTCTATGCACATAATTCAACCCGTGTTTGAACTTATAAGTTTGCTCCCATAGCCATTTTACCAATTGAATTTCAACCTTTGATCTTGATATGAGCTTGCATTGTGGGCCAATCATGAAATTGGCTCTTGTGAGGTTCCAAATTGCGTGGCCTGCGCCTTTATTTCCAAAACGTGTGACAACCCAATAGTAAGAATTAAATCATGGGGTTGAATGTGTTGAGCTCCCCATGGTAGAATAAAATCCACATCAATCTAGACTGCTTTTGGTCTTCGGAGTCAGATAAAAGCCCTGCCACTGGCTACTTAAAGGATGGAATCATCATAAGCATAATCCTGAATCAGAATCAAATAGCCATGTCGGGAAGGAAAGGATTATGAGTGTCATCTCCATTTGTATTTAATGCACCTGCACACCCTTGTTAGTCGTAATAAACACGTATACAACAGTAAAATAAAACTAGCGGGAAAAAACGCAAGGAGGTGGGATCTTAAGGTCAAAAATTAGGGTGTGACAGATGCCCCTATTTAAGTTACTTCTCTCCGGAGATATGGAGGTTGAAATCTCCGTCTCGACGAGATAGGAGGGACTTAAATACAAACATTGCACAAATTTTTGGCCCTAAGAAGCCACCAAATGCAATTGATATGCAGTGATATGAAGATGCAAGGCAACAGTCCTGTGAGGAAAAGATGTCACAGGGGAAAACTAGACACGACATGCTAGACAAAGGAGCAACAGGCCCAACGAGGCGGGACTCCACGGGGACAGGAAACAACCACCAATGGGGAATTTTCCTAGTAAAACAGTAGCACATACACCAAGGATATGGAGATTTAAACAACAGGTGAGAAATTTGTAATCGAAGGGTAGCTTATTACCAACATGGAGCAATCCAGACGGCGGTAAGAACCAAAGTGAATTTTTTTTTAAATAATTCAGTTTTGTTTCGTATTCTTTTTTCTTCTCTTCCTTCTTTTATTATTATTATTTTTGAAATCCAACTGGGAATAGTAAAAAGGTAAAGCCTCCCCGAGCGTCATGGTATGGGAACCATGAGCTGGTCTCAGTCTTTGATGTAGAACCTCCCCGAGCGTCATGGTATGGGAACCATGAGCTGGTCTCAGTCTCTGATGTAGAACTTCCCCGAGCGTCATGGTATGGGAACCATGAGCTGGTCTCAGTCTCTGATGTAGAACCTCCCCGAGCGTCATGGTATGGGAACCATGAGCTGGTCTCAGTATCTGATGTAGAACCTCCCCGAGCGTCATGGTATGGGAACCATGAGCTGGTCTCAGTCTCTGATGTAGAACCTCCCCGAGCGTCATAGAATGGGAACTATGAGCTGGTCTCAGTCTCTGATGCAGAACCTCCCCGAGCGTCATGGTATGGGAACCATGATCTGGTCTCAGTTTCTGCCCGAAATAACGAAAACTCATGCGAGCATCTTCACAGGGGTTGCAAATTTTGTAGTTTGTAGAATCATTGTAGTTTGTAGATGTAATTGTCAATGTAAATGTAGAACTTTGCAGATTGTAATTTGTAATGTAATGGAGGTTGTAAGACTTCACCGGGGATCTTCAGAAGAGATGTAAGCCGGTTAGATCGTAAAGTATGTCTTCTTAAATAAAGAGACTAATGTGGTAAACTTCCTCGACTTCTCTGGGGAGATGTCATTTGATGGAAATAAACTTGTGTGATGAACTTACTGGGGAATTCATTTCCGAGGAGCATCTTTGTTGTAGTTGTAAAATATTTGAAATTTTTGTAGTGGAAATTCTCAAATAAAGAGAAGTGTCTTGTAATTTCTTTGGCGGACTTCTCTGATGGATTTGCGAAGCGATGCCATTTGACGAATTGATGACGTTGAAGAACCCACTGAGGGTGAATGAACTGTCTTGTAGAAACTGTCGTTTGTCATTTTGAATAAGATCTTAGTCAAAACGAGTTGCTCAAATAAAGAGATTGTTTATAGTCCAAATGTAGATAGTTGAGAAAACCTGTGATATTATCGTTGGAGCAGTACCTGTCTTCATGAATATTCTTCTTGGGGAATATAGTGCAAAATAAATGCACACTTGATCCATGTTCAAAAGTTGGAGATTATCCACAATGTGATTGCCAAGGACCGAAATTCAATTCGGGAAGTAGCCGAAGATAAAATGTCAAGCAAGACTCGACCATTGAGGTATGAACTCAAATGGAATGTACTGGAGTAACCGTCTCCCACGAGGATCGAACTTCACGGGGAAAGTAGAAACATTGTGCTCTTTCTGCCTAGGGCTGACAACTCTATTTGGAGGGATAAGACACACCCAAGCGCCTGGGGATAACCACAGCCAAAGTGATAGAATAAAACAAACACAAAGAGATGCAAAAAAAATGCACATGCCATGCTATCTATCTATATACTATGCGTATGCTGACAAACTAGGAGAGGCGAAAATAAACGTCTCAAATGGAAAGGTACCTAAGCAAAATCTCCACAGACCTCTTACCACCTGTAAATAAATCTTGGACGTAAACAAACTTCATCTCTGGATAAAATAAATATCCTCTCGTCTCTGGGAATCATGAATGATTGTCGTTCCTCCATGGATGAAATAAACGTCCATGGTCATCCTTTTGTTATTTATATATCAAGTAAAACACAAAGTTTTTAAATCAATCTGGATTTTGCTATCAAGAATAAAGATTTTTGATAAATGAAAGAAGAAAGAAAAAAAACTTTTATTGAATGGTGGTCCGCAGAAAGGCGTGACCCCAGTATTACAATGTTGGAAAATGATAGGGATTACATCAAGGGAATAACAACTTGCTTTTCCTAAGTTAACGAGAACTCCCCGAGTTCTAAACGAAATACTTCTTGACAATGTCCATATTCACAGGGCGAATGATCTCTTCTCCGTCCATTGTTGCTAACATCAAAGCACCTCCTGACAAAACCTTTCTTACCACGTACGGTCCATCATAGTTCGGGGCCTATTTTCCTCTGACGTCAGTGAGGAAAGACTAAATCTTCTTGAGCACGAGGTCGCCTTATTTGAATACGCGGGGTCAAACTTTCTTGTCAAATGCCTTCTTCATCTTTTGTTGATACAACTGCCCATGGCATAGCGCCGCCATCCTCCTTTCTTCGATTAAGTTCAACTGATCGTATCTGTTCTGGCACCATTCAGCTTCTGATAGAAGGAATCTCGACTTCTATCGGGAGTACCGCTTCCATACCGTAGACCAGTGAAAACGGAGTTGCCCCAGTTAATGTGCGCACCGTCGTACGATACCCATGTAAGGCGAACAGGAGCATCTCATGCCAGTCCTTATAAGTAACAAACATTTTTTGAATGATCTTTTTGATATTCTTGTTGGCGGCTTCAACAACCCCATTCATCTTTGGTCTGTAAGGAGAAGAATTATGATGCTCGATCTTGAATTCTTCACACAATTCTTTCATCATTCTGTTATTCAAATTGGAACCATTATCTGTAATAATTCTGTCTGGCACACCATATCGGCAGATAAGATGATTCTTGATAAATTTAACAACCACATGTCGAGTTACATTAGCGTAAGAAGCTGCCTCGACCCACTTGGTAAAATAATCAATGGCTACTAAGATGAATCGGTGTCCATTAGATGCTTTCAGCTCTATCATCCCAATCATATAAATTCCCCACATAGAGAACGGCCACGGGGATGAGATAACATTCAACAAAGTCGGAGGCACATGAATCTTATCTGCGTAAATCTGACACTTGTGACATTTTCTAGCAAACTTGTAACAATCTGATTCCATTGTGATCCAAAAATAACCAGCCCTTAAGAGTTTCTTAGCCATGGCATGTCCATTGGCATGAGTGCCAAAGGATCCTTCATGAATTTCCGTCATTAACATATCTGCTTCTTGCTTGTCAACACATCTCAGCAAGACCATGTCAAAATTCCGTTTGTATAAAACATTGTTACTCAAAAGAAAACTCCCAACCAGCCTTCTCAAAGTTTTCTTATCCTTGTTGGAAGCTCCCAAAGGATATTCTTGAGTTCTAAGGAATACTTCAATGTCATGGTACCAGGGTTTGCCATCTTCAACTTCCTCGATGGCAAAGATGTAGGCGGGTCTGTCGAGACGTTTTACTTCAATTCGAGGACAATCATTCCAAAAGTTCACCACAATCATGGAGGCCAAAGTTGCCAACACATCTACCATTCTATTTTCATCACGAGGGATATGATGAAAGTCGGCTCTGTCAAAGAATGGTAACAGTCTTCTAGCATAATCTCTGTATGGGACCAAATTATCATGTCGAGTTATCCACTCTCCAGTGATCTGGTAGATTAGCACTGCAGAATCACCAAACACATCCAAATTCTTAATCCTCAAATCTACTGCTTCCTCAAGACCCATAATGCACGCTTCATACTCAGCTTCATTATTAGTACACTTGAATGTTAATCTGGAAGTAAACGGGATGTGGGACCCTTGAGGAGTCACAATAACAACACCTATCCCTTTTCCATGAGCGTTGATAGCTCCATCAAAAACTAAACCCCATTGAGATCCTGGTTCTGGTCCTTCACCATGCAAGGGTTCTTCACAATCTTTCATCTTTAAAAACATAACATCCTCGTCGGGAAAATCATCGTTTGAAGGTTGATAATCCAAAATAGACTGGTGAGCCAAATGATCAGCCAAAACACTTCCTCTAATAGCTTTTTGAGTATGGTACTCAATATTATAATCCACTGCTGCTTAATGTGAATGCAATTGGGCTACTTCGGTGCTCACCAAGTCAAATAAAAAATTATTGCCAAGCGGTTAAACCATAGGAGTTACTCATAGAGCAGTAATTGTTCATGATGGAGGATCAAAATTAGGGAAGTTTAAATGACTTTCTATGCACATAATTCAACCCGTGTTTGAACTTCTAAGTTTGCTCCCATAGCTATTTTACCAATTGAATTTCAACCTTTGATCTTGATATGAGCTTGCATTGTGGGCCAATCATGAAATTGGCTCTTGTGAAGTTCCAAATTGCGTGGCCTACGCATTTATTTCCAAAACGTGTGACAACCCAATAGTAAGAATTAAATCATGGGGTTGAATGTGTTGAGCTCCCCATGGTAGAATAAAATCCACATCAATCTAGACTGCTTTTGGTCTTCGGAGTCAGATAAAAGCCCTGCCACTGGCTACTTAAAGGATGGAATCATTGTAAGCATAATCCTGAATCAGAATCAAATAGCCATGTCGGGAAGAAAAGGATTGTGAGTGTCATCTCCATTTGTATTTAATGCACCTGTACACCCTTGTTAGTCGTAATAAACATGTATACAACAGTAAAATAAAACTAGCAGGAAAAAACGCAAGGAGGTGGGATCTTAAGGTCAAAAATTAGGGTGTGACAACGATTTAATTGTCAAACTGAGTTCCAAACTATTTTTAGTTAGTTCGGTTTATTTCCGACCCTATTTGTTCCCATATTTGTTACACTAAAGAAGAGTTAAAGAACATATTTGTTACACTCTAAGAGACTTAATTAACCTGTGTTTAACAACTTAGTTTACTGTCAAATTTTATGTTGCAGTAAGGGTGTAGTTTGTTGCCATATTTGTTACACTCTAAGATAACACTCCTTCGACAACATTGATAAGGTTGGATTTAAAAATGTTGGCTTTCAATTGTTGAATTAGCATGTTGGCTGAGTCATTGCCAGTGTCAGTTAATGAAGCATCAGAGGGATGGCTTGACCTAGAGTTTGTCGACAACTTATGAAGCTTTTGGAGTCTTTTGAGAGCTTCGGTTGGATTTTTCCTTTTGAGAGTGAGAATTTCTTCCTGGCTCATAGAAGTATTCAACACCGAATCATGCACATTAGCTTGAGCTTACTCTAGTTCTTTGTTGGCAGGTTAATAATCCTCTGTGACTGGGGAGGTCTCGACATTGGGCATGGCTTGATCTTTTGCTGGGCTACAAGCTGTGAGTCATCTTAAGCCATGTTATCTTGGATGAAGGCAGTAATGTTGTCTAATTCCTCGATGCACTATAAGGAAGTTTGATCGATATTAACTTTCGTTTGAGGTTATGGTTGTGCAGATGCGTCTGTTGCTTGGTGAGTTGGTTGAGGGGCTGTTTGAATAGTTGAAATGTTGGAATCAAGGAAATCCGACTAGTGGATATGAGAGAGTGATTTAGAAGAAGTTGAGTGAGGGATATCTGAGGGATTTTATGCCTCATTGATGTTTTCTTATAGGTTTTCTGAATGAAAGGAGAAATAGTGAGTTGAAGCTTGAAGTAAGAAGTTCAAAGAGGCAGTTGTGAGGAAAGTTGAAAATACCTTAGGGCCAACTTTCTCTGATTTTTTGAATGGTTTACTTTGAGGTTTTTATGGCTTTTGATTTTCATATGAGATAAGATCTTGAGTTTTCTCTTGGTTCTCTTATTTCTTTTCCTTTTCTTTTTTTGCTTCTGCTTCTTTTCCTTTATTCTTGGCGGAAGGACCAACGGTTGAAGTAGTAATGTCTTTATTAGGTTTAGACTTTTTGGGATTTCATTTTTTTTGGCTTAGGTTCGACTTAGAATAAGCTTTAGGCTATGGCCTTGAGATGATAAGGGTCTCATAAGTATCTTCCAAGCTTTCTTTTCTAGCTGAAGTTTTTGTTGGCTTTGGAATAGCCTAAAAACGGTTAAGACAATTTAGAAGGTTAGTTTATTAAGAGATCAAAAAAGCGGTCAAGACTGATGACATACCTGAGTAGAGGTGGTTGTAGAATTTTTATTATTTTTGGATTTGGTGGTAGAATAGTCAGGATCGCACTTTTGATTCTGAAAATCAAATTGTTAGAATTATTTCGATAATAGAAAATTCAGAGAAGAAAGAGTTACATTTTTCTTGGTTTCTTCAATTTTCTTTGTTTCTCTAACGTCGTAAGGTCCTTCAGCATTAAGGTCGGCCTGTGCTTCAGGTTCACCTATAATCGAAGCGTGTGAAAGATCGAAATGTATGAATAATTAGAAGACAATAGTAAGCATATACCTTGTTGCTCTAGATGTTCTGGAACATCGGAGAAGGCAACGAATAACCTCTTTCGAAAGTTGTATTTTGAGAAGTAGTCATTGAAATATTGTGTTCACCAGTTGTGGAATTCGATTGTCATAAAAAATGATTGTTGGAATTGGAAGGTATGGAGTTCAAGAACTTGGTTACAAGCAAATGCAATGCAAACTTTGTAGTCTACAATGGTGAATCTATTTTCCGACCAACGAATATCATCCTCATGAATGTAAAATGAACATGGGAGAAGCTGGCTAAAGCCAGATTATCTAGATATTAACTTGAGCTGATAGCCAATGAAGCCATATCTAGGAGTCCCCGTCTCAATTCTTGTGGATAAGAGTGTGAGATTAAAAAAGGCTGCCCAAACGGAGTTTGACATGGTAGCTGCTAAACGAGAGACTCTTGGAAATTTGTTCATAAACTAGATCTGACAAACACATTGATCCACAAAAGGAGCCATAGTCAAAGCAAAGACGATCGATTCAAGGAATAAATTAATATAGTTCATAAGTAGTTTTTATGAAGGGGTTTCTTGAGGGGTAATCAAAGCCAGCATGGTGCCTTCGATAGCTTTGGCGCCGTTCTATGCTATTAAGGCCGGGGAGCTGGTTACATGAAGTTTTGGCTCAAACATGGCACTAAGCCAAAGTTGTAAAAGGAATAACGGACCTGATACCAAGTAGGACTTGTTGGTTTCATGGAGGTGTTTCAATTTGTAGGAAGCTTCTCCAAGTGATTGGTAGAGGTTGGCTAGGAGGAGCTTACTTAAATACATCTTGTGGCCTTCGTGGAGCCAAAGAAGGAAGAAGTAAAGTGGGCGAACAAGAATCAGTCATGACACTCTCGACCATAAGCTGTATTATGTGATCTGGAGACATGGCCACTACTGGCCTACAGTCCTGTCAGATTGCATAATGTAACACACCACTTCCCAAAATTAAAATAAAATACGATTAGTCCAAATAAACATCAGAGTCTCCCCTCATCAAGTGGGATATCACATCACATAATCCATAATACTCTTCATTAGAAGGTTTTCAAAACAAAACAGTGGAATAATATTTAATTAATCATTCTCGGCCATCCGCCGAATTACATAAAAAGATTCATGAAAATGTTCACCACCATGATACGTCACGGGAAAATAAAACAAGTTCAGCATAAAAACAAATAAACACGCAAGTCCCGTGCTACGTATCAGAGCATCCTAAGACTCGACTCGCACACCACTATCCAAGCTAGTTAAGTACCTGGATTATCTGTACTTCCGAAGAAGCACAGACCACAACAACAACAAAGGGGTGAGAAAACATGATCAAAATTATCGGTAATACAGTACATGAAATAAAGGTAGCAATCATATAAAATATCACCCAACATTCATAAAAAACGACCTACTGTCCAACAACAACACAACACACCATAATGCAAATATGCAACTCAACACCATGCATGAAGTACCGACTCATTGGTTCATTCAATCGAACCCCGAATAGATCACATACACCCGTCCTTGGTGCCCCTATTCAAACGGCTTGGACCTGAATGGTTGAAGAGCGAACGACTTTCAAACATTCAAAGGTAGAAGACGGTTGAGTACAAAAGAACCCTGAAATTTGCCAACCGCAGAAATAAACTACAGAACTACCCGAGAAATAGCTTCCCATGAACTGAAGTCTGGTTGTCACGGCAACAACTGGTCAATTATCTGATAAATTTATTTTCCTTCCTTTTTTTCAACGTCAATCACCTGTGTGACGCCACTGGTACTGAATCTTCGAAATAATGCTTCAGAAAGCAAACACCTTGACTCCCATCTGTTATGGGATTAAATCTTGTCATCTCACAGTTCACGGCGAACCTGAGAAAAACTCTCCTGGGGAAATTCTGAATCGACTGCCAGGCACCCATTTTCGACAACAGGCGGCAGCTTCAGAAGTTTGATATATGCCAATTTTTCTTTCTTTCTTTTTTTCGATGCCGACGCAACAACCAAATATGAAGAAATCACTCCGCTGTGGGTGAAGAGAAGCTTAACCGAAC
Organism: Lathyrus sativus; assembly: GCA_963859935.3. Classification (NCBI taxonomy): domain Eukaryota; kingdom Viridiplantae; phylum Streptophyta; class Magnoliopsida; order Fabales; family Fabaceae; genus Lathyrus; species Lathyrus sativus. The sequence goes on from OZ012741.1 coordinate 489,702,961, forward strand.
AACTCTGCAGGGGAACATACTCGAAAGCCAAGAGGTAACCAACCTGGCCTGTGCTTCAAAATGCGTATGTTTGAAAATAATGCAATGTTCCACACGACATGGAAATGCTATGCGTCTGTTTGAAATTGCGATGCCCCATACGGCATGGAGATGCTATGTGTTTGTATAAATGCAAGTATGACGGTATATGCAAATGTAAATGCAGGCTCGAGCTGCCAAAGAACACCAGGTCTGAAACCACCTGGCAAGATAAATGCCGGAAGCAAAGTCGACTCCACTGAGGGTAACCGGTTATCACAGAATCATCTCAGCAATGCTGGAAAAGGGAAGGACTGCCCTGCACGGCGATATTCTTTCTAAACCATTGGTAACCTGTACTCTGTAGGGATTAACCAACTGGGGTCGATTGTGCACAGCGCACTGCTGGGAATGCCCCTTCTGTCAGGGATATTAATCTTTCTGCTGAGGATACTCTTGATCCTCCTCCGATGCGGGATAAAATACAATCTCAACTCTCCCGGGGATAATACGTGACTTCCATCTGCTGAAGGAAAGTAATCCTGATTTAACAACATCCACAGGGAATACAAAACATTAACCGAGAACTGGTACCATTCGAGCTTCGTAACGGGGAATGTGACAACATGCGAGTCACTGGGAATTACCGTGTCGGATATTTTTTTTTAGGCTTTTTCTGGTTTAGGGATGAGAATTGGCTATTTACAAACTGGAAGATAGGGAAAATACTAGACGAGAACTAGCATTCAAGGATGGGCTACCAGACGAGAACTGATAGCAAAATAGATTAGGTTAGCGGATGAAAATTGATTTACGGTTTGAACATCAGACGAGGCTGACTGAATAACCGGTTAGAGAACAAATGACCAGGCGAGAACTGGTTGAAAACTGACATGCACCAGACGAGAACTGGTACAACAATAAGTTAAAGAAACGGTGACCAGACGAGAACTGGTACCAATAACATACACCAGACGAGAATTGATGTAACAAACAGGTTAGAGAATTGATGACCAGACAGGGACTGGTTAAAAGGTAACATGCACCAGACGAGAACTGATGCCACAATAAACCACACCAGACGAGAACTGATGTTTACGGAAAGGTTGACCATACGATAATGGGTTAAACGAAAACATGTACCAGGCGAGAACTGGTATTTACAGAAATGTGGGCCAGATGATAACTGGTTGCCGGTTTGCTAGGCGAAACTGGACTTTGGAAAATGACTTGGTTACAAAGTTCTGACATGTAACAGGTTTAAATTGTAGGATAACAATCCACGGACAACAAGACCTTTTTCGGAAGGTCAAGGTTTTTTGATAAGAGTAACGACACGATTCCCCGATACTCAACTTTGGCTGGGGATAAACAGATTGGCTTGAATAACTTGCCCCAGTACAATTCAATTTGCCCCAATCCCACTCTTGGGAATATTGCTCTGAACAACTCTCTACGAGACGACCTCGAGATTATTTGCCCCGGTATCTGTACGACAAAAGGATTCAACCTCAATCAAACAATTGTCAACCCAGTTGGTCTTCACTATCTCTGAAGTGACTTTGCCTCTGAATGAGCGTATAAGCGACTTAACCTGATCTGATTACCCACTGGAAGGTTCTGCTTTCAAATCACAACATTCTAGATGATTGCCCCTGATTGGGTCTCGAGAAGATTCATTTCTGATCAACTGCTTCTCAAATAAACTTCCCCTGATCAACTGAAGCTTCGGGATTTGTTCTCAGACTAACTGATTCTGAACTTACTAGAAGTCAATGCCCCGGATTCACAGGGTTTCATAACATACACCATTCTGATCCAGACGACTGAATTATTCAGTCCTGTTTGATTATTCCCTGTTGGAATTTCCTTCGTGTCAACTACTGACCTGCAAGTAAAATTGTTTAATCCCGAATGGTAATTTTAATGCAGTGTTTATGTAGATTTTGAAAATTTTTGTGCTGTCACTCATTTATGTGTCATGATTATGAGTGATGAATGAACCAGAGTTCAAACGTAATGCTGATGTGATCAGTGAAAAATACAACAAGGATATGATTAGCGAATCAAGAAGGAGTCAGGTTACTCAACCTTATCGTAATGCGCTTTCAGAATAAACCCTACCTCAATTAGGTCTTTTAAGGGTTGTATCGTGGTCGGGTTCACGGTTCGTGAAAAAAAGGATATTGGGCTCAAATTATGATTTGTACCCACCCCTTCTACATGATGATCTCCGATCCTAAAATTCAGTTAACTTGGCTCGAGCGTTCGCCTCTTCGAGAGGTATGTTGAATGGTAAGGACCATAGTTACAGAAACTCACAAGGTTTACGGAGTGACGGCTACTCCTTTTCGTTTTCGGTGTCTGTATACACGACTTTGTGACTTCACTGAGATTTTTCTATTGATATCCTTTCTTCTTCATTCTTTTGATTCCCTAATTTTTGCCTGGACTGACTCCTTTTGAGTTCTTTTTCGATTTTTTTCGTTTTCTTTTGAAGTCCAGCGGGATGCCCTGATTTTTGCCTAAGTATTAGCTTTCCAGCTTTTTCTTTTTACTTAGCGGGCTTTCTTATTCTTTCTTTTTCTTTTGGAACAAAGTCGTGTAACACTGGTTGTCTTGATTGCTCCGAAAAGTTGTAACTGTCTCACTCCTGGTTGGTGAGGTTTAACCTTTGTGGTTGACGAGGTACGACCTCTTGAGAGGTACAAACTGAGTGGTCCTCGAAAGGCAACATTCCTCTGTAGGATTTGAATGCTCGGTCAAGCTAACTGACAACTACCCTGCCCCGGGTTATGATTTGAGGGTTAAAAAGTCCGAAAAACTTCTACTTCCTGGCTCGAAGTGGTTAACAAGGGACTAACTCCTTATATCTCCATTGTTTAGGGGATTTGAAACAATGCCTTGTACGTCATCGGCAAGGTTTTACCCGAAAGCATACGATCATCGGTCATGAGTATTCAGTTTCGTCATCCTCCCTCCAATCTTTACTAATCATAGTGATAAAGTGGAGTGAATAAAATGCAGTAGTATTCGGATGTTCGTTATGGTTCTAAGGGAGAGCCCCAGATCAGAGTGTGCTCGGTTAAGTCTCTCATTCCCAGCGGAGTAGTTTCAAATACGCAAGTGTACCTTTTGTTCCATTTACCAGGGGTGAACCCCAGGTCAGAGTTGTTCAGTGTTGTATTTTCTCCAGCGGCGATGCGGGGTATTGTGATTGTTCGACGACGATGTCAGATTTAGTTCTCCAGCGGCGATGCAGGGTATTTTGATTGTTCGACAGCGATGTCAGATTTAGTTCTCCAGCGATGATATTGGGTATGTTGATGGTCCGACATCGATGTCAGATTTAGTCCTCCGGCGGCGATGTTGGGTGCTTTGGTTGCCTGAAGACGATGTCAGAAGAAGTTAATGTGGATAACTGACGGCGATGTCAGATCAATATTTCCCCAGCTAGTTGTCGTGCAGCTAGTATTGCAGTATTCGAAGATTTGTTCCCCGCAGAGTATCGTGTGCTCGTGCAGTTGGCAAATTTTCGGGTTTACCGGTATTCAACCGTCTCGCACCTTGATTGGCTGAGAGCCGTTCGCTTCTCACCCAGTCAGGTTCAAGCCGTTTGAATAGGGGCAGCTGTTGCACCCCAAAATTTGACCAACATTTATTCACCCATCTAGTGTTTGCAGGTTGATACCTTCATCAGAAAGTTCAAGAGATCCTCAGAGGAATTGGTTGAAACCAAGGTTGTGTGCTTCATAGCTTGAGAGTTGTGGGAGCTCCTCAGATGATTCTGAGACTTTGAGAATGAACTTGAAGCTTTGAGAAAGCCTATGAGATGTCTTGAAAGCCATCATGAAGCCCAGAGAAGTCATCATGCAAGAGTGCAAGAGATTCAGCTATGAATAGTAGAATTAGGGTTTTGACTGGGTCAACCCTAGGTCAACTGAAGATTTGGAGAAGGTTGAGACCTAATCCAAAAGCTATGAGATCATGAAATGATGTATGGAGATGTTATAAGGATGATTCCTAGACCAACTCATCATGATTGAGGAGTTTGAGAAGTTTTGAGCTAGGGTTTCTAAGGATTGTCAGTGAAAAAACCCTAGTTTGATCCCTATCTTCCAGGCAGTTTTAGCTCAAGATGTGATTGTTATCTCATCTTCCCCACAACATGAATGTTGTAGAGCTTGTTCTTAGCTTTAATTTGAGTGGTAGAAGTCCTTGATAGGATTTGCAGAGCTCAAGTTATGGTTTTGACAAATTACAGATCATCTGAGGTGTGTGAATCTGGGTCCTTGAAAGTCACCCAACTTGCAGACAACTTTTTCCCTAGTAGGATGATTCTTATGGTCTCTTGGTCAACATGAATGTTGAATATAATCTTCTTAGCTTTCTATAGAGTACTAGAAGTCCTTGATAGGATTTGTAGAACTCAACTTATGGTTTGAACAAGACAGGGGTATTTTGGTCATTTGGTGATTATAGGTCATTTTAAGCAAAGGCCATATCTCCTATTTCCAAGACTCAAATGAAAAAACTCAAAACATCAAAGTTGTTCAAAATGGCATTTTAAGCCTAGAAAAGTGGTCATGAGTTGTTGGAAAAGCTTGTAGCAAGGATTGACAAGAATGGGTGAAAATGACCTAAAAATGGCTTATAACTTAAATGGATCCAAGTTGGAAATTGGTTTGGGAGATCTATGAATCCAAAATAGGTCATCCAATATGTCATTTTGAATCCAAACATCATTTTAAAAACAATGGTTTAAATACATTTTTGATTTGAGGTCTAAAAATGGGGGTTACTTTGTAATGTTGTTACTTGCATAATAAGGAACTTTTGGAAAACTTCACATAAGGCAAGGTTGAGCTGGTTTTTTTGCACATTCCATTTCAATATCTCACAAGGGGAGATTTTGGCACAAAATTAAAGGCCTTAATGCATGAGATGAGATAATACCATATGTCATTACAAGAGAATTTCCATTACTTTCTAGATGATTCTAAAAGCTTCTAGATGATTCTATTGATTGCTATATATTGAGGAGCTCACAATGAAGAAAAAGGTTGGTGAATTCAGTGAGTATAGTGTGGAAAAAGTGAAGAATTTCCTTGTAGCTTCAAGTGCAAGTAAGAAGAAGATTGCTCACACAGCTGCAAATCCACTCATTCTTCTTCTCCATTCATGATCCCTTGAGCTTGTGGAGTGCATACAAGAAGGTTTAGAAGCTCATCCATGGCAGAGTGAAGAGATATCTTTGAACATTCAAGATTGTGCACCAGAATTGCAGCCAAGATTGTAGGCTTCTTACTCAATTTCTTTTGCAAACAGAAGGTTCCCTACATCTCAGAGTTCATTAGTGAGGCTTACCAAGACTTGGAAAGCAAGATTCCATAGCCATCTTCATCAAACTTGCAGGTATGAAGTTTCATTCGTGCCTCTCTATTTATGCCATGTTAGTGTATGTTTTTAGTTTAGAAATGCTAGGTTAGGATAATAGATCAAGCACACAATCTGTTGTAACCATTGATGAAGGTTTGAGTTAGGGCTTTGAAACTTTCTTGATCTAGAACACACAGTTCAGGGCACTATAATATTAGTTAAGATGTTCAGAACGCTCCACATAATGCATAGATTACATTAGTATAGGTTTCAGCTAGTTTCCTGAACATGCATATCAGAGTTAATTCAATGGTGCCAAGACTTCCAGCTATCGTGTTTGATTCTTGGGGAAGTTTCAGAAAAAACTAAATGCAGGGTGTTGAAGAGGGCAATTAGTAGATCATTTTTGGCTTTTGTGGCGTGGCATTTAGTGGAAGGACGAGGGAGTACGTGAGGCTGGAAGGTTCTTGCATGGAGTTGGGGTTTTCTGAAAACCCTAGGTTGAATGGGGAAGATGAGTTTTTAACCGTTGGATCATTCTTCTTAAATTGACTTAATAAGCTCATCGCACGACCACGATTTAAAAAGAAAACGGAGGGAATCCCATAAAGCTAAACGCCGCGTTTAATTAAATGAGAAACTCTGGGCCTGGATCAGCTTCGCTACTCACACCCCCTAACACGGCCCAAACCAATATTGCACTGTAAAAACTTGCTAATTGCACCGTGTACCTATTCTTTTTCTTTTAATTTTTCATGTTGATTTTCTGAAGTCTAGTGGGCCCAGGCGCGCCATGCTAGGCGCACCCCCCTTCCTGGGCCCATCCTAATAATGAACTGGGTGCCTCTTCTTTTGACACCCCCTTCCCATTTTATTTTAATTTCTTATTTTTAATTCCTTTTATTTTTCTTGCATCTTATAAAATTCATATAAAATTGGAAAATCATTGTTTTTTAATTCTTGTTTTTTCTATAGACTCATAATTTTGTCTAGAAAATTAATAAAAATAAAAATTCTATTTTATTTTTAGTTTAGTATTTTTAGAATATTATTCTTTTAAATAGCTTTTAAGTAGGTTTAGTTTGATACTCAATTTTGTAGAATTTAGTTTAGGATCTTCCCTTAATCTTTTTGATTCATTCTTTTTAGTATGATTAGATATTGAGCCTTAGTTCCCATAGGATTTAATTCATAATTTTAGGATTAATTTTTAGATGGTTTGATTAGGTGAGATTAGAGTAATCCTAATTAGGGTTTAGGTTTAGCATAGGTGAAATAATTCATTTTCTTTTAGGAGTTTTGACTTGATTTTTGGGTATGGGACTATAGGGCTATTATGGGTAGGCGTAATAGACCCTTGTGAATAAATGTTAGATTTTTCCCCTCTCTTTAGTATTTTTAGATATTTTCTGAAGTTTACTGATTGTATTGACTGTCTGTGTGATACTTGCCTATCTCTGGGGTTTATCTTTGGGGTATTGTTGTGGGGCTTAGTTTGTTTTGAAGACCTTGTTGAAGGAGCATGATGAAGGAGACGATTGAAGATCAAGACTAAGAGGTTGAGAGGTTGGAGCTTGTTCTCTGTTTGTGAGGTTTGAGATCCTGAAGTTTGAGGGAAGTTCATGGTACTTTCCTGAGGAAGGCACTATGGATGTCTTTCATTCTTTCTTCTCACCTCTTTCTTAAGTATCCAATGATGTCGGAGCCTTCATGTGAGTTTAGTTTCTCCTGAGGAGGAATGTAAACTGATCACAGTTGTCGAGCCACATGGGATACAATTCCTAAGTGGAAGCCCCCTAGTACTTTCCTGAGGAAGGTCCTATGGGTCTGTTCACTTAGTTCCCCTAGTTCATATAGGCTTTCGTAAGTATCCAATGATGTCGGAGCCTTTATGTGAGTTTAGTTTCTCCTGAGGAGGAATGTAAACTGATCACAGTTGTTGAGCCACATGGGATACGATTCCTAAGTGGAAGCCCCCTAGTACTCTCTTGAGGAAGGTCCTATGGGTCTATTCACTTAGTTCCCTTAGTTCATGTAGGATTTCTCAAGTATCCAATGATGTTGGAGCCTTCATGTGAGTTTAATTTCTCCTGAGGAGGAATGTAAACTGATCACAGTTGTTGAGCCACATAGGATATGATTCCTGAGTATAAGCCTCCTAGTGCTTTCCTGAGGAGGGCACTATGAGTCTGCCTACTTAGCTCCCATTCTTTGGTAAGCTTGTTTTGAAGCTTGAAGACTGGGATTGATTTCTTTTGATTAGGGTTTTGCTTTAGGGTTTTGCTTAGAGGTAGATTAGGGTTTTGCTTTAGGGTTTTGCTTAGAGGTAGATTAGGGTTTTGTTTTAGGGTTAGGATTAGGGAGAGCTTAGATGTAGATAATTTCTTTCTCAAGCATGTGGTTTGTTTGCCTGATGGCACTTCCTTTCTTTTATCTGTATATTGCTTGATAGCATGTTGTTTATTTTCAGTATGATTACTGTTATTTCATGACTGGCTTGAGGTTGAGATGAGCTTGTGGAGGCTGAAGCCCCACACACATTTCCTCCCTCACTTGCATGACATGCATTTTACTGTTAAGCTGATGCTTTGTCTGTTTTGGTGTATCATTGACATGATCCCTTAGGACTCTCATTTCCTTTGATAAGGATTTGATGATAGACTTTTAGGTTGAAACCTATGCATGACAACTTCTAGGAGTTCCCTGTTCAAACCTCAACCATAGGATGAATCCATGGCATGATAACAGTAGGACTTGATAGTCTCCCTCTTAGTTGGGCCTGTTCTCTTCTCATCTCAAAACAGTTTAAGATACAGTAATCATGAATGATTTCTTTCGTACGTTACGAGCCTTGAGCTATCTGAGAAAGGATTGTGGGAGAGTTGCTTTTCCACAGTCTGGATGTTTAGTATGGTACCCTTTGGGTGACATGCGACGCATTCACTCTCAGGTCATAGTCTCTAGTGCGGTTGAGATCGCAAAAACAATAAAAAACACTTCTTTCGTAAAAACAGGAAATAACCCGTAGTTTCCCGAACTACGTGAGCTCTGATCTCTCATGCCTGATGAGAGTCCGTAGGCACAAGATGGCGAAGTCTTGGCGAGCTACCTTTCCCCATAACCCTTCGTAGGCCGAACTACGTTGACTCTGATTTCTCATTCTCTGATGAGAATACGTAGGCATAAAGTGCGACGCTTTGCCGAGTCATTTTTCTTTTCTTTTTCAGCCAGCCTTGATAGGTAGATAGAATAAAACCAACCCACCCAAGTAAACTAACAAGCGTGGATCCCGTCGAGTACGACGGACGTGAGGGGTGCTAATACCTTCCCCTTGCGTAACCGACTCCCGAACCCAGACAATGGTTGCGATGACCTTGTCTTACCCTTTTTCGTCAGGTTTTTCCGATCGTTTCCTTTCCCGCTCTAAGGGATAAATAACGAAAGGTGGCGACTCTTCTGTCATGCCGGCACCTTATTTTCGCGCAAGCAACAGCTGGCGACTCTGCTGGGGAACGAACCCAGAATCTCTGGTTCTCCGGTTCCCTATGAGAGTCAATCCTAGCGCTTGTATGTTTGCTTGTTGGGTTGCATTTATTTATCGCATTTTTACTTCTCGCATTTTATTTCCCGCATTTTATTTCCAGTTTGATATGATTATCTGTGCTGCTTTGGGAGAGGGATGTTACTATGAGTGAGAAGTCGGACCTGGGCTTGAGTATACACCTAGACATAGTTGCGGAGAGTAGTAGACAGACCTGTCTGCTGAGCAGGCACAGTTCCCTATGAAATCTGCGCTCAGACGAGGTTCTCGCAGAGGTGCTCCTTTCCGGTCCTGAGGATCTGAGGGGAGTCCAGACGTGAGGATTGTCGACTCTGGGGACCGATCATTTGGAAGTCAGCTAAGTGAGGCCTCTTCATGACTTGATGATGCCACTCCTTCTGGGAATCGTATCGTCACTCATGAAAGTCTGTAACGCTGATGACCGCATAGGATGCCGTACCTTTGTCCGTGGATTAGGTCCATACCTGTGAGCGGGATTGGGTTTATTGCAGGAAACTTTGACCTTCAGACTACCTGGTTTTCTTGACAGTGAGTCAGTTATGTTGGTACCAGGGTTCTCAGTTGCAGACTTGTCTGTTTTTGACAGAGCAGGTTTTGACCAGAGGACCTTATTATCAGGTGTATGTCTGTTCTTGATAGAGCAGGTTTTGATCAGAGTATTGTCATCAGTGGTTTGTTCTGGATGGAGCAGATTTTTGAGTGGGGTCTGAAGATCTCATCAGCAGATGTTGTTTGTTCTTGATAGGGCAGATTTTGAGTGGGGTCTGAAGATCTCATCAACAGATGTTGTTTGTTCTTGATAGGGAAGATTTTGAGTGGGGTCTGAAGATCTCATCAGCAGCTGTATGTTTGTTCTTGATAGGGCAGATTTTTGATTTGGGGTCTGAAGACTTCATCAACAGATATTTCTTGATCGTACACCCGAGGTCCTTATTATCAGACATTTGTTTTCGACAGAGCAGAATTTTGATCTTATGTATATGGTCCTATCAGAAGGTCGTTCTTAGCAGATCCGATCTGTGGTCCTCCACCGGGGTTTTCTTCCCATCAGTGATTATGGACACAGAATCTCCACAGCAGTTACCCGGATATATTATTGCATGACTGCATTTTGCATTAGTTCGCATATTCATTTTTGCATTCCATTAGCATGTGTCTGTGCTGCAGGCGCATTTCGTACCCTGATTCTGGTGTCCCGAGCAATATGAGATGTTTTCTTCCCTGAATGGATCCAGTCTTATCACTGCATTGACACTATGTTGGCACGTTGACACCAGAATTAGGGGTGATCTCCTGAACGTACAGACACCCATGGCATTAGCATAATTCATCTTGCATGACAGACGCCAGGGCGTGTCTTCTAACCCTTGTGTTTGCAGGTTTGACTCAGAATCGAGCAGCTCAGACTAATGGAGCAGGTGCAAGCTGAGTTGGGGAGAATCCAAAGCCAGTTGGGGCAGGTCATGAATGACATACAGGCAGTGTGCCTGGACCAGCAAGTACTCAGAGAAGAGAATCAGCAGCTGCAGAATCAGTTGAGCTTCCTCATGGGAGTGGTGAGAAGTATGCTAAAAAAGGAGAGTGGTCAAGCACCCAAGGTGGAGCCCAAAGTGCTTCCTCCGTTACCGTCAGTGCCACCTGTGCTGAAGCCAAATGGACCTCATAGATCCTCTACACAGCATGAAGCTCGAGGCCTGTCTCGCCAGCAGCCGCGCCAGGCATCTCAGAATAACCCTGAAGGTCATAATCAAAAGAAGAAGCTACTGGACAGAGCTGTGGACCCAATACCTGTGAGTTATGCCCAACTGTTGCCACTGTTGGTTCAGAACCGTGTTCTCAAGCTTCGGACCTCAGATCCACCAGATGACGTGTCACCAGACGTTGATCTCAACACGCATTGTGATTTCCACTCAGGAGCACCGGGGCACCATGTTGAAACATGTAAGGCTCTCAAGAATAAGATTCAAGACCTTATTGACTCAAGGACAATTAGGCTTGTGCCGGGCGGCATGAGAGCATCGGGAAAGTTCATCCCGTACCCTGCAGAAGAGGTGAATGATTCCACTCCTTTGCCTGAAGCTGAGAAAGATCTTGAATATATCCCGCGACCTTTGGTGACTGCATCGCCTCGCTCGCAGTTTCTACCTGGATCAAGTTCAAGGACGCAAGCGCCTAAACAAGGGACCATTGCCACTCAGAAACGACGACCTCTTGCTCCTGGGCGGAAAGAATACCAGCACCAGGATCAAAAGAGGCCTCGCAACCACTTAGAACGAAGGAATGCTTCTTCCCATCCAGTGCCTGTGCCGTATAGCCAGATTCTTCCACAGTTGATTCAGAATTCTTTGGTGGAACCGAAAGCTCTCAAGCCCGTGCCAGAGCCTTACCCTCCAGGGTACAATCCTCATGCTCAGTGTGGTTACCATGGTGGATCTCCGGGGCATTCAACTGAAGATTGCAAGGCTTTCCAGGCGAAAGTGCAACAATTGATCGACCAAGGGTGTATTTCCTTTCCAGACGGAGTTTTGGTTGTACGTGACAACCTCTCAGCTGTTTGAGCTCGCAGATTCAGAGGGTTATTTCCAAAAGCCAGTGATCCAGACAGGCAGACGTCCTCAGCATTGGCAGTCCTCGGACCTTTTACCATTTGCATTTGTAGTTTCTTTTCTGTTAGTTACTACTGGCTGTTAAACATTGTATGTTCCGAATGGCAATATTAATAAAGTGACTATGCATTTTTCTGAATTAGTTATGTCGTTGTCACTCATTTACTGCATTGCACTGACACTTGCATTTTATTCACTCTGCTTTATTACTATGATTAGCAATGAGCGGAGGGAGGATGATGAAACTGAATACTCATAACCAATGATCGTATTGCTTTCAGATAAAACCTTGCCGATGACGTATAAGGCATTGTTTCAAATCCCTAAACACCGGAGAGATAAGGAAGAGAATCTCTTGTTAACCACTTCGAGCCGAGAAGTAGGAGTTTCTTTCGAACTTTTAAACCCTCACATCTTAACCCGGGGCAGGGTAGTTGTCAGTCAGCTTGATCGAGCGTTCAAGTCTTATAGAGGAGTGTTGTCCTTCGAGGACCAATCACATCATATTCCTCTCCAGAGGTCGTACCTCATCAACCACAATGGTTAAACCTCACCAATCAGGAGTGAGACAGTTACAAGCCTCTCGGATAAATCCAGACAGCCAGTGTCGCACGACTTGTTCCAAAAGAAAAAAAAAGGAATAAGAAAGCCCGCTAAGTAAAAAAAAGAAAAGCTAGAAAGCAGATACTTAGGCAAAAAATCAGGGCATCCCGCTGGACTTCAAAAGGAAAAATCAAAAAGAACTCAAAAGGAGTCAGTCCAGGCAAAACTTAGGGAATCAAAAAAAAAATGAATGAAAAAGAAAGGATTATAAAAGAGAAAAATCCTCAAACAAGGACAAAGTCGTGTAGATACAGACACCGAAAACGAAAAAGGAGTAACTGTCACTCCGAAACACCTTGTGAATTCTTTAACCAGTTGGTCCCAATGTTCAACATACCTCTCGAAGAGGCGAGCGCTCGAGCTAAGTTAACTGGACTTTAGGATCGGAGATCATCACGTAGAAGGGGTGGGTACAAATCATAATTTGAGCCAAATATCCTTTGTTTCACGAACCGTGAACCCGACCACGATACAACCCTTAAAAGACCTAATTGAGGCAGGGTTTATTCTGAAAGCGCATTACGATAAGGTTGAGTAACCTGACTCCTTCATGATTTACTAATCATATCCTTATTGTATTTTTCACTGGTCACATCAGCACTACGTTTGAACTCTTTGGTTCATTCGTCACTCACTAGCATGACACGTAAATGAGTGACAATACAACATTTTTTCGAAATTTGCATGAACACTGCATTAAAATTACCATTCGTGAATAAACAATTTTAATTGCAGGTTAGTAGCTGATACGAAGGAACTTCAACAGGGAATAGTCAATCAGGACTGAATCGTCAGAGGTCTGGATCAGAATGGTGTGCTGTGAAACCCTGTGAATCTGGAGCATTGACTTCCAGTAAGTTTGGAATCAGTTTGTCTGAGGACAAGTCCCGGAGCATCAGTTGATTATGGGGCAGTTTATGCAAGAAGCGGTTGGTCGAAAGTGAATCTTCTCGAGACCCAATCAGGGGCAGTTATCCAGAATTCTTGCGATTTGAGGGCAGATCCCTCCAGTGTTCAATCAGAGCATGTTGAGTCGCTCATCGCTCGTTCAGGGACAAACTACTTCAGAGATATTGAAGCCGACCATGCTAAGAGTTGATTAGTGGAGGATGAATCCTTCCGTTGTGCAGGTGTTGGGGCAAGCCATCCGAAGATTGTCTTGTGGCCAGCTGCTTTCGGTTCAGAATGAATTATTCCCAAAAGTCGGATTGGGGCAAGTTGAATTGCGCTGGGGCAAGTTGTTCAAATGAGTTTGTTCACCCTAGCAAGAATTGAGTATCGGGGAATTGTGTCATTACCCTGCCAAAACCTGAACCTTCTGAAGAAGCCTTGCGGTCATTGGATTGTTATCCTACAACCTAACCTGTTACTTGGCTCCATGATTGGTAGCCTGTGTTCCCTGTGTCGACGTTGTTGAACCAGGATCGTTTCTCAGCAGAGATGTACGGTTTGAGGTTGTTCCCCCTGTACAGTTTGAGACTGCAACAAATTGAGATGGCGTTTGTCCCTTATCAGATTAGGGTCAAGATTACCCTCAGCAGACCAGGATTGATATCCCCGAAGCGGGGCGAGTCCTCCTTCTCCAGCAGTGTTCAGTAGTCTCTCCTTCGCAGAATCTGAACGCAGAATAGTGAGCATTGATATGTCTCCCCAGGCAGAGAGGATTCTCTTCCCCAAGCAGACGCATCCTGAAGGAACGTCATTTTCTCAGCTGAGTCGCGCGCCAAAACTCATGCTCCCTCCAGCACCGGGTCACAAGTGCAGGTTTCATAGAAATGTTCGGGTGCCGAAGCTCGTGTTTTCCCCAGTAAAGTCGCCGCAGCAGGTGTTGCCCCAGCACCGGGTCACAAGTGCAGGTTTCGTAGGGAATTATTCGTACGCCGAAGTATGCAGTAACTGGTGGTGCCAGACTGAAGTCTCCAGCGGAATTGAGATTCCCCATCAGGGTCATACCCTCTCCTGAAGCCGGATGATTCCCTCTTCCCCAGTAGAGTGTTGGAACAGCTGATGTTGTATTCCCCTGCAGAGTTGTACTCTCCCCCGAAGTCAGATGATTCCTTCTTCCCCGGCGGAATTGAAATTCCTCATCAGAGTCGTACTCTCCAGTGAAGTAGAATGATTTTTCTCTCCCTGGCTGAGTCAGCAAACCCCCAAGAGAGCCGAATCCTTGGAAGCAGTTGGGAACATGAGTGGATTTTCCCTAGCAGAGTATTGAACAGCCAATGCGGTATTTCCCCAGAGTCGTACTCTTTCCAGCGAAGCAGAATGACTTCTCCTTCCTCAGCCAAGTTTGCAGATATCCAAGAGAGCCGAATCCTTGGAAGGTGATCAGATCATGATTGGTTTTTCCCCAGTGGAGGGTTGAGCAGCTGAAGTTGTTTCCCCACAGAGTGGTTACCCCCAGAAGAGTAGCCGAGAAGGCTGCACAGTTTATTCTCGCGATTGACATCACTTTCTCTCAGCAGGACCAGGTTCTCGTAGAGCTTCGTTCCCCTGCAGCAGTCAACTGAAGTTGTTTTCCCTGCAGCATTCAACGGAAGATCATTTCCCCAGACAGAGTCCGATTGATATTGGCATGCAGTTTTCTCCTCAGCAGGATGATTCCTCTATCGGAGTAGTTCTTTTCTCCTTGACAGGAGAACTCCCCCCGGCATTTATTTTGCTGACGGGATCGCATCATTGTGCATGATTGCATAGCATTTAGCATAAACGCATAGCATTTCCACCGTGTGGGGCATGGCGCCGAAGCATATGCATCATAAACATGATCTAGGTTATTATCATTCTTGTTTTACAGGTGTTCCGCCGAAGGATCAGTTGCTCAGGATGATTCCTGACTTTTTCCCCAACGAAGTCGCTCGCTCAAGATGATTTTCGAGACCCCCAGCGAAGTCTTCAGTTCAAGACGATTCTTGAATTCCTCAGCAGGGCCGTTTGCTTAAGACCTCAGCACAGTCTCCCGAGTTGGTTGCTCAAATTGATACCTAGAGTCCCCGACGAAGATCGCCCAGGACGATTCCTGAAACTCCAAGAGAGCCGAGTCCTTGGAAGCTGCTCAAGCCGTGATTGGTTTGTACCCGGCAAGAGTTGTCCAGGAAGATTCCTAGAATCCCCAGCAGAATAAAGTCTCCAGAATGGTTATCGGTTCAGGATGATTCTTGAAGGTGCCCGACGGAGTTGTTTGTTCAAGATGATTCTTGAAGTCCTTAGCAGCGTGATATGTTTGCTCCAACAGTGATGTCTAATCTGAAGATTGACTTCGTAAACGCCTGAAGGCGATATCAGAAGGTTCCTGTGGATTCAGATTTCCTTGTTGATGAATCAACGTTTGTCTGAAGACAAGGTTCAAAAGTTTGTAGGTGATCCGTGTTGGCCTGAAGACCAAGTCAGTTGTCCTGAGGTGATGATTGATTGCGATCAAGCGAATAGTGTTTCTTCTGACTGAAGTCGAAGATGTTACTCCAGCTGAAGCGGAGTTTGCCTGAAGGCAAAGTGTTTGAATCCCCGTAGAGTCATGAATGGCTCAGGATACCACTTCTCTGACTGAAGTCACAGATTTCCCAAGCTGAAGCGAAGGTGCCTGAAGGCAAGGTTATCCCCAAAGTCATGAATGACTTAGGATTCATTTTTCGGACTGAAGGCCGAAGTATATCCCTGACTGAAGTCACAGATACTCTATAGCAGAGGCGGAGTTTCCTGAAGGCAGATCCATGTATCCTTGAAGGCCAAGGATCATTTTCTTCAGACTGAAGTCGAAGATACCTCCTGCAGAGTTGCCGACGGGCAAAGTTTACATCCTTGAAGGCCAAGGATGCTTATCTTCAAGAGTACTTGAAGATCTTTTCTAGCTGAAGCTGGAATCGCCGACGGGCAAGGTTTATATCCTTGGAGGCCAAGGATCCCATCTTCAGAAGTACTTGAAGATCTTTTCTAGCTGAAGCTGGAAGTGGCCAGGGTTTCGTGTAACTTTGATGTTGAAGTTCTACGGTGGGATCAGTATGCAGTAGTATTCGGATGTTCGTTATGGTTCTAAGGGAGAGCCCCAGATCAGAGTGTGCTCGGTTAAGTCTCTCATTCCCAGCGGAGTAGTTTCAAATACGCAAGTGTACCTTTTGTTCCATTTACCAGGGGTGAACCCCAGGTCAGAGTTGTT
Source organism: Lathyrus sativus (assembly GCA_963859935.3). Classification (NCBI taxonomy): domain Eukaryota; kingdom Viridiplantae; phylum Streptophyta; class Magnoliopsida; order Fabales; family Fabaceae; genus Lathyrus; species Lathyrus sativus. The sequence continues at coordinate 489,719,282 of OZ012741.1, forward strand.
CAGTGTTGTATTTTCTCCAGCGGCGATGCGGGGTATTGTGATTGTTCGACGGCGATGTCAGATTTAGTTCTCCAGCGGCGATGCGGGGTATTTTGATTGTTCGACAGCGATGTCAGATTTAGTTCTCCAGCGATGATATTGGGTATGTTGATGGTCCGACAGCGATGTCAGATTTAGTCCTCCGGTGGCGATGTTGGGTGCTTTGGTTGCCTGAAGACGATGTCAGAAGAAGTTAATGTGGATAACTGACGGCGATGTCAGATCAGTATTTCCCCAGCTAGTTGCCGTGCAGCTAGTATTGCAGTATTCGAAGATTTGTTCCCCGCAGAGTATCGTGTGCTCGTGCAGTTGGCAAATTTTCGGGTTTACCGGTATTCAACCGTCTCGCACCTTGATTGGCTGAGAGCCGTTCGCTTCTCACCCAGTCAGGTTCAAGCCGTTTGAATAGGGGCAGCTGTTGCACCCCAAAATTTGACCAACATTTATTCACCCATCTAGTGTTTGCAGGTTGATACCTTCATCAGAAAGTTCAAGAGATCCTCAGAGGAATTGGTTGAAACCAAGGTTGTGTGCTTCATAGCTTGAGAGTTGTGGGAGCTCCTCAGATGATTCTGAGACTTTGAGAATGAACTTGAAGCTTTGAGAAATCCTATGAGATATCTTGAAAGCCATCATGAAGCCCATAGAAGTCATCATGCAAGAGTGCAAGAGATTCAGCTATGAATGGTAGAATTAGGGTTTTGACTGGGTCAACCCTAGGTCAACTGAAGATTTGGAGAAGGTTGAGACCTAATCCAAAAGCCATGAGATCATGAAATGATGTATGGAGATGTTATAAGGATGATTCCTAGACCAACTCATCATGATTGAGGAGTTTGAGAAGTTTTGAGCTAGGGTTTCTAAGGATTGTCAGTGAAAAAACCCTAGTTTGATCCCTATCTTCCAGGCAGTTTTATCTCAAGATGTGATTGTTATCTCATCTTCCCCACAACATGAATGTTTTAGAGCTTGTTCTTAGATTTAATTTGAGTGGTAGAAGTCCTTGATAGGATTTGCAGAGCTCAAGTTATGGTTTTGACAAATTACAGGTCATCTGAGGTGTGTGAATCTGGGTCCTTGAAAGTCACCCAACTTGCAGACAACTTTTGCCCTAGTAGGATGATTCCTATGGTCTCTTGGTCAACATGAATGTTGAAGAGAATCTTATTAGCTTTCTAGAGAGTACTATAAGTCCTTGATAGGATTTGTAGAACTCAACTTATGGTTTGAACAAGACAGGGGTATTTTGGTCATTTGGTGATTATAGGTCATTTTAAGCAAATGCCATATCTCCTATTTCCAAGACTCAAATGAAAAAACTCAAAACATCAAAGTTGTTCAAAATGGCATTTTAAGCCTAGAAAAGTGGTCATGAGTTGTTGGAAAAGCTTGTAGCAAGGATTGACAAGAATGGGTGAAAATGACCTAAAAATGGCTTATAACTTAAATGGATCCAAGTTGGAAATTGGTTTGGGAGATCTATGAATCCAAAATAGGTCATCCAATATGTCATTTTGAATCCAAACATCATTTTAAAAACAATGGTTTAAATACATTTTTGATTTGAGGTCTAAAAATGGGGGTTACTTTGTAATGTTGTTACTTGCATAATAAGGAACTTTTGGAAAACTTCACATAAGGCAAGGTTGAGCTGGTTTTTTTGCACATTCCATTTCAATATCTCACAAGGGGAGATTTTGGCACAAAATTAAAGGCCTTAATGCATGAGATGAGATAATACCATATGTCATTACAAGAGAATTTCCATTACTTTCTAGATGATTCTAAAAGCTTCTAGATGATTCTATTGATTGCTATATATTGAGGAGCTCACAATGAAGAAAAAGGTTGGTGAATTCAGTGAGTATAGTGTGGAAAAAGTGAAGAATTTCCTTGTAGCTTCAAGTGCAAGTAAGAAGAAGATTGCTCACACAGCTGCAAATCCACTCATTCTTCTTCTCCATTCATGATCCCTTGAGCTTGTGGAGTGCATACAAGAAGGTTTAGAAGCTCATCCATGGCAGAGTGAAGAGATATCTTTGAACATTCAAGATTGTGCACCAGAATTGCAGCCAAGATTGTAGGCTTCTTACTCAATTTATTTTGCAAACAGAAGGTTCCCTACATCTCAGAGTTCATTAGTGAGGCTTACCAAGACTTGGAAAGCAAGACTCCATAGCCATCTTCATCAAACTTGCAGGTATGAAGTTTCATTCGTGCCTCTCTATTTATGCCATGTTAGTGTATGTTTTTAGTTTAGAAATGCTAGGTTAGGATAATAGATCAAGCACACAATCTGTTGTAACCATTGATGAAGGTTTGAGTTAGGGCTTTGAAACTTTCTTGATCTAGAACACACAGTTCAGGGCACTATAATATTAGTTAAGATGTTCAGAACGCTCCACATAATGCATAGATTACATTTGTATAGGTTTCAGCTAGTTTCCTGAACATGCATATCAGAGTTAATTCAATGGTGCCAAGACTTCCAGCTATCGTGTTTGATTCTTGGGGAAGTTTCAGAAAAAACTAAATGTAGGGTGTTGAAGAGGGCAATTAGTAGATCATTTTTGGTTTTTGTGGCGTGGCATTTAGTGGAAGGACGAGGGAGTACGTGAGGCTGGAAGGTTCTTGCATGGAGTTGGGGTTTTCTGAAAACCCTAGGTTGAATGGGGAAGATGAGTTTTTAACCGTTGGATCATTCTTCTTAAATTGACTTAATAAGCTCATCGCACGGCCACGATTTAAAAAGAAAACGGAGGGAATCCCATAAAGCTAAACGCCGCGTTTAATTAAATGAGAAACTCTGGGCCTGGATCAGCTTCGCTACTCACACCCCCTTACACGGCCCAAACCAATATTGCACTGTAAAAACTTGCTAATTGCACCGTGTACCTATTATTTTTCTTTTAATTTTTCATGTTGATTTTCTGAAGTCTAGTGGGCCCAGGCGCGCCATGCTAGGCGCACCCCCCTTCCTGGGCCCATCCTAATAATGAACTGGGTGCCTCTTCTTTTGACACCCCCTTCCCATTTTATTTTAATTTCTTATTTTTAATTCCTTTTATTTTTCTTGCATCTTATAAAATTCATATAAAATTGGAAAATCATTGTTTTTTAATTCTTGTTTTTTCTATAGACTCATAATTTTGTCTAGAAAATTAATAAAAATAAAAATTCCATTTTATTTTTAGTTTAGTATTTTTAGAATATTATTCTTTTAAATAGCTTTTAAGTAGGTTTAGTTTGATACTCAATTTTGTAGAATTTAGTTTAGGATCTTCCCTTAATCTTTTTGATTCATTCTTTTTAGTATGATTAGATATTGAGCCTTAGTTCCCATAGGATTTAATTCATAATTTTAGGATTAATTTTTAGATGGTTTGATTAGGTGAGATTAGAGTAATCCTAATTAGGGTTTAGGTTTAGCATAGGTGAAATAATTCATTTTCTTTTAGGAGTTTTGACTTGATTTTTGGGTATGGGACTATAGGGCTATTATGGGTAGGCGTAATAGACCCTTGTGAATAAATGTTAGATTTTCCCCCTCTCTTTAGTATTTTTAGATATTTTCTGAAGTTGACTGATTGTATTGACTGTCTGTGTGATACTTGCCTATCTCTGGGGTTTATCTTTGAGGTATTGTTGTGGGGCTTAGTTTGTTTTGAAGACCTTGTTGAAGGAGCATGATGAAGGAGACGATTGAAGATCAAGACTCAGAGGTTGAGAGGTTGGAGCTTGTTCTCTGTTTGTGAGGTTTGAGATCCTGAAGTTTGAGGGAAGTTCATGGTACTTTCCTGAGGAAGGCACTATGGATGTCTTTCATTCTTTCTTCTCACCTCTTTCTTAAGTATCCAATGATGTCGGAGCCTTCATGTGAGTTTAGTTTCTCCTGAGGAGGAATGTAAACTGATCACAGTTGTCGAGCCACATGGGATACAATTCCTAAGTGGAAGCCCCCTAGTACTTTCCTGAGGAAGGTCCTATGGGTCTGTTCACTTAGTTCCCCTAGTTCATATAGGCTTTCGTAAGTATCCAATGATGTCGGAGCCTTCATGTGAGTTTAGTTTCTCCTGAGGAGGAATGTAAACTGATCACAGTTGTTGAGCCACATGGGATACGATTCCTAAGTGGAAGTCCCCTAGTACTCTCCTGAGGAAGGTCCTATGGGTCTATTCACTTAGTTCCCTTAGTTCATGTAGGATTTCTCAAGTATCCAATGATGTTGGAGCCTTCATGTGAGTTTAATTTCTCCTGAGGAGGAATGTAAACTGATCACAGTTGTTGAGCCACATAGGATATGATTCCTGAGTATAAGCCTCTTAGTGCTTTCCTGAGGAGGGCACTATGAGTCTGCCTACTTAGCTCCCTTTCTTTGGTAAGCTTGTTTTGAAGCTTGAAGACTGGGATTGATTTCTTTTGATTAGGGTTTTGCTTTAGGGTTTTGCTTAGAGGTAGATTAGGGTTTTGCTTTAGGGTTTTGCTTAGAGGTAGATTAGGGTTTTGTTTTAGGGTTAGGATTAGGGAGAGCTTAGATGTAGATAATTTCTTTCTCAAGCATGTGGTTTGTTTGCCTGATGGCACTTCCTTTCTTTCATCTGTATATTGCTTGATAGCATGTTGTTTATTTTCAGTATGATTACTGTTATTTCATGACTGGCTTGAGGTTGAGATGAGCTTGTGGAGGCTGAAGCCCCACACACATTTCCTCCCTCACTTGCATGACATGCATTTTACTGTTAAGCTGATGCTTTGTCTATTTTGGTGTATCATTGACATGATCCCTTAGGACTCTCATTTCCTTTGATAAGGATTTGATGATAGACTTTTAGGTTGAAACCTATGCATGACAACTTCTAGGAGTTCCCTGTTCAAACCTCAACCATAGGATGAATCCATGGCATGATAACAGTAGGACTTGATAGTCTCCCTCTTAGTTGGGCCTGTTCTCTTCTCATCTCAAAACAGTTTAAGATACAGTAATCATGAATGATTTCTTTCGTACGTTACGAGCCTTGAGCTATCTGAGAAAGGATTGTGGGAGAGTTGCTTTTCCACAGTCTGGATGTTTAGTATGGTACCCTTTGGGTGACATGCGACGCATTCACTCTCAGGTCATAGTCTCTAGTGCGGTTGAGATCGCAAAAACAATAAAAAACACTTCTTTCGTAAAAACAGGAAATAACCCGTAGTTTCCCGAACTACGTGAGCTCTGATCTCTCATGCCTGATGAGAGTCCGTAGGCACAAGATGGCGAAGTCTTGGCGAGCTACCTTTCCCCATAACCCTTCGTAGGCCGAACTACGTTGACTCTGATTTCTCATTCTCTGATGAGAATACGTAGGCATAAAGTGCGACGCTTTGCCGAGTCATTTTTCTTTTCTTTTTCAGCCAGCCTTGATAGGTAGATAGAATAAAACCAACCCACCCAAGTAAACTAACAAGCGTGGATCCCGTCGAGTACGACGGACGTGAGGGGTGCTAATACCTTCCCCTTGCGTAACCGACTCCCGAACCCAGACAATGGTTGCGATGACCTTGTCTTACCCTTTTTCGTCAGGTTTTTCCGATCGTTTCCTTTCCCGCTCTAAGGGATAAATAACGAAAGGTGGCGACTCTTCTGTCATGCCGGCACCTTATTTTCGCGCAAGCGACAGCTGGCGACTCTGCTGGGGAACGAACCCAGAATCTCTGGTTCTCCGGTTCCCTATGAGAGTCAATCCTAGCGCTTGTATGTTTGCTTGTTGGGTTGCATTTATTTATCGCATTTTTACTTCTCGCATTTTATTTCCCGCATTTTATTTCCAGTTTGATATGATTATCTGTGCTGCTTTGGGAGAGGGATGTTACTATGAGTGAGAAGTCGGACCTGGGCTTGAGTATACACCTAGACATAGTTGCGGAGAGTAGTAGACAGACCTGTCTGCTGAGCAGGCACAGTTCCCTATGAAATCTGCGCTCAGACGAGGTTCTCGCAGAGGTGCTCCTTTCCGGTCCTGAGGATCTGAGGGGAGTCCAGACGTGAGGATTGTCGACTCTGGGGACCGATCATTTGGAAGTCAGCTAAGTGAGGCCTCTTCATGACTTGATGATGCCACTCCTTCTGGGAATCGTATCGTCACTCATGAAAGTCTGTAACGCTGATGACCGCATAGGATGCCGTACCTTTGTCCGTGGATTAGGTCCATACCTGTGAGCGGGATTGGGTTTATTGCAGGAAACTTTGACCTTCAGACTACCTGGTTTTCTTGACAGTGAGTCAGTTATGTTGGTACCAGGGTTCTCAGTTGCAGACTTGTCTGTTCTTGACAGAGCAGGTTTTGACCAGAGGACCTTATTATCAGGTGTATGTCTGTTCTTGATAGAGCAGGTTTTGATCAGAGTATTGTCATCAGTGGTTTGTTCTGGATGGAGCAGATTTTTGAGTGGGGTCTGAAGATCTCATCAGCAGATGTTGTTTGTTCTTGATAGGGCAGATTTTGAGTGGGGTCTGAAGATCTCATCAGCAGATGTTGTTTGTTCTTGATAGGGCAGATTTTGAGTGGGGTCTTAAGATCTCATCAGCAGCTGTATGTTTGTTCTTGATAGGGCAGATTTTTGATTTGGGGTCTGAAGACTTCATTAGCAGATATTTCTTGATCGTACACCCGAGGTCCTTATTATCAGACATTTGTTTTCGACAGAGCAGAATTTTGATCTTATGTATATGGTCCTATCAGAAGGTCGTTCTTAGCAGATCCGATCTGTGGTCCTCCACCGGGGTTTTCTTCCCATCAGTGATTATGGACACAGAATCTCCACAGCAGTTACCCGGATATATTATTGCATGACTGCATTTTGCATTAGTTCGCATATTCATTTTTGCATTCCATTAGCATGTGTCTGTGCTGCAGGCGCATTTCGTACCCTGATTATGGTGTCCCGAGCAATATGAGATGTTTTCTTCCCTGAATGGATCCAGTCTTATCACTGCATTGACATTATGTTGGCACGTTGACACTAGAATTAGGGGTGATCTCCTGAACGTACAGACACCCATGGCATTAGCATAATTCATCTTGCATGACAGACGCCGGGGCGTGTCTTCTAACCCTTGTGTTTGCAGGTTTGACTCAGAATCGAGCAGCTCAGACTAATGGAGCAGGTGCAAGCTGAGTTGGGGAGAATCCAAAGCCAGTTGGGGCAGGTCATGAATGACATACAGGCAGTGTGCCTGGACCAGCAAGTACTCAGAGAAGAGAATCAGCAGCTGCAGAATCAGTTGAGCTTCCTCATGGGAGTGGTGAGAAGTATGCTAAAAAAGGAGAGTGGTCAAGCACCCAAGGTGGAGCCCAAAGTGCTTCCTCCGTTACCGTCAGTGCCACCTGTGCTGAAGCCAAATGGACCTCATAGATCCTCTACACAGCATGAAGCTCGAGGCCTGTCTCGCCAGCAGCCGCGCCAGGCATCTCAGAATAACCCTGAAGGTCATAATCAAAAGAAGAAGCTACTGGACAGAGCTGTGGACCCAATACCTGTGAGTTATGCCCAACTGTTGCCACTGTTGGTTCAGAACCGTGTTCTCAAGCTTCGGACCTCGGATCCACCAGATGACGTGTCACCAGACGTTGATCTCAACACGCATTGTGATTTCCACTCAGGAGCACCGGGGCACCATGTTGAAACATGTAAGGCTCTCAAGAATAAGATTCAAGACCTTATTGACTCAAGGACAATTAGGCTTGTGCCGGGCGGCATGAGAGCATCGGGAAAGTTCATCCCGTACCCTGCAGAAGAGGTGAATGATTCCACTCCTTTGCCTGAAGCTGAGAAAGATCTTGAATATGTCCCGCGACCTTTGGTGACTGCATCGCCTCGCTCACAGTTTCTACCTGGATCAAGTTCAAGGACGCAAGCGCCTAAACAAGGGACCATTGCCACTCAGAAACGACGACCTCTTGCTCCTGGGCGGAAAGAATACCAGCACCAGGATCAAAAGAGGCCTCGCAACCACTTAGAACAAAGGAATGCTTCTTCCCATCCAGTGCCTGTGCCGTATAGCCAGATTCTTCCACAATTGATTCAGAATTCTTTGGTGGAACCGAAAGCTCTCAAGCCCGTGCCAGAGCCTTACCCTCCAGGGTACAATCCTCATGCTCAGTGTGGTTACCATGGTGGATCTCCGGGGCATTCAACTGAAGATTGCAAGGCTTTCCAGGCGAAAGTGCAACAATTGATCGACCAAGGGTGTATTTCCTTTCCAGATGGAGTTTTGGTTGTACGTGACAACCTCTCAGCTGTTTGAGCTCGCAGATTCAGAGGGTTATTTCCAAAAGCCAGTGATCCAGACAGGCAGACGTCCTCAGCATTGGCAGTCCTCGGACCTTTTACCATTTGCATTTGTAGTTTCTTTTCTGTTAGTTACTACTGGCTGTTAAACATTGTATGTTCCGAATGGCAATATTAATAAAGTGACTATGCATTTTTCTGAATTAGTTATGTCGTTGTCACTCATTTACTGCATTGCACTGACACTTGCATTTTATTCACTCTGCTTTATTACTATGATTAGCAATGAGCGGAGGGAGGATGATGAAACTGAATACTCATAACCAATGATCGTATTGCTTTCAGATAAAACCTTGCCGATGACGTATAAGGCATTGTTTCAAATCCCTAAACACCGGAGAGATAAGGAAGAGAATCTCTTGTTAACCACTTCGAGCCGAGAAGTAGGAGTTTCTTTCGGACTTTTAAACCCTCACATCTTAACCCGGGGCAGGGTAGTTGTCAGTCAGCTTGATCGAGCGTTCAAGTCTTATAGAGGAGTGTTGTCCTTCGAGGACCAATCACATCATATTCCTCTCCAGAGGTCGTACCTCATCAACCACAATGGTTAAACCTCACCAATCAGGAGTGAGACAGTTACAAGCCTCTCGGATAAATCCAGACAGCCAGTGTCGCACGACTTGTTCCAAAAAAAAAAAAGGAATAAGAAAGCCCGCTAAGTAAAAAAAAGAAAAGCTAGAAACCAGATACTTAGGCAAAAAATCAGGGCATCCCGCTGGACTTCAAAAGGAAAAATCAAAAAGAACTCAAAAGGAGTCAGTCCAGGCAAAACTTAGGGAATAAAAAAAAATGAATGAAAAAGAAAGGATTATAAAAGAGAAAAATCCTCAAACAAGGACAAAGTCGTGTAGATACAGACACCGAAAACGAAAAAGGAGTAACTGTCACTCCGAAACACCTTGTGAATTCTTTAACCAGTTGGTCCCAATGTTCAACATACCTCTTGAAGAGGCGAGCGCTCGAGCTAAGTTAACTGGACTTTAGGATCGGAGATCATCACGTAGAAGGGGTGGGTACAAATCATAATTTGAGCCAAATATCCTTTGTTTCACGAACCGTGAACCCGACCATGATACAACCCTTAAAAGACCTAATTGAGGCATGGTTTATTCTGAAAGCGCATTACGATAAGGTTGAGTAACCTGACTCCTTCATGATTTACTAATCATATCCTTATTGTATTTTTCACTGGTCACATCAGCACTACGTTTGAACTCTTTGGTTCATTCGTCACTCACTAGCATGACACGTAAATGAGTGACAGTACAACATTTTTTCGAAATTTGCATGAACACTGCATTAAAATTACCATTCATGAATAAACAATTTTAATTGCAGGTTAGTAGCTGATACGAAGGAACTTCAACAGGGAATAGTCAATCAGGACTGAATCGTCAGAGGTCTGGATCAGAATGGTGTGCTGTGAAACCCTGTGAATCTGGAGCATTGACTTCCAGTAAGTTTGGAATCAGTTTGTCTGAGGACAAGTCCCGGAGCATCAGTTGATTATGGGGCAGTTTATGCAAGAAGCGGTTGGTCGAAAGTGAATCTTCTCGAGACCCAATCAGGGGCAGTTATCCAGAATTCTTGCGATTTGAGGGCAGGTCCCTCCAGTGTTCAATCAGAGCATGTTGAGTCGCTCATCGCTCGTTCAGGGGCAAACTACTTCAGAGATATTGAAGCCGACCATGCTGAGAGTTGATTAGTGGAGGATGAATCCTTCCGTTGTGCAGGTGTTGGGGCAAGCCATCCGAAGATTGTCTTGTGGCCAGCTGCTTTCGGTTCAGAATGAATTATTCCCAAAAGTCGGATTGGGGCAAGTTGAATTGCGCTGGGGCAAGTTGTTCAAATGAGTTTGTTCACCCTAGCAAGAATTGAGTATCGGGGAATTGTGTCATTACCCTGCCAAAACCTGAACCTTCTGAAGAAGCCTTGCGGTCATTGGATTGTTATCCTACAACCTAACCTGTTACTTGGCTCCATGATTGGTAGCCTGTGTTCCCTGTGTCGACGTTGTTGAACCAGGATCGTTTCTCAGCAGAGATGTACGGTTTGAGGTTGTTCCCCCTGTACAGTTTGAGACTGCAGCAAATTGAGATGGCGTTTGTCCCTTATCAGATTAGGGTCAAGATTACCCTCAGCAGACCAGGATTGATATCCCCGAAGCGGGGCGAGTCCTCCTTCTCCAGCAGTGTTCAGTAGTCTCTCCTTCGCAGAATCTGAACGCAGAATAGTGAGCATTGATATGTCTCCCCAGGCAGAGAGGATTCTCTTCCCCAAGCAGACGCATCCTGAAGGAACGTCATTTTCTCAGCTGAGTCGCGCGCCAAAACTCATGCTCCCTCCAGCACCGGGTCACAAGTGCAGGTTTCATAGAAATGTTCGGGTGCCGAAGCTCGTGTTTTCCCCAGTAAAGTCGCCGCAGCAGGTGTTGCCCCAGCACCGGGTCACAAGTGCAGGTTTCGTAGGGAATTATTCGTACGCCAAAGTATGCAGTAACTGGTGGTGCCAGACTGAAGTCTCCAGCAGAATTGAGATTCCCCATCAGGGTCATACCCTCTCCTGAAGCCGGATGATTCCCTCTTCCCCAGTAGAGTGTTGGAACAGCTGATGTTGTATTCCTCTGCAGAGTTGTACTCTCCCCCGAAGTCAGATGATTCCTTCTTCCCCGGCGGAATTGAAATTCCTCATCAGAGTCGTACTCTCCAGTGAAGTAGAATGATTTTTCTCTCCCTGGCTGAGTCAGCAAACCCCCAAGAGAGCCGAATCCTTGGAAGCAGTTGGGAACATGAGTGGATTTTCCCTAGCAGAGTATTGAACAGCCAATGCGGTATTTCCCCAGAGTCGTACTCTTTCCAGCGAAGCAGAATGACTTCTCCTTCCTCAGCCAAGTTTGCAGATATCCAAGAGAGCCGAATCCTTGGAAGGTGATCAGATCATGATTGGTTTTTCCCCAGTGGAGGGTTGAGCAGCTGAAGTTGTTTCCCCACAGAGTGGTTACCCCCAGAAGAGTAGCCGAGAAGGCTGCACAGTTTATTCTCGCGATTGACATCACTTTCTCTCAGCAGGACCAGGTTCTCGTAGAGCTTCGTTCCCCTGCAGCAGTCAACTGAAGTTGTTTTCCCTGCAGCAGTCAACGGAAGATCATTTCCCCAGACAGAGTCCGATTGATATTGGCATGCAGTTTTCTCCTCAGCAGGATGATTCCTCTATCGGAGTAGTTCTTTTCTCCTTGACAGGAGAACTCCCCCCGACATTTATTTTGCTGACGGGATCGCATCATTGTGCATGATTGCATAGCATTTAGCATAAACGCATAGCATTTCCACCGTGTGGGGCATGGAGCCGAAGCATATGCATCATAAACATGATCTAGGTTATTATCATTCTTGTTTTACAGGTGTTCCGCCGAAGGATCAGTTGCTCAGGATGATTCCTGACATTTTCCCCAACGAAGTCGCTCGCTCAAGATGATTTTCGAGACCCCCAGCGAAGTCTTCAGTTCAAGACGATTCTTGAATTCCTCAGCAGGGCCGTTTGCTTAAGACCTCAGCGCAGTCTCCCGAGTTGGTTGCTCAAATTGATACCTAGAGTCCCCGGCGAAGATCGCCCAGGACGATTCCTGAAACTCCAAGAGAGCCGAGTCCTTGGAAGCTGCTCAAGCCGTGATTGGTTTGTACCCGGCAAGAGTTGTCCAGGAAGATTCCTGGAATCCCCAGCAGAATAAAGTCTCCAGAATGGTTATCGATTCAGGATGATTCTTGAAGGTGCCCGACGGAGTTGTTTGTTCAAGATGATTCTTGAAGTCCTTAGCAGCGTGATATGTTTGCTTCAACAGTGATGTCTAATCTGAAGATTGACTTCGTAAACGCCTGAAGGCGATATCAGAAGGTTCCTGTGGATTCAGATTTCCTTGTTGATGAATCAACGTTTGTCTGAAGACAAGGTTCAAAAGTTTGTAGGTGATCCGTGTTGGCCTGAAGACCAAGTCAGTTGTCCTGAGGTGATGATTGATTGCGATCAAGCGAATAGTGTTTCTTCTGACTGAAGTCGAAGATGTTACTCCAGCTGAAGCGGAGTTTGCCTGAAGGCAAAGTGTTTGAATCCCCGTAGAGTCATGAATGGCTCAGGATACCACTTCTCTGACTGAAGTCACAGATTTCCCAAGCTGAAGCGAAGGTGCCTGAAGGCAAGGTTATCCCCAAAGTCATGAATGACTTAGGATTCATTTTTCAGACTGAAGGCCGAAGTATATCCCTGACTGAAGTCACGGATACTCTATAGCAGAGGCGGAGTTTCCTGAAGGCAGATCCATGTATCCTTGAAGGCCAAGGATCATTTTCTTCAGACTGAAGTCGAAGATACCTCCTGCAGAGTTGCCGACGGGCAAAGTTTACATCCTTGAAGGCCAAGGATGCTTATCTTCAAGAGTACTTGAAGATCTTTTCTAGCTGAAGCTGGAATCGCCGACGGGCAAGGTTTATATCCTTGGAGGCCAAGGATCCCATCTTCAGAAGTACTTGAAGATCTTTTCTAGCTGAAGCTGGAAGTGGCCAGAGTGTGCTCGGTTAAGTCTCTCATTCCCAGCGGAGTAGTTTCAAATACGCAAGTGTACCTTTTGTTCCATTTACCAGGGGTGAACCCCAGGTCAGAGTTGTTCAGTGTTGTATTTTCTCCAGCGGCGATGCGGGGTATTGTGATTGTTCGACGGCGATGTCAGATTTAGTTCTCCAGCGGCGATGCGGGGTATTTTGATTGTTTGATGGCGATGTCAGATTTAGTTCTCCAGCGATGATATTGGGTATGTTGATGGTCCGACAGCGATGTCAGATTTAGTCCTCCGGCGGCGATGTTGGGTGCTTTGGTTGCCTGAAGACGATGTCAGAAGAAGTTAATGTGGATAACTGACGGCGATGTCAGATCAGTATTTCCCCAGCTATTTGCCGTGCAGCTAGTATTGCAGTATTCGAAGATTTGTTCCCCGCAGAGTATCGTGTGCTCGTGCAGTTGGCAAATTTTCGGGTTTACCGGTATTCAACCGTCTCGCACCTTGATTGGCTGAGAGCCGTTCGCTTCTCACCCAGTCAGGTTCAAGCCGTTTGAATAGGGGCAGCTGTTGCACCCCAAAATTTGACCAACATTTATTCACCCATCTAGTGTTTGCAGGTTGATACCTTCATCAGAAAGTTCAAGAGATCCTCAGAGGAATTGGTTGAAACCAAGGTTGTGTGCTTCATAGCTTGAGAGTTGTGGGAGCTCCTCAGATGATTCTGAGACTTTGAGAATGAACTTGAAGCTTTGAGAAAGCCTATGAGATATCTTGAAAGCCATCATGAAGCCCATAGAAGTCATCATGCAAGAGTGCAAGAGATTCAGCTATGAATGGTAGAATTAGGGTTTTGACTGGGTCAACCCTAGGTCAACTGAAGATTTGGAGAAGGTTGAGACCTAAACCAAAAGCCATGAGATCATGAAATGATGTATGGAGATGTTATAAGGATGATTCCTAGACCAACTCATCATGATTGAGGAGTTTGAGAAGTTTTGAGCTAGGGTTTCTAAGGATTGTCAGTGAAAAAACCCTAGTTTGATCCCTATCTTCCAGGCAGTTTTAGCTCAAGATGTGATTGTTATCTCATCTTCCCCACAACATGAATGTTGTAGAGCTTGTTCTTAGCTTTAATTTGAGTGGTAGAAGTCCTTGATAGGATTTGCAGAGCTCAAGTTATGGTTTTGACAAATTACAGATCATCTGAGGTGTGTGAATCTGGGTCCTTGAAAGTCACCCAACTTGCAGACAACTTTTTCCCTAGTAGGATGATTCTTATGGTCTCTTGGTCAACATGAATGTTGAATATAATCTTCTTAGCTTTCTATAGAGTACTAGAAGTCCTTGATAGGATTTGTAGAACTCAACTTATGGTTTGAACAAGACAGGGGTATTTTGGTCATTTGGTGATTATAGGTCATTTTAAGCAAAGGCCATATCTCCTATTTCCAAGACTCAAATGAAAAAACTCAAAACATCAAAGTTGTTCAAAATGGCATTTTAAGCCTAGAAAAGTGGTCATGAGTTGTTGGAAAAGCTTGTAGCAAGGATTGACAAGAATGGGTGAAAATGACCTAAAAATGGCTTATAACTTAAATGGATCCAAGTTGGAAATTGGTTTGGGAGATCTATGAATCCAAAATAGGTCATCCAATATGTCATTTTGAATCCAAACATCATTTCAAAAACAATGGTTTAAATACATTTTTGATTTGAGGTCTAAAAATGGGGGTTACTTTGTAATGTTGTTACTTGCATAATAAGGAACTTTTGGAAAACTTCACATAAGGCAAGGTTGAGCTGGTTTTTTTGCACATTCCATTTCAATATCTCACAAAGGGAGATTTTGGCACAAAATTAAAGGCCTTAATGCATGAGATGAGATAATACCATATGTCATTACAAGAGAATTTCCATTACTTTCTAGATGATTCTAAAAGCTTCTAGATGATTCTATTGATTGCTATATATTGAGGAGCTCACAATGAAGAAAAAGGTTGGTGAATTCAGTGAGTATAGTGTGGAAAAAGTGAAGAATTTCCTTGTAGCTTCAAGTGCAAGTAAGAAGAAGATTGCTCACACAGCTGCAAATCCACTCATTCTTCTTCTCCATTCATGATCCCTTGAGCTTGTGGAGTGCATACAAGAAGGTTTAGAAGCTCATCCATGGCAGAGTGAAGAGATATCTTTGAACATTCAAGATTGTGCACCAGAATTGCAGCCAAGATTGTAGGCTTCTTACTCAATTTCTTTTGCAAACAGAAGGTTCCCTACATCTCAGAGTTCATTAGTGAGGCTTACCAAGACTTGAAAAGCAAGATTCCATAGCCATCTTCATCAAACTTGCAGGTATGAAGTTTCATTCGTGCCTCTCTATTTATGCCATGTTAGTGTATGTTTTTAGTTTAGAAATGCTAGGTTAGGATAATAGATCAAGCACACAATCTGTTGTAACCATTGATGAAGGTTTGAGTTAGGGCTTTGAAACTTTCTTGATCTAGAACACACAGTTCAGGGCACTATAATATTAGTTAAGATGTTCAGAACGCTCCACATAATGCATAGATTACATTAGTATAGGTTTCAGCTAGTTTCCTGAACATGCATATCAGAGTTAATTCAATGGTGCCAAGACTTCCAGCTATCGTGTTTGATTCTTGGGGAAGTTTCAGAAAAAACTAAATGCAGGGTGTTGAAGAGGGCAATTAGTAGATCATTTTTGGTTTTTGTGGCGTGGCATTTAGTGGAAGGACGAGGGAGTACGTGAGGCTGGAAGGTTCTTGCATGGAGTTGGGGTTTTCTGAAAACCCTAGGTTGAATGGGGAAGATGAGTTTTTAACCGTTGGATCATTCTTCTTAAATTGACTTAATAAGCTCATCGCACGACCACGATTTAAAAAGAAAACGGAGGGAATCCCATAAAGCTAAACGCCGCGTTTAATTAAATGAGAAACTCTGGGCCTGGATCAGCTTCGCTACTCACACCCCCTTACACGGCCCAAACCAATATTGCACTGTAAAAACTTGCTAATTGCACCGTGTACCTATTCTTTTTCTTTTAATTTTTCATGTTGATTTTCTGAAGTCTAGTGGGCCCAGGCGCGCCATGCTAGGCGCACCCCCCTTCCTGGGCCCATCCTAATAATGAACTGGGCGCCTCTTCTTTTGACACCCCCTCCCCATTTTATTTTAATTTCTTATTTTTAATTCCTTTTATTTTTCTTGCATCTTATAAAATTCATATAAAATTGGAAAATCATTGTTTTTTAATTCTTGTTTTTTCTATAGACTCATAATTTTGTCTAGAAAATTAATAAAAATAAAAATTCCATTTTATTTTTAGTTTAGTATTTTTAGAATATTATTCTTTTAAATAGCTTTTAAGTAGGTTTAGTTTGATACTCAATTTTGTAGAATTTATTTTAGGATCTTCCCTTAATCTTTTTGATTCATTCTTTTTAGTATGATTAGATATTGAGCCTTAGTTCCCATAGGATTTAATTCATAATTTTAGGATTAATTTTTAGATGGTTTGATTAGGTGAGATTAGAGTAATCCTAATTAGGGTTTAGGTTTAGCATAGGTGAAATAATTCATTTTCTTTTAGGAGTTTTGACTTGATTTTTGGGTATGGGACTATAGGGCTATTATGGGTAGGCGTAATAGACCCTTGTGAATAAATGTTAGATTTTTCCCCTCTCTTTAGTATTTTTAGATATTTTCTGAAGTTGACTGATTGTATTGACTGTCTGTGTGATACTTGCCTATCTCTGGGGTTTATCTTTGGGGTTTTGTTGTGGGGCTTAGTTTGTTTTGAAGACCTTGTTGAAGGAGCATGATGAAGGAGACGATTGAAGATCAAGACTCAGAGGTTGAGAGGTTGGAGCTTGTTCTCTGTTTATGAGGTTTGAGATCCTGAAGTTTGAGGGAAGTTCATGGTACTTTCCTGAGGAAGGCACTATGGATGTCTTTCATTCTTTCTTCTCACCTCTTTCTTAAGTATCCAATGATGTCAGAGCCTTCATGTGAGTTTAGTTTCTCCTGAGGAGGAATGTAAACTGATCACAGTTGTCGAGCCACATGTGATACAATTCCTAAGTGGAAGCCCCCTAGTACTTTCCTGAGGAAGGTCCTATGGGTCTGTTCACTTAGTTCCCCTAGTTCATATAGGCTTTCGTAAGTATCCAATGATGTCGGAGCCTTCATGTGAGTTTAGTTTCTCCTGAGGAGGAATGTAAACTGATCACAGTTGTTGAGCCACATGGGATACGATTCCTAAGTGGAAGCCCCCTAGTACTCTCCTGAGGAAGGTCCTATGGGTCTATTCACTTAGTTCCCTTAGTTCATGTAGGATTTCTCAAGTATCCAATGATGTTGGAGCTTTCATGTGAGTTTAATTTCTCCTGAGGAGGAATGTAAACTGATCACAGTTGTTGAGCCACATAGGATATGATTCCTGAGTATAAGCCTCCTAGTGCTTTCCTGAGGAGGGCACTATGAGTCTGCCTACTTAGCTCCCTTTCTTTGGTAAGCTTGTTTTGAAGCTTGAAGACTGGGATTGATTTCTTTTGATTAGGGTTTTGCTTTAGGGTTTTGCTTAGAGGTAGATTAGGGTTTTGCTTTAGGGTTTTGCTTAGAGGTAGATTAGGGTTTTGTTTTAGGGTTAGAATTAGGGAGAGCTTAGATGTAGATAATTTCTTTCTCAAGCATGTGGTTTGTTTGCCTGATGGCACTTCCTTTCTTTGATCTGTATATTGCTTGATAGCATGTTGTTTATTTTCAGTATGATTACTGTTATTTCATGACTGGCTTGAGGTTGAGATGAGCTTGTGGAGGCTGAAGCCCCACACACATTTCCTCCCTCACTTGCATGACATGCATTTTACTGTTAAGCTGACGCTTTGTCTGTTTTGGTGTATCATTGACATGATCCCTTAGGACTCTCATTTCCTTTGATAAGGATTTGATGATAGACTTTTAGGTTGAAACCTATGCATGACAACTTCTAGGAGTTCCCTGTTCAAACCTCAACCATAGGATGAATCCATGGCATGATAACAGTAGGACTTGATAGTCTCCCTCTTAGTTGGGCCTGTTCTCTTCTCATCTCAAAACAGTTTAAGATACAGTAATCATGAATGATTTCTTTCGTACGTTACGAGCCTTGATCTATCTGAGAAAGGATTGTGGGAGAGTTGCTTTTCCACAGTCTGGATGTTTAGTATGGTACCCTTTGGGTGACATGCGACGCATTCACTCTCAGGTCATAGTCTCTAGTGCGGTTGAGATCGCAAAAACAATAAAAAACACTTCTTTCGTAAAAACAGGAAATAACCCGTAGTTTCCCGAACTACGTGAGCTATGATCTCTCATGCCTGATGAGAGTACGTAGGCACAAGATGGCGAAGTCTTGGCGAGCTACCTTTCCCCATAACCCTTCGTAGGCCGAACTACGTTGACTCTGATTTCTCATTCTCTGATGAGAATACGTAGGCATAAAGTGCGACGCTTTGCCGAGTCATTTTTCTTTTCTTTTTCAGCCAGCCTTGATAGGTAGATAGAATAAAACCAACCCACCCAAGTAAACTAACAAGCGTGGATCCCGTCGAGTACGACGGACGTGAGGGGTGCTAATACCTTCCCCTTGCGTAACCGACTCCCGAACCCAGACAATGGTTGCGATGACCTTGTCTTACCCTTTTTCGTCAGGTTTTTCCGATCGTTTCCTTTCCCGCTCTAAGGGATAAATAACGAAAGGTGGCGACTCTTCTGTCATGCCGGCACCTTATTTTCGCGCAAGCGACACATATACCAACGCAAAGGTGCCCCAGTCAGACTATCTTGAAATCAATGAATCATCAACTTGTCATTTTGCACAAACGAAGTCATTCTTCGGCAGAACATCACTAAGTGTTGCTTCAGACAGCTATCTCCTCTGTACTTCTCGAATCTCGGCACTTTGAACTTATAAGGCAACACTAGGCCAGGAACCAAACACATGCCTGCAGCATTCAGGTTATCAGCATCTTTGTCTTTCACGGCTTTAATTTGTTCTTCCAACACTTGGAGTCTTCTATCACACTCAAGATCTCTTGGGTCTACCGTCCTGGCTACTGGGATCTCTCTTCGGATACTCGGCACCGGGAAAACAACACCTTGACTGTTGATAAGAGGAGGTCGTTCATTGCGGACAACAAATTGCTCATGTCAATCTCGGTCCGTAACAGGAGGCTGCACAAACTGTTCGGCAGTAAGGTTGTTCACCTGCGGAAATTCTGCTTCGGAAGTAGAACCATACAGAGGGTTGGTCGTCATAGTGAACCCTGCCAAGGTGTTATGAGACTGGAAATTGCCTTCAGACATAGCTACTGCTGACCTTCAACTGACTTCACTGCTCGATTCTGCTCAAATCTACTCAACCCCTTGGTCGTCTTCTATCAATCAACAGTTGTTCAAGCCAATCACCGGATAATCACCTTCAGAATCAAAACAACGGCTGGATAAGAGCTCTGACTAGCTGGAGAATGATATGCAATATGATGCAAACATGTTTATGCAAATGTAATGCAAGATGCAGCAAACACGGGATCACATCCTCCTGGCTGAGAAGCCCAATCCACCATATTGGCCTCAAATAGACCCACAAACTGCTCAAGACCATCCACAACGCTCCAACCTGGTCTCTGACGGACCCAATAACACTGTCCTCAAATATCACACCACTAAATCTCAATCAAGAAAACCGGTAATCTGGAAGTCAAGTTACCTGCATGCCCAACCCCTCTCACAGGTAGGTGTCCTAATAACTGACACAAGGTATGGCATCCTATGCGGTCGTCGGCGTCACAGACATTCAAGACCGATGATACGATACCCAGAAGGTGTGGCATCATCATGTCCTGAAGAGGCCTCACTTAGCCAACTTCCAAATGATCGGTCCCCAGAGTCGACAATCCAACTAACCAACAACCCCTTCAACCCAAAGGGTTGAAAAAGAAGCCAACCAGAAGAACCTCGTCTGAGCGTGGATTTCATGAGACACTAGTACATGCAAAGCATGCACGCCCCCACTAATTTCCACTCTAATTCTAGGTGCACTCAAGCCCAGGTCTGACTTATCTCTCAATCATAGAGTCCCCTCATACCCACAACAATAATAACAATAATATAATGCTGAATGTAAAATACAGAAACGTAAATCCATACAAAATCCACGACGGGAAAACAAGCGCTAGGATTGACTCGCGTAGGGAACCGTTGGAGTCCCCAGCAGAGTCGCCAGCTGTCGCTACTGCGAAAATCGGCGCCGGCTGAACAGAAGAGTCGCCACCGTGCGTTATTTATCCCAACAGAGGGAAAGGAAACGCTCGAAGTAAACCTAACGCAAAGACGGGAAAGGAATGGTCATCGCAACCAAATCCTAGATTCAGGAGTCGGTTACGCAAGGGGAAGGTATTAGCACCCCTCACGTCCGTCGTACTCGACGGGATCCACACTTGTTTTCTAGTACGAATTGTTATTCTATCTACTCTACAGGTCTGGGGTTAAAAGAAAATAAAATGACTCGGCAAAGTATCGCACTTTATGCCTACGTATCCCCGTCTGTAACGAGAAATCAGAGTCAACGTAGTTCGCCTACCTACGGGAAAGGAGGGGAAGGTTGCTCGCTAGGATATCGCATCCTATGCCTACGTACTTTCATACAGCATGAAAGATCAGAGCAAACGTAGTTCGGACCACGTACGACACAAGTCTGTCTTGATTGTTTTTATCCTTCTGAAAAAGGTTTTCTCTTGATTATGGGTCCAAGCGGACAAAAATGACGTTTTTTGATTGGTTTACAGTCTTTTACACAAGAACTGTCTTTTATGGTGTTTGAAATGTTTATTGTGTTTTTTTGATTGTTTTGAGATGAGAAGAGAAAGAAGCTCTAAAACCTAGGGTTAAAAAGGGAATCAAAATCTACCCTAATGTTGGCATGCATGGATGAGAGCCTAATGTCTGTCATATTTCTCTCTTGCGCAGAGAGAAACAGAGATCCTAAGGGAATAAACGGAAAAGAAACAACATATATACAGTAAAGCAGTAAAATGCATGAATGCAGCAGTACAAGCGAGGCAAGGGAGTCCCACTCAATCTCGAACCTAGAAAACAATGGGCAAAGTGAAACAACTTCACTTCAACCCTATGGGAAAATTAACAAACAATACAGTAAAGAAAATAAAACCCCAAAACCAGCCCTGACAGCACACCAGCTCCTACAGCAGCAAACCCTGGCTTTTTGACATGAACAATCTTCATCTCTATCTTCAATGGCTTCTTTCTTCAAGGTAAGCACTCCCAGGTGAGAATTGATTTATCAGGATAAATTGCATGTCAAACAGTTCATTGACAACCAAAGGAAGCCTATAAACAGTTGACATTGTAACATACTGTTTCCCTCAAAGTTCCACCTCTTAGATACAACCACTTATTCCTCCAAAGGAGGGAGGTGAATACCACAGAGGGACTTTATGTCATAGAGAGGAATGGAAGCACAGGAAGCTATCCATGTTTGTGAAAAAAAATTGGTCTATTCTAAGGCTCTGCCTATTTGCTCCTATTTCTCCTAAGTCTTCGATCAACTCCAAGCTCAAGCAATCTTCAAGCTTCAACATTTGATTATCATCCTCAATCTTCTCCTTTGATGTCTTCATGCTTCCAAAAGCCTATACCAAGCCCATACCCCAAACGAAAACCCAAAAGCCCAAGCAGACAAACAAAAACCCCAAGTGGGAACACCAAACAATCACGCAATTTGCAAAATATACTAAAAATAGTAAAATAGTATTTAATATTCTAAGATTAATTCTAAGGGGAGTTCTATATCTACCCTATAACCCATATATTCCCCTATAACCTAAGCCAAATGCTACATGCCCCAACTACATTATACACTACAACTAAGTGTTTTTGGATTAAATTCTATCCTACAATTTTATATACAAACTAGTGTTAAATCCTAAAAATATACTAAGCTTACCCTAAAATATTCTAAGTTTTTTATTACACCATATCTATTTCAACATTTTTTTACTATCACATTATCCTAAGGGAAACCCTAAAGTATATTAATATCTATATTATCAAGATCGAAGATCAAACCCTATATCAACTTCTAAGGGGTCTAAACAAATCCTAACATGCAAGGGGTCAAGGTTAACCATCAATTGGGAAGGTCCTAATCAACCCTAAAACAGAACCAAATTACATCTAAGAAATCTACAAAAATTCCTAAGGGAACATGCGAGTGTTAGCTATAATCTTCCAAAAGATCTAAGCAAGAATCATCACCAATTGAGAGAACAAAATTCTACAAAACAGCGGTATCAAATATGCAAAGCAAACATCAATTAAATCATGCAAAATATTCATCAGAATGTAAAATGCAAAAGAAATGGGAAAACAATCCACAAATATCTAAGAAAAATTCTACAATCTCCTGAATATGTTAGAAACCTATGGTAAAAAATTTAAAACCAAATTCTAAAGTTAAGGTCACTTTCTAAAGGAAAACCTATAAAGTGTCCAGGAACATTCAGATAGGGATGGCTCTAAAAAGCGGATTCAAAACTAAACTTAGAGTCGTCTAGAAATTCCAATAAAATTTTTGGAGAAACCTATGCATATCACCTAAAACATATCCAAAAATCAGCTCAAAATCATGAAGCATCAAAGAGAACAAAATTAAACAAAACAGATGAACAATTATGTACACCAATGGATATTAGCACGAAATAAAAATCATAACTAAATCAAAAAAAATACAAAAAATGCAAACTCAGCGCCTAAAATTTCTTAAGACAATCAAGATATACAGAAAAAAATTTCATAATTTCTTGATCATTTTTACTATTTTTGACGTAATAAAAGCAAACAGACCTCAAAACAGAAAAATAAAAAGAAAAAGGGAATGAAGAAAATCTCCGAATTAACAATCCTAAAATCATCCATAGGTGTTCACGATCCTAACCGCAGAAGAATTTCTAATTATCTCATCCTAAATCCATGGTAAAGTGAAGGTTTACATACCTTGATCGGAGCTTCGAAACAGAGTATCTTCGGCTCTTTTCGTGCTTCCGAAAGCTTTAAATTCGTTCAACAATATGCAAGGAAAGTGCTACAATCTTCGAATCGAACCGAAATCGCCTTGAATGAAGAATCACCACTTGATTTTCTCTCTTGAAAATTGATATGCTTTCTTCCAATCCAACTCCAATCAATCACCAACCTTGCTTCAAATGAGTTTCTAAACATTTATAGAGATGTTTGGAAGATTCTAGAAATGAAGCCCAAACCCAAAATAATAAAATCCATTTCCCTTGGAAGTTTCTAGATTATTCATGTATCCTCCCTTGGATGTTTCTAGATTGTTCATGTATCTTCCCTTGGAAGTTTCTAACCAAAATAGCCTTCCAAATGCCTTGTTAAGTGGTTTGGATTAGTGACTTACATTTCAAGTAACCACTTTTACAAAGCAAGTCATGAAATTATTGCTCAATTCAAAAATGTGCCAATGCCATTGTCTTTAGAATGCAATTTCTATTCAAAATGAGTATTCACTTGACATGTTTGTGACCTCTAACCCAAAATTTGATTTTTTTCCACCACTTTATTTGACTTATTCCCCTTTTTTAGGCCATTTTAAGTGACTTTTTGAAATAAGCCGATCAATCTACCATGATGACTTACTTGACCTAAAAACATCATTTTAAGCACATTCCGTGCTGAACGCTTTTTCATCTGAAGAGTGGAACATGGAGATTTTGACCTATGCTAAAAAAGGACCTATAATCTCACTTTCCCGAAATACCCCTGGCTTGTACAACTCATAACTTGAGCTCCACAAATCCAAATGAGAACTTCTATAACTTTTTGGAAAGCTAAGAAGATAAGGAACATCTCTCATGTTTGCCAAGAATCCATTTGAAAACTCTTTCTAGCTCAAAAGTTGCTTGGAAGTCAAGTGACTTTCACAGTTGAATTTCAGATGCCTCTGAGGACCCCTAACTTGTCTGGGCTATAACTTGAGTTCTATAAATACCCTTGAGGACTTCTAGTACTCAAATTAAAGTTATGAACCTCCTATACAACATTCATGTGGAGATCCAAGTAACTTGAAGCTCACATCTTGACTTAGAAGGCTTGGAAGTTCAGTGAAAAACAGGGGATTTTACCCTAGGAACCCTGTCTTGTCACCCTCAATCCTTCTTGATTATTTTGATTTTCTTTTGGCACAACACCACATATGCTTCAACATATCATTTCATGGCTAGAATGATCTAGAGCTAGGCTTTGATGCCTCTCAAACACTCTCCTTGAGCTAGGATTACTCAGACAAAACCCTAATTGCACGCACTTCAATCAGAACTCTTGAACTTGATTCTATGGCTTGCTTAAGCTCCTTCTTGGCTCTCTAGGGACTCAATAAGCTCTATTAATATCTCATACCCTTGATCAAGGCTTCATAGACCCCTGAGACTCTTCACAAAGCCCCTCACACTTGGAGATAGACCTTGTACAACCAATGCAACTCTTTAAGCACCCAAATCTTTGACTGATGGCCTTGGTGGCCTCTTTAGCTTGTATGATCTTAGGCTCTCCTCTTTTATATCTCACTCTTGATACCCTGTTAAATGTTAATGCTATGATATGCAGATGCTAGAACTATGTTAGAACTATGACATGCTATGCAATGGAACATAAACTCAAGGTTGAGCAAATTTTGGGGTGCAACACTTGGCCATGATCTATCCCCACCATTCTCCACAATGGAGTACGGATGAATCTCCTACACTCCTCTTGAGAAATGGTTTGTCCCACCAACACCATGATATGCATAACACCAAATGCACAACAAATGAACTCAACCACACGAGGTGCACACGATCCCCAGATCACATCACCATACATCATACATACACATTAATCATCAATTAATTATTTTAATTAAAGTCACACGATCCCCCCTGATAACCTCACCATACCCCATACACACCTTACACATCAATTTCATTATTTTGATTAAATTCAATACTACATAATTCCACCTATCAACACCAAGTACATACTCTTCACAACTAAACACCACATATGTATCTGTCCCAGCCCAAGGGATCCTACAAAACGAGTCACAACGCAATACAACATAACACGCATTCTGTCACGCTCGCTGGCTCATTCGCTTAGCGAAGCCCTAGCGAACTCTCGCTAGCTGCTCACCTAGCGAACTCCCTAGAGAAGGCAGACAGTGGCTACTGGAAGCCTTCGCTATCCATCTCGCCTAGCGAAGTCCTAGCGTACACTCGCTACTAGCTCGCCTAGTGAACTACCAAGAGAATCGCTCGCTAGCTCACTCGCTAGCTACTCGCTTAGCGATTTCTCAAAACCCTCACAGTCCAGAACTGTTATCTTGCTCAAATTCAAGCCTATCATTCTACTTCTATTTTTAGTCCTATCAATACTACAACCAATAAACACTACTCTATCATTTTCTATCAATTTTAACTCTAGAACCCACATCTATGTTCATCATCAGAACTACACAAGTTACTCAGAACTTCACCAATCTCCCAACAACACATACCCAAGGTCATCAATGGCAACCACAATCATAAACACATCAACATGCACACCAATTTCATCATAACAACAACAACAATCATCAACGTTTCAGTATATCATTCCTATTCACCAAACTCCTACAGGGTTAAGGAATCCTCTCTACCCTGTTCATGCAATTTACCAATCTTAACCCGTTTCTCCCCTTACCTCGATTAATGTTCCGATTGACGAAGAACCTTCAAGAATCGTTAGCCATAGCCTCCTTCTCTTCCTCTTGTTCTTCCTTCTCTCCTTTCTCTAGAACTGACTTATCGTGTTATAACTCTCTTTCCCTAAAAATCCCCTTTTATCCTTATTTTATTAATAATAATAATAATACAAATAATAATAATAATAATAATCATAATAATAATAATAATATACTAATTATTAGATTATCATCATTATTAATTATATCATATTATTATTAAACTCTATTTTATTAAATAATTCCTATAACTCAAGGACACCCACCCACGCGCTCCAATATACTCCCCCACAAAGGACACACCCAAAATAAAATAACACCACAAGACTAAATAATTAAAATATGTGTTACAACTCTCCCCCACTTTAATTATTTTCGTCCTCGAAAATTACCTGATGGAAACAATTTCGGATACGCTTCCCGCATCCTGCTTTCCGATTCCCAGGTCACACTGCCTCCTGCAGCACCTCCCCAAGCTACGTTCACCAAGGGTATCTCCTTTCCTGAGAGTTTTTTCATTTTACGATCTTCGATCCTCAACGGCATCGTCTCAATAGTAAGATTCTCCCGGACCTAAACTTCATCTCTCGGAATCATATGAGATGGGTCAGAGACATACTTTCAAAGTTGTGACACATGAAACACATCATGGAAATTCGGCAATTCAGGCGATAACGCCACTCTATAAGCTACATCACCAATTCTCTGCAAAATTTAATACGGTCCAATAAACTTAGGATCCAGCTTCTTGGACTTCAACGCTCGACCCACACCAGTCACTGGGTTAACCCTTAGAAACACGTGATCACCTTCACTAAATTCCAGTTCTTTCCTTCAGTTATCATGATAACTTTTCTGCCTACTTTGAGACGCTTTCGTTTTCTCACAAATTATCTGAATGGTCTCAGTAGTCTGTTGCATCATCTCTGGTCCCAATACCACATTTTCACCCGTTTCATACCAACACAGAGGAGTTCTGCACCTCCTACCGTATAAAGCCTCAAACGGTGTCATTCCGATACTAGAATGGTAACTGTTGTTGTACGTGAACTCTATCAATGGTAAATGAGTATCCCACGCACCACCCTTTTCCAACACACAAGCTCTCAACAAATCCTCCAGCGACTGAATAGTCCTCTCTGACTGACCATCAGTTTATGGATGGTAAGTTGAACTCAACTTCAACTTAGTACCCAAAGCTTCCTGCAAACTCCTCCAAAATTCGGAAGTAAACCTCGGATCTCTATCCGACACGATACTCGATGAAACACCATGTAGCTTCACAGTTACACGAATATAAGTCTCTGCTAGCTTCACCAACGGAAAGATGATATTAATCGGTACAAAATGTGCAGACTTCTTAAGTCGATCCACAATTACCCAAATAGCGTCAAATCCTCTCGCCGTATTCGGCAAACCCGTCACAAAATCCATAGTGATATAATCCCATTTCCAAACCAGAACTTCCAACGGTTGCATAAATCCAGAAGGTCTCCAATGCTCTACCTTCGACTTCTGACATGTCAAACAGGCATAAACAAATTGAGCTATATCTCTTTTCATACCAGACCACCTGTCGCTACTGCGAAAATCGGCGCCGGCTATGACAGAAGAGTCGCCACCGTGCGTTATTTATCCCAAATAAGGGAAAGGAAACGCTCAGAGTAAACCTCACGCAAAGACGGGAAAGGAACGGGCATCGCAACCAAATCCTGGATTCGGGAGTCGGTTACACAAGGGGAAGGTATTAGCACCCCTCACGTCCGTCGTACTCGACGGGATCCACGCTTGTTTTCTAGTACAGATTGTTATTCTATCTACTCTAAAGGTCAGGGTTAAAAGAAAAGAAAATGACTCGGCAAAGTATCGCACTTTATGCCTACGTATTCCCGTCTGGAACGAGAAATCAGAGTCAACGTAGTTCGCCTACCTGCGGGAAAGGAGGGGAAGTTTGCTCGCTAGGATATCGCATCCTATGCCTACGTACTTTCATACAGCATGAAAGATCAGAGCAAACGTAGTTCGGGCTACGGAAGACACAAGCTTGTCTAACAATTTTTTATCTCCTCATGAAAGGGTTTTTTCCGATTTAAGAGTCCAAGCGGACAAAAATGACATTTTGATGTTTGTTTCCAGTCTTTTACGCAAGAACTGTCTTTTATGGTGTTTGCAATCTCTGACGCACTAGAGACTATGATTTAAGGGTGACTACGTTGTATGTCACCCTAAGGGTAACACACTAAGCAATCAGATTACTGAAGAGTGACCCTCCAGTAACCTTTCTCAAATAGCTTAAGGCTCGTAGCGTACGACATCGATTATCTTTATTACTGTGTTTTGAATTGTTCTGAGATAGAAGAGAAAGAAGTCTACAAAACCTAGGGTTTGAAAGGGGAATCAAAACTACCCTAATGTTATCATGCATGGATTACAACCTAACGTCTGTCATAATTCCCTCCTGCATAGAGGAAATCAGAGATCCTAGGGGATAAACGGAAAAGAAACAGCAGGCACAGTAAACAGTAAAATGCATGAGATGCAGCAATACAAGCGAAGCAAGGGAGAAAGCAATAGGCAAGAGGAGACAAGCTCCACCTCAAACCTAAGGGAAAACCAACAAACAATACAGCAAGGAAAACCACCAACACCAACTCATACAGTAAGCAGCTCAAACAGTACCGGCCTTGGCAGCTACAGTTGATTAATAACACAAGGTTGACAGTAACAACTTCAATCAAGATCCCATTTTCACTCTTCAATGATGTTCAAGCTTCAGATAAGCTTTTATCTCCAATAATCTTCCCCTTTAGCAAGCACTGAGTCACAACCAGTAGACATCTTCAGTTGGCAGCAAAACCCTAGTCCTCAACAGATACCCAACTTTGACAGGTACAAGCTTCATCTTCTCTAATCTTTAATGAACTTATTCTTCAATAGGCTTACAATCTTCAATGCAAACAACTCACAGGAGAGAATCAACTAATAGATGAAGTTGGAATGTTAAGATGCTTAATGATAACCCAAGGAAATAACCAAGATCTTAACATAGCTAGTGAAAGTTATCCTCAAGGTTCTACCCAATCAAAGCATGCTCTACATCCCTCCTAAGGAGAGATGGAACTCTTTTAGGGGACCTTGTGTCATAGGATGGAATAGAGGCACAAGGAGCTCTCTATGTTTGACAGAAGAAATCAGTCTACTCCTAGAGTTCACCCTATATCTCCTATCTCCTAAGTCTTCATCAAGCAATCTTCAAGCACAAGCAACTTCAAGATTCAAGCATCATTATTTGTCTACAATCATCTTCCATGTCTTCACACAATCCTCAAGCCAAGCACAAGCCTCAACACCCAAAGAAGAGGCTCAAAACTCAACAAACAAAACAATATCCCCAGAGGGAAACACATCCATAGCAACCAACTTGCAAAAATCAAATAAAATTGAAATATTCATCATAAAATCCTATATTAATTTCTAAGGGATCCTAACTGGGTACCCTATGCCCCACATAAACCCCAAGACCTAAATCAAACTAAAAACCCAAGAACTAGGTGTTGAATGCACCTATGTCAAGTTGAAACCCTAATTCTAACACACTAAAGTTTGATGCTCAAAACCAACTAAACTTAAATCAAAAAAATGTGATAAAATTCCAAGGGGAACCTAATGCTCTAATATAACCATGGAAAAAAGAATCACACCAAAATGTGAAATAAAATGGCTAAACAAAATTCAGCAAAATAGATATACAAAATAAAAGGCAATAAAAGCAACTAACTGTAAAATATTCACCAGAAATAGAAAAATGACTAAAACGCTAATTTTTTTTTCTATAATTTTCTTGAGACAATTATTAGAATGGAGAAAAAACTCCCATACAAAAATACCTATTTTTGAATTTATTATGAATTTTTAAAGATCCTAAAAATAATGTGAAAATAAAAGAAAATATGGAAAAATGGAAAATGTGCGTGTCAAATAGCAATGCAGACTAGTTCAAATTACCAGTTGGGCCCAGAGGGGGTGTCAAGAGGAAAGCACTAGGCCCAATGTCATTCAGAAAATTAAAATTAAAATGGAAAGGAAAATGGAAAAACGTGTGGCAAATAGCAACAAATAATAGTGTATTTCTCGCTGGGCCTTGGAATAGGGGTGTGGATAGGACGTTTCTCACTTAGGCCCAAACTGGTACTTTAATGAAACGATGCGTTTCACTCTCAGCCTTCTCCTTCACAAATCGAGCGCAACTCACGGCCGTTGGATTTCGTTTTGGTCAAAAGTCTTTGTCTAATCTAATGGTGGTCAGATCATCTTCTTCATTTTGAATTGTGGAGGGAGAGCAACCATGGATGTCTGGGCTTGCAACTTCATCTTCCCCAATTTGTACTCCCTCAAATCCTCATCAAATGCAAAAATTCAAAACCCTAACTCACTCCATTTTTCACAAGGAATCTATCCATGGCAATGAAACATATTGAAACACAACCTAACTCAAAACACGAATCAAACTTCAAAATTTGGTCCATGATCAAAACTCACCAAACTTGAAATTGGATAGCCTAAACTCTTCACCATGCTTCACTGATCATTTCTAACCATCAAACTATGATTATACCATCAAGAACGACAAGATATGAGCATGAACAGAAATTGCATCACTACACTAATTGTCTCTAAATCAACCCTAAAGCTACCAGAAAGCTCCACATGGTCATCCACATTGAATCTAACTATTCAAAACTGATTGAAACTACCTAAATCAAGCTGTGGATGGAAGTATACATACCTGCAAATTTGAGATGAACAGAGGTATGAAATCTTCAAATCAGGCTTTGAGAACTTCCACACACATTCAATGAGTCACGATCTTGCTTCTGTATGCAAAAGAATTGGTTGAAATAACTTGGATCTTGGAAACCGATCTTGAGTTGCAGGCTGAAAATCTCAAATGCTATCACACGATTCTCCACCAATCTTGTTCAATTATCCATCTGGAATCACTCACATATGCTTGATAAAGGTTCTGAGATCCAAAGAATGGCTTGAATATGGTTGAAACTGGTAACTGAATTCTGTTTTGCACATGGAAGTTTCAAAGTGCAATCTCACCAATCTCTCCCAATTCTCTCTAACTCTTGCTCTGCACCTCTTCTGAATCTTATATAGAATGTGTTTGAGGACTCTAGAAAGTTCTAGATTGATCCAATGAGAAATTCACCATCTAATGTCATGAAATTCTCTTCTTATGCTATGCACATACCATCTCATGATTTGGCTTGCAATTGCACTTGTTCTGAGTTTCAATTCTCTCCAAATGAGATATTGGAGGTGTATGGATGGAAAAGAGCCTTGCATTTGCCTTGCCAAGTGGTTTTGCAATGGTGTCTTATGGTTCAAGTAACCAATTTACAAAGCAAGTCCTTGAAATAACCCTCAATTCAAAATTGTGGCAATGTCAATGTTCTCAAAATGCTTTTTACAATCAAATTGGTATGTCATATGCCTTGGTTGGATGTGTAGATCAAAAACCCCAATTTCCAACTTTGGTTCATTTGAAATATACCTTCATTTTAGGCCATTTTTATGATTTTGTGAAGCAAGCCACTCCAAACTCTCATGACCTCTTATCTAGCCTAAAAAAAATTATTTTGAACACATCTCATGTTGAACATTTTTCCATTTGAAGAGTGGAAGATGGAGATTTGGACCTATGTTGAAAAATGACTTGTAATTCAACTTTCCCAAAATACCCCTGGGTTGCCAAGACCATAACTTGAGTTTTACAAATCCTCTTGAGGACTTCTAGTACTCAAATTAAAGCTAAGATCAAGATCTACAACTCTTATGTTGGCCAAGAATCCATTTGAAAACTCCTTTATAGGCAAAAGTTGCATAGAAGTCAAGTAACTTTCACAGATAAATTTCAGTGTCCTCTGATGACCCATAACTTGCAAGAACCCTAACTTGAGTTCTATAAATATTCTTGAAGACTTCTACCACTCAAATTAAAGCTATTGAGATGCTCTACAAGTTTCATGTTGACGAAGAATTCATTTGGAACTTGCATTTTGACTTATCTGGCTTGGAAGTTAAGCCTAAATTAGGGTTTTTTAACTGAAACCCTAATTTAGCAACTCCTCTTCTTCTTGATTTCTCTTGATTTCTACTTGGCACAACACCACACATATATCCACATATCAAATCATGAATTCTAAATCCTCCAAGTAGGCCTTGATGCCCTCCAATCAATCATTTGACCTAGGGTTGACCTAGGGTTGACCCAGATGAAACCCTAGTTGACTGCATTCAACTGTAGCTCTTGTAATCACACCAATGACTTGACTCATCTTCAAGATGACCCTATAGGTCCCCCATGAGCTTTTTCATACCCCCAGTCATAGCTCACACACTCATTGATGATATTCAACCTATCCCCAAGATTGGGAGAGAAATCCACTGGTTGACCTTCAAACTTCTCAAAGCTTCAACTCATTTCTTGATTACTTGGATGGTCTTGAACTTGAATAAAACCCCATGATGGGCCTCTTTCTGATAAGAAAGGCACTTGATCCCCTGTTAGATGACTTGCTATGTTATGCTATGCAAATGATTAGACTATGTACATGATTTATTATGCAAATGACAATGCAATTGAAACATAACCCAGGTGAAATAGGTTGAGCAAATTTTAGGGTGCAACAGCTGCCCCTATTCAAGCGGCTTGGACCCGACTGGGTGAAGATTGAACGACCTTCAAACATTCGAGGTACGAGAGGGTTGAATACCAAGAACCCGGAAATTTGCCAACCGTAGAGATAAACTGCACCACTGCTTGGGGGAACACCATTCATCAATTGGACTTGATTGTTACTGTAACAACCAATCAACCACACGATACATATCTGATTAACTGCCTGTGCAGCACCAAACTTGTCAATATAGGAATAACCTGGACGACTTCACTGGGGAAGTACTTCTGTCAACAAAACATGACTCTGCCAACGATACAGGGAAAAGAGCTCCGTCACCACTACGGGAAATACTCTGGGAAAATAACACCGTCATCGGTACGGGAAATAACACCGCCATCACTACGGGTAATACTCCGCCATCACTATGGGAAATAACACCGCCATCACTACGGGTAATAACACCGCCATCGCTACGGGTAATAACTCTCTGTCACCACTACAGGAAAATAACACTGCCATCACTACGGGAAATAACACCGTCATCGCTACGGGTAATACTCTGCCATCACTGCAGGGAAATAACACCGCCATCGCTACGGGTAATACTCTGCCATCACTGCAGGGAAATAACACCGCCATCGCTACGGGTAAACAACACCGCCATCACTACGGGTAATACTCTGCCATCACTGCAGGGAAATAACACCGCCATCGCTACGGGTAAACAACACCGTCATCGCTACGGGTAATACTCTGCCATCACTGCAGGGAAATAACACCACCATCGCTACGGGTAATACTCTGCCATCACTGCAGGGAAATAACACCGCCATCGCTATGGATAAACAACACCGCCATCGCTACGGGTAATACTCTGCCATCACTGTAGGGAAATAACACCGCCATCGCTACGGGTAATGACTCTCGAATACAGCTCCTCTGCCTATCTTTGCAGTAGCTAACTCCACCAGTCAAATGGGTAACACATAACTGGTCCAATCTTTAAACTTTAATGCTGACACGACAATAAATCTGAAAAGGACTCTACCGGGAATTTTCTGAACCCAAACTGCCAGACACCTACTTCGACATAGGCGGCCTTTTCCAAAAACTGATTCACGAGATCTTTTGATAACGACATAACAACAATCTTGAGGAAATACTCCGCTGGAGAGGTAAGAGAAACTTAAACAAGCAACTCTGTGGGGAATAATGACAAGACAAACATTATCGCCACATGTCTCATGCTGAGACTTTCAATATTTGGTAATTGATCCGAGCAAGAGCTCTTCTCCACCTGCAAGGGAAACAAGACTTGAATACCAAAGGTTAACCAACCTGGCCTATGTTTCAAAATGCGCATGTTTGAGAATGGCGTAATGCTCCGTACAACACAGATATGCTACACGTTTTTAAGTAGATGCAAATATGACACTATATGCGAATGCAAATGCAGGCTCAAGCTGCTGAGGAAACTCTGATAAGCTCGCTTCCACACGGCTGTTGAAAGCAAATACCACCCTGTTGGGGATGGACGAGCATCATAAATTCCTCCGGCAAAATAAATGCCGAACATACAATCAACTCCATCGGGGAGAGATTAAACTTCGATTTCCACTGGGAGGAACGAACAACATCTGCTGGGGAAAGTAACTCCGCTGGGGAAGAATCGACTCTCTTGGGGAAAGTAAACTAATTGAGCAAGAAACGACTCAGCTGGGGAACGAGGAAATCTTTCTGGAGGAGACGATGCTGTCTGGGCACAACTTACAAACTCGGAGTTACCGCTCCGCTGGGGATAATCATCCTGACGAAGGCATGACGACCTGCGGGGAAAAACCATCTTCTATAGGAATAATCCTTCTGAACCAACTATGACTTGGCTAAACTCTGCAGGAATCCTCCAAGCTGGGGATTGATCGCTCACATACTCGACTCTCTAGGGAGTGCAACCTCTGCAAGGGATACTGATCTTGACTGGCCGGGGGTATCCTCTGGGGATAAGCTACGACTAGCTGGGGAAATTGCTCTCTTCGGTAAAGGACAAAATCATCCCAATTTCTGAAGATGAGGTGCGGCCTACATGGGGGTTGGCGTCGCACAAAGTCAAGTCCTTCACCACGAACCTCCGGCTGGGGGTCGCAATTTTCTGATTGTTTGCTACAAAGGTGAGAGCCCTGCAAAACACAAACGAGACAAGATAAATCTATACAACCAAATCTATTTGGGTTAGTGTCCGTGACATTACTCCAGTCAATTCGAAGTTTTAGCAATTATTGGCAAGGGCCAGCAAAGTTATGCAAGTGCAAGTTTATCAAAACATCGGCGTTTTCCACATACAAAATAGTAAAGCACAAACATCAAATACTGAATAACATGTTTTATTAATAACAGGCCTCTAAATAGGCAAAGTTTTGTACATCGGATGCAACTCCTAAAAAGAGGAAGTTACGTACACACACATACATATATGCACAAGAAGCATAAAGATACAAATACAACTCGAATTTGTACACATGTCGGCAACGTGGTGCAGACAAACATCGTAAGCTGATCCTCTTATGACTCTCCTGACTCTGGCGCTTTCCGGGTATTCAATTTTCGGAAGAGATTGTGTTGGATAAACGAACCCTCAGGTACTCCCAAACCACTAAGCAATGTAGGTATCTAATTCGGGCTGCAGTCATTTGCTTTTTAAATCCCTAACTTTTGCGTGAATCGCCCTTTGCGGGTTTTCAATTCACCGGGATACCCTTTTTTGCCGAAGCCGCCCAATGTAGGTTTTCGACTTCACGGGTGTACATCTTTTTAATTTTATCCCTAACTTTTGCCCGAACCTTTTATTCTGTTTTTGGTTCGCCGGGATGCCCCATTTTTGCATGGACTCTCTTTTTACTATCCAACGGGTCACTTTCAAGCAAAGTATTTTTTAACTGCATCCGAATTCACAGGAGACGTAAAGTCTTCACCGTCCATGGTGGACAACAACAGTGCTCCTCCTGAGAAGACTTTTCTGACAACATATGGCCCTTCGTAATTAGGGGTCCATTTTCCCCGGTGATCTGTTTGTGGCGGGAGAATCCTTTTCAGCACAAGGTCGCCCGTCTGAAAGCTTCGCGGACATATCTTCTTATTATATGCTTTCTTCATCCGGCTCTGGTACAACCGACCGTATGTGAGAGAAGCTAGCCTCTTCTGATCCATTAAGCTCAGCTGATTCAACCTGTCTTTTACCCATTCTGCCTCATCAAGTTGGACATCTCGTAAAACCCTTAAGGAAGGAATCTCCACTTCCAACGGTAACACTGCCTCCATTCTGTATACCAATGAAAAAGGGGTTGCCCCGGTTGATGTGCGTACCGTCGTACGATACCCGTGCAAAGCGAAAGGTAGCATCTCATGCCAGTCCTTATACGTCACAACCATCTTCTGAACAATCTTCTTTATGTTCTTATTGGCCGCTTCAACAGCGCCATTCATCTTGGGTCGGTAAGGAGAAGAGTTGTGATGTTCGATCTTGAAATTCTGACACAGCTCCTTCATCATCTTGTTGTTCAAATTCGAACCGTTGTCGGTGATAATCCGCTCAGGGATTTCATATCTACAGATAATATCTCGTTTGATAAACCTGGCTACCACTTGTTTGGTGACATTGGCATATGACGCTGCTTCCACCCATTTGGTGAAGTAATCGATTGCCACCAAGATGAACCGGTGTCCGTTTGATGCTGTAGGCTCGATCTTTCTAATCATATCAATTCCCCACATCGAGAATGGCCATGGTGAGGACATCACATTTAGAGGACTTGGGGGTACATGGACCTTGTCCGCATAAATTTGGCATTTTTGACACCTCTTTGCAAACTTGAAACAGTCTGTTTCCATAGTTAGCCAGTAATAACCTGCCCGCAGCAGTTTTCTCGTCATAGCATGCCCACCCGCATGTGTACCAAACGTACCCTCATGTATCTCTTCCATGAGCAACTTCGCCTCTTTCTCGTCTACGCAGCGTAGCAACACCAAGTCGTGGTTTCTCTTGTATAGGACACCGTCCGGGTTCAAATAGAAATTGCCAGCCAATCTCCTGAGAGTCTTCTGATCTCGACTGGATGCCCCAGCCGGGTACTCCTTATTCTTCAGGAAATTCTGGATGTCAAAGTACCAGGGTTTATCATCAGATGCTTCGTCAATAGCAAATATGAACGCAGGCCTATCAAGCCGAGAGATAACAATTCGGGGAGCCTCGTTCCAGAAGTTAACTTTATACATGGAAGACAATGTCGTCAGGGCGTCAACCATTTGATTTTCTGCTCGTGGCACATGATGCAATTCTACCTTGTCAAATAAAGGCAACAATCTCCTTGCATAATTCATGTATGGTATCAAATTGGGCTGCCGTGTCTCCCATTCTCCTTTAATCTGGTTCACTACCAGAGCTGAGTCTCCGTATACATCCAGATGTTTGATTCGCAAATCAACAGCTTCTTCAAGACCCATGATGCAAGCCTCATATTCAGCCTCATTATTGGTAACCGAAAAGGTCAATCGAGCAGTAAATGGGATGTGCGACCCCTGAGGAGTAGTAATAATCGCACCTATTCCGCTACCATAGGAATTTACAGCTCCATCAAATATTAACTGCCATTTGGAACCCAACTCTGGTCCTTCATCCGGCAACGGTTCTTCACAATCTTTCATCTTTAGGTACATGATATCCTCGTCAGGAAAATCAAACCTCATCGATTGGTAGTCCTCAACAGGCTGCTCCGCAAGGTACTCTGACAAGACACTACCTTTAATAGCCTTTTGAGAGACATATTGAATATCATATTCGGTTAACACCATCTGCCATCGGACAATTCTTCCGGAGAGTGCTTGCTTCTCAAACACGTATTTGATTGGATCCATCTTTGAAATGAGCAGGGTTGTATGATT
This sequence comes from Lathyrus sativus, assembly GCA_963859935.3. Classification (NCBI taxonomy): domain Eukaryota; kingdom Viridiplantae; phylum Streptophyta; class Magnoliopsida; order Fabales; family Fabaceae; genus Lathyrus; species Lathyrus sativus. The sequence goes on from OZ012741.1 coordinate 489,756,675, forward strand.
TAGCATGTATTGCCTTAAACGTTTGGCGGCCCAGGCCAGCGCACAACACGTTTTTTCGAGCATTGAGTATCGAGACTCACAGTCAGTAAACTTCTTACTCAAATAGTATATCGCATGCTCTTTGCGCCCAGTCTCGTCATGTTGACCGAGAACACAACCCATACTTTCCTCAAGAACTGTCAAATACATAATCAACGGTCTCCCGGCCACTGGGGGTATCAAAACAGGAGGTTCCTGCAAGTATTCTTTTATCTTATCGAACGCCTTTTGACAATCTTCATTCCAGGTCACAACCTGGTCCTTCTTCAACAACTTGAATAATGGCTCGCATGTTGCGGTTAAGTGAGATATGAACCGGGTGATATAGTTCAACCTCCCTAAGAACCCGCGTACTTCTTTTTCTGTTTTAGGCTTCGGCATTTCTTGTATTGCTTTTATTTTCGCAGGATCAACCTCTATTCCTTTTTCGCTCACGATAAACCTCAGCAGTTTACCCGATCTCACCCCGAAGGTGCACTTGTTAGGGTTCAGTCTCAGCCTGAACTTCCTAAGCCTCTTGAATAATTTCAGCAGATTAACCAAATGCTCCTCCTCCGTCTGGGATTTGGCAATCATATCATCAACATAAACCTCGATCTCTTTATGCATCATGTCATGAAAGAGAGTCATCATAGCACGTTGATATGTTGCCCCAACATTCTTCAATCCGAAGGGCATCACTTTGTAACAAAATGTTCCCCAGGGAGTAATGAAAGTAGTCTTCTCCATGTCTTCTGGTGCCATTTTGATCTGATTATAGCCCGAGAAGCCATCCATGAAGGAGAATACGGAGAATTGAGCAGTGTTATCAACCAGCACATCGATGTGAGGAAGTGGAAAATCATCTTTCGGGCTTGCTTTGTTCAAGTCACGGTAGACTACACACATTCGCACTTTACCGTCTTTCTTTGGCACTGGCACAATATTAGCGACCCATGAGGGATATTTTGTAACAGCTAGGAAACCAGCATCCCACTGTTTTTGCACTTCCTCCTTGATCTTCACAGCCATGTCCGACCTAGTTCTTCGGAGTTTCTGCTTAATAGGCGGACATTCCTCTCGCAGTAGCAGACGGTGAACAACCATATATGTATCCAACCCAGGCATATCCTCATACGACCAAGCAAATATGTCACTGTACTCTTTGAGCATCTCAACCAACCTTTGCTTAACGTCTTTCTGCAGTGCGGCCCCTATACGGATGTTCCTTTCAACCCCTTCCGACCCCAAATTGATAATCTCAATGACTTCCTCATGAGGCAGAATGATTCTTTCTTCTTGTTTCAATAACCAAGTCAACTCTTCTGGTACGTCGCCATCTTCCACAATCTCTTCCTTAGCCTGAAACACCGGGTGCTCGAAGTCGAAATGAGTCATAGGCGGTTCATAGATGTCATCTGAAATAGTAATCTTGCAAAGGAAATGGTTAAATGCTTCAAAACGCGGACAAAGCAAATAACCACGTTGCCATTTTATTGTAAAAATAAAAACAGGAAAAACAAAGATCACAATATTTGTATATGAAAAAACGCCTTTATTCATGATTAAACAATGTACTGTACATAACCAAAATGGTCCTAAGCAAAATCGTTGTGCCCCAAGTAGGACACAAGATTATTCAACAATTAAAAAACAAATCATTACTGTTTAGTTGTCACAGGAACAGTCTCCTGAATAGACCAATTGCAAAGCCCTTGTCCTGACACGCCTGGCTTGATCCACACGTCCATATCACAGTCGCTATCTCCTTCCTCAGAATTGGAAACAACATTGATGGTCTCGAAGCTCACTCCACTTGGCTTAATGGTTATTGGCCCTCTGAACTTGGGCGCTCCGGAAGAGGATGCTGATGACGAAGGATGATATCCAAGCCCGAACCTGTCGTTCTTCACGGGAATCTCCAACACCTGACCCCAACCCTTTGTTTCGCCTGCCCGTACTAGAGCCTGAGCCTCTTTATAAGATGACACTGCCACATCTGATATCTTGGGTACTGGAGCTTTGTCTTTAATCTTTAGCCCTTCAAATGCCAGACAGGGTGTCTCGTGGATTTTGCCGTCGACCTCCACATATCTGAATGAAGACGGATGGCTAACCATAATATCTTCTTCTCCACAAACAATGACGACACTATCCCCCACCATATATTTCAACTTTTGGTGCAACGTGGGTGTGACTGCCCCGGCAGCATGGATCCATGGGCGTCCCAGGAGACAACTATACGCTGGCTGGATGTCCATTATATAGAATTCAGTTTCAAAAATTTCCGGCCCCACCTGCAATGGCAACGTTATGGATCCGAAAACTGACCTCCGCGTACCATCGAACACCCTCACCACTAAGTCACTGGGCGTGCAGAGAACCCCCCTGATATCCAACTTCATCATGGCCTTCTTCGGAAGCACATTCAAGGAAGACCCTGTATCCACCAACACACGGGACATGACCGTGCCCCTGCATTCAACTGAGACGTGTAACGCCATATTATGCTCTCTCCCCCTTGGGGTCAAATCAAAATCCGTAAATCCCAAACTGTGCCCTGCATTAACATGCGCCATCACCCCTTCTAATTGATTCACAGAAACATCTTGGGGTACAAACGACGTGTCTAGGATCTTTAGCAAGGCGTTCCGATGGGCCTCGGAACATAATAGCAGTGACAAGATCGAGATTTTTGACGGCGTTTGCTGGAGGTGCTCCACAATTTTGTAATCACTTTTACGGATGAGCCTCATAAACTCTTCCACATCCTTAAGTGATGTTTCCTTTTCCTTTGTCTGCGAGGGGCCACTCTCATCTACCTTGGCTTTCCCCTTTTCCACTCTTTCTGCCTCTACCTCAGGCGATGTGAAGATTCTCCCACTTCTGGTCATACCTCCTGTTCCGACCATATTATCTACAACCCCAGCTGGTTGTTTATTTACTTCAATTTTCTCACCGTCGCAATATACCTCCAACCCGTAAGTCCATGGCACTGCTTTGGTACTTTCAAAAGGAATCGGTCCTGCTTTAGTAATAGTGATTTTCGGCCGCCTGGCCGACACCGTTATTGTTATTGTTTTCCTTGGAATCGTTACCGTTGCAACGTTGTTCCGCTCCTCACACAATGCTTCTACAGGCTCTTCAACTGCTGTTCTATCAAACTGCAATGTTCCTTCATTCATCAAAGCATGGATACCCTGTTTCAACTCATTACAACCCTCTGGCTGCATCCAACAATCCAAGCAAAATTCGTCACACCCCGGGAATACACCCCCTTTTAACAACCTGCTTTTGATCTCACCCAACGGTGTCTTCAGCTCATTGACATCCGTCACTAGATTCAAATTCTCCTCGGTCAGGATGGCGTTTGCCCCGTGATTGGGCATAGGCTGTTATACTATATTTGGACCCGCCTGCCCAAAGTTAATAGCTTTGCTGTCCAACAAGTCTTGGACTTTATGTTTAAACATATGACAACCTTCAATATCATGTCCGGGCGCCCCAGAGTGGAAATCACAGTGCTTACCAGCATCATAGCCAAACGGAGGATTGTCCTTTAACGGCGCCATGGTCCTCTTCTCAACCATCTTTAACCCTAACAATGTTTGGAGCAGTTCAGCGTATGTTGAAGGAGGCGTTTCAAATACTCGCCTGGGCTTGCCCTCTAGGATTCTGCGTTGGGCGGGGTGTTGCCTTTGTTGTTGCTGCTGCTGCGGCTGCTGTTGCTGTTGTGGAAAAGGGATGGTAACACTAGCGACCTGTTGATGCTGAGCATACTAACTTCGTCCTCTGCCCCGGCCTCTGCCGCCAAACACAGCACTAGAATCACCTCCTACCACCGAATGCTTTCCTGGTACCTCCTGTGGGGGCAGACTCACCTGCTTGGAATCTTCCAACCTTAATATTGTCTTCAACCATCTCACCCATGAGAATCAAATCTGAAAAACTACTCAACGAAACATTAAACAATTTTTCGTAATATATCCCCGTAAATGTCCCAATGAACATGCTATTCATTTCTCTTTCCGCCAACGAAGGATGTACTCTTGCTGCCATATCGCGCCATCTCTGCGCATACTCTTTAAAGCTTTCCTCTTTCTTCTACGACAAACCTTGCAATTGAACTCGGTTCGGTGCGAGATCACTATTATATTTATAATGCAGGATGAAAGCATCCGCCAATTGCTTCCAGGTTTTGATTTGAGCGGGCTCCAACCCCATGTACCACTCGAGTGACGGTCCTGATAGGCTGTCTTGAAAGAAGTGCATAAGCATCCTCTCGTCGTCTGAATACGCGAACATCCTTCTGTAATAAGCACGAACATGCACCTTAGGGCAAGTGTCCCCCTTATATTTGTCAAACGTGGGAGCTTTGAATTTCAGCGGTACCCTCAGCCCAGGCACCAAGCCCATAGTAGTCATGTCTAGTCCGGTAGAATTCTGATTAGCCATACCCTTCACCTGTTCTTCGAGCATTTTAATCCTCTGAGTATTGTCAACGGGTCCCTCAAATCCCATGCCTCTCCCAGAAAAGGCGTCCTCTTGACAGTCTTCGCCCCAGTTCACATTTTCATTTCCGTACCCGTTATAACCAGTGTTGCGACCAAACCCTTGCTGATTAGTCATGGGACCTCGTCCCCCATTACCATAACCCTGCTCGAAACCTGTGTTGACAGGAATCAATCCAGCACCATTTCCACCATAACCCTGGTTAGCGTTACCGAAACCGTCATAGCCGAAGCCCTGAGTGTTGAAGCCGAACTTTCTGCCCTGATTTCCGTACTCAAACCCCTGGTCGTTATAGCCAAATCCATTGTTACCAAAACCATTGCCGCCATTGTAGTTACCGCCGCCCAGATTGGCGTCTCCGAATCCAACATTGTTAACAACAGTCTCATTTCCATTCCCTGTATTACCATTGCCAGCGCCAGCGTCATTGTTCACAACCACAACAGGTGGGGTCACCACAGGAGGAACCACAGGCGTAGGGGGACCATCCTCATGAAGAGTTTCGACATGCACAGAGTTGTGGTCATTGTTGCCGTTCCCATTAGCCCGCGTCAGCAGCGGCTGTACCAAAGTCTGGAGATTCTCCTAGCCTTTATGTCATACCCAAAATTTGTCCTACCCGAATGAATTTGCATTTTGTACATCCGCCCACCAACCATTACTTAGAAAATAGAAAAACAACAATATATATAATTTGTTGTTTCCGTCATAAGATTGAGTTGAATTAGATCAGATTTTGAATAAGAGAAGTATATGTGAAAGTTCAGGTTTGACTTAATTCATCAGTTAGAAGGGGGTCTACTTCGTTATCAAGGACAAGATGTGCATGATTCGGGTGGCATGTTGTTGAACGAGCATTAGACGCATGGTGAAAGTTTGGTGTAATAGTGCAAATGAGTATTGCAGAGATTTATTTGTTGGTGGTTTTATTGGTTCAAAACTCGAAGTCGTTCGAGACCCGAGTTTGATTTATGTTTTTATTGCAAGAAGATTGGTTCAATAACGGTTTTTGTAGGATTGGTTCAGGTTTCAAATAAATACTTCAAAGAGAAAATAGATTGGGCAGTTGAAGGTGCTGGATTAACATGGAGATTCAGATGTTAACTAGGGTGTAATAAATTGTGCAGCTGGAAATTTACAAAAAAATATAGTGAACAAGTCCTAACTTAATCCAATGATGTTCCAAACCGTCATTACAAGTTGATTCAATTACTAATAAAATTCCAAACAAGTTCCTTTGTTAACATTAAAGCCAAAACATGATAATCAAGAGTGTCTCTATGGGAAATCAGGTACATGCTTTGACGTTAGCAGTTTGGGAGCAGGACGCGAGTTGGATTCATGGCCGGTTAGTCTTGGAGTCTCTTATGAATAAACTCACAGTGAAAGTCGTACGACATGCGTTGGCTACAGCAGAAAAGTAATTCATCAGCATTGGTTTTTTCTTCCATCACACAAATCATACATCCACTCATTTTTGCTACCTACATAATAATTCACTTCATGCCCAATGAAAATAAATGACCTGCAAAAACAAAGATCATGCAACATCATAAAGGTTTACTCCATATAACTGCTACTCAAAAAACAACCTATACCACAAGCCGTTAATCATAACCTGCATAAAACAACAAGACAAACACAAAAACCTTGGTACTCACTCGCAGCTGGTATGACCGTGACTTGCGACATCAAGTCGTTGCGCATATAGCGGCCTGCACCAGTTGATTCGCAGCTGGAGTTGTAGTAAGCATCACACATATTCTTGCATAATCAAGCTCACGCCAAAATCCAAGACTAGCAAGCTGTGATGCTTCAAACCGCGCCGAATGCTCACTGCGTAATAATGGAATATTATGTCTTCATAATTAGTCCAGGAAAATGCATATTTTACGCACGAACTTGCTATGTTTCAGCCTTCTTGTAGTTAATGTATGCGCATCGGTTTTCCTTTCATATTGCGCTCATGATCAAAGCCTGAAAAAAAAAAACAGTGGACAGTAGTAACGTATCAAGCTCGACAGATTGGCTCAGAGTCTAACCACATATACGAGTCACGACCTCTATTCAATGTCGGCGATGTCGATTACTCTGATTCGGTTTTGTGTTACTGTGAGCATGTTGCAATCATGTTAGCCACAATCCGTCTTGTATTAGTACCGCTACTCCAGGCTGTCTTTTCGTCGCATCGTGTTTCAAATCCAATTCAGTTTTGTTTGTTTAGTACGACATTATTGGTTGTGCAACAAAAATAGCTCCCAGCAGCTACGGTAGAGAGGTTTTGCTTCTTTCAACTGGAACGATTTCACCGCATCGTAAAAAGAAAGCAAGCGAAATACCTGCATCAGAATAGAGTTACAACCATCACAATTTGTTATGCAGCAACAGGAAAATAAAATGTGAATATCAATGGATTGAGCAAATGTGAAAACGCACAATATCACTGTATGGAGTCAAGGTCACTAACATTTTTCATGATCTAGAGGAATCAAATGTCCTCCAGTCCTACATGAGTGATGCCATTGAAGATATATCTAAAGCATGTGCAGCATTGGAATTGAAGGAAGCAGCTCCTCCGTTTGCGGTTGCTGCTCTGCGAACACTGCAACCAGAGATTATAAGGATTTATGTTCTAAGGCTTTGCTCTTGGATGCGAGCATCAGTTGAAGAGGTTTCAAAGGATGTGTCATGGGTTATTGTTTCAATTCTTGAAAGGAACAAATCCCCATATGCAATCTCTTACCTGCCATTAACATTCCGTTCAGCTGTAGCTTCAGTAATGGATCAGATCAATTTGATGCTTCGGTCCTTAAGGAATGAGGCAACAAAATCAGAGGATACATTTATCCAACTTCAAGAAATTCAAGAATCTGTTAGACTTGCATTTCTAACCTGTTACCTGGATTCACATGCCGTCAGCCTCACGTCTTGGCTCCATCCATTGTCTCGCTTATAATTTGTAGTAGCAGGATTACTAACAGGGACCCACAAGAGTGATGACATTTGAGAATTAAATAGAATACCATCCAACACTCACTTGTGACTTCTATGTCTATCCACAACCGAGTAATTGCGAGAACAAGACCTGCGTGAGGAATTGCAAATCATGACCTACAGCAGACAGTATAAGCCATTTCAAATTCCAATTGCAACTCATAATTGAAGAACAAAATTGTTTAAAAAAAGAAACACCACATACCCATGAACTTTCACAACTTGACCCCATAACCGTCTGCGAAAAATAGTTTGCACCAGTTCACAACTTGAATTACAACAAACACCACTTGCTTTCCTGCATAATCAAACTTGCCAAGTTAAAACCCAAGACTAGTAGGTCAGGATGCTTCACAAACTAAGCCACATCATGGACCAATATGGAAAGAATTACCGAGCTAAAACAAAACCTTGGTGATACACATCTATACCTGCCAAATAATCTGTGAAGTGCAACAAACAAGACATGAAGGTAATTTGCAGAACTAGCAAGTTGTTACGATTCTCACGCTATGGCAGCAATTTCAAAACCGTAACACAATTCATTCACTAACATTCCAAATAACCTGCAAACAGAAAAAGCAAGGCAGAAGAGTAGTTAGGATCCGCAACAGGTCCGTAATGTACCTCGTGTTCGTTCGATGGAAATTGACGGATATCCACGTACCAATTTCAGAATTGATAAAGGGTTCCTACAAGTTTAAAAAACCAGAAAAGTGGACAAACTTCTAGAGCCAAGATTTCAAGACAATCTCAATGCAACTTCCATGATCATGGGCTACAACTTCACAAAAGATTTCAGTAATAGAGTTCACATCTAATAAATCACAACACAACACATGTTAAAACAATGCAAGGAAAATGGTAATACGTAGAAAATAATCAAAACCCTCATGTCGCCAATGTTAAATGAGGAGAAATGAGAATATGATGATGAGCTTACATATCTCAGAGTAAGGAATCTGCAGCTGTTTGATATATGCACGCCGAGTCTCAAAAGAAACCGTCAGCCAAGCTTCAATTCATTCCCAAGCCAAACAATCGCCTACAGCCTGTATCAGTTCACAAACAAAGAAAAGGAAATAGTTAGAACCCCTGCATCATTTTGCAAATGGAGTTACAAATTAACTACCACAGTAAAAGAAAAAAGAGGGAATTACCGCAGTGAAAAGTAAGTGAATATATTACCTCACTACAGACAAAAGAACTTGTACTACCTCACCTCGAGCCTCTGCATACCCTCTCCATATAAAACTTCGTGAGAAGTGACAACAAAGGAGCAGCTAGCAGCCTCCAACCGAAACCCTAACCCTAAAGAAACAAACTCAAAAAATACCTTCATCTCAAGATTTCAATCTGACTTCATGCTCCCTCCATTTTTTGACAGAAACGATTCAACACCATAAGCCAACCTTCAATTCTGAAAATAGAAAAAAACCTCTTGATTAACCTTCAACAACACAAAGCGGTAACGGCAAAAAGGCTTCCCCTCAAACATTCTAAAAGATTCTTCGGCTCTTAAACTTAAACAAAAACTCTTCATTCACAAAATCATGGAAAAACGATTCTCCATACCTCAAAACAAATCTAGAAATACCCATCGAAATTCATTCTTTAACCGAAAACCCTTCAAACCATAACTTGCTGAAACCTAACTCATTCTTCAACCTCAATACCCCAATTCCAAACCCCATTTTCAAACCAACCCAGAAACTGGAGAAGAAGAATAGATTGAAGTTAGATCTAGAAACCCAGAAACCCCTAACCTTGAATCACAGGGCCACAACGAATTAGGGAATCACGCGAATATGAGAAACATCAACTAAAGCGTGAGAAGTAGGTTGAATCTGGATGAGTTTGAGTGAGAAGGTCGGAGCTTGAAATGAGTTGCCTCCTTTGATTTTTGTTTTACGCTTGCGATTTGTCTTCGTTCGTTCACGTTTGGTTCCTTTTTCAGTTTTCACCGTGATTCAATTTTTAAAGCAGTGATAATGTTTTGTTTTAAAACTTATTCAGTTTTTTTTTAACTTTATTTTGTTTTTATTATGTTTATTATGTATATATATATATATATATATATATATATATATATATATATATATATATATATATATATATATATATATATATATATATATATATATATATATATATATATATATATATATATATATATATATATATATATATATATATATATATATATATATATATATATATATATATATATATATATATATATATATATATATATATATATATATATATATATTATATTATGTAAATATTTTTATACTTTTCTCTGTAAATATATTTTATTTATACTTTATATATTCTTTTTTAAATATATTCTTTTTTCAAAATCTTTGGTATATGATATATAGTTTGTTATTATTATTATTTATTTATTTATTTAGAAGTTTATAAATATCTTTCTTTAGAACTTATAATTATTTTTTTTCTTCCTTTAGAGTTTATATTATCGTCTTTTAAATTTTGGAATATTTCTTTAGAAGTTTATAATTATTTCAATTCATTTTCTATTTTAGTTGAATTTTATTTCACATTTTTTATTGGATTTTGTATTCTATTTGGGTCGATGACGAGATTTCCACCGTTTAATCGTCAAATTATTGACGTGAAACAAAGGATCCGAGACCACCTTCTTTCTCCGATTTTATTTCGATTTTTGGATCGATGAAGTCTTTTATTCGTAAGCGTCGCGTATCGAAGTTGATAACCTTCTCGATTTCAAATCTATGGTGAATGACCATTGGGGTCATTTTCCGTACTTTGGTATCGTGATAGGCTACCTTCGATTAATCGGCATTATGTTTGCGATTAAGACGAGATCCATTCTTTCATGTCCCGATTCGATTCACTAACCATTGAATTTAATTTCTGTTGAATATTATTGTGGATATTATTGTTATATTATCTTACTATATTATTGTCATATTATTTATTCATATTATTATTTATTATCATATCTCATATTTATCATCTTTATTCACCCATAATCGAAAACACTTAATAAATTATCGAAATTCCTAAAAGCCAAATTGGTGGACTGTTGGATCTTTGGTCATTTGCAGGTATCCTAACTTTGAGTCGTGCCCGACTTTTCTCAAGGCGTAGTTTAGGACACAAATGCATACACACGGCTTTCTCTTGGGCTACCTTACAATGAGACCCCTTTATTTCGTGCAATCCCGTGTAACTTACATGTATCCCTCTCCCATTCCGATGTATGTTTCGTATTTCTTTGATTATTAGTTTATCTCCTAGGAGCACCCATAGGGACTAGAGCGGATTCAAACTGTTTTCAAACTAATTCTCAATTCATCATCGAGCCACTTTCAAACAACCCGTAAGTCGAGTGCTCATACGCATTCGCCATCAACCTATTACAACTCGACCCTTGATGCGTAAGTCAAGTCGGTCTCTTTTTTCAAACAATTTCATTTTCAACATGCTTTGCACGCGATAACGAGTCAAACCCTTGATCCAACGTCAAGCGGATTTTCGAAACAAAACATCAATCAATTAACAACTATTTAATTCTTTTCAAGGTGTAAAGAGTAGGTTCAAGTCTTTGAGCTTGCTTTCCGTTGTTTATATGCGAGTTATCTTATTCGTGTGTGAGCAATTGATGCCTTTAAATAACATTAACAACTCGACAACATTTGACAACATTCAACCATCGTTCAACTATCCTTCAATTACTCATTATCCCAAACACCATTTCAAACTCAAACAACTTTCTTTTCGATGAAAAAGAGAGTGTTCCAAGTCTTTGAGTCGCTTTCCCGATTACTTGGGGTCTGTGAAGTCTTTCTTAGGCTTCAAGTGATCGTCATCATTTCAACTTCACCCTTTCAAACACAACCTTATTCTTCAAGATGAAAAAAGAGAGAGTTCCAAGTCTTTGGTTCACTCTCCCGATTACTTGGGTCTGAGAAGTCTTTCTTAAGCTTTAAGTAGTCGTCATCAGTACCCACTTCAAATCCAATTCAAACCCGTTTCTTTCGTGGTCGTTACCACGAACTACGACTGCTCTGATTCTTCATTCACTCTTGAATGTAAGATACGTAGGCACAAGATCGCGATGATCTTGGCGAGCACAATTCCTTCCATCTTCCATTTCCCCCATCCTTTCCCGTAGTCGAACTACGACGCTCTGATTTCTCATTCTCGTCCGAATGAGCATACGTAGGCACAAGGGCCCCAATCCTTGGCGAGCACCCTATCCTCTAACCATCTCCTTTCCCCTAGCGTCTTTATTCCCTTTATAGTATCCTTTAGCATTTAGTAGTGAGAAGAGAAGATTTAAGTTTAGCTAACATCCATTAACTCGAATTAAGAGGTTCTCGTCGAGTACGACGGACGTGAGGGGTGCTAATACCTTCCCCTCGCGTAACCGACTCCCGAACCTAGGAACATTTGGTTGCGACGGCCGTGTTCCTTCCGCGTTTATGAGGTTTTCTCGATATTTTCCTCTCCCGTTCATTCGGGAAAAATAAAGTTCGGTGGCGACTCTGTCGAACCGCATTTCCGCGCCTTTCGCGCGAGGGTCGTATGTTCAAAATGAATTTTTTCGAGGTGCGACAGGTGGCGACTCTGATGGGGACCTTTGCTCCATGCAAGAGAGAGTCGAGCCTATCTTAGTTCTAGTTGTTAGCTTGTTGGTTATTTTTCTTCTCGTTTATTTGTCCTTATCTGTTTTGGCTTGTGCTTGTGGCATTGTGGGGTTGCTTTGTTTATGGTTACTTTGTGAGATGGCTCTACACCCGAGTCCGAGTAAAACCGTAGGATTAGGATGGTGGTTGTGTAGTGGAGACTTGCGTGGAGTCTTTCACGTTGAGTTGAAGCGAAAACCCCGCTTGGGTTAGATTCTCTTGTAGATGTTGTTGTTGTGGTAAGTCTTTGCCATAACAATAATGTTTTCGAGCATGAATCGTTGATCCCAAGGACCATTAACCATTTTACCCATGGTGGTTAGTAGTGTTGATTCTTTGTGGATTAATGCGAATGCCCCAATCAGATGAGATCCCTTGAACGTATTACTTCCTTACAGTAATATTTTCAACCTCGATCTATGACTCTGAGAACCTTTTCTAGAACCCGTGTGTCGATGGTTGTGTAGTTGACGCCTCCGAGAAGTCTTTCTCGCGTGGAAGATACGAGAACCTCACCTAGAGGAGATTATTTTGAGGATATTATCGTCGTGATGAGGCTTTGTCATGGAAGTAATATCTTTGAAAGATGTCCATGACTCTAGGCACCTACCCATTTTAGAATCCTACCTGTGGGGGGTTTCTTTGGTAGTGACTGTGATCCTTGAACCGTTCACCGGCTATTCTCAGAACTGTTTGAATTTGTGATCCTGTGATCCTGGATCTTGCATCTTGCATTGCATATCATTTGCATTGCATCTCATTTGTTGTGCATCTTGCATTCTCCTTCCTTCAGCAGTTTCTCATGTTTCTCTTTCCTTCATATCCAGTAAATCAAGCTGAGTCCTCGACACCAGTACGCAACTAGAGCCAATACAAGACGAATGATGGAGTAGATTCAACAGGAGCAAGCTACCTTCAGGGAAGAGTTGGATTCTATGAAAGGAAAGATTGACCAGATCCTCGAAGCCATCCTCACGGCCAGAAGAGAGGAAGAACAACGTGAAGCCGCTGCTGTTGTCAACAACAATGGTCAAGGACAAGGGTCTACTGCCATCCCTTTGGTTCCAATTCCAAATCCTCATGGGATTCCGTTGAACTTCAACAACGCAGTCGAAGGAAACACTTCTCAGCCAATCTGAGCACCTGGAGTTACTGTTGGAGTTGTCCCGCAGGCTCAACCTACTGCTGTGCAAATCCCGGTTCCTCATATCTAAGATACTCTGATGGATCAGTATGACGACGTCCAGAACTATCATGATGCTATCCCCATTGCCAGTCCTGTTGTCGCTCAGGATTCAGAAGCCATGAAGATGTGCCGAGATCTAGCCGAGAAACTCTGAGCCATGGAGGGGCATAACTCAAATTCTTTCAGTGCTTTGGAATTGTGCTTGGTGCCTGATGTTGTCATTCCTCCCAAGTTCAAAGTTCCAGAATTTTCGAAGTACAAAGGTCTCAGTTGTCCAAACATTCATCTGAAGATGTACTGTCGCAAGATGGCTACCTATGCTAGAGACGAAAAGCTCATGATCCATTGCTTCCAAGATAGCTTGTCTGGGGCATCACTCGAATGGTATATGCAGCTGGAACGTAACAGTGTGCGCACTTGGGCCGAGCTAGCCGATGCATTTGTCAAGCAGTACAAATACAACACCGATCTTGCTCCAAATCGTACTCAGCTTCAGAGTATGACTCAGAAGGATAGCGAATCCTTCAAGGAGTACGCGCAACGATGGAGAGAGTTAGCCGCAAGGGTGCATCCACCTCTTGTTGACCGTGAACTAATTGACATCTTCATGGGTACTTTGCAAGGCCAGTACTACAAAAAGCTGATCGGTAGTGTCTCCGCGGGATTCTCTGACTTGGTGATCATCGGTGAGAGAATTGAAGAAGGGCTGAAAAGCGGAAAGATACCAGGAGGTTCCAACAACCAGGCAAACACCAAGAAGCCTTTCAATGGATACAAGAAGAAGGAGGGCGAAACAAATGCCATCTTTTTTCAGAAAGGGCAAGCTTCTCAACAAACTCCTGCTCCTATGCCTTATCAAGTTCCCTATTATCAGTATCCGTATGTTGCTGCTGCGCAATATGCTCCAACGCCTTATCAGCCAGCTGTTCAAGCAGTGCAAGCTCAGATGCCATGGCAACAGGCTCCTCAGCAACAAGCCTACAACCAGCAAGGATATCAGTATCCTCCTCAACAACGGCAGATGCAAGCTACTCAACAACGACAAGGTGCTCGCCCACAGCGTCCGCAGAGAACATGGAGACCAGATAGAGTCTTTGATCGTCTAGCAATGTCATATGCCAAAATCTTTGCTCAATTGATGGAGAAGAAAGCTGTTGTTCCGAGAGATTTGGCTCCTCCAACTGTCATTCCTGCCGATTATGAAGCAAATGCTCATTGTGAGTTTCATAAGGGCGCTCCAGGTCATACCATTGAGGACTGCAGAGCTTTCAAGCACATAATTCAAGACATGATCGACAGGGATGCTATCAACTTCAATGGGAAGTCTCCGAATATCATCAACAATCCGATGCCACCAGTCAACTAGTGCCAACATCAGATCGATTCCAGTCAAGTCCATTCTCTGAAGAAGGTCGTCATGCTACCATTTAATATTTCGCATTTCTTATGTTTTGTCTTTGTTTGTTTAAGTATTGTATGCTTTGAACAATTGCCATTCGTATTTGGTTTTCATTAATGTATTGTTTATGCATGTTTTGAATTAGTTATGTCGTATTCACTCATTTTTCACTTGTCACCGACACATTTATTCATTGTTTTTAGCTTGATTTGAGGGAGGATGATGAAAACGAGATACCCATAATTGCAAACTGTATGCTTTCAGACCGAATCTCGTCAATGATGTACAGGCATTGCTTCAATCCCCTAAACACCGAAGATATAAGGAGTTAATCCCTAGTAAACCACTTCGAGCCTAGAAGTAGTAGTTTTCTTCGGATATTCAAACCTTACACTTAACCTGGGGCAGGGTAGTGTTCAGTTAATCCAATCCTGAATCAACAAAGCGAAATCCCAGAGACGGTGGTTTATCAAAAACCCACGCTATGGCAGTCACAACCTTCCCAAAAGTAAAAAAATCAAAAAGCCTGCTAAGTCAGACACCTTAGAGGGGACTTAGGCAAAATCAAGGCAATCCCGATGGATCTGACAAGCAAAGTCAATCCATGCAAAAGTTAGGGATCAAAAACAAAAGCAAAAGAGGACCCCGAAACCCTCAACAAAAAAAAAACAAAAAGATTCAGTGGCCACCCAGATCAAAGGGGCACTGGCATCCATCAAAATAAGGTGACTGCCACGTCGAGCAAACCTTGAACCTTCAAGCTTAAGTGTAGAATTAACTGAGCGTAGGACTAGAGATCATTAAAGAAGAATAGGTGGGTACAAATTATACTTTGAGCCTAGCATCCTTTGTTTCATAACCGTGAACCAGACCACGTTACAACCCTCGAAAGACCTAATTGAGATGAAGTTTATTCTGAAAGCATATTATCGCAAGGTTGCGTAACCTGACTCCTCACATGATTTCTAATCATCAGCATTGGTGTCATTATTCTTGATACATCTTTTACACCAATCAAAGTTAGCACAACGTTTGGGCTAACTGTCCATTCGTCTCACTACCACGACACTCTCAATAAATGATACTTTTTTAAACTTGCATCGAACTTTGCATTAATTATTACCATATGTGAATGTACAATTTTAATTGCAAATCAGTGCTAGGTATTCAAGGACATCTCAATGAGGGGCAATCAGGGAGGAACCTGGCTTCCAGTGGCTGTCACGAAGCAAGACTACCTCAAAATCCACAGGCTGGGACAAATTACTCAAGAGCTCGAGCAGGGGCAAACCATTAACAAGTTCCGACTGGGGCAAGACCAGGTCGTCCTGACCATCAAGCAGAGTTGCAACCTTCTCTGAAGGAAATTCATAACAAATCACCAAGTACCCAGACTTGGGGCATCAAGAGCGTTATCTTTCGCTTCAATCGTGGCGTCTTCAACAAACTGCGTGTCGAGGAAATCAATCCCTCCCACCACCCGAAGTCCAATCCGCATTGGCAACTACCAAAAGTCCACCACGCTGGCGTCTCCACTCACATTTCCAATCACCCGTCTGTATCATATACATCATACGCATTGCATTCATCATCATAAGCATTTTACATCATTTTGCATAACCAGTCGTATCATACTTCCCCAGCTCTTGCATCTCCGCTCGTCAGCATTTGCATTTGCACTTCCACTCATATGGGATATCATTTATCATCCAGCATTCATATATGCAAGTCAAGATCCAGGATCAATCTTGAAGATTTCCAATACCATCATCAGCCCGGTCAGGGGCATCCTCCACAAAGGTCATGGATTTCTCCCACGAATATCAGGAGCTTCAAAGCAATCATCAGCCCAATCAGGGGAAATCTTCTGCAATTGTGGGTCTCTCCCATCAAAATTCGAAGTTATTCAAAGCAAGATTCAGCCCAGTCAGGGGCATTTTTCAAAGACCATGGGTGTCTCCCATGACATATTTCAACCTTGTGGTTGATCAGATCTTCAAATCAACATTCAGCCCAGTCAGGGGCATACCATTCAAGACCGTGGGCGTTCCCCACTAAGTTGTTCAACCTTTTGTTAGGTAAATCGAAGAAGTTCAGTGCAAGATCCAACCCGAGCAGGGGCATCTTCAGCAAAGCCGCGAGCGTTCCTCATGAAGTTGTTCAGCCTTTTGTTGAGCAAGACAAGACATCAAGACAAACTCAGCCTAGTCAGGGGCATCCTCTTCAGAATTCATGGGCGTAACCACGAAATCATTTCAATAATTACGAACTCCAAGCAAGTCAGTGGCCGTCCCCATTGATTCATTTCAACCCAATCTTCCTCTTGGGTACTCCCCAATGAGTTGTATTCAGCAAGCGTGACCGTTGTCAATTGCCTTACTATCATCCTTTTGGTGGTAGTCGAACCTCGTCAGTTCAACCTAGCCTGCATCCTTTTGGTGTTGGTAACCTTCATTTTGTGTCATTCTATCATCCTTTTGGTGATAGCAACCTGTGTGTTTTGTGTTTCGCTCCGTCATCCTTTTGGTAGGGGGTCTATCATTGTCATTAATGATAGATTGTGCGATGTGTTTTGTGTTTCGCTCCGTCATCCTTTTGGTGAGGGGTCTATCATGGTCATTAATGATAGATTGTGCGATGTGTTTTGCATTTCGCTCCGTCATCCTTTTGGTGAGGGGTCTATCATGGTCATTAATGATAGATTGTGCGATGTGTTTTGCGTTTCGCTCCATCATCCTTTTGGTAAGGGGTCTATCATGGTCATTAATGATAGATTGTGCGATGTGTTTATTTGTGTTTCGCTCCGTCATCCTTTTGGTGGGGAGTCTATAATGGTCATTAATGATAGGCTGTGCGATAGTTTGTTTGAGTTCACTCCGTCATCCTTTTGGTGGGGGGTCTATCATGGTCATTAATGATAGATTGTGCGATGTGTTTATTCGTGTTTCGCTCCGTCATCTTTTTGGTGGGGAGTCTATCATGGTCATTAATGATAGGTTGTGCGATAGTTTGTTTGAGTTCACTCTGTCATCCTTTTGGTGGGGGGTCTATCATGGTCATTAATGATAGATTGTGCGATGTGTTTTGCATTTCGCTCCGTCATCCTTTTGGTGAGGGGTCTATCATGGTCATTAATGATAGATTGTGCGATGTGTTTTGTGTTTCGCTCCATCATCCTTTTGGTGGGGGGTCTATCATGGTCATTAATGATAGATTGTGCGATGTGTTTGGTGTTTCGCTCCGTCATCCTTTTGGTGGGGGGTCTATCATGGTCATTAATGATAGATTGTGCGATATTGTTTGGCGTGTGCTTGCTCTATCATCCTTTCGGTGATAGTAGCCGTGTCTGGTGGACGGTGACCTTTTTTTCCAGTTATTTTTAGTTTACTTGGAGGTATACCTTATCCAGCATTTCAATTCTCGGGCATTCCTTTTCTTTTCGGACAAATTCAGGGTTTTCTTCATATCTAATTGTCTTTTACCTTGAAAGAATGAGCGTCATAGCCGTTCATCTCACTCGGTTTAAGCCAATTAGATAGGGGCATCTGTCATTATTGCACCCCAAAATTTGCCCTCTTTCAAAGCTTGACTCATTTCTTCATTTCTTTCAAATTCAATGGCATAAGGGAGGCCCATCAATCCAAATTCAAGGTTCATAAATTCAAGGCTAGATTCAAGAGTTTTTACAAAGAGAAATCTCTTGACATTTTCAAGAATGTTACATTGGTTACCAAATTTCAAACTCTTGATAATGCTTAGGAAATTAAGCTATTTCTAGTCTTAATTCAAGACTCAAAATAACTTCATGCCATGGTATCCCCTATGCCTCATCAAGTCCACATGGTCCCCTTTGTGCTTACAAACATGCAAGGAAAATATTTAAGAGCTAATTCAATGTTGGAATATCTCAAGATTAAGGCTATGCATACATTCATGGGCAATTTGAATATGGTCCAAAACAGCCCCATGCAAGAAGTGGCAATGTGTATCATATCACAAAATCATTTTATGTCACAAAACCAAGGCTATAAGCTTATTTGATACATCTACACATAAAAAAATCAGAATTTGAAAATGATGTCCAAAAGGTAATGTATTGACTATGTTGCGGTGGAAATAGGATCGCAAACTATTAATGAGTTTGAATCACAATTCTTAATTCACAACCGCTCTTTGATTTATCCGAAGGAAAAGGTCAAAAGAGGGAAAACCTATTTTTGCATTGTAAACACAATGCGGGGAAAGATCTAGGGTTCGGGGGTTGGTTAAATTTAGGGAAGGTATTAGCACCCTAAACTTCTGTAGTACTCTACAGGAACCTTTTGTTCAAATGTTTACTATTTGCTTTATTTATTTGCTTAAGGTATATGTACAAAGGATTAAAAGTGAGAAAAGAGACCTAAGGGGTTAATTCTAAGTTTACTCGGCAAGACATCGCATCTTGTGCCTACGTATCCTTACGGGAGTGGAATCAGAGTAATCGTAGTTCCCCCCAAAAGGGAGGTTAGAGACTTCTTGACTGTGGTCAAGGTCTCACGGGGAATAAACATGTCTTAAGGACACGCTTACGTGGAGTGTAGAAACTCCAAATCTCTATGTTGAATTGTTAAGTTGTAATTAGGGTTAAATTAGGGATTCCACGGCGGGAAACCCTAAAATGAGCGCGGCGGCTCTTTGACCTAATGCTAGGGGTAAAATTGTAATCTTGCCTGCGGCGAGGCATTTGTGAAAATTAGGGTTTGTAGTTGTAAGGGTTTGAAGTTGAGGACTATTGGCGCGGCGGCCAAACAGTTAGACCTATCCTTCAGCTGTGTATAGTGTGACTGGAATATTGATAAATGCGTGAGATGATCGAATCATGCAAACAGAAAATAATGACCTATTTTAACTATGCAAGCAGAAATTTAAAGAGCGGTAATTAAAGCGCGATTATTAGGATTCGCGAGATTACAACCGAGACGCACATACAATATGATAATGAACTTTGAGTGAGAAAATAAGATGAAATAAATAACGGTAAACGTAATGAACTGCAAAATGAACAAACGACGTTAGTGGGCAGAGTTAGGCGACAATCAAATGAATTACGAGACAATGAAGAAAAAGATGCAAATTTGAGATTTTTATTATTGTTTTATTTAAAAAATCTTAAAAAATTTAATATTAGCTTGCAAAAAAAGATTTAATTTAAAAAAATGTTTTACTCTTTTAAAAAAAGTTTTATTTTTTATATTTTTTAAGAAAAGTTTTCTGACTTTATTTAAAAAAAAGATTTTTTTATTTATTCTTTTAAAAAAGGTTTTAGTTTTATATTTAGAAAAAAAAGTTTTTAATTTTTATTTTAAAAAGAGTTTTTTTTTTAAATTTATTATAAAAGGTTTTTAAGATTTTTTATAATATTTACACAAAAAAGGTTTTTTAAACAGTTTTTTTTAATTTATAGAAATAAAATGGTTAAAAACAACTTAAAAAAAACAGAAGACATAATTTTAAAAAACAAAACAAAAGAAATAAAAAAATAAAGAGGTTGGGCCGGTCATCACACCCGGACCCAACCCGGCTCAGCAATCACTAAAGAGAGGGGTAGATTTGGTTAGGGCGTGAAACCCTAACCCTCCTCTTGCGGCGCATGCTTTTCTCATCGTCTCCTTCGAGCTCCCTTCGATTTTCTTCGTCATGGCTAATCGCTTCACTTCTCCTTTTCCTGAAACTAAACACAAAGAAAACACGATGATGAAATTGCTCACCCTTCACTAGGGTTTGGAGAGGTTTGTTCGTGGCTTCGTCGCTTTGATGTTCTCCGCCGTTGTTGATCTTCGTTGCTACTTCTTACGAAGACGATGATGAGGATATCGGTTCCTCTGAGTCTCGGCTGTTCTCCTTTTTGCGATTTCCCGTTAGGGTTCCTTCTGAGGCTTTCGCGATTCTCCGCTCTCTCTCTCGCGGCTACCCGTTCGCAGACGATATTGATGGTTGGTGATGAACGATGATGACGATCACTCTTCGTCTGAGTTCGCGGCCGTTTGTTCACGACGCCTAGGGTTTTCGCTCGCGGTTTGTCCGTTAGGGTTTCTCGCGGCCACTCGTATTCTTCCCCTTCTCACAGGTGGTATTTCCCCTTTTTATAACTTCTATTTTTCTTTTGGACCTTTAATCCGTGATGGATTTGCGTTACTCTTTCACTTTCATGCGATTTGATTTTATCTGGATTTGATTTTGGTGTGCTTTTCAGATATTGATTGGATTCCAATGGGATACTTTCTGATACGAATTGGATCTTGTTTCCTCTTTTAGGACTTGATTGGGGTTTTGTGCGATCCTGGTTTTATCTGATACTGATTGGATTTCATTTGATCTGTTTTGATATCTGAACTGATTCGTTTTTGATCTCGAACTGATTTGTTTGATTGATTCGTTTTTGATCTCGAACTGATTTGTTTGATTTCATCTGAACTGACTCGTTTTCGATTTGTTTGATTTTTGATGTAGCTCGGATTCTTTTCCTCTTCTTCTTTCAGAGAGAAGCTGGTAGTTCAGATACGGTCGGATTGGTGTCGCCGAGGATGGTATACGGCGATGATGATGACATTCTGAGCCTATGACACTGCTGTTGCCTTTGATAATTGGTTGGTTTCGATGCTTGGTTGGGTTCAGAACACGAGTTCCGGGCTTGTTGCGATTTCCTGCCTTTTCTGCACTTGTATCCCTTTCTGAACTGGTATATTTTGTTGTGTATTCGGTTATCCAGTTTGATTTGTTCTTCGGATTTCAGGTGATGGATTTATGGCTCATGGTTTTGTTGATGGTCTTTCTGCTACAGTTTGTCGGGCAATGATGTTTGCTGAGCCCTTGTCCGTTCTGGTACAATTCGTGCCATGATTTTGTGCTGTTTGTATTCTGAACTGATGTGATCGCTTTTCTTTTGATCTTGTTGAATACCTTTCTGTCAGTGGGAACTAAACTTTGTGTGACAGATTTGTTGGATGTTTTCGTGCCCTTGCGCATGGATTGAAGTTGATACCCGAGTTTGATGTTTGTTCAACCTTGGTGCCGTTTATGAGTTGTTTTTCATATTTTCCGTTCTGTTTGGACTTGGTTTTCCTGAACTCAGAATTAATGCAGTTTGATGCAGTTTTGGGTTTGCATTTCAGTTTGAATTTCCATTTACTTATGGCAGCTTATGAACTATCTTGTTTCTGAGTTTCTGTCATCAACTTGTACTGATGCAGTTGTGGAATTTCAGGTGTTGGAAAAAACTTAGAGCACAGAGTGATTTAGACCTGCCGACATCCGGGTCTGAATCCAGATTGACTATGTTGCCTTACTCTCGTATCAGTTTGGAAATCCAATCGCGGCAAAACGAATCAGTCCCGCTTCTTTTATCACTTCTATCTCTCGGATGTCCCGTAATGATAAGAACAGGTGTTACCTGATCTGACGCCACCGGCGCGGATCGGTAACGGGGGTAGGATGCAGCTTCGGTTGTGCCACTCCCGACACTCGATGATGACACTGTTCTGAGAGTGTCAAAAACAATTTCTAACATTCTTTTCTATCTGTTTGTTCTGTTTTGATGTGCAGGTGAATCGGGGATTCGTGGAGAAGCTCAAGGACGCCGCGAAGGACACTTAGCAGTCTTTAGGATTTAGGACCTTTTTAGAGTAAATGTAATATCTGTAATTGTAATTTTACCACGATTAAGAATGTGAAACAATTTACTCCCTTTTGTATGATGATCTCTTTTATGAAATAAAATGTCAGACCTTCCTTTATATTCATGACCTGCTCAGTTTTGAATTTACATATTTTATTTCTAGTTATAAATTATAAATATTTGTGAATAAATCCACAAATGTTTAAACTCATTAACATAGTCATAAACTATAAGCATTCCCGAATGACATTCTTGTTCGTGCACTTGTCTCATTTGTAATCTTAATCTCATCACCTGATTAAATTCACTCGCCTTCCAACTTTAAATGCTAACCAGCAACTTTATAACCAAACACGGATGCGCGCCGTAATCACAACATATTCAGTATCAATAATAACGTTGCCCGTAATTGAACTCCACTGACCAAATGCTAAGAGAAAAAAATCCAATAATACCCAGTTAAACTGTGCCTTATTAACAGCATCGGGAGTACTCTGGAAATAAACCATGAGTGATAAACTAGATCTTAAATCCAGCTGTGCCCGACAAATTTCGATACCGAACACATGGAATTGGCGCCTTGATATAATCAAACCCGGTGATAAATAAATGCCTCAGAAATAGTGTATCAAATGCCTCAAAACCTAATAACAGCCCGTCTTCAAGGAATTAGCAGAATCCACGTAAAATGACCAAAATACCCCTGGAACCAAATCCTGCAAAACAAATACTTCCATGACTTGTTAGTGGTTAGCAAATGCACAGATGATATGATATGCGAAATGACCGACTAAATATGAGGGTAAAATTTGGGGTATTACAGTTGCCCCTATTTAAATAGCTACACCGGACGATTTGAGTGACAGAGACTCGAGGAATCGTGGTGGAGAAATTTAAATATAGATAACCGAAAATTTTGCCCTTATATGCAACGATATGCAATGCCATGGACAAAGCGAGAACATATTAATGCAGATGACATGATGCGTATGATGGAATGATGAATTGCGAAAATGCTGATGAATGCGACGACACAGGGACAGATGCTACGAGAAGAACACACTGGGGAAAACGACGCGCTGAGATACAGTACAACACTGGGGACTTCTAAAAATGATGGTCAACTGGTGCGAACACGACCATTTGTCATTTTTAGACCGGGAACGAGATTCTCAAATGGAGATGGCACCTATGAGACGGCCTCCACTGGGGAACCTAAAAGTAAAACTGGATCATGTACGACTGCAAGATCGATTACAGAATGCGGGAGCATTGAGCAAAGAATAACATCCGAGCTTCTGTAAACTATCCCTCGTGACAAGATCAAACGGACTGTTCGAGAATCCGTAGCAAATATACAGGGTAAAAACCGGCTGTATGCCAAAATAAATGGACTTTGAGTGGTTAGAACAAAACCCTTAATAGTGATGGCACTTATGCGATGGCCTCCACTTGGGAATGTCTAACAATGAGACTGGATCTACACGACTGCAAGATCGATTACAGAATGCTGGAGCATTGAGCAAAGAATAACATCCAAGCTTCTATGAACTATCCTTCGTGATGGGATCGAATGGACTTTTCAGAAATCCATATCATATATACAGGGTAAAGACCGGCTGTATGCCAAAATAAATAGACTTTGATGGGAAATGCCCTGATAAGCTTCTCGAGGGAGAACTGTCACTTATCGTTGGAAGGGACTTACATGCCAAAATGGATAAGCACTCAAATAAAGAGGCGGCTGCTTATCTGATATATAAATCTTCTCATATTTAAGGTCGGCGCCTGGAATACGATTCTGATTCTTCTTTTACTAAAGGGTAAATGAACTTCCTCATACTTCAAGATCGTGCTCTCCTGAATATGATTCCGCTCCTTCTTTTACTAAAGGGTAAATGAACTTCCTCATACTTCAAGATCGTGCTCTCCTGAATATGATTCTGCTCCTTCTTTTACTAAAGGGTAAATGAACTTCCTCATACTTCAAGATCGTGCACTCCTGAATATGATTCCGCTCCTTCTTTTACTAAAGGGTAAATGAACTTCCTCATACTTCAAGATCGTGCTCTCCTGAATATGATTCTGCTCCTTCTTTTACTAAAGGGTAAATGAACTTCCTCATACTTCAAGATCGTGCTCTCCTGAATATGATTCCGCTCCTTCTTTTACTAAAGGGTAAATGAACTTCCTCATACTTCAAGATCATGCTCTCCTGAATATGATTCCGCTCCTTCTTTTACTAAAGGGTAAATGAACTTCCTCATACTTCAAGATCGTGCTCTCCTGAATATGATTCTGCTCCTTCTTTTACTAAAGGGTAAATGAACTTCCTCATACTTCAAGATCGTGCTCTCCTGAATATGATTCCGCTCCTTCTTTTACTAAAGGGTAAATGAACTTCTTCATACTTCAAGATCGTGCTCTCCTGAATATGATTCCGCTCCTTCTTTTACTAAAGGGTAAATGAACTTCCTCATACTTCAAGATCGTGATCTCCTGAATATGATTCCGCTCCTTCTTTTACTAAAGGGTAAATGAACTTCGTCATACTTCAAGATCGTGCTCTCCTGAATATGATTTCGCTCCTTCTTTTACTAAAGGGTAAATGAACTTCGTCATACTTCAAGATCGTGCTCTCCTGAATATGATTCCGCTCCTTCTTTTACTAAAGGGTAAATGAACTTCCTCATACTTCAAGATCGTGCTCTCCTGAATATGATTCCGCTCAAACCTCCCCGTACTTCAAGATCGTGCTCTCCTGAATACGATTTGGTTCAAACCTCCCCATACTTCAAGACGACAAGGAAAATGGAAGCCCAACTACTCAAAGGAGATGGCCATTTGCTGCGAGTCATAACGAAGATAGGATCGACTTCTCAGGTGAGAAATGTCGCTTATTTTGCAAGAGTAGCAATAATAAGCTTCTCATGTAAGAACTGCTTGTAGAGGTGATAACAGATGATGATAAGCTTCTCGGCGGAGAACTGGTGCTGATCGATGATAAGCTTCTCAGGTGAGAACAGGTGCTTATCTTGTTGTGTAAGGTTGTTATATCGATAGGCTTCTCAGGCGAGAACAGTCGCATACCGATGTTGTAGGATTGTAAAGTGTTGTACCGATAGGCTTCTCAGGCGAGAACAGTCGCATACCGATGCTGTAGGATGTACTGATAGATTTCCCAGGCGTGAACTGGCGTGTATCTGTAAAGGATTGTAGTTGATTTTCTTGAAAGATAGTGCAAAATAAATGCACATCCGGGTACAGTGATAAACTTCTCGGGCTAGAACAGTCGCGCATCTGTCATGGTATGGTGAAAACCTTTAGATGGTGCAAAATAAATGCACGTCCGGTTGGCTCGACGACCGACAAAACTGAGATTCAATCTAGGATCGAGCTAGAAAGAAGACTGGTAATCAAGACTCCATCGAGGGAAACGATCTCGAAGGGTAAATATCTTATCCTGGTAAGGAAAGATAGCTGAAGTAACCGTCATCCACGAGGATCGAGCTCCGTGGGGAAACTGGAAACACATATGTATTTTATGCTTAGGGCTGACAATCTATTTGGAGAGAATGGACGAACCCAGTTACTCGGTGGTAACAACCAATGATGGCGAGACACAATGAACCTGTGAATGCTAACGCATATGTTAATGAATATGTTAATATGAATGTATGTTAATGTCTATGTAGTTAAATATGCAAGATGTTATGAAATGAGTATGCCATGAGTATGTAATGAGTATGTAATGAATATGTAATGAGTATGTAATGAATATGTAATGAGTATGTAATGAATATGTAATGAGTATGTAATGAATATGTAATGAGTATGTAATGAATATGTAATGAAATAGGCATGTGATGCTTATGCCCCTGCGTAGGCTGACGAAACAGACTAGAGACGGGACGAGAGATGAAATAAACATCTCGACGGGGATACCCTGCGTTCTCTGCAACCAATACGTCAATCATGGGTGAGAAGGATCAATGGTGGAACCAAATCTGGTTTTAAATGTTCTGAATTCTCTGAGGGAGAAAGTAATCTGCTTGGGTGCACAGTATCACGCCTTCTCATGGGGAGAAGAAAACCTGAGGGACACTTTCTAGTTACCCAAGAAAAAGTTGTCAGCTTATAGTCTCTCTGGGGACTGTGATGAGGCAATAGTTTAGGAGCCTGTCGCAACACTGAGATTTACTGGGGAATGAAGGCCGCTGCGAGTAAAATCCCTCGGGTGCACGAAGAAAAGTTGTGACCACATAGTTTTGATCTTGAAGGACCTTATAGTAGTCGCCATTTGTTTCTTTAAAAAACACGGTGCCCCAGGATACTTGCGTTGTGAGGTATGGTCATCTCAAGAGGATTTTATAGAGAACACGGAGTCTGGTTGCCCCACTGTTTTCAAACTCTTTGAGAGATGCGTCAGGTCTCGACGTAACTGGCACAAATTAATCGTGTTACGACGAAATCTTTGAGAAATAGCTCCTTAAGAGTGTCAGACACGTGTTGGTAAGCGAACTGGGAAACTGCCTGCCCCTGTTTAGCAGGATCTTCAAGTTCCACGGGTTATGTCCATATGTAAATCTCTAAGATATCAAGCAAAGTCGTCATGCCTGAAATGCCTATCCTGAGCTTGTCAATGCACACATATATTTGTCTTGAACTTTTGTTTTGAAAAAGATATCGCAATAACTTGTGACCGAAATCACTAGTCAGGATATAAGTTTTAATTATAATGCCAACATGAATTTTTTCTGAGCATAGCTCGTAGGAGTCAGGAAACGTGATCTTGTCGAGTATGCTTTCAACCGAAGTCCTACTTCAATTAGGTCTTTTAAAGGTTGTATCGTGGCTCGGTTCACGGTTTAAGAAACAAAGGATATAGGCTCAAAGTTATATTTGTACCCTCCCCTTCTTCGTGATGTTCTCCAATCCTAATTCAGTCAATCGGATACGAACGCTCATATCTCAAACGGATTTGCTATGGTCGAGAACTTATCAAGGCTTTGGACATGGCAGTCACTCACCTATTTCTAATGGCAATTGTTCACACGATTTTGTTCTTTACTAGGGATTATTTATTGTACCCTCTTGTTTTGCTTTTATTCCCTAACTTTTGCCTGGACGACGTCTTTTGGATTTGACTTTGGAGTCCAGCGGGATGCCCCAGTTTTGCCTAAGTCTCCTTCATAGGTTTTGACTTAGCGGGCTCTTATTTTTTTGCACAAGTCGTGTAAATCTTTCGAAAGGCTCGTGACTGCCCCACCCCTTAGGTAACCGAGGGATAGCCATTGTATTGGACTTCTTAAGATGCTAAGGATAAATTCTCGAAGGTTTGCTTTTCCTTTTTGAGGATCTAAGCGCTCGATCGGTTTAACTGAAACCTACCCTGCCCCAGGTTAGGATGAAGGTTCTTAAAAAGAAAGAAAAACTCTTACTTCAAGGCTCAAAGAGGTTGACTAGGGATTAACATCCTTATATCTCCAGTGTTTGGGATTTGAAACAATGCCTTACATCATCAGCAGGTTTTAATTGAAAGCATACGACCAGAAATCTGACGTTTTAGGTTCGTCATCCTCCTCCCAATTCTCTATCAGAACAAGAGATCGGGTAAAGTTGGCATTATGATTTATGAAAACGTTTTTTTGAATGAGTGAAACGAATGGATTTATTCAAGACAAACATATGCGTTGCATTAATCAAAGGTAAACAAGTTCGAGCATGCTAAATATGCTTAATCAAAGAGAAATACATATAAATAAACAAATGAACTGTCGGAAAAATCCTTCTAAATGTTTATGAAATCTTGCATTCAAGAGTAACAGTTTCCTTTGGCGGAGCCTCAATGGAAAGGACGTCTGGTTTATGATCACTGCGAGTCGTCATGGCTTGCCCCAGTTATGCTGGTCACATCTTCAACAGTTTTCAGTCGTTGCTTCAAAATAACTTTCCCAGATTCTCTGTTGATCCCGGTCATATCATCTTGAGGGTTACTGAAATGAAGCGAGCTAGGCCTTTGAATAATTACTGGATTCGGCTGATTTGCTGAGGGGACAACATACTTTGCAGAATTTAAGCTTGACAAGCGGGGAACCCCGAGAGGAGTCTCGATCTTCGGCTGAGCATCGCTAAAAGACAACTTCTTTGTTTCTAGCAAATTTCTGACAAAATTCTTAAGAGCGTAGCAATTCTCTAGATCATGGCCGGGCACACCCTCATGAAATAAACAATGAGCGACAGCGTTGTAACCTGCAGGCGGAGGACCCAAAGCACGGGTGGTAATCAGGCCCTGTTGTACCAAATGGAGGTATAATTCAGTGAAAGCCATCGGAATTGGAGGACAAGTCTTATACTGACTCTTACGGGGATAAGGAACCTGATCCTGTGATTGCTGGTGAACAGGAGCGTTGGGCACTCGTTGATTGTTGACAGGAACTTGCACGGGCGGATGACCGAAAGGTTGTTGATGAATCGGTGCTTGATATACCGGAGCTGACGGCATAGGCTGGTATGTAGGAAAATTCTGATCGAAAGGAGGTGCAACAGTAGCTACATAGGGTTGTTGGACATATGGAAACAGATAACCTTGAACATAACTCTGCTGATGTTGCCAAGGTTGAGGAGTAGCCATTTTGCGGTTCCTCGAACGTGCAGGTCCTTTACCATGGTCGGAGTTAGGAGTTTTGCACTTTGGAGGGGTAGCTCGTCGAACTGGTTGAGCACTAGGAGGCACCAAACCGGATTGAAGACCGTGAGGAGGTACATTCTTGACAGTAACAGCTGGTTGAGGTTCCATAACGGTATTAGTAGTCTCAGAAACAACAGTAGACTGAGCATCCACCTTCACACTAAGAGCTCGTAACATCTCCACAATCTGCCCTACACTTCCTCGAAGATCTTCGAGTTCATGGCTGACACGGTTGATCTCTTGGTTTTGATCTTCCATCCTTTCGAAGGGTCGTATTGATGCAGAGAACTTAGGGTGACAAAACTGGAAGGTGAGAGAACCGAACATGAGAAAACGGAAGACACATGCAATGCAAAAGTATGATGCTAAAATGTGAATGCAAATGAAGATTTCATGGAATTCAGATATTTACGAATATTGCGGAATACCAAGGAAACTTTTAATTTATTGAAGACAAATTACAAATAATATTCTTGCAACCAAAACAAGCTAAATAAAAGCCTAGAAAATCCTAGAGAAGCATCTTCCACAACTTCAGTGAGCAGACGGAGATCCGGAGGAAAATAAATACTCGTAGAGCCTTCTCTTCTTGTAGGATTGTATCTCATCATTCTTCGACTGAATCTGCTTTTGAAGCTCTTCGTACTCGCTGGCCATCACATGGTATTTGTTCTTCTATGATTCTATTTCGAGTTGTGATCTCTTCAAAGCGATCTTCAAAGTCTCAGCTTCGGTCATGAAATACTGGACAGGTTCTTCTCTTTGAGGTAAAGGATCTTGGCGAGAGTAGGGCATCTTCAACTCAATAGCTCTTCCTCGGACCCATTGAAGGTATGGTTCCATGGACACACAATTAGGTCTTCCCAAACTTTCTTTGCCTTTCCTATGCAAATGATTCCAAGAAGATAGAATCTGATCTTGAAGCTTTTTGTCGTCTTCAAAAAAGATTTTCTCCACATGAATACCTTTAGGCGGTTCCTTCAAGGGGTATCCCAACTGTCGGTGAGCTAGGACTGGATTGTAGCTAATTCCTTCATTGAAACTGAGCAAAGGCACATTGTTGAATTTTCCACAACTATCAATGATTGATATCCCATCGTACATGCAATTATACCAATCAATATCAGAGTGAGTTAAAGCCATAACTTTTTGCGACCAACGTTCTTAATTAAGTCTCCAGAAAGGACCGGACTTGGGTAAGTGAGAAATAAACCACTTGTATAGTAATGGCACACAACATGTAATCATTCCTCCACCATGAAAGTTTCGAAGATGTACTGAATGATAAGTATTACCCAATAGCGTTGGAACTGGATTTCTCCTCATGAAGGTCTTGATTGCATTAAGGTCCACAAACCCCTCAAAACTAGGAAAAAGCAGCAACCCATAAATGAGCAAAGCAAATATTGTCTCAAAGGCAAACATGTCTTTATGATCGGCATAAAATTGGGCCTTCTTAATTAGGAAGTCCCTGAGAAAACCGGAGGTCCCCCCTTTGGTGATCATATTGTTTTTGACATCGGATATCCTTAGACAAATGGCTTTAGCAATATCTCGTTCTTTAGGGTCTTCCTCCAAGAAAGGGAATGGAGACTTATCCAAGATAGGCAATCCCACCAACTGAGAGTACTCTTCTAAGGTAGGTAAAAGCTGATAATCTGGAAAGGTGAAGCAGTGATAATCTAGATCATAAAACTGTAGCAAAGTCGCAAGAAGTCCTTCGTTTACTTGAATCTTCAACAAAGACAATAGCCTTCCATATCTGTTTTGGAACTTTTCTTGATCTTGAACCAAATCTCTTAGCTTCTCTAGGACTTCCAAATCAAAACCCTTAAAAGTAAATTTCAAAGTATGCCTTCTATGGTGATCCATGGTATCCTGCAATGTTCATAAATAGAGTTTGAATTCCATGAAATCTTAATGCGATATGATGTTTTATGAATGCAATGCATGAAAACACACAAAGTCCTAGGTTAAAGGAACGTGAGTGGAGTTAAGGTCTACCCATCCCCAAAAGGAGTGTACTATAGGTTAGTTGTACTTGCAGAACAAGGTTCTAAAAAGTGCCCAAAGTCATCAGCCCATCTTTCGGATATTATCAACTTTCCGACTGACTCGGGGGTTAATAATATTCTCAAGAGAACCTCTTTTGAGTGTAGTATCGCGTAGCAACCATTGTAAGACTACTCCTACATAGTTCCCGCACTACGTCCTAAATAAGGCCAAGGTGGTGTTAAGGTACTACGGTTCCCAATATCACAGACTCCGATCGACCATGGAAAAAGTTTTCACGATTACTCGTTCAACCGAACCATTTTCGAAAAGGTCTCAACTGAGCGGTGATTCTCGAATCAGCTTGGTCGGGATTCAACTCCCTATAAGCCTCATCGAATATATCCCCATCCTATAATAATGTCACTAGTCCGGGCGTAGGACTTATCTCACAACACAAGGAACAGTCCCAAATCAGAGTGCAATATATACATGCAAATGGATAGTAAAACAAATAGTAATAAATATGAACAAATTAGGGATAACCCTCAAAAGTTTAAGAGTCCCCAGTGAAGTCGCCATTTTCTGTTGCGGTGGAAATAGGATCGCAAACTATTAATGAGTTTGAATCACAATTCTTAATTCACAACCGCTCTTTGATTTATCCGAAGGAAAAGGTCAAAAGAGGGAAAACCTATTTTTGCATTGTAAACACAATGCGGGGAAAGATCTAGGGTTCGGGGGTTGGTTAAATTTAGGGAAGGTATTAGCACCCTAAACTTCTGTAGTACTCTACAGGAACCTTTTGTTCAAATGTTTACTATTTGCTTTATTTATTTGCTTAAGGTATATGTACAAAGGATTAAAAGTGAGAAAAGAGACCTAAGGGGTTAATTCTAAGTTTACTCGGCAAGACATCACATCTTGTGCCTACGTATCCTTACGGGAGTGGAATCAGAGTAATCGTAGTTCCCCTCAAAAGGGAGGTTAGAGACTTCTTGACTGTGGTCAAGGTCTCACGGGGAATAAACATGTCTTAAGGACACGCTTACGTGGAGTGTAGAAACTCCAAATCTCTATGTTGAATTGTTAAGTTGTAATTAGGGTTA